>OX123190.2:66264083-66889830 GCA_944739405.2 Euclidia mi
TTCACGCGACTAAGAATAAAGCGTAATAAACTCGAGTGCGGTTTGGAATTCGTTGTACAGTGCCGGAATAATGGTGTGGTACCTAAATTTGCGCAAATCAAACCCATAAAGTGCATTCGGGATTACGATGTTTTCTTTCGCGTCGCGAGTGAAAAGTTTTTGTGCCGTGTCATCGCAGATTACCGACGACAAGTTATGTGTACAAATAAAAAAGTGTACGATTTACATCTGCAGTTATCGCGGTTTTTGGATAGCAAAGTATGGGAGATCTTAGATGCCATGACACATAGTCGTACAGAGACCATGGGTTTTGAAATCAAAAAAAGGCATAGCTGAAAATTGACTAAGTTATCCGGTGGAAATCTCAACTACCCACTTCATACGGAAAATCACACGCAACAAAACGATACGGTCGTCAACCTCTCATCGAAACAGCTGACGTCTGATGCTATTAGTGTGTTATCCCGAGGGCTAAATTACGCTCCTACACCACACAGAATACCAATCGAGGACATTGTCGCCAACATTGAGAACACTATAGTGCGTAATAGGATACCACACAGTGATGCGGAGTGCCTACGACAAGATGTGTCGACATTGTTACGCAAATCAGCACCACCAAAGGCCAATATTACGCGTTATGAATTAAGGGCCATACAACATTTGCGCAACGATACGGATCTACTGGTGCTGCCTGCGGACAAAGGCAATGCTACTGTGGTTGTCGACACCGTAGCGTATGATAACAAAATAACACAGCTAGTGAGTGATTCCATCACATATAAGAAAGTTGGCTATAACCCGACCACCAGGGTTACCAACAAACTGACCAAAATACTGCAAAGCCTCCAAAACCCGGAACTGGCAACACAGCTCAGACCGCACAACCCCACTCCACCGAAAATATACGGGTTGCCTAAAATACACAAACCCGGTTGGCCACTACGACCCATTGTCAGCCAGATAGACGCGCCGACATACAAACTGTCGCGACATCTGGCAACAGTACTGCAACCGTTTACCGGTAAGACGAGTAGCTTCATCAGGGACTCGAAACATTTCGTCGACTTGCTGTCAGGAGTAAAGCTCAAGGACACAGAGATTATGGTTAGCTTCGATGTTACATCCTTGTTTACTAATGTACCAGTGGAAGAGAGCATACACATTATTAGCACCCTATTGCAAGGCACTGAAGTACCCACTGCATACATTGACGCTATAAAATTCTGTCTCGAAAGCGGCTACTTCTTGTGGAGAGGAGCATACTACTTGCAGCTGGATGGAGTGGCTATGGGGTCCCCTCTCGCACCGGTGGTGGCCAATGTTTTCATGGAGTGGTTCGAAGAGCGAACGCTTGACACACCCTTGAAACCACGATACTGGTGGCGATACGTGGACGACATCTTTGCTATCGTCAACCGGGACTCTCTGCTGGATCTCACAACTCACCTCAACTCCATACACTCAAAAATACAGTGCACGGTTGAAGAAGAAAAGGATGGAGCACTACCGTTTCTAGACGTGTTGATCATACGTGACCTGGATGGTCATCTATCACATACCGTATATCGGAAGCCAACGCACACGGATAGATATCTACACGCCAGCTCTCATCATCACCCATCCCAACTGTCTTCGGTGCCAAGGTCACTGATTAATCGAGCTCTCAATATCTGCGATCCACAGTACGTGGACACTGAATTGAGTCACCTACGACGAGTGCTTGAGAGCAACGGTTATCGGTGGCGACAATGTATGCGAGTTGCTAGTACGAACAGCCGCCGTCGTCCAGCTGGAGCGGAAAGGACCCCCGCTTTCCTACCGTATATTCGGGGGATAACCGACAAGATTGGACACCTGTTACGCCGAAGGTATAGCATCAGGACAATCTTCCGCCCACCTGGGCAGCTAAGACAGCTACTGCGCTCCCCAAAAGACCGAGATCCACTGGATGTTCCCGGCGTTTACACGATCCCGTGTGACTGTGGCCTGAGCTACGTAGGCGAGACTCGTCGCAACATTACGACACGGGTAAGGGAACATATCAGAAGCGTCAAGAGCATGGACAGCAACAGGTCGGCGGTCGCCGAACATGCCTCTGAAACGGACACGGCTCACTACATACGTTTCGACAAGGCCACCGTACTAGCGAGGGAGAAATACTTCATACCGCGGAAAGTACGGGAGGCCATCGAGATCAGCCGTCGTCCCAATTTCAACCGAGATAGTGGCTGGGGACTGTCACCTGCCTGGAGACCGGCCTTAAAACTGACCACACATCTGGATACCCCGAACCTAGAATGCGACACAGTCAGCACGGTGTGTACACATCCAACGTCCTTCACGGTGCAGCGGAACACGTTGCAAGATGACGTTCACACAGGCACACCGGACACGCCGGCAACGCAACCAACTTCATCGCAGGCGCCGGTGAATACGTCCTCTACACGCTCGCAACGACAAGCTGCGCGGTGGGCCCGCTTCAGTGGAGCGCCCGACGCCGACGCGGACGGTCACGCTTGCTCATGATTAAGGACCTCCGTATGGTCCGAAACTAGTCGGGCTACTCCGACCAAAAATAATACGTAAGTACAACCGTTTACAGTTACTCTAATTATGACAACTCACGATAGTTTTTACTCTAATTTCAACAAATATTTCAGCATGAAAATTGTATTGTAATAAACAAAATGAAAGACGTCATTTGCTTACAAATTAATATTTTTGTCAACTTTCTATTTATCTTGTATTATTTTGGTGTGAGTCAAGTCAGAGGCATACCTGACAAGTGGTGAATGCAGCCCGTAGTCAAGTGTGCGCTGAATTTATCGGCAAAAAATATATTCTAGTACAGATAGACCTAATCATAAAATATAAAGTTATAGAAAATCTTTATCTTAATGACTGGGTGTTGAACTTATCCAAATTATCTGCGACATTCAGTGTGTTGTTGGTTTAATGTAATGGTTAGACAAACGCATTACAAACTTTGACTATGATTTGAAGTATATTGTTTTTAATCCTGTAGCATCGCTATAAATACAACACCAGTCTCGAGTATGCTTTGGATTTGTGTTTATCCAATCAACCGTATGGTTTGTATTTTCTGTAAAGTACATTATAATTTGAAGCTCATGAGTATGTTTAAATGTCATGATGATAAGTTCCATAACCTAGCTTTATTGCACTGCAAAGTATCCAGTATCTAAAGGCAAATGACTTTTCTATGGAAGTTGGGCTAAGTTTGCTTCTTGATGGTTTGACCAGTAATATGTAGAAAATAAAGTCGTTATTAAATCAGGAAAAAATAAATACGAAATTCGACGGCAGTTCTTAGATATCGGACATTTAAGATTCCAAATATTTTGAGGTTAAGTTTTGTAATAGTCATATGATTTAATCATATTAGTAGTAGTAAATTAGTTAATTGACACCCGCGCTTTGTAGGGTAGGTACGTTAAGCCGTCGGTCCCGGCTGTCATGAAGATCATTGACAGTCGTTTGCCGGGGGTCAGTACCCTTAAATAAACCAAAACTGGTTTAAACCATGGCAAATTGCTATCTATTTGAGTTATGGAGGTCAGACGGCAGTGGCTCTGTCGAAAAGCTCATATTCTGTCATATCTGGTTAGTCTTATAAGCGGGCTCCTAGGCGTTTAAGTATTGGGTGCAAGTGATGCAACTGAGATAACGCTAGGACTATGATGATATGATTTAATCATATTACCAGCATTTATTTTAAGTATCTAATATATATTATATAGTTTGGGACTAGATAGTGTTGTGTGAATGTGGTAAAATATTATATTATATTATATACATATATATATATATATTATATATTTGATACATATTATAGAATATAGTTGTAACAAGAAGTGGAGCTACGAAGCAAAGCTACGTACATTTGAACGGCAATATTATTTATATTTTTTGGTGTTATAGGTTTTAGTGTTATTTTGGTTATTAGAACTTACATTCAGCTACACTGTTTGCACTATAACTGTAATTTTTCCCTATTTAAAGAATTTTGCAAGAATCTGTAAACATTTGCGGAAATATGCAAAATGAGTTTTAATACGAAATAACAAATGGCGATGATACTTATTTCCGAAGAATGCAGATACTTATATTTTAGAACTAAAAATCCCCCATTTGCTTTAACATCAAATTAATATAATATCTAAAATTATAAAATGAAAGCAGATTTTCCACGTATAAATGGTTTAGAAGCAAACGTGCCACAAAATAGCCCAGTTTTGGTCATCCTCCTTTATCTTTCAATTTCTACATTCCAAGTTTTTATTTTTATATTGCAAATTCAAGAACACAATTTATTATACACTTAGAAAGATAATAGGTCATGCGGACCGCTCGCCCGCGCCCGCGCCCGCGCCGCTGCATAATTATTATGCATTGAATATTGGATGTGGTACATACGCCGACTTAATTTCGAAGTGATTGAGACGGCGTATCTATTATGTATTTATGTGACTTTATTTTATTATTTTTCTTTTTATGACCACTGTTTTAATCCTGTTTTTGTGTACTTACGTATTTATTATTTTGTCGTTTAGATAAAAATGTATACTTAAAGAATACTCACATGCTATATCTTTGTCATTATTTTTTATTTTTCTTTTCTATTATTATTGTGCTGATTAACGTCCGTGCGGCATTTAAGGTGCACACAGAATACTAGCGTTGTATTGTGGATACTACCACAATGCAACATTAAAGCTGAGTGTGCACCTATCTGTCACAGATTAATCTTAAGGCTTGCGATGTCTTATTTTATATGTTAAACTTTTTCTGTGTTCTGTGACAAATAAATAGTTTTCTTTTTTTTCTCTCTTCTTTCTTTCTAGACCAGTGCAGATGCGTTAGAAAACCGTAAAAAGTTAAATAAACTTATAGTAGGATGAAACCCATTGGAGATGGAAGAGAATATCTCAAAAATTTAATGGAAAATAAATTACGATCGATATGAGGTCGGGAAGTGGATGGGGTTGCAATTTTAAGGGTAGAAAAAGGTTATTCTCGATTATCGGCAAAACTACTTAGGCCTACGGAAAAAACGTAAATGGCACAGTTGTAGATAATAAAAAGATCTACAACTTTTGTATTTACACTTTATTCACATAATGTCAAAATTTGTGTGAAACATTCAAATAACCAAGTTTTTATTTTTATCTTTTACAATAGTTTATTCTTTTTCACAATATTTGGTGAAAACTTACCTTTGTATGTTCCAAACATACTGTAAATGTTTTTTATTTAAAATATGTATGTTTACGCCGTATTTTAACTTAATAATGAATAAAAAAAACCCTAATTTTCAATCGAAAATTCTCACGTCAAAATATCAGCTTTTTTAAACAATTAGTCGGTGTTTTGTTCGTTGAAATATCTAATTTCTGATGGTGTAAAGAAAATATACATAACAACGCTAAACATTCTCAGAAAATGCCATGAAACGAAACAACCTCGAGACCGAATTTTTTATCATCATGTACAATTTTGAGTTATTTATTAAAATTAACACTTTAATAACTCGAAAAACGAAAGATTCCATGCTACAGTGATAAAAAAAACTTGCAAATCTAAACATACAACTAAAATTAACAACCAAATAAGTTAATATTTTGTAGGACGATTACAATATTTTGAGAAAGTTATAGAATCTTCTTTAAAATATAGCGTAGATTCGGGGGTCACTCAGGTATATAAATTATCTTAAAATAGCAATAGTCTACGTTATAATTTAAGAAGATTCTATAACTTTCCCAACATATTCTCGAGGTCGTATTAAATATTAACTTATTTTAGATTTGCAAGTTCTTTTTAATCAATGTAGCATGGAACCTTTGGTTGTCCGAGTTATTAAATTGTTAATTGTAATAAATAACTCAAAATTGTACATGATGATAAAAAATCGGTCTCGAGGTTGTTTTGTTTCTTTGCATTTTCTGAGAACGTTTAGCGTAGTAATGAATATTTTATTAACACCATCAGAAAGTAGAGATTTCAACAAACAAAACACCGACTAACTGTTCAAAAAAAGCCGATATTTTGACGTGAGAATTTTCGATTGAAAATTAGTTTTTTTTTTAATATTAAGTTAAAATAAGGCGTAAAAATACATATTTTAAATAAAAACATTTAAGTCCATATGTTTGGCACATACAAAGGTAAGTTTTCACCAAATATTGTGAAAAAGAATAAACTATTGTAAAAGATAAAAATAAAAAACGAAAATCTTGGTTATTCGAATGTTTCACACAAATTTTGACATTATGTGAATAAAATGTAAATACAAAAGTTGTAGATCTTTTTATTATCTACAAATTTGCCATTTACGTCTTTTCCGTAGGACTCGTAGTTTTGTCGACAATCGGGAAAAACCTTTTTTACCCTTAAAATCGCAACCCCATCCACTTCCCGACCTCACATCGACCGTAATTTATTTTCCCTTAAATTTTTGTTATATTCTCTTCCTTCTCTAATGGGTTTCATCCTACTATAATTTTACTTCGTTTCAAAAATTATTTATCCTGCAGGTAATCAGTTATTGTCTTTAGCAAATAACAGAATGCATAATATATGGACTTGACAGGATTTGTGTGAACTTCACTCCGGTGTTGTGTGATTGGTTACAATAATAAAAACGTGCATCGACTAGTTACAGATTAACCAACATAATACCATAATTTTTTACCATATTTCCAAGTTTGTAACTGAAAAAAATAATTAAATTGCTGATTTCGGTGCTCAGTTTTCTCCGTGCCGCCATATTGCGCTGTGACGGTCAACTAAGTAGAATTTGTGATTTTTCAAAAATGTATTCTCAACGCAAACGCTAAGTGATTGTTTTAGTATTATATATCAAATTATTGACAATTTAGTGAGTATATGTTTCAAATATACAAAAAAGTGTTAGTAATTTTTGGGCGTTGGCCGCTAGCCATCTTCCATATTTTAAATGATTATATGTAAGTATTTATTAATTTCTTTACTAAATATAGATAAGTTTCTCACAAAGTTGTCTTAGAATTCATTGTTATTAAGACATTTCGTATTGTTTACGCTATAAATAAGTATAAATATGTTGTGTGAGTGAGAAATGTTTTGCGTCGGATCGTCAAAATGGCGCAAATTTTTCGCTGCTATGAATAAATGGTTATTGCGAAGTGATATCGGTGACCTGTGCTAAATTAATGTATATTACCATGGCGTTCGTCTACCCGTGTCAATATAAGTCAATATAAGCAGTGAGAAAGTGAATCTCGTGAATAATTTGTGTATTGTGGAAAAATGTTTCACATTGTGTAAGAAAAAACAAAGTAACCTGCATTTATCAATTTTTTTCGACATGAAAAGGTTAAAGGTAAGCTATTTTAATATAATTGTCATATAGAGTAACTTCTGAACTGTATACAGATTAAAATTTACGTCATATTATTGTGCTCTGTGCTCTGGAGGAAGATGGGAGACAGGGGTATACCTGCGGAAGTATGTAAGCTGTTCCAGTATTGGTATGGTAACCAAACCAATCATGTGAAATGGGATGGTACATTCTAAGACCCGTATAGGTTAGAGTGCGGGGTAAGACAGGGGGGTCTAACGTCTCCCAGGCTCTTTAATCTATACATAGATGGCCTCATTACTGAACTCAGCAGCTCACGTGTCGGATGCAGTATTGATGGTCTTTTTATTAATAACATCAGTTATGCGGATGACATGGTGTTGCTGGGTCCATCGGTGGGAGCTATGAGAGAGTTAATTAAAATTTGTGAAGCCTACGCTGCCGCACATGGTTTAATATATAATGTGAAGAAGTGTGAGTACATGGTTTTTAAGGTCGGCGGCAAATGCCGCGAAGATGGGCCCGAGCTGTCAATGTACGGTTCGCCAATTAAAAGGGTGTCCACCTTTAAATATCTAGGGCATTTCCTTGCCGACGACCTTAAGGACGATGTAGACATCGAAAGGGAACGTAGGGCTCTAGCGGTGTGGAGTAATATGTTGGCACGTAGATTTGCCCGGTGTACGGACCTAGTTAAAATTACACTCTTTCAGGCCTACTGCCAGAGTCTGTACACGAGCAATCTATGGGTCAACTGTACGAAGAGATCGCTGGACGCCCTGCGCATCCAATATAACAATGGTTTCAGGATGTTGCTGGGATTGTCTCGTTACTGCAGTGCGTCGGAAATGTTTGCACAGGCACGAACCGATGGCTTTTACGCTATTATTCGTAAAAAGACAGCCTCGCTACTGAGAAGAGTGAGGGACAGTCCAAACAGCATCCTGAAAACAGTTGCAGAGGATCTTCATTCCCCAATTTTAAAAAAGTTTGTCTCTAGGTTAATCTATACTAACAATAGGAAATAAGTTTCAAATTATATTACTAACAGTTTATGGATTTTAGTAGTCCGAAATAAAAGTATTATTATTATTCACTTTATTTATTATATTTCTCATAATACATTTTATATTAATAAACTACATTAAAAAAACGTTTAAAAATATAAAAGGGACCACGGAGACCCACCGGTGTCGGGTACAGGGACCAAGCCACCGGTGGTTAGGGCCTCAGAGACAGGAACTTCCTCACGATCCCCCCCCGTGGGATCTCCACCTTGTCGTGGTGGGGGGGCTCAGTAACCGTGGGTTAGAAGCCACCCACGGTGAAGCTAAGCGGGATCCCGGGAGCGGACGCTCCACGTGGGCTTGGTAGAGGCCTGCGTAGGATGCGTCCCATGGTGCGGGTGCGGGGGACAGTTCTGTCTGTCCCTCGCAGTCGGGTGCGGTCGCGGGAGGAGAGGCGTGTGGGTGTTGCGTTGCCCCGCGCCCTATCTCCCGCGACCAAATGGGGGCGCACCATCGTTGCGTCGCGGTGGGGCCGCAGAGGAAGAGGAAATGCGGTGTTGCGTTGCCGTCCTCCCTATCCTCTGCGGCCGCTGGGTGTTTTGGCGGCGGAGCCCAACACCTTCATCCGCCGCCAAGGGGGTTTCGTTCGGGGCCCGCCTAACCATCTGGCGAGCCAATACCCGTCGGGGGGTAGCGAGGAATGCTTTGGTGAAACCCTACCCTCCGACACATGGGTACATGAGGAGCACGGGTTGGTTTTTAGTCAGTAAGAGTCTGACAGTCCCCTTCGTCCTTCCCCCCCGGGGCGGAGGGACTCCATGAGGATTTTCCAACCCGATACCAAAAAAAAAAAAAAAAAAAAGGAACTTCCTCACGATGCGCGCCGTGTCGAGAAGAACTGCCTTCTGAATCAAGGACTTGATCCAGCTGCCCAGTGCGAGCCTCTTTAGCTGTTGATCGAGGCTCTTGGCGATTAGCCCATTTACCGACACGACTATCGGCACAATGATAGCCGAATCCACATCCCACATGTCAACAATCTCGTGAGCTAGGTCCAAATATTTAATCTCCTTCTCTTTTTCTGCCTTCACGAGATTGCCGTCATGCGGTATGGTGATATCGATTATCATTGCGAGTCGCTCTGCTCGGTCTATCACTACAATATCAGGCTTATTGGCTACAATAGTCCTGTCTGTAATGATAGACCGATCCCAGTACAATAATGCACGACCATTCTCGAGAACTGGGTCGGGCACATATCTGTAGTACGGTACCTCTGAACCAACGAGATTATATTTAAGGGCTAGTTGCTGATGGATTATCCTGGCCACTTGGTTGTGTCTGTGCAAATACTGACCGTTGGCAAGACTCGAACAACCGGACACTATATGCCTGAGCGATTCCCCGGGTTGGTGACACGCCCGACATATGTCAACCGTCCCATCCCTCAGAATATACTTCCGATAGTTGTTTGTCATGACAACTTCGTCCATAATTGCAAAGACAAAACCTTCGGTTTCTCCAAAGAGATCACCGAAACGCAGCCAGGAGATTGAAGCTTTAAAATTTACATCGGGCCCATGTAAGGCCCGGTAGAATCGTCCATGCAGCTCCTTGCCCCTCCATACTTCCCGTCGGTCCTCAGTACTAAGTACTGCAGGTTTGTGCCAGTTCTCTTTAGCCAGAGCGAGCGGGGTAAGTCCGGTATCAACTGTGACTACGTCGCGATGCACATCCACACTCATCTGCAGAAAATAATCTCTGAGGTTGCACACCTCGCGGTTGTGGAGGGTCTTAGCACATAAAAAGCCTCGACCCCCACATTTCCGCGGGATGTACAGCCTCATTACCGATGAGCGTGGATGATGCATACGAGATGCAGTCAACATTGAACGGACTTTTCTATCCAGGGCATCTAGTTCAGTCTGGGTCCACCTGAGTATGCCGAAGGAATACATTAGGACTGGCATGGCCCACCCGTTGCAGGCCCGCACCTTGTTGCCACCTGATAAAAGACTGTTAAGTACTTTTCTCAGGCGGCCAAAGAACCGAGCCTGCAACGTCTGTTTCATGTCAGTCTCAGAAATATTCAAAGACTGCGACATACCCAGGTATTTGTAGGTATCAGTTGGGGAGAGGGATCTAAGTTGTATGGAATCTGAGAGTTGTATCCCTACAGATTCCATAATCCTGCCTCTCTTCACATGCATGACCGCACATTTATCCACACCAAATTCCATCCTGATAGAATTACTAAAGGTTTCGGTTACCTTAAGTAATGCAGTCAGTTGGAATTTGTTGGGGGCAAATAATTTCAGGTCATCCATGAAAAGGAGGTGAGATGTAACATGACCTCCACTCCTCAACTGATAGCCTAGCCCTGAAGCCTCTAATAAGGTACTTAGGGGGTTCAGAGCCAGGCAAAACCACAACGGACTCAGGCTGTCGCCCTGGAATATACCTCGCTCGATCATTATGGAAGCGCCGCAACCCAAGGTCGATCGACACCCTGGATAGCGCAATACGGTCCTCCATTGCCCCATACACGCCCTTAAGAAGGTGCATAGAGTTGTATCTACTTTGTACAACTCTAGCACCCTCAAAAGCCACGCATGAGGCACGGAGTCGTATGCCTTTTTGTAATCTATCCAGCATGTCGATAGATTCTTCCGGTTACGGCGCACCTGTTGGCTAATGGCCATGTCTAACAGAAGGAGCTCTTTAGTACCACGAGCCCCACTCTTACATCCATTTTGAGAAACAGATAAAATTGAATTATCAAATATATGTTTAGATAATTTCGTTCTCAAAATGGATGTAAGAAGTTTATATAACGTTGGTAAGCATTATTATTATTATTATATTATTATTATTACACCAAACGCGAGAAAATCAAAGTTTTATAACCTAGATTCGTATAAACATTACATCCTGAAAATGCCTGAACACTACCGGAAAAAATGCATTTTGGAGTGGGCCATGCGAGGAGTTAAAGTACAATTTCCATTTCGCAATATATTATATTTCGGGTTGTATTTAACTGTTAGTCAAAAATACTAATTTGCCACCAAAAATACTAATTGCACCACTAAGCTAAGTTGACGAAGCCCTGCTTCGCAGGGCTCCTATTTTTGGGAGCAGGGTCACAAGAGAACCTAACATAACCTATTAAGTAAGTTTTCTGAGTGGATAAGTTTCCCGAGCGGACGAAAATTTTCATATCAAATGATATTTTGTAAAAAGATTATCATATTTGGTGTACAAATAGTATTTTAGTGTGCAAGTCAGTATTTTAGTGAAATAATAAAGTTTTTTGCGTAACTCACTTTAGTGTGTTACATAACATTTTTGATACGCTGTTAAAAATATCCCTTATATTTCTACCGTTTCTTGCCATTAAGTATTTTATAAATTTTGGTTTGTTTCTAATATTAGAAAATATTACTCTCATCTACAGTTCCAGTTTGTAAGGAATTCATAATTTTACTTATTTAAGGAGGCGTCTGTTGCCGCGAAACATCAGTAAAATAAATTAAACTAATTTATTCTATTTATGAAGACCGTACAAGCATGAAACGAAAGTAAAATATAAACGTATAGACTAAACTAACATAAAAAAAATCGGCTCCCAACTCAGTGTTAACACTGAGCATGTATTAAAACACAAATAAGTTATAACATTCAGCAATCTATTTATTGAAGTCTGTTGTGGGCACTTAAGTTAACAATCGACTATTAAATTATGTTACAGTTTTTTGAATCCTGCATTTAAAAGTAAAAAAACTAAAAATTACCAATGGCGACCAGTATTTCAGCATGAGTTGCCAATGAAATTAGGATCAGCTAATACCTGCACTAGGTCACAATCACCACAGATATTAAAAAAAGATTGTTACCGACTCTGGGGTTAACTTAGGAACTCCAAACTATTAGGGTTAGAGCCGTGAAATTTTTGAGAACATCTAGACAACTACGTTATCTTAATGATAGAGATAAATCAGAACTTTATTTCATAAATCCTCAGCTAGTTGCAGAAATGGCAACACAGAACATTTTACGAAAAATCTACTGTCGTCTCTGAAACTACATTTCATACATGGAATCAAATAGCAATAATTTGATGTGTTACGCCATATAGAATTACATTTATATACCATGTATTTCTGTAATATAGCGACGTCGAATTTAACTAGTTACATATATCAAACTACTTGTCCTTGCGTTAACGGATTGAGAATACAAAATGTCACCACCTCATTTCATTCCGTACGTGTCGTAAGAGACGAATAGAGGTTCCACCGTGACACAAAAAAAGGCTAAAGCTTCCTCACAACACGTACGACGTGACGTATATTAGGAGAGGCCTATTACCAGTAGTGGAGTACTAGATAAGGCTGATGATGATATGACCTTATTAATCATTTGTGGAGTTCTGCTTCTATTAATATACGGTTTATATAGCATAAGACACTTTAATTGGCGCTGAATACCCTTTCATATGATATTACATTTCCTAGCGTTATAAAACAGAGACACAAGATATCTCTATAACTCGCTCAACAGAGAGGCTCACAATATCAGACCTTTCTTTAAATTTTAAAAGTTTATTTATTGTAATTAACGAGCCTCCTCGAATAAATTTTTCTCTGCTGAATGAGCTTGCAACCTGGTGGTTGTTGAAATTGAAAATGAACTGGTGGCTTTTTAGCCAATGTTCTGTAATACATAAAATATCAATATTGTTACAGTTCATGAACAATTCCAACTCTAACTCCTTACCCATCAACCCTTGTATATTTTGATGCACCAGGTTAATACAATTTTTTAAATTATTTTTTGTACAATGTGTGGTTGATGAAAGTGTGTTTTTATTACTTATATTTAAATTTATCAATGTCTTGTCTATGTTATTGCCAGAGATTGACTCTATTGTCTCATAACTTAATTTAAAGGATTTGGAACAGATTCCAAGCTTATATTCAATGTCAAGTTAGACTGCTCAATAAAAGCAGTGTTAATAGCCAAATTTTTGGCTGTGTTATTAATATAATATGCTAGCGATGATGCTGATGATGATGAATATATTGAGATAGATAGCAACTATCACATGTCAAATAAAAACTTCTAATGAAAGCATTAGAGTCAATAAAGTCAATAAAATCATTGTATAATGTAAGTTAGTGGTAGTAAGTTGATTTTCATAACAACTATTGCACATATACTTGCAATGGTCGGGACAAGTGAATTTCCCGCATAATTGGCAAGATATACGCGAGGTTTTATTACGTTTTACCACGCGCACCTCCACGAGGACTACTCGCCGCTTCTTGTGGTTGCTCTTCCAATAGAATACCCAAAAAATCGCTTCTTTTCAGCTTGAGGATCTTGGGTTTACAATCAGTACTCATTTTTCTACTAGCCAAAGGTTTCATCATACCCAAATGTCTTCATCTTCCTCCAGTAACCATAATTCGATGTGCTGATCTCGGCTTGCCATTTTTAGTTCTAAAATAAAATTAAAAACAATTTTTAGGTAGAATAGATATAACAATTTACTAATTTCGTTAAATAAATATTATTTACAATAAAAAGCGCTATAAATATATCATAACAAATACAAAACCTTTAAAAAGGTTATAAAATGGCCGTCATAAAATACTTACGTAAACGGTCGCGCGGATGACATATGTCCTCCACCTACGAATATGCACTTCCCCTGACTCAACCGAACCACTCAAGCACACGGCAGTTACTGACGTCACGCATCGTACTATAAGCAATACTAAACTGGGCGCCAGCGATGTGTTGCCATATAAAAATCAAGAATTCCTGGCCATTTAGTTAGTGTGGATGACTAATGTCATCCACGCGACCACTCTAGGGTTAATAGTATTAAGATTTGCATTACCCCTTCTCCCAATAAATATGATTATCGTTGAATTAGGACAGTATGTTCTACTCAAGATGTTTTGTAAAATATGTGAAAAACTTGCTCCAGGCATACAAAAGTTGGTAACGGTTTGACATGTCCTTTGTCTCAACAATTGGCTCATGTTCCTACCTATCCCATCACTAAACATTACTAAATTGTTGGTGTTTGTCTTTGTATTGTGATGTAAGAAGGAGGTGCTATTATTAATGAAGCTGTTACTCATCACCGCTGACTGAGATAACATTGCAGAACTATCATTCAAAATGGTAGGCTGAGAACAACTTTGTGGTTTCAAGCTAGGTTCACTGATCTGATAATTAGTAGTAAGCGATAGCGATAGATTAGTAGTTTGCTCATTGTATTTACACAAATCCACTAAGTCATCCATCGCCAAGATATGTTCATTAATTTGACTTTGTGATAATTGATATTTCTTTGTCATGTTAAGTAAAGAATCCTGTAAGCGATCAATCTCTGTCTGCAGGCAATGAATATCAGTATCATATTTTAAAACATTGTTATCTAGTTGAGTAATACAAATAGACATATCTTCCTTTAGAGCTATATACTTGCGGCAATAATTGACATTTGATTTTGAATTTTTAATTTTTTTTAATAATTTTTCCTTTTTCTTAATTTGTTTATTCAACTTTACATACTTTTTCAGTTTATTGGATGAGTTTATAGTTTTACTTGATTGAATAATTGAATTGTCATTAGTTAAGTCAATTGTAACTTTGTTACCTTCATTGTTTGAGTTGGCAGAAACCATAGATGGAGCGCAACCAACCAGCTCATCAAACAGTGATTGTGAAGTGGCTGCTTTGATAGACCGGTCTGCACACTCCAATCTATTAATATGATTATTAGCCTCACTTAGGAGGCCCTCTAACTGGGTGATGCGCTTGAGAGCGGTCTCAAACTCATTACTACAACTGTCAAAATTGTTTACTATTGATTGTAACCTATCGCGTTCATCTAAAGATGTAATCAAATGAGAATGAATTTCTGCCATCTCAGTTCTTAGTTGAGAATTTTTCTCTAAAACCTGTAACATCTCCCTCTCATTAGCATCATGCTCGCTTTGTAGTGTCTCACACAAAGCCTTGTATTTCTTCAGTTCTATAAGCGTTAATTGAAATTTTTCCTCCTCTTGACGCGCCCTCCTGGTCATCATCTTGTTAATAGATTAAAAAGATCGCAAGAAACTTATTAACAAAAGACAGCAATAATAATTACTTGTTACTATTGTAAGTATGACACTTAGGTTTGTGTAAGGCACCAACCAAGATGACCCGGCTAATCGAGATATGTTCACTAGGTGTTTACTACTTATGTAAATAGTTTAAATGTTTGATATTACGTAAACTTACCTCAACTGCTCGAATATTAGAAAAGAATGCAAATTATTTTAAATTAAATAGTTCTTTTGTTTGACAGATGACTTTGCAAAACTTTTACTATATGTTATTCACCAACATTCACTTTTAATTATGAAATTATATAGTTAATTATTAATATCACACACTAATAAGAGCTTAAAACACAAATAATACCTAACAAAGTTAATTAAATCAAATAAAATTAAATAAATATTGGGAAAAGCACAGTTAAACGTCTTACTACCAGTGTTGCCAGAGACCAAAAAAAGCCAAAGACCAAATAAACCTTCCAACAGTACTTCACCGACTATACCAGTACTCAAAAGTAAGTCAATCTTACCAGAAGTATCGAATGTCGGATCCGCAAGCACGAAGGATGAAAATATTGACAGTACTTGCACAATCTTTTTTCAGGCAGGCGTGCTGTTAATCTGCTCAAAACATAAGCATCGACCTCTAAAACGAAAATGGGATCTAGGCGTGATTTAAGCTTAGATTTTACTATCCACCGAGAGGGTATCGACGATCTCTCATCATCGCCTAGTCGAAGGATGTCGGTGCGAACAGGTGTCTTCCTAAGGCCGAACAACTGCACTGCTGACTCTGTAATGAAAGAGACCTATGAACCCTGATCCATCAAAGCTCGTAAAACTACAGCAGTGCCATTTTTAGACTCGACATTTACCAAGGCTGTCGCTAACAAACCTTGGCTGCGAACATCTGCAAAGCAATAGACATTAGTGGTAATACTCGCTTTGATAAGAAGAAGTCGAAGCAGTAGTCACTACGCCTACAATATTCTTATCTGCAAAACCCTCAGGTTCAGTAGCCTTAGACATCGTTCAGGATGTAGCAATGTGTGATGTTTTTTCTTACAGATTTGACATTTGGTTGACTGGCGGCAAAGTAAACTGAGCTATTTTTACATAAACAATTAAAACATAAGTTGTTAGCTCGGACAAACTCACGACGGTCGTCACAATTTTTCTTTGCGAATTGTTTACAATGATACAACTTGTGGTCTTCTGAGCATAAGACACAAGTTTGTGAAGAGACATGGAACGATTTGACAGATTTATTACGATTATTAATTGAAGTGACATTTAGTTTATTCGGCTTATTATCTTTATTCTCTAATGAACGGAATCTCGACTCTAAAAATTGCTTAAATTCTTGCAAGGTAGGCAAATCATCCGATGAACTAATTTTTCTTGCTACACAATTTTCGTGACTCAATATGTAACTTCGCGCTTATTATAAATATAATCATCACATCCCAAGAACTCACATCAATTCCCAGCGTACGCAAACCATGAAGACAGTCAATTGCGGTGTCCAAAAGATTTTTATCGATGCCGACGACTCCTTTACTTGTGGTTGATTAACAAAGCGCTTTAACATGCAATTTGATAAGCATTTCTTGTTATCATAACGCTTTGTCAAAACTGACCAACATTCTTTATAATTAGACGCGGTAACAGGAGTGTGTCGCAGCAATTGTTCTGCTTCGCCAACAAGATGAGATTTTAAATAGTGAAGCTTTTGGACATCGTCAATTGCGTCTTTTTTATCAATCAGAGATAAGAATAAGTCACGGAATGCGTTGCATTCAGTATATTGTCCCCAGAATGTGGGTAAACTACTTTAAGGCAACTTTACATTATAACTTTTTATTTCTGTTTGTTTACTAGTGCTAGGCTTAATTTTTTTTAATCTGATCATTTAAATCTTTTAAATCTGATTTATAGTTAATGTAAATATCTTCTGTTTTATCGTAGATCTCATTCACAAAATACGCATTTTTCATGTCTGTTACTGTAGCTGATTACATATTTTTTCTGTGACTTTAAGTGAATTGATCCCATTGATTTTCTAATGTTTCCAATCTTGTATCAATGTATGACTTGTTAATCTATCCTTAGGCGGTATTTTTTAAATTACTTCTACCTTTTTCAATTATGTTTCTACTATCTAATTGTAACTTTACTAAAGATTCCATGATTGAAAATAACTATTCCAGCTACAAACTAAATAAATTATAATGTATCATCAAACAAAACCAAACTTCTATGATGCTAATAAACCAAGCAAAGCAAACAAGTTAAAAAATTACGCAAAATATTCTAAGTAAATGATATCATAAAATTTTACAATTGTTTTAGATTATATCAACTTAGAAAAGCATCGGGCATTGATTCGTAGTTTGAACACTTTTTACTTAATTATTCCAAGTCTACACTACTCACTACAAAATTATTCTAAGTTACAAACTATCGCTAATTTTTTACAAGTCCCAAACACTTTGAAATTTCTCTTCACTACACAACTTTATAAATAATTTAAAAGTACTCACAGTTCATTCTGCCAAACCTTATTTCACGTCACTATGTTGCTCACTCATTCATCGGTCTCGATCTTGAAGTTCCACCGCCTTAGTATAGTCAGCTCCAGTACTGCCCTCTCGCGTCTCAGTCAGGTAACACCTTCTCGTAACAGAGGCGTCCTCTCACGGCTGCGTTTCCTCCTTCAATCAGTACTTGTCGCGGCCAATGCCAGTATCTATACTCATTCGACCGAAGCGCCCTCTAGCTGCTGTTGACACAACGCGACACGCGTAGGTAGACTTTAGGGAAGGTGCGTATTTACGCGACCAGGTTTTAAAACCAGGTTTTCGCTTGCAAGTATGCCAACCAGGTTTCAGTACTAAAATACTTGCAAAACTTTCAAAATATTTTTTACTTGAACGTAGGCGATCGCGTCTCACGTGTTGCCGACTCCTGGTCGTATCGTAGTACTTATACTTTCATGATATAATATTCCTTACTGCCATACATTTACGGAACATTGTCGCGTAAACTACTCGTACACTAAAATACTCGAAAGTATTTTGAGTACTCGGAAATATAAAACTTGCAAGTTTTTGCGCGACAATGTTCCATAAATGTATGTTTGTAAGGAATAAATTTCCATGAACGTATTTAGAAAAGTCCTTACCTTATTTTGCGATAAATATCCTTATTCATATGAAGTTAAGGTCTTATTTCCAATACAAACTTGCAATACCAGGGCGTCACACTAAGTTTTCTATACTCGAGTGCCCAAAAACTTGCAAGTATTTTGAAACCTGTTTTTCGACCCTGGTATTTTTATAAAGAAGCACTTGGTATACTTGGTACGCGATTTTGCAAGTATGACTCATGACTAGTACACTTGTACACACCACATCACTCTCACTAGTGCTGCTGATGCCCAAAAATCGCCTTTAGGAGTGGGTGTCGTAAGTGAAACACGTTCCCAAGCGAGTACAAAATTTATTGAATCTACCAGACTTTGTATTCTGCCCGCGGAGAATCTTGATAGCGCGATTCAGAAATATCCAAATATGGTACAACGCCATCTAGCGATAGGCATGTCAAACGTTACAGTAAACATTGAACAGCGAGGAACCAAAGTTTTCATAAGTCTTCGTCTGCAGGGCAGTTAAAATACATAGCTCATACAAACTTTTAGACAATATCAAAAAATATTCTTTAGGACCGATTAGTTACTGACCTGCAGAACAAAACCAAAGCGATTGAGCGCAATAAGATAAAATTTATCGTAGGCATGCTTTTTAAGTTTTGTCGTTTCCATATTTTCCGGAAATTTTGAATTTGGGACTGTTCCATATTCGAATGTGTTTAAATTTTGAATCTCAAAACAGTTGAAAGTATTAGGATTAATGCTATTGTTTAGTCACAGCATCGATTGGAATCTGTCAGGTTACGTACGAAAATTAAAATTTCTGAGGAAAATGTTTGTGCAATAATTTTCTACAACTTTAAAAGAGGCCTGACACGGTTTGAGTTTTTTGAAGAGCTAATATCTGCGTTCAGTGATAAAGCCCCATCTCGTCTGCGGACTGTCGAACGCTGGTATTTAGAATTCCAGCAAGAACATACTAGTGTTAGTGACAAATCTCGCGATAAAATCATTGCTGTGAAACAACTAATTCTTGAAGATCGTCATGTGACGTATCTAGACATAGAGGCTCTATAAGGGATTTCAGAGACAACTATTCAGAAGATCTTGCATGAAGCGTTTGGTGTGAGAAAGCTAGTTCATTGGATACCACATCTGCTTTCCGACGATCACAAGGCGGCCCGCGTCCGATGGTGTAAGAAAACTCTGCAAAAGTTCAAGCGAGGAGAGTCAAATCATGTCTACGACATCATCAGTAGTGACGAATCTTGGATCTATGCCTACAATCCTTATTCCAAACAACAATCTACAATCTGGGTCTTTCAAGACGAGCCGAAGCCAACTAAAGTTCTTCGCTCTCGAAGCACTTCAAAGAAGATGGTGGCCACGTTCGTTGGAAAAACCGGTCATGTTGCGACTATTGCACTTGAAAATCGTAGATAAGTTTACGCAGAGTGGTATACCACAGTTTCTTTACCACAAATCATCGCCGAACTTCGAAAATATAACTTAAAGCAACGTATCATCCTGCACCACGACAACGCAAGCTCACACAGCGCTCGTCAAACGATTCAGTATTTGAAGCAGGAAAAAGTAGATATTCTTGACCATCCTCCACACAGTCCTGACCTAAGCCCTAACAATTTCTTTACATTTCCTAAAATTAAGAAAAGTCTTCGTGGTCAAAAGTGCCAGTCCGGTCAAGAAGCAGTGGACGCTTTCTAGTCAGCCATTTTGAACAACCCCACTTTAGAGTGGAATAAATGTTATAATAACTAGTTTGAGCGAATGGAAAAGTGTATCAAGCTACGTGGTGAATACTTTACAAAATAATAAAATGTACTATAAGGATCTAGTTGTGTTTTTTTCTTCAAACGACAAAACTTAGCCTCGTACATAATATGTCCGTTGGAGAGCGTAGGAGTGCACTAAAAAAGGATTTCTTGAAATTCCCGGATTTGGAATCGGAAAAAAAATAATATGAGGGCGTAGCTAGTGTAGGTATTCTCTATAATAGTAAAAAGCCGATACATCAAACTCCTTCAACATTTACCGGCACTCGACATCATTTCGCGAGTGCCGTGAATACGAAGTCCATTTGAACGTTTGAATGCATTGCCGTGGGTTGAAACTACTTCAAAACTCCAGCTTACGTTTGGCAACTTTAATGAGTTTAATGTTTATGTGTCTATAACTCGCGATTAATGCTCACTGTGAATTTGTTGTTAAAAAAATTGTTTAAATATGTTTCATTCTTACAGAATATCTTATCAGAATATCCAACGAATATCTTGTGAATGGCAATCGAAAAGAAGACTTTGTGATTAGTTTGGCATTTTCTAGAGCAAAAGTGTAATAGCTTACAACCAATTAACCAGCAACTGTATACATATATTATAACAAATACATTGCTTACATATTTAGCCTAGTTTTAATAAAATTACATAATAAAATTGCTAAAATGTAAACAAAAACTTCAAAAGGTTCATAATCCAATTTCAAATTAAAATGACCAATGCCTTGCAGAACTTTTTAATAAAACTAACAGCATGAAATCTTTATTTTTGTTTCTGTGAAAAACAATTAACGTTCTTGTGCTTAAAACAGTTTTGCGGAGCTTAAATATGTATTTTGTGCAAAACGTAGACCCAGATAAAGGTATAACCTTTTTACCCAACGTTGTATAAAGTAAACATTAAGCAGACAATGTTAAATACCCGTAAGTACTCTTGAATGAAGCTAAATGCTTTGGTCTTAACAAAAAATGTCAGCCAATATATAGTAAGAGGTACGATATTATATAGTAAGAGGCAACCTACAGAGGAGCAAATAACTTGAAACTGAAGGAAAAGGGTTTTAAATTCTTTGTAAAGTCTGCAAATCATTGAAGATATAATTATGAAACAGAGTATACGAACATTTGCTATGATTAAATGGGGTGATTTTCAGAAGCAATACTAAAATACTTTCCATAATTATATTTTGCAATTTTATACGCTTTATGTACACCTCACAGAATAACAAGAAAAGGAACCGAAGGTATGTGAGTGGGACGTAACGTTTAAGTACATGATCAGCTAAGGATACTCTCGTCTCTCTCTTTACAGGATGATGATATTATATTCATACCGCTTAAAAGCATGAGGTTTACAAGCATAACAAGATTTATATACCCAGAACTTATAGGCATTTATAGGCCTTGCTAAATACTTGTTTGTAGTAAGACCGTCTTAAAATTCGCTACTATCACATGTTAATAGTTCTCCAAATGAGTGCCTTCCGACAAGTAAATACATGTTACTGAGACTTGCCTTAAGTTTAATTTATTCTTAAATCTAATAACACAATCTAGCTACACAGGCTACGTATCCATTCAACCCGAAATTTTGACCGGATTACAAATGTGCCCGTTCGGCCTCATTTTTGTTGACAAGTGTGCCAAAAATAAAATCCGTGTGGTAAAAGTGTAGTAACTGGTAAGTATTAAATAATTTATCTTCTGCATGTTCGAGTGATTTTGCTTACTTCTCTGCTTATTTGTCTTGGAATTTAATAGTAAATATTGGAATAACCGGCACATAGATAAGAAGTACAGTGCCTCCGTGGTCCAGTGGATAGCGTATGTAACTGCTGATCAGAGGTCCCGGGTTCGATTCCCGGGTCGGGCAAAAGTGTTACTGGGGTTTTCCGAATACTCAATAGCAGCCCAGAGTCTGGTGATGTGCCCGGTAGTGACAATAGGCTCTCCCCATATTACGTGGGACCTAATAACTCATGGCGAGGTATGGGTGTAATATTTACACCTCTGTCTACCCCTTTGGGGATACAGACGTGAGACTATAAATGAAAATAAAAAAATAATAGATAAGAAGTATGATTGGAAATGTATTTAGAGGGATCGATAGGGTAAAATTTGTCGATGGGGTCGAAATTTGTGGGTTGAACGGGTACGTAGCCGCTACACACTTACTGCTTTTTGGTTTTTCAACAGAGATAAGATAATATCCTACGCTGCTAGATGCTTTTGACAGCCAACAATCATATTTTCTGGTTTGTATAGCTTCGCAATGGTGGAAACGGGTTCACTAAGCAATGTTTTATATGGTTTGCGGTATGCTCAGGACGCGTGCTACAGAATGTGCTATGGATATGATATGTATTATAGATGTGTGTGCGCTATACATGTTATATGCCTTTTTATAGATGATGAATGACTGATGCATGCAATGGTCTAACTTTTGTACCATCGAAACATCACATAACTCTAGCTGTGCATTTTCATCGCACAGCTACCGACTAGCTAGCTACCTAGTAGCACATTTTTAAAGCACGTCTTTCTCGCTTCGCTACATAGCCTAACATCAGTAAAATGCTTTAGTCGCCAAAAAGCTCAAAACACATTTTTTGTTCTTTCGTTAAAACGCTCGCCAAGATGTCCTCTAAACGCTCTCGTTATTTTTCCTACAATGTAACATTTGCAAGAATGCTCATTACAAGGGAATACTTAAGTTTATCAGGACCTTTCCACACAACACAAGAAACTCTAAAATACAAGTTTGTTGTGGCGAGTGAGTTCTTAAAAGGTCTAACAAACATTAAGTAACTACTTAATCTTAGTTGGAATCTTACTCGTGTGAGTGTTGAAACCGTAACCTTGTATTATCCTAACTTGTATTAGAGTTGTGAGTGCTTCTCGCGAAACACCTATCTTCCAGAGTGCTTGAGGTGATTGCAAATCTACATGTTTGTTGTATACTGCTGAATTGTTAGACTTTTGTATAAGTACCTTGAATTAAGTTTAAGCTTGTCTTGCAATTATACTTTTATTTCTTTAAAGAAAGATGTTAGATGCATATTGTTATAGCGCTGGAAAGTCGCGTTTCATAATAGGATCTCTTTAACCAAAGTTAATTTTAACCAAAGTTAATGTTAATCTGAATCTGATGGGAGTGAATGAAGCAAGAGAGATATGTCAAGATCGTTGCAAATGGCGCTCCGTAGTCTCTGCCTACCCCTCCGGGAAACAGGCGTGAGTCTATGTATGTATGTATGTAATTTTATTTTACTTACACCCTGCAATCGCAAAATGACCCTTACTTCCACATCATTGTAAGGATTCTATTTAGATTCTATACAGTACAACCATTACTATGTCTAAATGGGACCATTATTTTTACTTTAATGCTTGCATATCTCAGATAATTTTATAAATTACTTGTGTGTTCTTACCTTTAGGCATGTCGAAGACTACAGCGGTCGGCAGAGGCGTGATATATTGGTGATGCATACGTGCGTCTGCAAACAATGAGCGCGCGGCTCGATCTCAGCATCGCCGTACCCAACTTGCGAGCCAGAGCACCTCTATCTAGCCTGCATCCGGAAGCTATGTAAAAAAAATATATACTTTACGATATACCTACTCACATTTAAATTTTATTATATACTGAATTATAAGGTCATCAGTCGAAAGATTCTTGGTTTTACAACTCCGGCACTAGGAATAAATACTGTGTCGCGGAGGAACTTTAAATCATGCAACCAACAATTTTTGGATCACACAGTGTTGTCTCATGTGGGAATCGAACTCACAACACTAAACGCAGTGTAAAGCGGCGTGGTGATCACTCAAACCACTACGCCAACCGTACAATCAAAATAAATTTTAGTTTGCCAGGCCCTGATTGCCACACCAATGGTTGTGGGTTCGATTCCGGTGTAATGAACACGACTAATACTACCGTAATTAATGTAATTTTGTATGACTAGTTCAAGTCATGACAGATTGGTCTAAAGACACGGATATGTCAGTGGTGGTACAATCTAGGATGCCTACAACTACACTAGCACATTTTTTTTATTTAACCGTTTCTTACCGATCCCGTGAGTATTTTTGTTAATCCGCTCAATAGTTATGGCTGTGGATTGCCTGTTAGTCAGTAACGCAATAATTTCATATATACAGTCACGTTTTAGCCGCATAGAAAAAGAAGTCAGGCTATCTTGATGGGAACAGGCCCTAAGTCTGTGCCTAAGTCTCGTTTGTTATGACGCCCCGATGAGCTCGCGAAGTGATCACTTCCAATTGGTTGATTCTCACCAACTGTGGCTTGAGCTCTTTCTTACGTGGATTTATTTAATATTCTTATGTTCATGATCGAGGCTTCCAAGTGGCTGCTTATGAAAATGTCTAAATTAAAACCAAACTTATTATAATGTTGCAATTTCGAATACGATATGTTATAATGTTTATATTAGAAATGTGTTAAAATTTTATATTATGGGGTCCTTCAAATAAAATAAATTTCAAAATCATTTGATATGATTTCAAAATATTTCACCCTTGAGATACATAAATACATACATAATCTCACGCCTATAACCCCGAAGAGGTAGGCAGAGGTGTATTTCTACACCCACTTTGAGATAAACAAGAGTATTTTAAAACTATACTTAAAATATACCAAAGTTTATTTTTCCTCGGCAATTTTTGTTCGTTTCGTAAGTTGCTTGTATTTTCAAAGAAAAAATATTTGAAAGATTCTTAATTTTAACTTGTTGCAGTTTCTAAGAAATTTCCTGTGGCTCGCACGTACGTTGGTAATTGTGTTTATACCTTCGACGACTTGTACCTTCGACGTTTTATTAAACTTTCCTGTGCCAATAAGCGCATCTCAGATACATTTATTTTAGAAAATCAAAAAACATACACGAAGATTGCGTAGCTAAAGTGTGACGTCAATTGTTTCAAGTTGTGATTATGTTTTTGTAATGTTAATATTTTAACATGTTTGGGTTAAATTGAAATTTGAATTTATTATTTAAAAAAAAATTTTTGGCTGTATTATAGATACTAGGTTTCTTGTATGTGTTTATAAATATATTTTCTTTTACGTGTTAGGTATTACGGTTAATATTCCTCTTTTTTACTTACCCTCTTAACGCGTTCCACTGCTGGGCAAAGGCCTCTCCCTTGGACCGCCATGCACCCCTGTCTAGTTGTAAGTTCGGCCAGTCGCTGTAGAATGCCTCCAGGCCATCTAGCCATTTTGGTTGGGGCCATCTACGGCGTCGTCGACTGTCATGATGCACCCAAGTGGTATCTAATATTCCACTTTAATATTTATAATTCCGTCAATTCAATCTAATACTACGAGTATAAGAAGTGGAATAGGTCATATTTCATGTTACTGTAAAAAATATTTTGATGTTATAATTAGAACTGGTACTCTGCCGCTTCAATAACTCATTACCTGCTTATTGCGTATGATGCCTTAATAAAAAATGCTTGCAACTTAAGCATTCGGCATTGCCTCCGAAAAACGGCAGCATTTGCAGTATAACTTTCAGCTCAAGGGTACAGTAAGCGACTAGCGACGCACGAGATTCCGTCACCGCCGCGCGCCGCATCGTGCACGCATGCCAGGCTCGGGTCACATCGGCGAGCTTGTATTAGAGTTGCTACGCAGCCATCACGCTAGGATTATTACATATTATTATAAATACATATATTATTAAAGGCAGATAAAGAGCGACTAGTTAGGACACCGGGGGTAGTGGTATACATTTAGCGCTATCGCAAAAATGTATGGAACTGGCATTTAGGCCTTCGATATGTCACTGTGGAGGTTTCTAACGCAACCAAATGATAGCAAAGGGAAGACAAATACAATTTGTCTAAATTGATATGTCAAACGACAGGCTATAATAAAAGTACTTTCTGGAACACATTCAATAACATAGAAGTTTTGTAAGAAATAAACGTTAAAAAGAAAATGTGACACTTGGCAGCATATTGTTCCTTTCCTAGTAAAACAAAATGCAAATCGAATAGAAAAATTGGTGCAGTAACAAGTGCGCATACGATATCAAGTATTTCTGCATGTGAAACTTGAACTATTCGTCTTCTTTTTTCGCATTTGAAAACAGGAGCAACTAACAGACTTGCTGGGGCAGTTCTACATTACTTGACTTTTGATCCTTTTAGAAACACGTTAGTTAAGTTTGTTTGTGATAGGAATGACGACATAATTATAAGGCTCATACAACTAAAGAAAATAGTGGTAGAATTGAATAGAGACGTGTTTTGTAGAAAATTTATTAACTGAATATGTTGTGTGTACAGAAGACACATACCGAGACACATAAGACAGAATGTTAGGGTGAAACCAAAAAATATTAAAAAAAATGGCAACTGAAATCGATGTGTCACAAGTATGAACAAAATTGTGTCACCGGGATCAACGAAGTAATCATCGTGATGGATCTTTTTATTCATAAATAAACCATAAAAAATCCCTTTATGAGGATTTCAGAGCTTGTGTGAGGATAAACGGGGCAAACACTGCCTGATTTACCATCAACACAGGTGTTAGACAGGGATGTGTAGCTTCGCCGTGGCTGTTCAACCTCCAGGCCTGTATAAGAAGGAGGTAAGGTTCTGAAATATAATAAACATTATTTTATATTATTCTAGGTGGGCATTGATTTTTCATTTAAATCACATATCAAATTGGGTCCTATGACTTTCCATGTCCATGCACCATGTGTACATGACTACATAGTTTTAGGTTTCATTGCAAGATTGTAAATTTAACATGTTTTTACCCATTTTAATAGCAGTTGAATCCTGTTCGTACAATAAGAGTTAATAACAATTTAAGAGTTTATAACAATTTCTTTTATTTGTTTCAGAGCTGCTAGACAAACTAAAGCATGGGAATCTGAAGCTAGCGGGTATAAACTGGGCTGTAATGAATAATTTTAGACAATGATTTTAAATACTAAGTGAATTTTGTGTGTGATGTTTTTCTTTAAAAATATAACATTTGTTATTTTCTATAGACTAGAAAGAATAAAACTAGGTAGACTAGAAAGCCTACTCTAGGCTGATGATGATGAATGTTGTTAGCTAGATATAGTCTATACAAGGTTATTTGTAAAACACCATTATCCTCTTAGGGGGTGGTTATATATTTCATCGTTACGAACAACTTTTATTCTAGAACTTCTGCGAAATCGCGATAAAATATCAGCGTTTCATACGAAGTTGAACTTTGACCCCGACAAAATTTATGGAACAGCTGATTCATTTGATCATTTTTCGCGATTTCGCAAAAGTTTCAGAACAAAAGTTGTTCATAATGATGAATATAACCACCCCCTAAGAGGTTAACGGTGTTTTACAAATACCCTGTATATCCTGTTTAGTACAAATATTTCTGTGATTTAGATATAATATCTAATCTGAGAGATTTGTGTTTTGTTTGTAATATGTCCAGTAACTGAATTTTTTACTGGTGAAGAAAAAAATTAGTTGAAAGGCTCTAGGTAACTGTAACACAGTACTTTTGGTCCAGTGAGAATATCAAGAAACACTTTAAATTTAAGTTTGTGATTTTTTTATTACGATAAAGACAAAGTAAGTCTATACTATGTTGTGGCATTTTTGACGGCCCCTGGGAATACGTCTTTAGGCCGGCGCGCACTGACGTCGCGGCATGGCAAAGGATTTTATTACTGATCAAATCTTTTTTTATTCTTATTTTTATGAGTTTAGAATTCATTGATCAAATCATTTTTATTCTTATTTCTATGAGTTTAGAATTCATATTACTATATTTCGATACAATCGTACCGCGGCCCGTCATGGCACGCCATGGCATACCGCGGGACGTCGCGGCATATTTCGGGACGCCACGGTATGCCACGACGTAGTAAATCTTGTTCTCCATAAATAATGTATCCAGAATTGTTTTCTCTTCGACCTATCAGTTTGTATTTGTCATCCTTCATCTTCAGCAAGAAGTGCTATTGATACTAAATACCAGTCATTTGGACGCCTCGCGTCATGCCGAAGCGTCCTTCGGGCTACCGAAACATGCCGTGCCGTCAGTCGGCGCCGGCCTTATATGTATATATATTTTAATGTTTTAATGTCATATTTTTACGACATACTTTATGTCAATTTATTATAATTAGAAATTATTGACCGATTAAAAAAATAAATAGTCATGATAAAAAATTTGTGTATTTTTATTCATGTTGTTGTATTCACGAAGTCACAGCAATAATATTTTATGTGAAGTTTTGTGGTTTCTTAGGTTAAACATATCTCCCCCCCGTGGGATCTCCACCTTGTCGTGGTGGGGGGGCTCAGTAACCGTGGATTGGTCACCCGCGGTGAAGCTAAGAGGGATCCAGGAGGGGACGCTCCGCGTGGGCTTGGAGGGGCCTGCGCAGGATGCGTCCAACGGTGCGGGTGCGGGGGACAGTTCTGTCTGTCCCTCGCAGTCGGGTGCGGTCGCGGGAGGAGAGGCGTGTCGGTGTTGCGTTGCCGCGCGCCCTATCTCCCGCGACCAAATGGGGGCGCACCATTCGATGCGTCGTGGTGGGGCCGCAGAGGAAGAGGAGATGCGGTGTTGCGTTGCCGTCCTCCCTATCCTCTGCGGCCGCTGGGCGTTTTGGCGGCGGAGTCCAACACCTTAATCCGTCGCCAAGGGGGTTTTGTTCGGGGCCCGCCTGACCATCTGGCGGGCCAATACCCGTCGGAGGGTGGCGACGAGTGCTTTGGTGATGCCCCACCCTCCGACACACGGGTACATGGCGGAAGTCGAGGTGGTTTTTAGTGGAAACACCACATACTCCGGCTCTTATTTCCCCCAAGAGTCGGAGATCCGAAGGGATTTTCCACCTCGTAAAAAAAAAAAAAAAAAAAAAAAAAAAGGTTAAACATATCTCCCCCCCGTGGGATCTCCACCTTGTCGTGGTGGGGGGGCTCAGTAACCGTAGATTGGTCACCCGCGGTGAAGCTAAGAGGGATCCAGGAGGGGACGCTCCGCGTGGGCTTGGAGGGGCCTGCGCAGGATGCGTCCAACGGTGCGGGTGCGGGGGACAGTTCTGCCTGTCCCTCGCAGTCGGGTGCGGTCGCGGGAGGAGAGGCGTGTCGGTGTTTCGTTGCCGCGCGCCCTATCTCCCACGACCAAATGGGGGCGCACCATTCGATGCGTCGCGGTGGGGCCGCAGAGGAAGAGGAGATGCGGTGTTGCGTTGCCGTCCTCCCTATCCTCTGCGGCCGCTGGGCGTTTTGGCGGCGGAGTCCAACACCTTAATCCGTCGCCAAGGGGGTTTTGTTCGGGGCCCGCCTGACCATCTGGCGGGCCAATACCCGTCGGAGGGTGGCGACGAGTGCTTTGGTGATGCCCCACCCTCCGACACACGGGTACATGGCGGAAGTCGAGGTGGTTTTTAGTGGAAACACCACATACTCCGGCTCTTATTTCCCCAAGAGTCGGAGATCCGAAGGGATTTTCCACCTCGTAAAAAAAAAAAAAAAAAAAAAAGGTTAAACATATCTGTGCAGGTTATAGGCAACAGAATACACCACAGATATTGGAAGTACGGTAGTGCATGCTACATCTAATACACTGCATACATAAGTCGAACTGTACTCAGTTTTGTTTCGGACAATATGACACTCTTTTATTATATTAATCTGTGGTCGCAGGATGTCTATTTGACCACATACTAGCCCCCAAATGTTCAGGTTTCTTTAAAATCTACAATTCTAATTCCAGGTTTAAATTTCCAAAATGTTAAAGGTTACATTTTGGAAATTTTAACCTAGGAGAATTTTTATTACTGCGTAGCACAGGTAGGGCAAGTTTGTCGTAACAAAATTGTAGGTAGTATGTCAAAACAAACCTTAAGCAAGTTTGTTATATCAAGTTTGCACAACCTTTGCAAGAACAAACTTAATGCAAGTTTGATATATCAAGTTTGCACAACCTTTGCAAAAACAAACTTCATGCAAGTTTGTCACCGTGAAACTAGCAAGTTTGATTTAAACTTGTTGCAAGTTTGCAAACTTGCCATGTCAAACTTTATGCAAGCTTGCTTTTTTGATGTATCAAACTTGTTGCAAGTTTGAAACAAGTTTATATTGCTATCTGGGTTGTTTTTTGAACCTTTTCTCTAAATTAATTAAACGCGCCTTTGCTATTCCTAACGAATCGCCCAATACGGACGGCGATGTGTAAAATGGCATCTTTACACAAAACCTACCGTCACTCATTCTAAACGTATTTTCTACAAAATGTTTCTCACAAAATTCTTCATCAGTGCTATACGGTTTTTCATTTATATTCAATACTTCTTCAACTTTCCAAAATTTCTCTAATTGTTCACTCATACTTCTAGTTAAATTACATTTTACCTCATAACATGGAGCAGTTCTACTATACACTGGACCAATGACGAGCCAACCTAACTTCGAACTCTGTAGTGTGGGTAGACCCTTATCTAACTTTACTTGTTGGCCGGTCACTAAATCCCAAAACAAATCTGCTCCTATTAATAAATCTACTTCGGCAGGTTCATAAAATCTGCTATCCGCCAAATTCACGAATATATCACCCGGAATATTCAATTCATTTACATTTACCTTTACATTTGGCAACTTATTGGTAATTTTTGGCAAGATCATGCAGTTAACTTCTACCGAAAACTCGCTATGCATTGAGTTTATTAACAGCTTACAACTGTTCGCTACTTGTATTTTACTATTACCTATACCATAAATATTTAAACTTTGATCAGTTCCTGTACAAGCCAACCCTAACTTATTACATAAATCTACAGTTATAATCGATAACTGACTACCAGAATCTAACAATGCGCGAGCCACATAATACTTATTTTCTATTTTGCTAAATACTTATCACCACCAACGACAATTGGCCCTGGCAACACTGAACACGCGCACTCTGCGGACCGACGAGAAGATTGTCGAGCTGGAAGAAGAATTGAGCAAGTTGCGATGGGATATCATAGGCCTATCTGAAGTCCGAAGACAGGGGGAGGACTCGATAGTTCTCAATTCCGGTAACTTGCTCTTCTACCGGGAGGGCGACCAACAGTCCCAAGGTGGTGTCGGGTTCATCGTCCACAAATCTCTCGTGACCAACGTGGTAAATATCGGGAGTGTGTCGAGCAGGGTAGCGTACCTTATACTCAGAATATCCAAGCGGTATTCGCTGAAGGTCATACAGGTATACGCTCCGACCTCGTTGCACCCCGATGAGGAGGTGGAAGCCATGTACGAGGACATATCTCGGGCTATACATGGCTACAAAACCCATTACACCGTGGTCATGGGAGATTTTAACGCGAAACTGGGCAAACGCGACGGTGATGAGCTGAGAGTGGGGCCATTTGGTTATGGACATCGGAATTCCCGGGGTCACTTGCTGGCTAGGTTTATGGAGAAGGAAGGACTCTATATGATGAATTCCTTCTTCAAGAAGCGAGAATGCCGCAAGTGGACCTGGGTAAGTCCAGACGGTGCAACCAAAAATGAGATAGACTTTATCATGTCGACGAAGAGGCAGATATTCAATTATGTCTCCGTGATCAATTCACTTAAAGTGGGGAGCGATCACCGAATGGTAAGAGGCACATTGAATATCTGTACAAGCCTCGAACGGTCGAGGTTGATAAAGTCCACGCTCCGACCGGCACCGGTTCATATCCAAAACCCCGAGAGCTTTCAGCTCGAACTCAAGAACCGTTTCGAATGCCTGGGTGAATGCGTAGATGTGGACGTGTACAGTAACGGGTTCGTGGATGCTGTCCATACAACAGGGGCTAAATTTTTTAAGCCCCAGAAAAGCCAGAGAACCAAAAAGATCTCGGATCCGACCCTCGAGCTGTTTGAGGAAAGGCGCAAGATGGTTCTGCTATCCTCCGACGACATGCCGAAATATCGGCACCTCAACAGACAGATCTCTAAGTCTCTGACTCGCGATCTCCGCCAATACAACACAAAATGTGTTCGTGAGGCGATCGAGCGGAATAAGGGATCCAAAGTGTTCCAAAGGGATCTGTCTGTTGGGCAGAGTCAGCTGACAAAGCTGAAGACGGAGGATGGCAGAATCGTATCGTCCAAGCCTGAGCTCTTGGAGGAGATCGAAAGGTTCTATGGACAGCTATACACGACAACGCAACAACCCGCAAGCACTCCAGCGTCAGACCCTAGAGCTGGATTGACCCGACACTATACCGAAGATATCCCGGACGTCAGCATGCACGAGATTAGTGTGGCTCTCAAACAGCTTAAAAACAACAAGGCGCCGGGTGATGACGGAATTACGAGTGAGCTTCTGAAGGCCGGCGGTGCACCCGCTAGAGAAACCCTCCGGAAGCTATTTAATTCCGTCATTCTCGAGGGTAAAACGCCACAGGCGTGGCACAGAGGTGTGGTGGTGCTTTTCTTTAAGAAAGGGGATAAAACCCTCTTGAAGAACTACAGACCCATCACACTTCTGAGCCACGTCTACAAGCTGTTTTCGAGGGTCATCACGAATCGTCTCGAGAGCAAGCTAGACGACTTCCAGCCTCCCGAACAAGCCGGTTTCCGTAAAGGCTATAGTACCATAGACCACATACATACGCCGCGGCAGGTTATACAGAAGTCCGAGGAGTATAACCAGCCCCTATGCTTGGCGTTTGTGGACTATGAGAAAGCCTTCGATTCGATCGAAACCTGGGCGGTGCTACAGTCTCTCCAACGGTGCCGGATTGACTACCGATATATCGAAGTGCTGAAGTGTTTGTATGAAAACGCCACTATGTCAGTCCGCCTCCAGGACCAGAGTTCGAAACCTATTCAACTCCAGCGAGGGGTGAGACAGGGGGATGTCATATCCCCGAAACTGTTTACCACTGCGCTGGAGGATGTTTTCAAGCTTCTGGACTGGAATGGACTCGGCATCAACATCAACGGCGAGTACATCACTCACCTTCGATTCGCAGACGATATCGTAGTCATGGCTGAGACCATGGAAGACCTAGGCACAATGCTCGATGGCCTCTGTAGAGTCTCCCAACAAGTAGGTCTTAAGATGAACATGGACAAGACGAAAATCATGTCGAACGTCCATGTTGTACCTGCTCCTATTCAGGTTGGGAACTCTACGTTCGAAGTTGTCGACAAGTATACCTGGGACAAGTAGTCCAATTAGGTAGGTCCAACTTCGAGAAGGAGGTCAATCGTCGAATCCAACTCGGTTGGGCAGCGTTCGGGAAGCTACGACATATCTTCTCGTCCGATATCCCGCAGTGTCTCAAGACGAAAGTCTTTGACCAGTGTGTGTTGCCAGTGATGACTTACGGATCAGAGACGTGGTCGCTCACTATGGGCCTTATCAGAAGGCTCAAGGTCACTCAGAGGGCGATGGAGAGAGCTATGCTTGGAGTTTCCCTGCGAGATCGAATCAGAAATGAGGAGATCCGCAGTAGAACCAAAGTCACCGACATAGCTCTCCGGATAGCCAAGCTGAAGTGGCAGTGGGCAGGGCACTAGCTCGAAGAACCGATGGCCGTTGGGGCAGAAAGGTTCTGGAGTGGCGGCCACGTACCGGACGACGCAGCAGAGGTAGGCCCCCCGCAAGGTGGACCGACGATCTTGTCAAGATCGCGGGAGGAGGTTGGATGCGGGCGGCTCAAGACCGGTCTGTGTGGAGAACCTTGGGGGAGGCCTATGTCCAGCAGTGGACGTCGTTTGGCTGATATGATGAAATACTTTAACTTGCGCGGTAGAAAGAAGGACGTGCCTAGTTGCTACAGTCGTTAGAGAAACCGGTTTGGTGGCGAGCTGCATCGCCGCGGCCGGTGCGAACTCGTGAGGCGTAGTGATCGACTTGGCGGGTATTGAAGTCGTTGCCGGTTCGATTGTCGCCTGATGCACACCGCTGTTCGAATTTACATTGATATCTGCGGTTTGAAGCTTATTTCTATGCAACAGAGAATTATGTTTATACTTGCATATTTGACAGCCAGGTGATTTACAATTATAGGCTCGATGACCCGGTTTAAAACAATTAAGACACAATTTATTTTTTGAAACAACTTCGTTTATGTCTGCCATACTCATAGAAATAAACTTCGGGCACTGAAACAAGCGATGATCTTGATTACAAACGACACAATTCAAAGGACGATTACTGTTTATTTGAGCAGACGCAATCAAGTTCGCGGTCTTTTCATTTTTACTATTTAAATTTAATTTACTGGACCTGCTCGACTCGATTACGTCAGCCCGATCACGTAAAAACCTAAAGAATTCTTGCAGGGTAGGTACATCTCCTAAAGAACTTTTATATTCTTCCCACTTTCTAGAAGTTACATTATCTAGTTTATTTACGGCTAAATAAATTATTATGGTATCCCAAAGTTCTACAGGTTGTTCTAAAGTCTTTAAACCTCTTAAATTCTTAGTAATATTGTCAATCAAAAAGCGCAATGATTTTTCAGACTCCTTTGTAACACTTTCCATATTAAATAATGCTTTCATATGATTACTTATTAAAAGTCTTTTATTATTAAATCGTTGACACAGTAAGTCATACGCAAGGACATAATTATCTGAGCAAAAGGATAATGAGTTAATTATTAATGCCGCGCTACCCTCCAATGATGACCGCAGATAATGGAATTTATTAATTGTATCAATCTTTTCGTTTTTATGAATAAGCGAATCGTATGTATCTCTGTACTCTAACCATTTGCTATACGTGCCATCAAAGGTGGGTAACTTAATGGTGGGTAATTTTATAGAACAATTAAATCCATCTGCACTTTCGAAACTTCCAGATTGTCTAAAGGATTGCTGTACTATACTTTTTCGTTTAGCATTAGCTTCTAAATTTTCTAAAATGCATTGACCTTGAGAAATCAAAGAGTAAAATTGATTTTCGATCTCGGAACGAATTTTCATTTGTTCGTCCGGATCTTCCGATTCAATTTCAATCTCAGACTGTAAATCGTCAAAAGTTGAAAAACATGCTTCTAATTTAGTTAACCTTAATCTTAGCTCTGAAATTTGCTGATCGGATAGGTTTTCTAGACCGTTAATATCCTCTAAATACGATTTAAAAATTGTCAATCTGCCTTTTATGTAACTGCGCCTTTTTATTGGCTCTGCACTTTTTCTGGTAGCCAACGACATTTTATATATACCTTCTTTACTTAAATTGTTATATATAAAAGATTATGGATTGGCGGCGCGACCGATCAATAATTTTAAAATACGACAAATTTTCCGTTGTGTACTAAAATAACGAATCCCCAGGATTTAACAAAAATACACCAGAATATCCGAAACTTTACCACAAAATTGTTCAAATATCGGCACAAGGAAAACGAAGTAGGTAGGCAGAAAAAAAAGGAATGGGCTCACCAATTTGCTTGTAACTTTCCCTTTTGGTTAACTCTCTCTTCCCTGTATCCTTAATCTCCTTATTTCCTTGGTCAGTGCTTCAATTTGTTCCTTTTTTGGTTTCTTCAAATCCTGGTCACGGCACCAGCTTGTCTAGACATAGACATTATATTGAGTGTGTCAGGTAAGTGTGCGGAGCTGAAAGAAACTCGTAGGCCAAAATAATACTTTGAATATATTTCCTTTTTAAATTAAAATTTACAATAATAACTTTTACTTTCAATACGGATGAATTTATACAAAATAAAAATATTGGTCGGTCGCGCTCTGCACGGACCTGGCGTGTGCTTTTATAGCTACTGGAATGGAGGGGAGCCTGGGCGCGGGGTGCGGGAGCCACCGCGCGTCACAGGGCTAGGCGTGAACACAATGTAAAATCAGTTGCGCATGGAATCTAAAATGAACAACTAGCCTTGCAACAACTGGCGAAGCAAGAAAATGTAACAATCGAGCCTTGTGGATTATCCGTTTATTAGTGCCACGCCAGATGGATTAATAGGTCCAAACACGATTGTGGAAATTTAATGTTCTATAGTTGCCTATAAAAATGACCTGGAGAATAGTATAAGAGCAAATAAAATACAAATATGGAAACATGATAAAAAAGTGAACTGTCTAAACGAATATTGTAATTGTTATTACCAAATTCAGGGGCAACGCCACGTTACACGCAAACAAAAGTGTTTATTTGCTGTGTGGAGTGGCGAAAGTATACCAATAAAAATAGAAATTATAGAAAGAGATGATGTTTTCTGGGAGAAGAAAAGCTTGTGGCGTTTTATATGAATTGGCAGTTGCCTGAAATTGTTGATTCTCGTCAAGCTCAAGGGATGGCATTGCGAGATCACGAAGAGGAAAATGTTTCATCAGTGCTTGAAATTTCTACAATACCAAGCCATAAAAGGAAAGTAAGTGAAACTGTGCCTCGTGAACAACAGCAAATAATAAGTATTGAAGCCTTATCACCTCACACACTGCCTTTAACATTCGATGAGAATAAAGAAAACCTGCCGGGTTGTAGCAGACAGCTAACTTTTGATGAGCTGTAAACTCTGTATTTCGTTAATAAATGATAAATGAATATAAATAAATATATTTTAATATTTATTTTATTTGAAACAACACATATTTGAAGCGAAAGAAAATTTTTATATTTTTCCATACAAACATGTATGAGGAGAGCTAACGAAAAAGCAGTAACTCAAATTCTAATTCTATAATTTTCTAAGCGACATAGCAGTATCTCATGAATAAGGTATATCCACATATATTTTTGATGTTTCATCTATTTTGAAAAATAATAATGGGTTGGGTTTCGAAACAAGTCACCTGAATTTGAGGGTATTGGTAGTGCCCCTACTTAAGGGAGTTCGTTTTAATCCCCTAAAAGTAATTTTGGAAATTTTGGAAATTGTTTAAAAATATTTAGACGCAAGTCCGGCAGAGTTGCGTCTAAATATTTTTAAACAATTTCCAAAATTTCATAAATACTTCGACAATTATGCAAAACGGAACGTAGTTTTTATACTTTAGTACAGTTTTACAAATGTCATTTTTAGGTTTTATTTGAAAAACGTGAAACGAAACGCAAAACTGCCATCTTGGAATGATCATATTGACAGCTAATGTCAAATTTGTGCGTTATTGCTTTCGAGTGCCTAGGGTTACGTGCGACTGTAATAATTAACTAAATAGGTTATGTTAGGTTCTCTTTTGACCCTTAATCCGAAAATAGGAGCCCTTCGCAGGGCTCCGTCAACCTTAGTTTATTAAACTAGTGTGATGAATGTGGAAGTTGGCAGTGCCATACACACCGATGTTTGGAGATTTTTTTTTTCAGAGGAAACCAAGTATTTCCGGCAAGTGAAAATGGTGAGGGGGGTTTCAAGACCTCACCTCCTCCCTCTCCAATCACTCACAACCCCTAAAAACGGCGACGTATTTCTAAACCTTTACCATAATAATTATACCTATAATAACAATAAACATCCATAAATAAATAAAAGAAAGCAACTTTTACTAAACTTCAATTATCTCGTAACAAAAAATCATTTCAAAATATTGAATTTTCATATCATATTACAATAATATGTTAAAATTCTAGAACAACTTACACACAATAATGTGGACCCTTGCTAGGTATGTTAGTATAGTGATATTTTCAAATAATTACCTCTGCAAGATGAAAAGTTGGGGGTATGTGGGACTTAGCTAAAGTGCAAGGCCGTAATACTACTAAAACCTCAGCACATACTTTCACGCCATTTTGGGGGCGCCAGGTAGTCGCGTTAGCATTTTACCCTGGCACCCCGGCGAATAGCCTGAAGGCCACAACCTCCTTGGCGGCGGATGAAGGTGTTGGCCTCCGCCGCCAAAACACCTAGGGGCCGCAGAGGATAAGGAGGACGGCAACCTGAAAATACCGCATCTCCTCTTCCTCTGCGGCCCACCGCAACGCAACAAATGGTGCACCCCCATTTGTTCGCGGGAGATAGGGCGCGCGGCAACGCAACACCGACACGCCTCTCCTCACGCTATTGCACCCAACTGCGAGGGACAGACAGAACTGTCCCCCGCACCCGCATTCTTGGACGCATCCTGCGCAGGCCTCACCTAAGCCCACGTGGAGCGTCCACTCCCCGGATCACGCTTAGCTTCACCGAAGGTTCTGCCAGGGTAACTGAGCCCCCGCACCACGACAAGATGGAGATCCAGAGGGGGTGGAAATCGAAGCTACTAAAATACGGCTTAGTAGCCAGGGTGACTAACCACTAAACTGACAGGTCAGCATAAAAAGGCTACATATTTTTTAACATTTCTTACCTGTACGTTTGAACGCTAATGTCTTCAGCAGGCATCAGTTTGACTGGTATCGATGAAGTTAAGACTTTCTTCTCAGTTGTCAAATTACCAGAACTAATGTTCAAGATGTTCTTGATCCATAATTTGCCATCAACTAAGAAAAAAATTTAAGACAAAGAAAAGATAAAAGAATATCGAACGTACAATCCTTCGTAATAATGTGATAACAGCTGGGCCAGGTGGATTTAATTGCGTTTGTAGATTTTAATACACCCACCAACAGTCATCGCGGCGTTGCAGTTGCTATGAAACCTTTGATTTGTAAGGCAGGCAGAATGAGGTCTGCAGGTTGTGAATCAATAAGAAGGCTTGGCCTACTACACCACGCCAGTTAGATGGGTTAGTATAATATACTGTATCTACAAACGCAATTTAATCCAATTTGGCCCAGCTGTTGGTTTGATATAGAATTTTTCGTGTCATCCTAAAACTATTATTTGCTTTTTGTATTTTCATTAAACGTCTCCCACGACACATACAGGATTAAATTGGGTACCTCTTTTTGTATTCTAAATCCGTCATGACATGGATATGTCGTTATCATCAACTAATATCTCTATGGCATAATGCAATAAATACTTATATATACTACTAGCTTTTGCCCGCGGCTTCGCTCACGTTAAATTCGGGGTAACACAAAACTCCTTCATCGTTCGATAGTAATTGTAAGAAATATAACCGCAAGAAGTATTTAAAACATTTCTATAAACAGTATTTTTAGAGTTCTGTAGTCAAAAATGGCTAAACACGAAATCCTTATAGACGCGCTATGTCTGTCAGTCTATCCGTATATCATAGCCACTTTATGCCGAAACTATTCAGTTTACACATTTGAAAATTGTTAGGTAGATGTATTCTGTGAACCGCTTTACGACGTTATAGAAAATAAAAAATATTGAATATTAAGGAGGGCTCTTCATACATGGAACTGATGTGGAAAATGGGTCGTTAAACATTACTTTGAGGTTCCTAAAACCATTGTTTCTCAAAGTCAATCGTTTGAAAGATATACGGTTTCAAAGTTGAAATGGGTGTGTGTGTCCCTCTAATTTGAAAGTAAGAGAGTGACAAATCTAAAAAAAATATATGCTGTAAATCGTTATACAAACTTCCAATGAAAATTGTTTTAAACGATATGTAGTCAGCAGTTTTTTAAGTAAAGCACATCTTAAAAACCGCAAAACATTTTTATCGTTTATACAAATAGTATTAATAGTTAGTCGAAGATAATGACTATGGTAAGTTGATACCTCCACTTCATCGTGAATAGCTTTTATAATGTTTCGTCCAAGGTTTACTTGTAGCCGTTTGCCATAACAAAGCTTTGGTGCATTAAGATTCCACATTAAGAGGACTGGAAATACCAACGTGCAGTCTGAAGTTGCGTGAAGGTACCCCTGATAATTGTAAGCAGTTCAGAAACTATAGGCTACGAAGAAACTTGGTCAGTATTCATGACATTATCTACCGAAAGGTGCTCAACAACATCACTTTGCATACAGTCAAATGTCAAAGCCATGGTCCGATATATCTCTACACACACTTTCGCATTTATGAGTAGAGAATATTGGTTCAGCTGGTTTAACATGAAATCGGTACATACATACATACACATTTTCGCATTTATACCTAATATTAGTAGAAATTAGCCAAGGTTGTTACAGTAATTATTAGCTTATATAAGTAAGCGCACGAAGTTATGACAGTGCACTATATGACAATGTATAATGTGACAGTATTGACAGATAGCACATGCGCAGTACTCAATTCTTACAGCGCATGCGTCCTTACTGTCAATAGGTAGGAGGTTTGTCCCGACAAACTTCGACCCTCTTTGCATTTTATTCTATCCTGTGTGTTTTTCTTGGTTCTGAGCAACTTTGCCACCAATTTTCAGCCAAATCTGTTCAGCCGTTCTTGAGTTATAAATAGTGTAACTAACACGACTTTCTTTTATATATATAGATATAGATAAAGATAATTTGAAATAAATGAGATTGACCGTTTAAATTTAGTGGCATTGTAATAAATTTTGACACAGAGCCTTTTTGTTTATGAAAGTGCCGAATCTTATACTCTATTATTTTTTTAATAACAGAAAGACATACCCGACACATAATTATTGTCTTTTTTGCAAGGAACATTTATTTTGCTAGAAAATTATTTGAAAATAGTGACATCTATCGGTCGGTAAATAGCCATAAAACACTTTGAAGGTACCTTCAAAGATATCTAGACTAGCTATTTAGACTAACTATACTTTTACTAACAAACTTATAATGATCATAGATGGCACCATATATACAACCAGTTTTGGATGATCCCGGTTTTGTTAGGGACTACGTACAAAGGAGAGGACAAGCTGTACAACGAAAACCACTCAACCGACTGTGATGTAACATATACTATGTTATAGGTTTGAGTATCTTTTGTACATGAGTGTAAGTTTTATTGAAATCAATTTCGCCATATCAGAGATCTTTAGCAATATAGGGAAAGACAGACAGACATAAATTCAAAAAAATATCAAGTATTGCTTTTAGCATTTTCCTAGATTTTTTAGCTAATTTTCGTCAAAATATCTTTTATGTACAGACTTTTTCACCTCTACAGTTTTATTATTGTATAGATAAAGAAATATGTGTCAAGAACTCAATAAAATTTCGTTTCACAGTCACTATCAGCATAATAAAATAATTATGCATATCGACTTATTCAGCGTCAGAAAATGTATGTTCATGACAAATAATATTAATTAATAGCTCAGAAACACGCCGAACAAAAATAACCGAAGCCCTCACATGTACTTATCCAAGTAGCAATTAATAAACGTCATAAGCACAAATTTACGCAAATTACTGCCTTGTAGTAAGGCGTTTGCTGAATTTTCATTATAGTGTGGGGAATCATTAACCAGATGATAACTACCCTAAAGATCATTTTGCAGACGGGTGCTTGTAAACAGATGAAATCGTATTATTAGTTTATGATGTGCTAACAATATTTATGACGATGGCACGGAAGGTTTATTGCTCAAATCTCAAGCGGTTAAACATTATGAACCTTATTACATATCAATTACTAAACTTACTTTAGCTCTAACCCAGCTTTGTAATGTTTTGTAGGTATGTAGACTTAAGCCAATAATCGGAACAACAGAATTATGTAGAATGGAAATAAGCAACGAATTCTTTAAAAAAATATTTGACACATGTAAATTTTGCCTTTGTCGGGTGAACATTGAACAATTTGTATGTTTGTCACATTCACTGTGTAGTTTCGATACTTTACGTCTCATTAGTCCCATTATACACAAGTTTTCCGTTTATTATTCTACTCAAAACATAGCTGTTTGTGGCTATACAAAAGACGCTCATGAACTCAAAGTAAGTAAGTTAGTGAAACAAGTTATAAGTGTACTAAATCTGTAAGTCGTGTATTATTATTTCAGTTACTTTAGCATTTGTTTAAGAGTGCTATAATCAAAACTGAGAACGGGAGTAAAAATAATTTTGATTTTTTAAGCTATTGCAAAGCTTTTATCGCGGGCTTGAGCGCGGCGACTGAATCCAGAAATTGCGTAACGAAAAAACCTAACACCCTTCACATATTAATCAACTTGGCGTAAGCGCCAAGTTGATAATATGTATTATGAACTTTACTGCTTACTAATTAAGGTTTAGTTAAGAATAAAATGTTTTACTTGTACAAAGGCACACTACACACCACACACTCACCACACACACCCCGGGCGTGGTGTGCGCGGCGCGCGGCGGTGGCGTGCGTGTGCGGCGTCGGCTGCGCGCTGTCGCTGTGCCGCGCGCGCCCGTATGTATAGGTAATACACATTAATGCCGCGCAGAGAAAGTGTATATGATATTATATCTATATAAATGTACATTGCGCGAAATTCGATGATCAAACTCTTAATATCGTAATTTTTTTTCAAATTTTTTGAATGAATAATTATTTTGGTGTGTAATTAGACTATTTATACCTAATTATTTATACCTATTATTTAAACCTAGATATTTTCTTTTTATAGAGAAGAAAAGCATAAAGAGCTAAAAATTTGTTTTCTTATCGGTCACCACGCTCAAAGTGTAACTTGAATTAATATCACAGAAAAAATACTGCATAAATAAATAATTATAATTGCATAAGTTGATAAAAAATGCTATGCAATAGCTTTACCGCGGCAGTCTCCGAGTGCCGCACGCCTTTTTTTTAAGCTATATAGGTATATAGCTAAAACAAATCAAAATAATTTTTACTACCCAGATTAGGTAATGTTGGTGTAATATTACAGCTCTGCTTACCCCTTCGGGATGCAGGTAAGAATATTAAAATTTCCTAAAATAAGATAATAATAAAATAGATAAAACGATCTACTAACGGCCAGCATTCTGTTCTATCGTGGACTTGAGGTCACCCCTGTGTATCAGTCCTTTATCGAGGCGCCACATTGGCAGATCTTTACTTTACTTTGGCTGGTGAAGCTTAAAGACGATTGGTAAAGGCTATCAAGAAATCTTCTTTGCAGGTTGCCCCTTGATTTTACCCTCACAATCCCATATTATGTTTGCATTCTGATTTGTATTCATCTGTCTGCTAACAAATATCCTCTTCTTTATTGTAAAGGCATATAATATTTCGTATAACTATTGTATAAAATTAACTGTGTGCAATACTTGTAAAAAATCAATACAGCAATATTTAAATCTCTCTCTAGAAAAATTAAACCTTATGAAAATACAAACTACTCAAATATCTTCCGAAAGATCATAATTTAAAATCAAATTCTATTCGACAATCTAACTCGATTAGAGTAACTACTCCAGCAAACTATTAAGGGAATATTGGGGTCATAAATCAAACTAATGCCTTTATCAATATTCAGTACAATTGTTAATAGAAATAGATTCTATTCACTATGGCTTCCAATTATACATTCCTTAGCTTTGAATACTTAAGTACACATAAATCTGGTCTATTCTAATTTTGGTTACGTAAGTATTCTTGTGTGAAGCAAATGGGTCGTATTATAGCTTTATTTTTTCCTGAATAAGAATTATAGCTATTATAAGGGCTGAATATATCGGTCGTTATAGAATAATACCGTATTTGTGGTTAATAGTACGGCTCAATGGCAATATGGGAAGATCAATAAAAATAATATATTAATTAATGTACTCATAGGTTCGTATAAGGTACAGCGTTGATAAATTAATATTTAAATATGTATTATTATAATCCTCCTTATATTCTCCATACTCCATAATTACTTTTCTAATGCAAATATCATCGGTATATCTATTACTCGCTTGCACGGTTAAACCTGATTTTGACAAAGCTATATATAGCATAAAATCCAAAAATAAAATTTACATTCATTTAATGAATAAGATATAAGAAGTTGAAACAGGGAATTCAATTTTGTATAAAAAATCGTGTCCCAGTTCATTTTATAATTCATTCGCGAATGAAGCCGCGAACTAACGCCATAAAATATATGTGTGACGACGGGTAGCTTGATTTTTGGCCGGTATCAACGCTTCACAGTTCTATGTGGGCAGCTGGGTCTCTTTCCAATGAATACACACTGAGTTTATTTCAGGACACAAAGTACGTTATCTTCACAATTACAGTCTTATATGGTAACACATCCACTTACAGTCTTATAACGGACCGAGGACAGATTCACGAGGTATTTAAGGCTCGCAACTTCGAGCCAGAATGTTGTTCCCTCGCCAGACGAATTCTCAGGAACACTTGTCAACCGCTGCCCCTCCAACCGCAATACGTCACTCACTGGTCACAAGATAGCAGCACTTCGAGTCGTTTAGCGACTATACTAATAATCGCATCCGACATATCTTTATATATATATTTCATGTGTGCGTGTGTATGTCACTGAACTCCTCCTTAACGACTGGACTGATTTTGATAAAAATTTTGTGTGTGTTCAAGGGGACTTGAGAATGGTTTAGATTCACAATTTAGTCCACTGCAAATGTTTTTTAGTTAATTTTTAATTTGTAAATAGTTGTAGGATTTTGGAATGTTTCATATTGGAACCGACGGACTGCGCTACCTACGCAGTGTCAAATCTATTTTAATATATTTATTATAATCCTTACCTGAATATTAAAACATTAAAAAAATAAAGATTTCGCGTTGACAACATATATCCGCAAAATTCGGATTGTCGAGTATTTTGTTAAATTGTTATGGTTCTGACAGACAAATCGCAGTCGCCATATTGGCCACTCTAGCGAAACGTCATTGATACCGTAAAAACATTTTGAGTACTACTTGGTAAGTCTTAGTACTAAGTAGTTTGTATGTTAAAATACTTTTTGCAGTTATATTTCATAAACTGTTAAAACGACAATAATTATAGAAGTATCCACCCAATAAAAGAGATTTGTGTTACCCCGAACATAGATGATATACTAAGTATAACTAGAGAACCCCGAATTTACGCGAGCGAAGCCGCGGGTAAAACCTAGTGTATTTATATATATTAGAAAGAGACATGTAAAGAAATATTATGTTACGAAATTGCTTCGTAAATCCTTCGGCTTTTACAACTTAGGTCTTTGAATTGGTCTGGTCTTGTAACTTATTTTTAGGGTACCGTACCCAAAGGGTGAAACGGGACCCCTTTATTGAGTTTCTGCAGACCGTCCGTCCGTTTGTCTGCATGTCTGTCCGTATGTCACCAGGCTGAATCTCATGAATCGTGATAGCTAGACTGTTAATTAGGGTTCAGTAGCTCCCAAGGTAAAAAAAGGAACCCTTATAAGATCACTTTCTAGTCCCTCTGTCTGTCTGCCTGTCCGTGTGACACCACCGATTTTTTCAGGAACGGGTGGACCTAGCAAATTGAAATTTATACCAGATACTGGTTCCTATTAGGTGTATAAAAATCAGGGTCCTGGCTCAACCCGATAAAAAGATATGGTCAAAATTAGATTTTTGCGAAAACTTGTAAGTACCAAAACCAAAACTAACCTTAATTTTCAACTTTATTTAATTTTCGAAATTTTTCCTTTAATTGTGCTATAAGACCTTGGTTTTAACCAAAATTGACAATTCTAAGTCAACCGTAAGTACCCTATAGGTTTTGGGTCGAAAACCTAAATGGTAGTTCCCGTTGAACTAGAATCACAAATAAAAGAAAAATTACAAAAATAAAAAAGTGGAAAATTTAAGGGTGTCCCCATACATACATAGTAGACTCCATTTAAGATAGTCCTCTAAGTTGTGGGGGCGCTCATACAGATTTAGAGGACTAGCGTAATTAGCACCAACCTCAAATAAGGTAAAATGCGTACGGGACCCTCGGTGCGCGGGTCAGACTCGCACTGGTCCGATGTTTTTTTTACAGAAGATATATTTCTTTTGACATTTATAACAACAATGACTAAAAGCGGCGATAGCCTAGTGCTGTACGTAACGGACTGCCGAGACGACGGTCTCAGGTTCGATCCCCAGAAATCCCCGGCACACACCTCTGACTCTCAAAGTTATGACATGTGTGTATTAAACATGTTTATTATCGCTCGCTTGCCTACAAGGCACCCGGTGCCATATGTGGAACTACGACTTTAATCGTTCTTATAAAATATAAAACTATGAATAGGTACATCTCTTGACATTTTGATAGAAGCTACTACCATTTAGGAATTTAGTAATATGATTTTTAACATAAAGATGTCGTTCGTGTTGTTTTTATTACGCAATCAGTGCGAAATTTTATTGAAAGTGTTAAGTTAGTCGTCTGTCTCAAAACATACATAAAATAAAAAATTGTAATCAGTTTTGACTCGAAAAAAATACTGTGTGTTATAAAATAGTGTATATTTTGCAGAAGGTAGGAAGTAACGTGTTTTTTATATTACAATAGTAAACTTATAAGTAAATCATTTTTTTATGGATGTGCCACATACGGTACGTCGAGCTTTAGTGTCCGGTTTTACTCATACGTACTTACGGTAACTTTAGTTATGCATAATTCGATTTTATTTCAGACTAGAGGACGCCAGCAGCTACGCCTGCATTTTTTTTTAATTTACCCGTTTTGGCCGATCCCGTGGGAATTTCGGGAAATCCCTTCTTAATGCACCCCTGCGGTCCCCAAGGAACATACATGCCAAATTTCAGCTTCCTGCGCCTAATAGTTTCGGCTGTAGCGTGTCTGTCAGTCAGTCAGTAACGCAAGGATTTTATATATTAAGATAATGTCGCAAAGAGGATTGTGTGATGTAGATATGATGGTTTCTCGAATATTGCTTCTGGAAGTGAAGACAAACCAAATTTTTCTGACGCTGAAAGTGATGATGACATCGGGAAAATTTAGTTCATCCAAAAACCTTTATCAGAGCCATTTAGCGAAGTGGAAACTTCCTTTCCTCTGCACAGACATTAGGGCTTGCCTCCCGTCAGTGAGCTTGTTACGAATATTGAAATAGTCAGCCAAAAATATCAGACCCTCAGCCTAGTACCTTCATCAGGAATGGCTTCAGGTACAACTACAGGTACCGTTACACAATTTCGGGCACGTAAACGATCATTGAATATGTATGAGTTATGCAATGGGTTATAATCCCTGGTTCTTAGACTGTCACCCAAAGAAGAAACAAAGATCTCTCATGAAAAGACTTCAAAATATTTATCATAAAAGACCTAAAAAATGAAAAGTTCAGAGAGGTTCTATAGAGCAAATTGTGACAATACAGATATTGCCACCGTTATCGTCCCACGATAATAAATTAGTTGTTTTATCTTCGTCTTTTGTGGGTCAAGTCAATAAAAAAGAAAATGTTCTTGAGGCTATTTTATCATCTTCTCGATGTAACTCTTCTAAATTGCTAGTTATTGTACAGAATAGTCAGGGAGCAGTAGCATACGCTAACCCCAATGAAACAGAAGCAACAGAAGGACTTCAAATTTGTAGTGGGGAAAGTTTATGCTTGTTTGGGCTATAGATAAACAAACAGAGAGGTAACATAGGTTTATCTGATGAAATTGAAACTAAAAGACAGCAGCCAAGTACATCAATCCTATCTCCTCGTATTGTCAGACGTGATGGGTTTGAGGAGTTTCTAGCTTGGGCCACAAAAAGACAACGATTCAAATCTCCTGCTTGGAAAAGAAAAACATTCTTACCTTAAATAAATCTCACGTACAAGTCCCTAAATAAATGCAAAATAAACGATTTAGATCTTTTCATCAATAAAAAAATTGAAATTTATTATAATACTCAGTTATATTTTTTTTTTCTTATAAACAGCAATATATAAAAAAATTAAAATATTATATCTAGTTAGGTATTTCATTTTATTCGAAATAATAAGTCACCAATTGAAAATAAATGTTATAGTAAACTATTTCCAAAACATTTCAATTGTACTAATTTATTACCAAAAAGCATAAGTTCAGGCTCAGTGTACCGTATATAGAACAGAAATAAAAGGTTGTATTTTTCGTAAAATATGGATTTATTTTTATTTTTATAAGTTTATCCTAGCTTCTGATCACTAATTACAACTTATATATTTTTAAAAAAAATTGAGCCTTGTAGGGATGTGCCCGGTAGTGGGACCGAAAAAATCACTGGCAAAGTGTGGGTGTGTAATACACCTCTGCCTACCCCGGGGATAAAATGCCTGAAATTATGTAATATTTGAAGGAGATCCATACGTACAGCTACGATGTTTTTTATCCGTTTTTAACAAATAATGGTACGGAATCCGTCGTACACGAGTCCAAGTTGCATTTGGCCGGTTTGTATGTATGTTCCTTTTTTATTACTTAACTTGTTATTAATCAATACTGAGTTTAGGGTCGTTATTCTGAGAAGTATGGTAAAAATTTAAGCATGGTTAAGTCCAAGTAATTATGAAGTCTAATTGAGAGTCTAAGCTTTGAAGAAAACATAATACAAAGTTGGTTAGAAAAATAAAGTAATGGCCGAAATGGTTTGTGAGAAAACGAAATGTGCCACCTATTCCCAAAAAAATTTGATACATTTCGATTACTTTCATTTTTTTTCATATCACGTAACCTCGCCGCTTGACACTGCACAGAGTGTTCAACCAAACAAACAAACAAACTCTTCAGCTTTATATATTAGTATAAGATAACCTGCAAGAACATAAACGCACTTAACGTAACTTTAGCTTGTTTGAATCAGTTATTGAAGATGCAATTACTAAAATTAGGAGCAATAAGAAAGGTATTCTAGTTTGTGGTGATTTTAATGTAAATATTCTTGATCATTCAGTAACGACTAGTAGATTTTTAAATCTATTTAAAGCATTTAATTGAAAAAATTTGTTCCTTGAACCAACTAGGATTACAGCAACTTCATCCACCTGTCTTGACAATATATTTAGTAATTGTACAGTTTTGAATAAATTAGTTAGTTCTGAATTAACTTCGGATCACTGTGGTCAATTAGCAAGGTTTCCGTATTATTGTGATAGCATTATACAGAAATTGTTAGTTAGGCCATTACCTAGGCATAAGTTTAATGAATTCCGGAATAAAATTTTGATTGGAATGAATGCTATGAGTCCTGATTTAATGGAGATTGATTCGCCAAATGAAAATTTCAATAATTTATTTAATGTAGTTAACAAGGAATTTCAGAATACTTTTAGGACTAAGGAGAAAGTAGTTAAGGAATCTCGAGCTTTTAGTGAGTGGGCTACTGCAGGTATTTACAAAAGCAGAGCAAAGATGTACGAGTTGTACGGTATGAAGAGATACAATTCTGATTCGAACTTCACTGAGTATGTTAGGAATTATTCCAAGATATTTAAAAGAGTGTGCAATACAGCTAAGGCATTATTCGTTAGGAACAAAATTGAACAATCCTCGAATAAAATTAAGGCAACCTGGCGAGCTATTAATGAAGCAACAGGTAAGACAACACTTAGAGGTAATAGTTTTAGTTTATTTGATAGTGACAAATTTATTCATAATGACAAAGAAGTCGCACACACATTTAATAAATTCTTTGCTAGCATACCGATTACTACTACTAGAGAATTAAAATCATCAGCTATAGTCGCAGAAAACCTATTAGAATCTAGTGTAGGAAAATGTGATGTATTATTTAAGTTCGATTGTATTAATTCTACCGACATTATAAGTACTTTTCAATCTATAGAGTCTAAGAATACAGGTGATCTCTGGGGCATTTCTGTTAAGGTTTTAAAAAGTATAATTGATGTAGTAGCTCCTTATTTAAGCAACTTATTTAATAAGTGTATTGAATCAGGTGTTTTTCCCGATCTTATGAAACACAGTAGGATAATACCTCTTTTCAAATCCGGCAGTAAGACTGATCCTAGTAATTATAGGCCAATATCGATACTACCTGCCTTTAGTAAGATTTTTGAAAAGATCATACTCAAGCAATTACTTAGACATTTTAATCTAAACAGCCTCCTTCATAGTGAGCAATATGGATTTACCAAGGGTCACTCGACAACAGATGCAGGAGTAGCGTTACTTAAACACATATTCAGTGCATGTAAATGCCCAAAATGCTATTGGTGAGTTTTGCGACCTTTCGAAAGCATTCGATTGTGTCTGCCATGAAACGCTCTTATGCAAACTTAGACATTACGGCGTACAGACTAAAGCATTGGAAGTCATTAAGTCATACTTAAGTGACAGAATCCAATGTGTTGAAATAAACGGCTCAAAATCCAGAGGCTTACCTGTTGATTTGGGAGTGCCGCAAGGCAGCATCCTAGGGCCTTTCCTGTTTCTTGTTTACATAAACGATTTACCTTTTTACTTGAAAAACATTTGTGACGTTGTACAGTTTGCTGACGATACTTCTTTGATATTCAAAGTAGATAGAAATAAGGAACATTTTAACGAAATAAACAGTGCGCTCATTCAAGTAACTAAATGGTTTAATGTAAACAATCTGGTACTGAACGCCAAAAAAACAAAATGTATTAAGTTTGCTCTGCCTAATGTCAGAAACCTTGGTCCTAGTATAGCTCTAAATGACGATGTTCTCGAAACATCTGAATCTACATTATTTCTAGGAATAACACTTGATTCGAAATTACAGTGGGGTGCGCACGTTACATATCTCCCAGGGAAACTTAGCTCAGCTGCTTATGCCATTAAGAAGGTTCGTAGGTTGACTGATGTCGATACGGCTAGATTGGTTTATTTTAGCTATTTTCATAGTGTTATGTCATATGGCATATTATTATGGGGTAGGGCCGCTGACATCGAAAATATTTTTATATTACAAAAACGAGCAGTTAGGGCCATTTACCAGTTAAAGACAAGAGTCTCACTTAAATAAAAAATTTAAAACTATTGGTATTCTTACTGTAGCATCACAATATATTTATGCCAGTGTTATGCATGTACGACATATAAATTCTTACAAAATGAATAGTGACATACACAATATTAATACTAGGAACAGGCACAAATTATGTGTACCATATTTCCGTTTACACAAAACGCATAGCTCTTTTATTGGTCTTAGTATAAGAATCTATAATAAAATACCGAGTAATATTTTAGACTTGCCTTTAAGGTCGTTTCAGACAATTGTTAAAAATAATCTTTTACTAAAGGCATATTATAGTTTAAATGAGTATTTTGACGACAAGTACGCTTGGAAATAAATATTCTTTTATTAGGTCAATTATTTTTATTATTAGGTCAATAGGCAGTTTTATAGTGTAGTTAATTACCGTATTCTCTTTTTATGCTACATTTGCATTCTTGTTCTACTCTTTTTATTATAATTTATTCGATTTGTAAGGTGAGGGTAACTCGTGGTCATGAACTGCTAACTAATAGATTGTAAATTGCTGCATTACTTTTCGGAACATACTGTTCCACCATAGATCAGAACAGTCATGTTCGCGAGTTGCTTACATCAAAAGACGTAAGTGGATGCTCCTGTTTCACCATATTCACTTTGGGAGGCTTAATAAATGAACATAATTTATTGCTTGAGTATGATATCAATAACTATTAACTTTTGCAATAGTAGATAACTCACAATGTGAAACAGTTGCAGCTCCTTACAAATATAACATGTAAAACCATTATACTGGCAGTTAAAAAGAGTGGCCGCGAGTTTTATTGCCCGTTCTTTCTCGTGGTTCTACCTATTGCATTGCGAACGTGGCAGTAAATGTAAATGTAGAATCATCTAGTAATTAACTTTAACTTTTGACGTTCATAAGCGTCACTTTGTGGCCTAAATGAATAAATGATTTTGAGTTTGAGTTTTCTTACGTTGTAACGTTAGAAGCTTTTTGAACTCATGGTTGAATAAATATCTCTCAAGTTACTCAGGTAAGTAACCTACTGTATCGTTTACGCGATGTAACTCACGTACGAACAACCGGTGAGTCGGATATTCATTGATATTTAGAAAACTCTTCCGCCTTATAGCTTCAAAGTGGCACATGAAAGTTGTAACCACATCTCTATAAATAAAAATGAAACGCCAAAATGTATGTACACGCATGTATTATCCTTGTGATTTTAAACCTATAAAATGTCTCAAACTTTTGTGAATCTCAGCAACAAAAGCTTTAACAACGTAAGTACAATAACTTTTCTAATAATTAATAACATGACTTGAAAATTTGTAGGTTCAACCAGTATTATTAAAATCCGGTTAAAATACCGACTCGAACTTCGCTCCAAGAATGAAAGTCTAACTTCGTAAATCTATATAATATAAGATATAAGAAACAAATAAGTTTGTCAAATTAATAAATTTGACACGTTATCTTAAAATATCATCATCATCAGCCTTTAACAGTCCACTGCTGGACTAGACCTCTCCTTTGAAAGGAGGAATTGGCCTATTGGCCCGTCCTTTAACTAGAACCCATTTAACCCTCAAATGGTCGATTTTGAGTTTTGAACGCAAAGTATTACAGTTTTAAATTCTCTATCTTTCTGTCTAAGAACCATATCTCTATCACTTACGGTTATAGAGATATTAAAACATAATTTATCAAAATTAAATAATATAATTTATCAAATTTATAAAAAAAAAAGAAGCGTGGTATAGTCACTTTTTAGTCAAGTATTTAGTCAAATACTTGACTAAAAAGTGACTATACCACGCTTCTTAGCTTAATGCACGTTTTAGTACCTTAGTTTCGAAATTCGCCTAATATTTTTAAATTTTTCATTAGCTTAAACTACGTTAATTGAATATTCTTGACTACAAATACACTAAGAGCATATAACTTGTTTATAGTTAAGAATCAATTTTGATAAAACAGGAATAAAACAATGCTATACACTATTTTTGATGGAAACCTTATCTTAATTCTGGCAAGACGACCATAACGGTATTTTTGCCAAGTAATCAATATTGCGATTTGCTCAAAACAATTCGTAAAAAAGCGTTATTTACCTCTAACATGGAATTTGTTCAAAAAAATATAAGTCATTCTTAACTTAATAACGGCTCGCCCGCGTTCCCTAACTAGAAACACGCTATCCGTTTCTCGCGCTTCATTAATTCCGGGAGTGTGCGGGGATGCCATATGCGTGCGAGGATGGGATATGTGCGCAGGGAGGTTTGCCATTTCGCTCGGAGAGATTATAGCGAGCAAGCTTGCATCATGGGATCGTGTTCCCGCAAAAACTCAAATATTTCGGGGAACATTAAGTAAAATTTGAAAATTTTTGTGTAATACTTCATTAACATTATCTTCTTTAATATCTCCACCGAGTTTGAGGGAAGAATAGCAGACCAACGAATTAGTCATATTTATAAAATTATTATGACTGCCTTGTTGGTTTGCTATTATCCCTCAGACTAGGTGGAGTGACTACCTTAGACGGGCAGGTACTGGATGAGAGTTGCCTTGGATCCACCAATGCAGTCAGTCAACCGGAAGATGGCGATCAAACCACCCAAAGTAAGGCGAAAGATACCATATAGGAAGCAGCATTAAGTGTCAAAGACTTCCGCTACTGCGATGGCCAAACCGTCTGCCAAGCGGCAGATTCGGTAGGGTTGATCAAAGCAAAATCTCTCAAAAAACGGCACCTATTCCCCGGTGGCCCCGCTATTCCTGACTCAGATAGCGGCCATGGTAACGGCGGGACAAGGGGTGCGATAAATCTCCGGCAGAGATTCGTCGCAATATTCATTAAAGGTCATACAGGTATACGATCCGACCTCATCACACTCCGATTAGGATAAAGAAGCTATATATGAGTACATATCTCGGGCTAAACATAGCTTCAAAACTCATTACACCGTTGTCATGGGAGATTTTAACGCGAAACTAGGCAAACGAGCGGTGATGAGCTGAGGGTGGAGCAACTTGTATATGGACACCGGAACGCGCGGGGCCACTTGCTGGCTATCTTCATGGAGTAGGAAGGACTCTTAATGATGAATTCCTTTTTCAAAAAGCGAGAATGCCGCAAGTGGACCTGGATAAGTCCAGATGGTGCCACCAAAAATGAGATCGATTTCATCATGCCAATGAAAAGGTTAATATTTAATGATGTCTCTGTGATCAGTTCGCATAAAGCGGGCCGGTCACCGAATGGTAAGAGGCACATTGAATATTAGTCCTAGCCTCGAACGGTGGAGACTGATGAAGTCTACGCTCTTACCAGTGCCAGTTCAAATCTAAAACCCCGAGAGCTTTCAGATTGAACTGTGAAACCGCTTCGAATGCCTGGGAGAATGCGTAGATGTGGACAACTTTAGTGATAAATTGGTGAATGCTGTCCATGCAACGGCCTTAAAGTTTTTAAAGCCTATGACGATTAAAATAGCCCATAAAATCTCATGTCCGATCCTCGAGCTTATACAGGAAAGGCGTAAGATGCTTCTGCATGCCTCCGACGATATGCCAAAGTATTGGCGGCTTCATAGATAGATCTCTAAGTCTCTGACTCGCGATCTCCGCCAATACAACACTAATTGTGTTCAAGAGGCAATCGAGCATAATCGGTTCCAAAGTATTCAAAAGAGATCTTTCTATCGGGCAGGTCAGCTGACAAGGCTGAAGACGAATGGTGACAAAATTATCTCGTCCAGACCTCAAGAACTAGAAACACCCAGACCAAGACAAACATCCATGTTCATGCACACAAATGTTTGACTTGAGCGGGAATCGAACCCGCGACCTTCGACGTAGCAGTCGCTTACACTCCCACTACGCCAACCGGCCGTCACTATTGTCATTATTTCCTCCCTAACCCTTTAAGAAACGAGAAGAAGGTGTGGAAATGTAGCGAATGTAACAGTAGCTGTAGCCCTTACTATCAAATGAAAAGCTAGAATATGAAGACTGTTACTTATTGTCTTTCTATAAGAGGGTGCTGCCCTGGTACTGCCTTGGTCTCACCATCCATCCTTACAAGCAGTATAATTTTACCTGACAAGGCTTCTTCGCAAAGCCCACTTAATGGTTTTTAATATTAATAGAGAAACTATTACACGTACGTTATCAACATGAAAGTATGTATACAAAGAAACCTATTTCAAGCATCGTTGCACAACTTTTGAACGATAATGATTTCAGGGATTAACGAGAGCATTGATTGTAAAATTAAGACTCCAACAGGCTATTAAGTAAAATATTTTACGGAGTAATAATTTGGAGCTATGAATTTATTCGTAAGGTTATTTCTATAAGATAAATAAATGGCTAGGTTTCCATTAATTCAACGGCAGGCTGTCAACCATCACTGAATACAAAACACGTAAAAAACCTTCACTACACAACCTACAATAGAATTGTAAACAAATAAAAACCTTTCGTTGTATTTCTAATATCTTTTTTACGTAAACTTGACAAAAAGACCACTGATTGACGTTTTATTCCGACGGTGAATAAAAAAGTTCACATAAATAAGGCACAGGATGAAACCAGAGTGGTATATTGCTTTTGTTATAATGTATGCGGTGCTTACGGATTTTATTCTCATGTATTTTGAGTGAATAATTGAGTAGGTAGATTCTGCGTGCAAAGAATTACTTTCACAATGGTGAGCGAATTTCAGACTAAGTTAATTCAATTGAGAAGGGCGTACTTTAGTCGACGATGAAATGTTATGCTTTAATTATAACTGCGGCTAATTGTACCGGTCGTATTATGTACTTGTATCAGAGTTACTACGGAATTCAATTTTCGAATTATAGATAGATCTCTAGATTTTAGATTAGTTTAAAAAATGAATGAAAGTTAAAATATGTCAAACACGAATCGAAAATTTACATATCTATCTATAGTTCGAATATTGAAAATGGCCGTTAGTGGTCCAATGCTTCCAATTTAGGATTGGAATTGTGGTTGACTCGTATTCTAAAGTGAACAGTTGCTATTTGTGTTGACCAATGATTCTGAGTATTTGACTCCGGCTACAATCAATCTGGGTAACTTTGAATTTTAGAATAGTATTAAATAACCGATGTTTTATTATGTTTCGGGCTTAAGCTAGCATATGAGTATTTGGGCATGTTTTGATTAAATTGAAATAAGTTTAAAATATAGTCTTGAATTATACTGACCATGTTTATATTTGTATTTGAACTAAATAAGTTCAGTAATGTATACGATTATTGGTCCCAAGGCTAAACTTATAAAATGTAGTTCTCGCCAAGTGCTGTATGAATGCGATAAACTCAAAACGACTGAACTGATTTTAGTACGGTTTTCACTAATCGATAATGTGATTCTTGAGGTTTAGGCATACAATTCACGCGGGTGGAGCCGCAAAGTCTAGTTGTATGAATAATAAAGGCATATGCAAAATGTTTATAAGGCAACTCGTTGGTGCTGTGATTTACAATACAATACAAACACAATAATGCGGCTAGAATTGTCAGCGCTTCATAAAAACTTGGTCAGTATTTGTCCTCATATCCCTAGGGATACATTGCACATCCGATACCTACACAATAAACTACTGTACCACTTTGCGTCCGGAGTGAAGTTTATTTGCTTTAGATTTATTTTACTGTACGTATATGCAAGCTAAAATATTATTATATTGTTACGCCATCTATCGGTAAATGGGGGTACTAGAAGAGATTGAATGTATCGGTGGTTTAAAGGTAATTCATCTACTCTGTACTAGATGGCGTTGCTGTATCGAGTATCGACTGTTCGCGATTATTTCGACAGTTTTGTAGAAGCATCTAGAATGCGCTAGTGATGTTATCCGGCCAGTATAAATAGAGCGCGAGTGAACGGACCCGACACAGTGACAATTGAATATTGGAGCGATAAACAAGAAGCGAAGGGAAGTAATTCGGAAGTGTTTAGTGGTGTTTTTATTAGTGTTGAGAATTAAGTGTGAAGTAAGTGTGTTTTTACTAGTAGTGTAAATAAGTGTGTATAGTGTTTGTGTATAAATAAAGTTCAGTTTAAGTGGCACAGTGAGTTATAATTTATCGTCGAACCACAGCTCGTAACAATATGTAACTATATTCCGTTTTACTCTCTGTGTATTTTTTGGCTAAGCTTTGCTTGGCTGCTAAAGCAAATAATTTTCATGACACTAATAACTATAGTAAAATTCTGTTGTACGAAAATACAGTGTTTTGTTGCTTTAAATCTAGCCAAGAGGCAGCGAGAGAATAGTGGAGATACCAACAGACAGCCATAGAATGTGAATCATTTTTATACATTTATTTTTACTTTAACATAAACATTTAATACATACATAGACTCACGCCTGTTTCCCGGAGGGATAAGAAGAGACTACGCATCGCCATTTGCAACAATCCTGACAGACCTCTCTTGCTTCATTCACTCCCATCAAGTTTCTCACGCATGCTCTTGTGTTTAGGGTACTTCTGACCTGTCCTTTTTTTAGGATGTCTCCAATCTGGTCAGAGAACGTCCACCTAGGTCTTCCCATTTGTCCTGTTCCATTCACACTTGCCTTATATATCTTCTTTGTCAGTCTTTCGTCATCCATCATCTCCATGTGCCCAAACCTTCTTAACAAGCCTTTCTCGATGCTTGTCACTACATCTTCTTTTACCCCCCACCACTTTCGTATCACAGAATTCTTAAACATTAAATCCAAGGCAGAAAACGAGTATTTAAGTGAGACATTGGAAGCTTATGTTAAGATCGCTGTAATTGCAACATTACTGCCATAACTTTCTGTTATTAGCAGTTATGTGTGTTATAAATGTTGGTGTTTCGTCGTCTGATATTGTTGCGTTGAAGTTATCTTCAGCGATGTAAACGACGAGAAGACATGTCTTTGTGTTAAATATTATTATCTTATTATTCCTGTAGTGAAATGGTATAAGCATCAGTATAGCGGAAGTGATGGACAAGATAAATAATTTATTATGCCTGTACGGTTTCATTACCGTACATATGTATTTGTTGACGCGGCAATCCTCAAACGGCGCGTGCGCCGCATATTTTTATGCTTTATATAATACACCTTAATTTTAAAAATTAGCATATTACTTGAGTTCACCTTTAACTGTGCATCTAAACGTACCAAGAGAAAGAAACATTATCTATTTGTGACTGTAAACATTGAACTCTAATAAAGTTAACTTAAACTCAACTTGTGCTTCTTTCTGTGTGATCCAAAAGCTATAGCTCAACTTAACCCTTACTACAGGTGTAGGTGTGCTGACTGGCCCCTTCAATGCGCATTCTATGAAGATCCAATACATTTTGTAGCTTGAATCATAAAGTCATCTCTGAAACCGTATACGTATACTACATCAACATACACGGTATAATCAATTAAAACGTTATTCGTCTATTCAAGCAATATTCATAGAAAAAATCAGTGCAGGGCAAATTGGACCGGTTGTTTTACTGACTAAGGTGCAAACATCTCTTTGAATATAATCTGGCTTCTGCGCTTCAATGAACACAGTGAATAGATGAAATGTATTTCTCTTCACAAAGAGATAAGCTGACTACCAAAAAACTGTGTTAAAAAATTTGTATGTATGTGTTCCCTTTCCTCTATATAATCGTAAAATCGGGCTAGGACTTCTACAAACACATTACTTGTGAACCGGTGAACGGGCAATCGTATCAAGACTCCAAAAATAATTGCATTCTTGTAGGTAATGATTTAAAGCTTGAAATAAGCCTTTCCTATTTGTCCTAGTGTGAGATTTATTTACCATCAGGCTGACTACACTGCTATTGCAAAGGAAATGGATAGCTACGACTGGCACACTGAGTTGTATTAAAGACCGTTTAGAGACGCCGTGGTATTTCTAAGACATTCTTAACAGAATGAAGAACACCTACGTTCCAACCAGATCCGCTGTTACAACTGGTAGAGGGGGATCCCTTGGTATAAGAAACCGTAAGTGAAGATTCTTAGAGAAAAAGCCAAATCACATAAAAGGTTTAAAAATATGGTAACTTATCGGATCAACTGTCTTTCATAACACTGCGACAACGTGCCAAGGACCTAGAGAAAGATATGTTTGACAGCTATATAGCAAGAATTGAGTCAGATATTTCTAGGGACGCGAGCGAGCTTTTTGGCGATATATTAAATCAAAAAATCAATCGCATTCTTATCCCTCTGTATTGAAATACAAGGAACAGACATATGGGAACGGTGAGGATGTATGTAATATGTTTTCGGAGTACTTCTACTCTAATTTCCTGCCCGCCGACCCTCAAGATGCTAACTTGAGCGTAACCATACAAGAGAACTGGCTGACTCGAAATGATTACGGGGACATAACGGATATCAGCACCATTGAGATACAAGAAGCTGAAGTTTTCAAGCTGTTAAAACAGGTCAACATCAGTAAATCTTCGGGACCCGACAATATTTCACCTATTTTTATATTAAACTGCTCTAAATGTCTAACTGTCCCTATATCGATCTTATTCAAACGGTCTATCACTGAGGGAGAAGTGCCTGCAATTTGGAAGTCAGCGTATATAACTCCAATACATAAAAAAGGTCCAAGGGATTTGGTGGAGAACTATAGACCAATCTCCAAGCTGTGTGTTTTCACTAAAATACTTGAAAAAAACGTTTACAGGCAACTCTATTCGGCTGTTAAGCTCAATTATGGCGAGCACGGTTTCCTTAGCGGTCGCTCCACCACATCAAACCTTATTGTGTGCAGTGATTTCATAACAGAACACATGTCACAGCGATACCAGGTGGACGTTATGTACACTGATTACCACAAGTGTTTCGATCGAATACATCATTTTATTCTTAAACAGAAACTCCTACAGATGGGTATCCGTGGTAACTTATACAGGTGGTTCTCATCATATGTTGAGAACAGGAGCCAAGTTGTTGTTTTGAATGGTTACTCATCGACGAGAACAGTGTATATTCCTTCAGAAGTTCCAAAGGGGTCCTTATTGGGGCCTCTGTTATTTAATATATTTATAAACGATGTCATAACATGTTTTCATACGTCAAGGATACTGATGTACGCAGACGATATGAAAATATTTAGTAAAATATGATCATATGAAGACACTATTCGCCTGCAAAGTGATTTAGATCGGTTTCAAGTATACTGCACAAGAAACAAACTTGATCTGAACGTCTCTAAATGTTATGTCTGTACTTTACACGCAAGCATATCCCAATAACTGGCCAATACACACTGTCGGGTACCACAATAACCAGGGTAAACACTATCAGGGATCTGGGGGTAACGTTTGACACAAAGTTGTTATTTGATGCACACATTTCAAACGTAGTTAACAAGGCTAATAAAGCACTAGGCTTCATTATAAGGATATCTAAAGATTTCAAAAACATTAAATCTATAAAAATTTTGTATTGTCCTTATGTCCGTAGTCACCTCGAATATGCTTCCCAGGTGTGGAACCCTAACTATAAAATATTAAGTAAAATATGTTCATATGAAGACACTATTCGCCTGCAAAGTGATTTAGATCGGTTTCAAGTATACTGCACAAGAAAAAAAATTGATCTGAACGTCTCTAAATGTTATATCTGTACTTTACACGCAAGCATATCCCAATAACTGGCCAATACACACTGTCGGGTACCACAATAACCAGGGTAAACACTATCAGGGATCTGGGGGTAACGTTTGACACAAAGTTGTTATTTGATGCACACATTTCAAACGTAGTTAACAAGGCTAATAAAGCACTAGGCTTCATTATAAGGATATCTAAAGATTTTAAAAACATTAAATCTATAAAAATTTTGTATTGTTCTTATGTCCGTAGTCACCTCGAATATGCTTCCCAGGTGTGGAACCCTAACTATAAAATATTTAGTAAAATATGTTCATATGAAGACACTATTCGCCTGCAAAGTGATTTAGATCGGTTTCAAGTATACTGCACAAGAAAAAAAATTTATCTGAACGTCTCTAAATGTTATATCTGTACTTTACACGCAAGCATATCCCAATAACTGGCCAATACACACTGTCGGGTACCACAATAACCAGGGTAAACACTATCAGGGATCTGGGGGTAACGTTTGACACAAAGTTGTTATTTGATGCACACATTTCAAACGTAGTTAACAAGGCTAATAAAGCACTAGGCTTCATTATAAGAATATCTAAAGATTTTAAAAACATTAAATCTATAAAAATTTTGTATTGTTCTTATGTCCGTAGTCACCTCGAATATGCTTCCCAGGTGTGGAACCCTAACTATAAAATATTTAGTAAAATATGTTCATATGAAGACACTATTCGCCTGCAAAGTGATTTAGATCGGTTTCAAGTATACTGCACATGAAAAAAAATTTATCTGAACGTCTCTAAATGTTATATCTGTACTTTACACGCAAGCATATCCCAATAACTGGCCAATACACACTTTCGGGTACCACAATAACCAGGGTAAACACTATCAGGGATCTGGGGGTAACGTTTGACGCAAAGTTGTTATTTGATGCACACATTTCAAACGTAGTTAACAAGGCTAATAAAGCACTAGGCTTCATTATAAGGATATCTAAAGATTTTAAAAACATTAAATCTATAAAAATTTTGTATTGTTCTTATGTCCGTAGTCACCTCGAATATGCTTCCCAGGTGTGGAACCCTAACTATGATAAATACATATCGCGCTTAGAAAACGTCCAAAAGAAGTTCCTGAGGTATAATCAATTTCGTTCCAGAACATATATTCCAGACTATTTTAGCCGTTGCCGAAAGTTCCACTTGTGACGTCGCTGTGACGTCGCGCTCACACCTCCCACTCAGGTCATCGCCGCACCGGGCTTCGCGCCTCCTATATACGGAGGCGCTGGGACATCGGGCCCTTTTTGCTGCATTCGACGACATCGGCTCGAAAAGCTAAGTACATCAGCTGCTACTCCTGAGCGACCATCGGAAGCGGACCCTCAACAAATCCCTTACCATCGCCGAATCACGCGACCCTGTTTATATCTTTTCGAATAACATTTTTTTAGTAATTTATTCGTAAGTAAAACGCTTTGCTAAATGATTTTAGATTTACTTGACGAATTAAATCAATTTTTATTGTAACATTTAATCATGTTTCTCATTTAAACACCCTCTAAGTATGGACAACGTTACAGTGGACACCTGGAAGGTCTCCTTTGTTACAGTGGCGCCCACGGGAATATATAGGTAGGGTTTTGTTGAGAATCTGCTGCCCGTTGAGTCCTTTTTTTAATTTATTTTTTTCTAACTGTGTATGTGTGATATCGTTCCAAAGCAGTGTTAGTGTTTTAGTGGTATGTGTTTTTGCTTACTACGGTGAGCATTTTTATATTATAACTTTTTCGGTTGGCGCGTGTGATAATTAATTTAGTCAACCGCATAAGTAACAAGTTATAATCGTTTTGCTTGCGGCCACGTGTCACCTAAATGACGCGCTGTGGTCACAGTCATTGATCGCATCTTTGTATTGCGATTTAAGGCCTCGCGTCCTCTAACGACGCGCTAAGGTCACCTTAGTAGGGTAAAATTGGGGCTTCTGCATCACTTGCTCTCGCGTCGCCGCTCGAGCTGCGTGATACAGAAGCCCCAATTTTACAATCGAGGTCGATTCATATTAATGTGTTCTGCATAACTCAGAGTGCCCAGTAATACCATACTGTTATAGTTAACATCATTTTTTAAGTTTAGCAATTATTTAGTGATCAATAGTAGCGTTACTTTTAGTGAGTTTTTATTATGAATGTGTGTACCTAATGAATTCCACACTCCATGTAATATCAATGTAATCATGTTATCAATTTAAAAAATAAATGGATATGTTAATGAGTCTAGGAAACTATTAAGTAAAATAAAACAATGTATATTATCAATTTAAAAAAAGTTTATTATCAATGCACCATTTTTTTAAACACAAAACATTTTTTAAAGCACATATTGAGTCATGATAAATACAATTGTACAAATCTTCAGAACACTTATAGCGATCATATAAACATAACAAATTAGGACAACATTTATCTTCTAAATTAATTAAATTATTAGTATTTAAAATATCCTTCAACCATAACATTTTTTCAAGACCTTTAACGTAAATACACTTATCTTTTAAAACATCTGCAATTAAATATTGATAATTTGAGTAAGGTATAAATCCTTCACCCCAGTATATTTTTCTGTTACGTTCAATCCAGCAAACCTGCCGTCTTTCTGATTTAGTCAAATCGTAAAAAGGAAATGGTGGTTTGATTAAAAACACTTGTAGGTTTTTACTACACCATACAGCTATTTCTTTTAGTATAAATTCATTTGCTTCTGTTTTAAAGCCTTGAACGTCAACAATGGCCGTCATGATAGCCTACGCACGATGTTGCTTAGAGGTTTGTATTCCACAATTCGGTACTGAGCTACTAAATTCAGCCACAACATTTATTTATTTTTTACATAAATATAAAGCATGCATACAAACATTGACTCATAATAATTACACATTTTTGAAAAGGTAACATTTATTTATTTTTAGAAATACAACTAAACTTAAATGAAAACATTATCTTAATTTTCTCTTTACTCAGTATCACACAATTTCTTACTTATTTTTTTTATTAATGTCTCTGTGATATCCATTACATCATCATAAGGCTCCTCAACCACATATTGTGCACTTAAGCAAGCCTCGTTTTTTTTATTTTTGTCTACATAATCTAACTCACGAATATCTATTTTAATTAGAAGACGTCCTTGCTTAGGACGATTTCTTCGAACAATGTACGAATTTGCCGATGACGTTAATAAACTTTGGCGCTTTTTAGACGGTGACAATATTTTTGACTGTGTAGAAAAGTTTGGTTCAATGTATGTTATGCCATCGTCTTGAGTGGAGAAATATGGGCTAGTAACCTGTAAAAAAATAAATCACACATAAATATATAAAAATGTGGACGCGCACAATAAATGTTTATAAACATAAATACATTTTATGTAGTGCTTACCTGATCAGAGGATTTGTTCCGATGCTTTTCAAAACATTCATAATTTCCTTGAGAGTAAAAAAATGGCTTGTTTTTTAACTGTCTACAATTCTCTGCCAAAGCATTGTCCTGCAATATAATAACATAAAAAATATAAATGAAAAGTTCATAACTATATGAATTTAACTATGAGGAATAAAATAATATTTACTAACCTCTTGTATTTCTGTCTGGTCAACTTCGTCCAAAGGACTTGGGATTTGAGAATCAACATTATCAAATACAAATCTGTTAAGTCCTCCAATGTTGAGAATGCTGGGGCTGTATGACATGATTCTGAAAATAAAACTAAAGTAAGATATCTAATTATTCATATAATAATATAATATAACATTGTAATAACTAATAACATTAAAAACGTACTTACCAATAAAACTTCATTTCTCTGCTAGCAACAGGTCCTGTTTCGGCTGACAATGACAGCATAATGAAATAAGGAATGCAATTTTAAATCTGTATGATATTCAATACCAAATTAAATCAATTATTAAAAATATAATATTGTAATACGAGAAAACAAAATTCCTAACTTTCTAGACCTGTTCAAACATGTTAAATGCTGTTATTTATACTTTATGATATGTATATCTAATTTAGTGTTAAAGTTATAGCTACCTATAAATATGCGTGTTAGACATTCATTACAGTAATTGTCAAAATGAAGTTGATCAAGCAACCCATATCTTTGAAAATTAATAATATAGATTTAAATGAAACTTCTCACCAGATCAGACATAGTCCTTTATTACCGAATACGATTCGATGTATAATGTGCGGTCCATCGAACTGTGGTAAAACAAACGTTATGATTAGTTTGTTGTTACATGAAAATGGTCTAAAATTTAAAAATCTTTATCTTTATTCCAAAACTTCATTTCAACCAAAGTATCGTTTCTTGAGTGAAGTATTAGGAAGAGTCTCGCAGATTAACTTCTACAAATTTAGCGATGATAAAGAGATAATTTCTCCGAGTGAAGCTTTAACAAATTCTGTGTTTAATTTTGATGATGTTGCGTGTGAAAATCAAGTTAATATTCGCAATTATTTTTGTATGGGTAGACATAAACAAATAGATTGTTTCTATTTATCTCAAACCTATTCCAAAATTCCAAAACAACTGTTGCGTGACAATGTTAATTTTCTTATTATATTCAAACAAGATGATGTGAATTTAAAACATATTTATGAAGAGCATGTTACTTCTGATTTACAGTGGAAAGAGTTTAGAAATATTTGTCAAACTGTTTGGAGTAAACCTTATAATTTTCTACTTATTAATAAAGAATCGTCATTAAATAATGGAAGGTACAGACAGAACTTTGATATGTTTTTTAAATTTGACTGACTGTTTATATGTATATATATAAGTAATTAACATGGCAAATCAAATTCAGTATAATTTGTTCTTTAGCTGAATACAGTTGTTAATAAGTATAACATGGAGAAAAATATTAAAATAGAATTAATGAAGTCTGTAGACTCCATAAAGAATAAAATAAAACAAATGAAAAACCAGGAACACTCTACGAACTTATCACTTGAAAAAATGTTAAAACCTGTCACAGATCCCCTTAAAACTCTAGTTGATTCAAATAAAACATTAGAAAAAATACAAAATTTTGAGAATACACACTCTAATTTTGAAGACGTGGAATTAGGTGACATTAATACTAGCTCATCTACTAAGTTTGAAGAATGCTATGACCCAGAACTGAATTCTGTACTGAACGTTAAAAAGCCTCCCCAGACGGAATTACCGGATGATTTAGAAATATCATTAGAGGGTCGTGATATCCGTGATATTTATGACCTAAACATACCATTTGGAATAAGGAGTGAAAACAAAAAAATATTAATGGGTAATTCAATAGTTTCGTTTTCTAAAATAGATAGTGCAAATAATGATAATACCATTTTAATTAAAGTTGGTGACAAAAGCTTCAATTTCACCCCTGGTTTAAAAGAACTTTTACTTCGAAGAAAACCTGATTTGAAACAAATATCGAGCAAAGATAAACTTGTCTATAAAGATATGTTGCATTATACAAATGCACATAAGAGAGATTTCAATCCTAATGGGCAAATAAGAGGCGATAAAGGTATAAAATATCGTGAAATAATCAAACCATTGTTTTCTGAATCGTCAAACAATAATATTGTCACTAAATTTGGAGGAAGCTTACCAACGTTAAAGCAATACAAAAATAGCACTGACTTGGTATATTGGGACGATCCTAACGAACTGGTTGAAAGATTGAAACTATTAATTGCTTCCCGAGATGCTGGTAATACAAATCATGATAATGAAATTTTATCAATAATCGAAGAGTTAAAAGAAGCTGACATAATTAAATAATAAATAGTCCTAATAATATGCTTTTTATTCAGTATTATAGCAGAATTCGAGACAAACATACCTACTGAGTTGTGAACATGAGCAAAGCTGACGTGGTAAACGAAATTCATAAAAATGCGAGAGTGAACTATCCGCGAAGACATGTTGTAATGAGAGATATAGATGACTTGTGGCAAGCAGACTTAATTGATTTGCAATCAATTTCAAAAGAAAATAAAAATTATAGATATATTCTTACCGTTATTGATTCATTTTCGAAATATGCTTGGGCCTTTCCTATGAGAAGTAAAAGCAAAGAAGATGTGTATAATTCTTTCAAAACTTTGTTGGATAAAGGGCGTGTTCCTAAAAATCTGCAAACCGATAATGGAACAGAATTTTATAATAACAAATTTCAGAAGCTTATGAAATCGTTTCATATTAACCATTATTCAACCTTCTCAACAAAAAAAGCTTCAATAGTCGAACGATTTATCAGAACATTGAAATCTAAAATCTATAAGGAATTTAGTTTAAAAGGCAATTACAATTGGGTAAATAATACCCTCAATGATGTTATTTACAAATACAATCACACTCACCATCGCACTATTAATGAAATCCCTGCTAATGTGAACAATATGAATAAAAAACTGATATTAGAAAGGTATTTAAAGTTGCCAAAAAATGATAATTTAAAAAGCAAGTACAAAGTAGGTGATTATGTGCGTATCAGTAAGTACAAAGGTACATTTGAAAAAGGTTATACTCCCAATTGGTCAATAGAAATATTTAAAATTCGTAAAATACAAAATACAACTCCTATAACTTACTTAATTGAAGACACTATCAGAGGTCTGCCTATTTTAGGAGATTTTATTCACAAGAACTTCAAAAAACAAAACATCCCAATATATATCTAGTCGAGAAAGTTCTTAGAAGAAAAGGTAACAGGGTTTTAGTAAAATGGTTAGGTTTGTCTTCAGCTGAAAGCAGTTGGATTGATAAATCGAATGTAATATTATAAATAAAATAACGTTAACAAACTCGAATCACATAACTATTTATTAAAGTATTCAAACCGGAATCATCAGTCTTATAATGTGTTTTGGAGAGAGTAGTCTTCTCAATTGGCTTATTAATAATTTACCATTTGAATTACACTTACCAGGATATAATTACTGTGGCGCAGGTACTAAATTAATAAAAAGACTAACAAAAGGAGATAACGGCGTAAATAAGTTGGACGAATACTGCAAAGATCACGATATTGCATATCACAAGTGATGACTTGACTTGACTAAGTTTGATGAAACTTAAAGGATCGACATAAGGCTGATTTAATTTTGTTAAAAATGGCGAAAGAGCGAGCGGTTGCTTCCGATGCCAGTATAGCTGAAAAACTCGCGGCACGCTTAGTAAGTAAGGCTATGTCAGCAAAAATTAAAACTGGTTCTGGTTTGGACAAAAAGCCTTCTCCAAAAATTACACCTAGAAAAGGGTTAAAAATTAAATTAAAATCTGTTATTACAAAAGCAAAAAGGCATATCAAAAAATTAAAACCTAAGAGTGTCGCACGGGTGATCGATTTTCACGGGATAGCCGGGATCGATCACTCGCCGAGCAATAAAAAGAGATGCTTAGGTTGTCTTACGGGAAATAAATAAAAATATCACCAGGACAGATTAAACTCGCGTTATATTCCAGATTCACAATTTTGATTAATAAAAGAACCGACACTAGGGGTTAACCGGCTAGATAGTTATCCAGGGCGTAGGTCGTAAGTTAACACTCCACAGGTCCACGGATGGATACTCAGCTTTCACGTGTCCCAGCCGAAGAAAAAGCAAGCCAACCACGTGTGTCGCCGGTATATATGTCCTCGGCAAGCGGGTTTGGGTCCCCACTCCAGTGCGTCATCGTAGTGGGGCTCGCAAGCGCGGAGGCACGACGTCACACACCCCCCCCGTTAGGCCGGGATTTTCCCTAAGGAAAATTCCCTAGCCCAACGGGCGTAGCAGCCCTGAAGATACTCCCTGGAATTAGAGAAAACAGGGGCATGAGTACCTTGAACAAGTGACAACCCTATACGCTAATTAGTATACCTAAATAATAATGACCCACGCTTGCATTCTTCACGCGTACAACGGCAGTCTGAACTTGAACATAAACATTTATCATTCATAATTCATCACACATACCTACAAGTAAATGCCAAGGCCAGTGTAATGGCCCAATAGCAAAGATAACAATCTATGGAGAAGCGCTTAGGGTAATTATTAGGTAATAATGGTTTGTAGATATAAGAACTTGATCTAGCCCTACGACTTAAAAATCTTGGGTTCGGCCTTTGCCACTAGATAAGTAAACTTTTTGAATATAGTTAGGTGTAACAACAAATTTTTCGTAACGATGAACAAAAGTAATATAAGCCTCAGACACGACCGGACCGCTCAATGTCAAAGGAAAGAATTTAATAAATATTTTGCTCTAATTAATACTACAACACGACCAGTAAACACCTTTTGAATGTAAACAATGGTGAATCATTAGTTAGGCATTTATTTATCGGCGCGTCGCTGAGTGAACGCGCGTGCATCATAACGACAACTAGGTAGGTACGATTCGACTATTCCGAGCTCGCGACGCACGGTTAATTACTCTGAATGTTTATAAAGTACCTATAATAACAATTGATTATGGAATTTATACAGAATTAAGAATAACAACAGAACTTCAGAACAAGGCACAGCGAAAAACAACACGCCAATCAATATGCATTTATAGAAAATACACATGCGAGAATCGAACACTAGACCGATCCTACAACGACTTTTTAACCATTGAGCCATAACTGATAGTTAGATAAACAACAGATTCTTTGTAACAATATTACATGTAATAAACTTTGTTACCATTTATAACTGAAACATTTATTCATTTTATGTTAGCCTGTTTACATAAATCATTAACACAACACAATACATTATCTTGTGGGCTTCGACTCGAAAACATAAGAACCATTGTTGGCCTTCACAAATGATTATGTAGGTAATTATAACTTAGTGTAGATATGCGTCTTACATTGTTGTGTTTATGCTTTTATTATTCTTTGTAATTAATCAACTTTAGATCTTTGATGTGCCATTCTCCTAAAGGTTTACCGGCCATGTCGTTAAGTTTGTATACTAGAGGTGACTTTTTTGAGGCAATCTTACATTTAATAAATTTAGGCGCCAATTTCTTGCTAAAGTATTTATCCTTGTCACTAAGTAGAAACGTTCTGCGCCAAACTATATCACCGACATTGAATTCTGCCGGTTTACGGCGAAGATTATAAGATGAACAATTTCGTTGGTGGGCCGACAACAGAGCTGAATGTACCTTCTCGAAAATAGAGGATAAGCAGCCTAAAGTTTCGGCATAGCCGTCCCGTGGTTCGAGCACCATATTGGAATTAAATTCCTTGTCAATATACTGAGAACCACATGTTATGACCTCCCTACCAAAAACAAGGAAATTAGGAGAATAACCAGTAACCTCACTAACTGCGCAGTTAAGGGCGAACTGAACCTTAGTGATTAAAGTGTCCCAGATTCGATGATCAGATTCTATGAAAGTTGAAATAGCTGTAATAATGGTTTTGTTGTAGCGTTCAACTGAGTTAACGTGGGGAGTATACAACGGTGTAAAATGCAAATTTGGAATTTTATATTTTGACAACATACTTTTAAAGGTTGCGCTAATAAATTGTTTACCGTTATCCAAAACAATAGTAGATGGAATTCCATGCACCAAAAATACATTTTCCTCGAGAATTTTTGTTATCACTTCTGCAGTTGCCCGTTTAATGGGGAAAAGCAAACAATATTTAGAGAAACAACAACTGACCACAAATATAAAAGTGTTTTGTTTTCTGCTGGGGGGCAATGGACCAATCAAATCAATACTAATCGTCTGAAAGGGCTTTTGACATGATTTGGGTTTTCCCATTAGACCTAAATTTGGGTGGTTTTGGTGTTTATGGGTGATACAAGGTTCACATGAACTGACGAACTTGACAACATCGGAGTACATACCAGGCCAAAAGTAATTAAGTGCAAGACGTTTGTATGTCTTAAAGATACCCAGATGTCCAGCAGTGGGCGAAGAATGATTCTCCCTTAGAATGTCAGTTCTTTGGTCAGACGGAATAACCTCTTTCCATTGAAATTCTCTAGTGAGAGGGTTTAATGTTTTTTTAAAACAATACAATTTATTGTTTATTACTTGATAGTTAACAAAGGAAGTCGGAGAACTTAAACAGCCTTTATAGATATTTAAATACCAAGGATCATTAGTAGAAACTGGTAAATTCTGATTAGGATTAATATCTATATTTATATCATTAGCAATAGCAGAAACGGGTAAAGAGCGAGACAGAAAATCAGGTAAAACGTTATCGGAACCGCGACGATGACGTATTTCGAAATTATAGGAAGATAAGCGAACTCCCCATCTGGCTAACCGCCCAGTAGGGTTATTCAAGGTCAAGAACCATTTCAAAGCAGCGTGATCAGTGTAAACAATAAACTTTTTACCATTTTCAACATAACAACGCCAGTGTTCTATAGCAGATAGAACAGCTAGGGCCTCTCGCTCAGTGGCACTGTAATTTTTTTCTTGCTTACTGAGTGATTTGCTATAGTACGCTATGACTCTTTCCTCACCATTTAACCTTTGACAGAGGATCGCGCCAAGACCAAAATCGCTAGCATCTGAGTGTATTTCAAACGGTTGCGAGTAGTCAGGACAAGCCAACACCGAGGAGGAAATCAAACAATTCTTTAGGTTATTAAACGCCTCATTAGCCTCTGTCGTCCAGCAGAATGGAGGTGCGTTTTTACTTTGAGATGTTAACTTATTTAAGGGTGCAGCAATAGAGCTAAAATTCGGTATAAAACGCCTGTACCACGAGGCTGCGCCTAAAAATCGACGTACTTCTTTTCTATTAGAAGGAGTGGGATAATTTTTCATTGAATTAACTTTATCCGGATCGGGATGCAATCCACTAGAGTCGACAACATAGCCTAAATATTTTAGTTTATCTCTAAAAAATTGACATTTTTCGAGATTAATTGTTAAATTAGCGCTTTTTAGTTTATCAAGAATGCGTAATAAAAGAGTAATATGCTCGCTGAAGCTGGACGTGATACAGATTATGTCATCGATAAAACAGAAAACCTTATTTTCAAATTCTGGGCCATAAAATAAAATATCAACTAATCGTTGTTGAGTAGCTGGTGCATTCGTAAGACCGAAAGGCATTCTTTTGAATTGAAATGTGCCACGCGTGGGAATATAAAAGGCTGTTTTGCAACGGTCCTCTTCTTTAATTAATGTTTGCCAAAAAGATTTAGACAGGTCTAAACTAGACAAGTATTTAGCATCTCTCAGATTATCTAAAATTTCCGAAATATAAGGCAAGCTATAAGCATCTTTTTTTGTAACGGAATTTAATTTTCGACTGTCCAAACAGAAACGCAGTTCACCATTCTTCTTTGGTGTCAAAATGACCGGATTTGACCACGGGCTTTCTGATCGTTCAACAACATCCTCTGAGAGCATGTCGTCAAGATGCTTTATTAATATTCTTTGTTTATCGGGAGACATGCGATAAAATCTTTGCCGAATAGGGGGACAATCACCTGTATCAATTGAATGAGAAATAATATTTGTGCAACCGAGACCCCGCTTCTCGTATGAAATATCGGTAAATTTAGAAATAATGTTGTCAGCGGTAGCTCTCTGGTCGACTGTAAGATGATCATAAGAAACAAGATGTGTAGGGGGAACTGCCTGCAACTCCATTACTTGAGCGTCGGACTTGTTCACAATCAAAACAGACTCCAATTTGTTAGGAAATAGGCCAAAGCTTCGCCAAAAATCCATGCCAAGGATAAGGGAATTTTGAATCCCAGGTACAACATGAACTTCTAAGTTAATCAATTTATCCTGAAACTCGAAGGGTAGAAACACCGATCCCAAGGACTCAAATCGTTCACCGCCTGCTGTTATTAACCTTAAAGGTTTCGATTTATCCAAAACATTGTCTTTCAAAAATAAGTAATGCAAATTATTACCTAAAATTTTAACGCAAGATCCAGAATCTAAAAGACCTGTGGTAGGTATTCCGTTTAATTTTAGAGTAACGTAAGGTAAATATTCTACTTTAGAATTACGGATTGAGGAAATATGATAGCTATTAAAGAATTTTTTTAAAAAGTCTAACCAATTATTCCACTCTGTTTTATTGCAATTAGTTGTATAATTTGATTTTCCACAATCCTTATTAACTAGTTTTTTGAAACTGTAGGGGTCGACTTAGATTTACAATTGGGGCAGTCTGACACCTTGAAACCCTTTGTGCCGCACTTAAAACAGATTAGGTAGTGTGGCTGACGGCAATTACGTAATGAGTGCGAATTGCATCTACAACGCACGCAAAAAGTTTTATTTATATTAGAAGTACTCGATACGGCGTTGACTTGTGGCACAGACTTGTATCTCGATGTATCGGCGACAGAGTTATATTTATTGAAGTTATTATGATTGTAAACATTTTTGTTTGAAGAAAAATTAGAAAACGGATAATTATACGCTAGATCGGGTGCTACAGTATTCTTTGAAACTTTAGGGGGTTCGGAAAATTGCTTACTGCGACTTTGGTAATTTTCGAAAAGACGACAAACTTCGACCAGACTATCAACGTCAACAACCTTTGCAGTGAGCAGACAATTAGTGTAACAAGGTCTAATATTATTTAGTAAAATTTCTAGCTTCTCCGAATCAGCGATAGGAGAACTAAGTCGCGAAAACAGACCGTGCATTTTTGCCACGTAAATAGTTATTGATTCGTTCTCGCCTTGTGAGCGCTGACGAATCTCCGTCATAAGACGGTAATCGTAGTTATGCGGACTAAAATCTCGTTTTAAAAGTTCGCAAAGTTCTAACCAAGTCTTTACGTTATTTTTAACAGAACGATACCAAACTAATGCGTCACCCGAAAATATTTCAAAAGCGAAAGACAACATCTTGTCATGTGGAATAGATCTACAGGACATAAATTCATCAATTTTTTCAATAAAAGATCTTACACATGATTTACCGTTAAATTTGAATTTACCTAATTCCGAGAAAAGCTTACGGTCGTAATTATAGGAAGTGTTTCCCTCTGCCACTGAGCAATCCGACCGCGAACTACGACGCGTGATTAATTGTAATTTCGCATATAAGTCATTAAATTTATTCCACACAGACTCAATTTTTTTAATATCAAGACTGCCGGTATCCACCCTATTCAGTCGATGAAAACAATGGTGAAGCACGGTTTCGACCTTCTGTTGAAGCTCGGAGGTATAGTTTGCTTCCAACATAGATAAGTGTCTATTTGATCTTAATAACGACTTTTCCACTTCAGCCACATCCTCCTCTGGTGGGAAGGGTGAAGATAATATATCCTCCGAGGGAATTTTAACTGAAAGTTTAGCGATTTGTTTGCGGGGATCGTCAGGCTTTGAAACGCCGCGTATTGTGGTCTCATATTCTAATTCCGCTTTAGTTAATAATGAGAAATTTATAATGTAAGCCATTATTACAAAACAATAATAGAAAATCTAAGTATTTACGCCGGTACTAGAAAAAAATTAAATATCGCCAGAAAATCGAATACCGTGCTAAAAAAGCTGAAATACACTAAATTATACAATGGTGTGATGATTGGTAAAGGATTAAGAAAAATTACTTAAAGGTCACTCAAAGGTTGAATCACAATATTTTTTTCGCGAACACGAGGCACGTAGTTCAACGGCAAAGCGGTTAGAACCGGTTGGCGACTGGGCACGCTGCCCGCAGTGAAACGTGATTTTAGACCGACGTTAATTAAATCACCGTTATGTTATTTACACAGTTAAATTGCTTATGGCCAACCAAAATAGATAGAAACTGTACCTGTACGCAATTCACCACACCAGAATATATGCACACACAGGAGAAAAATATACAAGAGAAAAAAAATTATTTCACTCACCTGTAAAGTGCTAACTTACGTTTTAAAAATATATTTAAAAATTCTATTGGGCGCCAATGTCGCACGGGTGATCGATTTTCACGGGATAGCCGGGATCGATCACTCGCCGAGCAATAAAAAGAGATGCTTAGGTTGTCTTACGGGAAATAAATAAAAATATCACCAGGACAGATTAAACTCGCGTTATATTCCAGATTCACAATTTTGATTAATAAAAGAACCGACACTAGGGGTTAACCGGCTAGATAGTTATCCAGGGCGTAGGTCGTAAGTTAACACTCCACAGGTCCACGGATGGATACTCAGCTTTCACGTGTCCCAGCCGAAGAAAAAGCAAGCCAACCACGTGTGTCGCCGGTATATATGTCCTCGGCAAGCGGGTTTGGGTCCCCACTCCAGTGCGTCATCGTAGTGGGGCTCGCAAGCGCGGAGGCACGACGTCACAAGAGCAAGAAAATGGCAATAGAATTAGCTATTGCCGCTACTAGAGAATTGGCTGATGATTCATCGATTAAGCTCCCTCGTGTTATTCCTATTCCAAAAACTGGGGGAGTATTACCTTTGATTCCTATTTTTGCGGGATTATCAGCTGCGGGAGCTTTAACAGGCGGTGCAGCTGGTATTGCTAAAACCATAAATGAATTCAAAATGGCTAAAAAGCTGTATGAAGAATCGAGAAGACATAATGAAAAAATGGAAGCTCTATGTATTGGGAAAGGACTACACCTTAAACCACATACATAAAGGCGGCCTTGGAATTTTCGTATCAAAAGAAAAAAACTAAGATTTCGGCTACCCAAACGGGCCTTAACTAACTTTGACATTTTAAAGTACGGGAATAGAATTCCTTATTTTAGAGGTGTCTTTATGAGAGATGAGCTCCCTAAATGTCCTTATAAAAAAGAATGTGGAGTTATTAATTTGGATAGTTCAAAAAATCCTGGTTCTCATTGGGTAGCCTATGCAAAATATAATGATTATGTTGAGTATTTTGACAGTTATGGAAATCTTAAACCTCCGAAGGAATTTATAAAATATGTAGGTTCTAACATTCAATATAATTATGAAAATATACAACGTGATCACCCCTTCAATTGTGGACATTTATGTTTAAATTTCTTAAAGAATTTTTGGTATAATCATGAAATAAAATAAAAAGGATCATCTAAACGAGTTCAGTATGCAAGCATGTCTACTACGGTTACCATCTCTGGAAATAAATCGGAACTGATTTCGTATTTTCAACCACCTCTTCATTTATCTGATCAGTACGAGTGCGGTTTACTATACTTTTCAGTATTAAAAACAAGACCGAATGTGCCCGTTAATAACAGCAGTTTAACAGCTGTTATCAGAATTGAATGTGATCTTGTACACGGTTCATACTGCAACGGATTACCGACTCATTTTATTCATGAATTTATATCTGATACTGCTCCAAGTCACAGCTACATAGAAATACCTCAGAACGTATTTACTTTCCAGTTAACAAAAATATAATTTCATCCATATCTGTTAGGATTGTAGATCAGTTTGGTTACCGTATTGACTTTGGTGAAGAAAATATTCAATTACGTCTTCATTTAAGAAAAGCAAAATGATAGTATATTATAAAAACCCTTCAGTGAAAATAAAACGTCCTATTCCGTCAACAACCATAAAGGTGCACAGACGTAAGAAAAACGTGAAGAAATTGACTAAATCAAATAAAGATTTTCTTAAAGCTTTAGGGTTTAAAGTATGAGTATACTACAGATTACCGACTTACCACACTTTGATAGTTCGATCGAAAGTTATGAAATCCATTCATACAATCCCTACAATAACAGTTTTAGAGAAAACGATGAAATCAGAATCCCCATACACCAGCAAGATATATACGTGCTACCATCAGCCAGTTCCATCTACATCGAAGGTCAAGCAAAGCTGTTCGGTAAGGATGGGCATCAGATCAAGAAAGCTGTTACGTTTACTAATAACCTGTTATGTACTTGTTCCAAGACATCAGGTACGAAATGAATGGAATTGAAATAGACCGTATAAAAAATTCTGGAATAACATCAACAATAAAGTCATACATCTCATTTAATGAAGCAGAAAGTAAAGTTTCTGCATTATGGGGTTGGAATTTAAACGGTTTCCAAAGTGATGGACATTTTAGCGTTGTGGTGCCCTTAAATAAGATTTTAGGGTTTGCAGAGGATTACAATAAAATTGTGATAAATTGTAAACACGAACTTATATTGAATAGGAGTAATTCTAACTTAAATAGTATTATTCTTACTGATGAAGTCGTTCAGCTTCAAATAGATATACAGAGAATTCAATGGAGAGTACCACATATAAAAGTTTCCGATCGAGAACGTTTAATACTTTTAAAGCACTTAGAAAGAGATAAACCTATTCAGATGGCCTTTAGAAATTGGGATTTATATGAGTATCCTTTACTACCTAAAACCACAAAGCATTCTTGGTCAGTAAAGACTGCTTCTCAATTAGAAAAGCCTCGGTATGTCATTTTTTGCTTGCAAACTAATAGAAAAAATAATAGAACTAAAGACAGTTCGGTATTTGATCATTGTGAGGTGACAAATGTTACGCTCTTTTTAAATTCGCAATATTATCCTTATGAGCCTTTATCTTTAAAGTTTTGTGAGAACAAATATAGTATATTATATGAAATGTATGTGAAATTTCGCCAGTCGTATGACAACTCTCCGGTAGAACCGTTGCTTGATCTGCAGGATTTCAAAGAAAAGGCCCCAGTCTTCATCTTAGACTGCTCGAGGCAAAACGATAGTTTAAAAACTGGTCCAGTGGATGTAAGATTGGAATTTGAATGTTCAACACAAATACCAGATAAGACAACTGCATACTGTTTGATTATAAACGACCGACTTGTGGAATACAAACCTCTGAGCAACATCGTGCGTAGATTATCATGACTGCTATTGTAGACATCCAAGGCTTTAAAACAGAAGCAAATGAATTTATAATAAAAGAAATTGCTATATGGTGTAATCAAAGCCTGCAAGTGTTTTTAATCAAACCGCCATTTCCTTTTTACGATTTGACTAAATCGGAAAGACAACAAGTTTGCTGGATTGAGCGTAATAGAAAAATATACTGGAGCGAAGGATTTATACCTTACTCAAATTATCAATATTTAGTTTTAGATATCTTAAAAGATAAGTCTGTTTTCGTTAAAGGTCTTGAAAAAGTGTCATGGTTGAAAAATATTTTAAATAGTGTTAATGTAATTAATTTAGAAGATAAAGGTTGTATAATAAATAATTTGTTAACCCTATATGATCGCTATAAATATTCCGGAGATTTGTACAATTGTATCTATCATGACTCAATATGTGCATTAAAAAATGTTATGTGCTTAAAAAAATGGTGCTTTGATAATAAACTTTTTTTAAAAGATACAATATGGATTGTTTCATTTTACTTAATCGTTTCCTATACTCACTTACATACCCATTTAGTTTTAATATATACTATGATTGGAATATTACATGAATTGATACACATACATAAGTACAATAAAAAACTCAGCAAAGAGAACAGTTACATTGGTCACTAAGACAAGGAGTTAAATTCCTAACCTGAAAACCTTAGAATAGGTGTTATTATTCTAAGCTGAAAACATAATGTTAATAATCTATATCGTGAATAAAACGGATCGCAGATAACAAAAGTAGGTATTATTGGAGGCGTCTGCGTCGCGAAACGAGCGAAGCGAGTTGAGTGACGCAGAAGTCAGAACACATTTATATTAATCGATCGAACACTACACGTGCAGTCAATCTGCTTTATCTCGATACGTCCGCATCACCTGGAATCCGAGTGACCGTGGGTTCAAGTTCCATGTAGACGAAGTCAGAGGCAAAAGCTAGTTGTGGATAAAACAATTATATAATTCATAAGTACATACATTCATAGTTTTATGCCTGTAACCCTGAAGAGGTAGGCAAAGGTGTATTACTACACCCACTTTTCGCCAGATATATTTAAGTCCCACGTAATAGGGAGGCGAGCCTATTGCCGTACCGGGCACATTTCTAGACTTCATGCTGTTACTGAGAATTTCCTAACAGAAAAACCCAATAACACTTTGGCCGACCCGGGAATCGAACCCGGGAGCCACCCGATCCTACTTTCAACATTGTTAAGATTTTGCATTCATTCATTAAAATTATCAACGAGCTGTGCAAAGATAACAGTATGTACATATAAATTATTATGAATGCATCGCTGTGCCCAAGCCGCACTGAGCGCGTCGAACGAACTTGAGAATGTTGTTTATATTATGTCATCCCAAGTAAAAACATTGTTACTATGCTACCAGTATTACGATGCATCGATGAATGAAATAATATTATACTTCTAATGCCAACCGTCCGTATCGCAGATCATGTTAGTAGTGTGATTTTTGGGGCGCTCTGCATTGCGAACGGAGCGAAGCGAGGTGAGTGATGCAGTAAGCAAATGAAATTATACTAAAAGAAATAGCTGTATGGTGTAATAAAAACCTACAAGTGTTTTTAATCAAACCACCATTTCCTTTTTACGATTTGACTTAATCAGAAAGACGGCAGGTTTGCTGGATTGAATGCCTGTAGTAGATGAAAATGAAATGCATAATTATTATTATTAAAAGAGTAATTAAATAATCTTATAAGAAATAAGTGATTCCTAATCTAACATTTATTGTATTTTAAAGTGCTATTTGTTTTAAGACTAAGATATATAAATCATCCATCAAGAATCCTAATTGTCTAATACTTAAATATATTATATATTAGAAGATTTTACTATCGTAATTATAAAAAATAAACGTTTGTATGGATAATGAAATGGAAAACACGTCATGTTAAGAAAAAGTGGTCCAATATTTTATCACATCTTTGACGACACGTTTGGCGCATTGGCTAAGAGTATGACTCGCATCACAATGTAAATAGTAGGTTTAATAGACGCAGCAACTAATGCACCAACGTGTTGCGGGTTCGATTCCCGCACGGAACAAATGAGTATTGTTCCAGTTTGGATTTTGTTTTTATGTTTTTTTTACTTTATTTTTTTTTGTATTATAAGCAATTATTATGTCTCCATAATACCTACTGTTGGCTACTTACTAAGAAAGAAAGAAAGCGAAAACCTTTTTATTTGTCACAGACACAGAAAAAGTAATACATATAAAAGAAAACATTGCAAGGCATAAGATTAGTCTGTGACAAATATGTGCACTTGATGTGCACACTCAGCTATATTGTTGCATTGTGGTAGTGTCCACAACTCTATTATTGAGTTATAGTTGCTAGTAAAAGCTAACCTCTCATTATACGGAAGGCCTATGCATTCATTAGTACAAGATGTGCACCAAATCGTTTCGATGCAACGATGTGCCGTGGTCGAACATGATATTGTTGTTTATTGTACTTATTTAAGTGCGCGCGATAATTTTTGCTTGGCTATGTCAGTTCGACACCATACCAGATTATGATACACACAACAACCGATCGGACTGATCGCGTCGACTGAACACAGCAGTGTAACTTGAGAATGTTGTTACATTAGCATCTCAAACTAGAAACGACAGTAAGTTGTCCCATTGCATTGCTACTACAATGATATGTCGGTGAATGAAATACAATATTATATCGTGAATCAGACGGATCGCAGATAACAACGGTATTATTGGGAGCGTCTGCGTCAGCTCACTTTGTTCTGAGTGATGCAGATCACATTTATATTAATCGATCTCGATTGTAAAATTGGGGCTTCTGTATCACGCAGCTCGAGCGGCGACGCGAGAGCAAGTGATGCAGAAGCCCCAATTTTACCCTACTCACCTTCGTTGATCGTATACTACGCGATTAGTTTTTTTAATTGCCTACTACGGTAATTGGGTACAACTACTAATTATTTTCTTTTAACAACTGCCCTTGGGGATTAATTTTTGGAAAGAATTCATACCCCTTGTTTTTCTTAATTTTAAATTTTTTTATTGTTCGTATGACCCTCCTTGTGCGACCTTGACTGGTCAAGTTACACCTTATAGTCGATATTATTGAAATTTCCACTGTACATCGCGACGATGTCTTTTGAAATCAAATACTTACTACTTCAAAAGGGCGAACTAGAGTATGAGGTCGCAATTCGAGGTGTCAAGCCGTCGGCTACAGTTGCCGATTTGCGGAAGCAAATCGGCAAACTGGTGTCAGAAGCCCCGGCTGAGACTATATGCGAGTCTCATCTTTCCTTTTCTGAGGACATATCAGGCATAAAAATAACTCTCATAAAGATAGTTATGAGTTATGACGAAATCACAACAAGATTAATTAAATTATGTGCTAAACATATAGCAATTCCTTTGACCTACATAATAAATTTGTCGTTGGAACAAGGAATATTTCCTACAAGATTAAAAATATCCGTTATTAAACCCCTATTTAAAAAAGGTGACCGTACACACATTGATAACTATAGGCCTATTACATTAATATTAATAATGGCAAAGATTTTTGAAAAAGTAATGCATGATAAAATTAGTCGTTATATAAGTAAAAATAATATTCTTCTTGACAACCAATTTGGATTCAGAAAGAGTAGTTCCACTGCACTAGCCTGCTTTACTTTAGTTAAACAGGTTACAGAAGCACTTAATAATAAAATGACAACGTTATTAGTATTTCTGGATATGAGCAAAGCTTTTGACTTTGTCTCCCATAAACGATTACTTTTCAAACTTGAGAAATATGGAATTAGAGGTACGGCTCATAACTGGCTTAAAAGCTATCTGTCAAATCGTCAGCAAAAAACGTTACTCTCAAAAATAGAAAATAACGCGAAAGTTACATATGAATCTGAACTTAAATCTTGTAGTTGTGGCGTGCCGCAGGGCAGCATTCTGGGGCCACTTTTATTCATTATTTATATTAACCTCTTGTATGCCGGAATACCAGACACAATTAAAAAGCTATTGTGTCTCGTTGAGATCTGCGTTCCGGCATACAAGGGGTTAATGATCTCTGCAGTAAACTAAAACATAAATGCACGTTGTTTGCTGATGATACCACTTTGACTATAAGATGTTTGAACAAAGATAATCTCGAGTTTGAAGCCATAGATTATACACTTATACTGGTATAGATGCGCAACCCTCAGTTCGAAATTGGAGTTCAATAGGCATCCTCGACTGACCTCGACTCTAGATGGCGTACAAATCAATTGTATTTTTATTTGATCGTATAGATGGCGTTAGTAGTGGATTCATTTTTCAGAATAAAATAAATGTTTAATTTCGGTGTTAATAAATAAGTAAATGACAACTGTTATGTAAAATATGCAATTTAAAAGTAAAAAAATATAAAAATCACAAATTGTAGTTCATGGTACGCGTGGATTCGATCCACGGACTTCTCAGATATGAACCCAGCACGCTCTCCACTGCACCATGTAGATCTTAAGAAAGTTGGCAAAATTACCGTTCAGTTGTTGCTTTTTCTTTAGTTCTTACAATCATTGGTAGATGGTGCTGATTTATATGAAATTTACCCATGTAGGGAGCTTTCATGGCCCTGTTTGAAGCTTATAGTGATTTGCAAAATGCGGTGCAATGGCTGGAAGAAAATAATCTACGTGTCAATTTGAATAAAACGAAATTAGTACAGTATCAAACTCAAAATTCAACATGTCATCCTATCACAATACAATATAATAATACTGTTTTGCAGGCAGTACAATCTACTACATATTTAGGTATAATTATTGACAATAAATTGAACTGGAAGGAACATGTAGATAAAGTGTGTAGTAAAATAGATAAATTTGTATTCGCTCTTCGCAAACTCAGACTCACGGCCAGTAAAGAAACAGTCCTCAACGCATATCATGGGTACGTCTCTTCAGTATTACGCTACGGATTGGTCATATGGGGGAATTCAGTAGACATAGATAGGGCATTCAAAGCGCAAAAAAAATGCATTAGGGCCATGTGTGGTGCTGATTTTTTGGATCATTGTAGGCCATTGTTTCAAAAATTAAAGATACTTCCACTACCATGTCTCTATATTTTTGAAATGTGCATGTTTGTTAAGAGGCATTCCCATTTATTTCCAATAAATGAATGTATTTCCCAAAGAGTCCAACATAGAAACCCAAACAAATTAGTAGCACCAAGTCAGAGACTACACTTGTATGGTCGTAATGCCTACTGCATGGCAATAACAATTTTTAATAAGCTGCCATCACATATCAGGCAGCTGCCTTCAAACAAATTCAGACGTGAAATATCTTCTTGGCTTTTGGATATGTGTTTTTACTCTGTTAAAGATTTTATAGAATATAAGTCATGAATGGATGGTTGCTCTTAATGATAATTATAATAATAATAATATAATGTAATATCTAGAATTAAGAACCACTATGCAAAAATTAATTATTATAATATTCTAATTGTAAAATATTTCTACACCGGATACTGTAGTATATGTGAAACACTGTATAATATTTGTAATATCTGTAATACCATGTACTAAGAAATAAACTATTCTATTCTATTCTATTCTATTCTATTAATAATTTAAAAATACTACAAATCAAGTTTGAAAATAATTTGTTCTCGCGGACAGAATCTTTGTTGCACCACTTATATCACAGGTTGAATAGAGTAAACGTGAACGAACCTAACGATGCCAGTGTTTTAGATACTCTTTGGTTAGAATTCCGCGGTCAATTATCGGCTATGCGAGCTATTTCACCCTAACCACAGACAAGTTGCTCACACGTTATATCAAATGAGTCATCTATTAACGCCTTTTCTTACGACCGTAAGTTGTTTTCTGAGTTGTCTTAATTCAAATATAATGGCGAAACGTGTGTCCGAGCCTTTATAGAAAAGATCAGCGAGTTTATGGTTTGTAGGTCGGTTCCCGACGAAAAAATTCTTGCATTCTCGTTTGAAATTTTTACTGGCGACGCACTTACTTGGTACCGCAGCGTTAAGGATAGTGTCAATTCTGGAATCAGTTGTGTTTATATTTAAAAAGAGACTTTAGCCCTCATAACCACGACTACAAACTTATGTCGGCGATTAGACTTCGTCACCAAGGCGAGAATGAAAATATTACCTTATACATTGCAAAAATGAAGGGTCTATTCTCTCGTTTAGATGACCGCATTAGCGAGGCGCAGAAATTAGACATAATTTTAAATAATATTAAACCTTGTTACACAAACTGTCTACTTACTACTAAGGTGGTCGACATTCCTAGTTTGGTTGCTGTGTGCCAGGAATTTGAGAAGCTGGACAGCCGTAGTAGGGATCGTGGTCCTTCCTCTTCTTCTTCTAACTATTTACCTCCTGAGTTTTTGGATAATCATACCTCCCCTAGTCGTTCTGTGTCCCCAATTTTAATAAAAATTCATATCAAAATTATTCTAATTTTAAATATAGAAACAATAATTCCTTTCAAAATAATTACAAAGAAAAACCGATTATTAATGCTGTAAGTAAATCCCCTAATTCTGGTATTCAATTTTGCCCTCGTTGTAGAACATCTTCGCACTCCTTGAATACTTGTAATAAACCCAATATGTTGATTTGTTTTAAGTGTGGTTTAAAGGGTTATCGTGTTACTAATTGCCCCAATTGTAAAACTCCTAGCAACAATAAAAATAATAGTCCAAAAAACTAATTAAATCGGATTGGAGTAATAAAAATAAAAAATCTAATTTTGATAAACGCGATTGGCATAACTGGTTGAATTATATTGCTCAATTCTTTAATTGTTATCACTTGTCTTCAATCCGAAAAATTTATGTTGAATATAATCCTTACATCGCAGTTAATATCAACGGTAAGCGTGCTGTGGGCTTGCTCAATTCTGGCTCGTGCGTCACTATTCTAGGTAACAATTCGCACAAATTCTTACTTGACAATGGTTGCCAGTTGATGGATTCTCAACCGTTGAAACTTATTACCGCAGGCGGTGAAAGGTTGTTTTCTGCTGGATCGGTTTCCCTTACCTTTGAATTTCAAAATAAAGTAGTTCCCCTAATAGTTCATATAGTCCCTGGCATCAAGAACTCGTTAATCCTGGGTATGGAGTTCTGGAGAGCTTTCGGTTTGTTCCCAAATCATTTGGACTCCGTCTTACTTTTAAATAAGTCTGACGCTGAGGTTGCTGAGTTAAACACCACTACATGTTCTAGTTATATTATCCCCTACGATAATTTGACCTCAGAACAGAGACGTATCGCCGATAACGTTGTTTCAAAATTCAAAAATATATCCTACCAAATTAGGGGTTAAGGTTGTACTCATTTAATTACCCATTCGATCGATACGGGTGACAGTCCCCCTATTCGTCAGCATTATTATCGTATGTCTCCCGATAAACAACGTATATTAATTAAACAACTAGACGAGATGCTTCAGGAGGATGTCGTCGAACCGGCGGAGAGTACTTGGTCCAACCCTGTGATGTTGGTTCCGAAAAAAAATGGTGAACTACGTTTTTGCTTGGATAGTAGAAAATTAAATTCGGTGACTGAATTTGCCTTATATTTCTGAGATCCTTGATAACCTTAGTAATGCTAAATATTTATCTAGTATTGACATTTCTAAATGTTTCTGGCAGACATTAATCAAAAAAGAGGATCGTTGTAAAACAGCCTTTTACGTTCCATCTCGCGGAACATTTCAATTTAAAAAATGCCTGTTGGGCTTACTAATACCCCTGCAACTCAACAAAGATTGGCTGATTTTTTGTTCTATGGGCCCGAATTTGAGAACAGGGGGTTCTGTTTTGTCGACGATATAATCTGTATTAGTTCCGATTTTTCTGAACACATTTCGCTTTTACTACGCGTTTTACAAAAATTTAAATCTGCTAACTTGACCATTAACTTTGATAAATGTAGTTTTTTTAGAGATAAGTTAAAGTATCTCGGCTATGTTGTCGATGCTTAGGGTCTTCATGCCGACCCCGATAAGATTACTACCATGAAAGAGTTCCCGACTCCCAGTACCAGAAAGGAGGTTCGTCGTTTCTTGGGCGCGGCCTCGTGGTATAGGCGCTTTATACCTAATTTCAGCCCTATTGCAACACCCTTGAACAAACTAACTTCTCAAGGCAAAAAGGCACCGCCCTTCTGTTGGTCGACAGAGGCTGAACAAGCATTTAAAAAATTAAAAGAAAGCTTGGACTCCCCAGCGATTTTGTCCTGTCCCGATTTTTCTGAACCTTTTGAGATTCACACGGACGCTAGCGATTATGGTATAGGAGCCGTTCTCTGTCAAGTGTTAAAGGGGGAAGAAAGGATAATAGCCTATTGCAGCAAGTCATTATCCAGCCAGGAAAAGAATTATAGTGCCACTGAGCGCGAAGCCTTAGCAGTCTTGTCAGCTATTGAGCATTGGCGCTGTTATATCGAGAATGGTAGGAAGTTTGTTGTCTATACTGATCACGCCGTATTGCAGTGGTTTTTAAAATTAAATAATCCCACAGGCCGTTTGGCCAGATGGGGTGTTCGTCTCTCCTGTTATAATTTTGAAATTAGACATCGTCGTGGTTCGGATAATGTTTTGCCTGATTTTCTGTCTCGCTCTGTACCTGTCTCAGCTATTATCAATGATTCGCAGGATAATAGTAATAATTCTAATACAGTTGTGCCAGTTTCTACTTATGATCCTTGGTATCTAAACGTATTTAACGGTTGCTTAAAGAGGCCATCGTCTTTTGTTGACTATCAAATAATTAATAATTAATTGTACATACATACATACATATCGTCACGCCTTTTATCCCCGAAAGGGTAGGCAGAGGTGTATTTCTACACCCACTTTTCGCCAGATATACTTTAGTCCCACGTAATAAGGGGCGAGCCTATTGCCGCACCGGGCATATTTCCAGACTCCGTGCTGCTACTGAGAATTTCGTGACAGAAAAACCCAATAACACTGCCCGACCCAGGAATCGAAACCGGGATCTCTTTATCCCACGCGTCCATTTATGCCGCGAGACCAACGAGGCAGTCATATAGGGTTTGATGTCGAGTTTTCCGTCTCTACGCAAAGATGGTATTTCCATCGTGTTATCCCTTAGTCGCCTCTTACGACACCCAGGGGAAGATAAGGGGTGGTGACACTTGTATTCTATGCCGTCAATCACACGGCAAATTAATTGTATAGACTTAAAAAGTCATTAAACCCACTTACCAGGGAGTTTCAGTGGAAGGAGGTAATACCGTTGGAAATGAGACCAAACATCATATCCGACAATCACTCCTTGCCTACTGCTGGCCATCTCGGCATTTTTAAAACATACAAGCGTTTATCGCTGGCCTATTACTGGCCAGGTATGTATAGCGATGTCGTTAAAGCCGTCCATGCGTGCGATACTTGTACGGCCCACAAGCACCATAATCACTCCACTCTCGGCCATATTGGTCAACCTAAGTCGTGTCATAGACCATTTCAGATGTTGAGCATAGACCTCGTCGGACCCCCCTCGAGGAAACAGAATACGTATGTTTTCGTGGTGTCTTGTTGCTTTTCTAAATATTGTTTGCTTTTTCCAATTAAGCGTGCCTCTGCCGAAATTATAACCAAAATTCTAGAGGAAAATGTTTTCCTTGTTCATGGTATTCCGTCTACCATTGTCTTGGATAACGGTAAGCAATTTATCAGCTCCACCTTTAAAAAATTATTATCCAAATACAAGGTTCCTAACTTGCATTACACTCCGCTGTATACCCTACACGTTAATCCGGTCGAAAGATATAACAAAACTATCATGACAGCTGTTTCAACTTTTATAGACCGCGATCACCGCGTATGGGATTTGAACTTAGCAAACATACAATTTGCACTCAACTGTGCGGTGAACGAATCAAAATCAATCAAAAAAAGGTTTTTACCCCATCATTCTTGGTTTATGGTCGCGAATTGGTTACTTGTGGTTCTCATTATATTCATCAAGAATCGGACCCCAATATTGTATTTGAGCCGCGTGATGAATATGCCCAAACGCTTGGCCATCTGTCCACCATATTTGACAAGGTGCATGCAGAATTGCACAATGCTCATCAGAGGAATAGTCATTCTTATAATCTTCGCCGACTGATTTCAGTGTTGTCGATGTGGTTTGGAAAAGAACTCACTATTTGAGCGACAAGGATAAGTATTTCAGCAAATAATTAGCACCGAAATTTATTAAATGTAAAATAGTGGCAAAAAAATCTCCCCTTGTGTATAAACTGTCGGATATGTTTGGAAAACGTCTTGGTGATTTCCATATAAAAGATCTTAAATTGACTCACTACAAAGTTAAAGAATTTAATGATTGGTGCTCATCACTAATGATCTAATCACTAAAATAACTTAACACTTTGTTACAAATAGTATATAAAATCTTTAACTCCCAATTACAGCTAAATAATGTACCCAAATATCTTGTTATATATAGCTTTAATAATGACTTATCGAAATATAATAAAATATTTTTTTCCCTTATGGCTCAGTGGCTAAAAGGTTGTTGTCGGATCGGTATGTGGTTCGATTCTCGCTTGTGTGTTTTTTGTGTTTTTTAACTATGGTAGTGTGTACTATATCATCGACGTTCTCCTTCGATGGTGTATTATTCATTACATCTTACTAAGAATTGTGCATTTGTCTTTAATTAATTTGTATGGTGTTCAGAAACTAGATAATGACTCGCGTCAATTGAATACGGTCAGCGCCAAGCGCGCAGTGATGACTCACGTGTTCACCGGCTCAAACTTTCGATCGCAGAAATCATTGTTATTCCATTTTAAATGAATACAATTTGTCCTTGCAATATTGAATCGACCTTGTTAATGAGCAATTTGTTTGTGATATTGCCAACTGATCGTATGATTGTTAGTATCGTAATATAGTAAGATCGTAATATTGGTTTACGACTTATACATTTTCAATTAATTTCACTTATCGAGCCCGTATCACGTATACCTCTTCGCGCGTCGTGTAATATAATGAATGCGACTCGCATCGTGAATGAATGTTGGCTTGTTCATGCGTTTGATTGTGTGTAGGCTTTTTGAATGTGATGAATGTCAGGTAATAGGAACGTTCAATGCTTGGTGACGTATGAATGGCCGAGGGTTATACTTGGGTTTTTCTTTTCTTCCAGGGTTAGTAGTTGCTTGTGCTTAGCTTACTGAAACCACCACTCATCTGTTTCAGGGTCCCGGAATGCTGTTGCCGCCCACCAGCCACAGAATTTTCCCGGATGGAAAATTCTGGCCTAATGGGGGGAGTGTGTGACGTCGCGCTCACACCTCCTACTCAGGTCATCGCCGCCCCGGGCTTCGCGCCTCCTATAAATACGGAGGCGCTGGGACATCGGGCCCTTTTTGCTGCATTCGACGACATCGGCTCGAAAAGCTAAGTACATCAGCTGCTACTCCTGAGCGACCATCGGAAGCGGACCCTCAACATATCCCTTACCATCGCCGAATCACGTGACCCTGTTTATATCTTTTCAAATAACATTTTTTTAGTAATTTATTCGTAATTAAAACGCTTTGCTAAATGATGTTTAGATTTACTTGACGAATTAAATCAATTTTTATTGTAACATTTAACCACGTTTCTCATTTAAACACCCCCTAAGGTCTCATTTACGGAGACGCGGGGCGTCGCGCGTTGCGATGAGCGGCGCGGCCCGCACTGAATTCAAATATATGGCGTTGTATGAGTGCGTTTACGGAGAAGCGATTTTAGACGCGTTTGTTTGAAATGGGGCGTTTTTTTGCGGCTGAGCCCGCGGATGGCACCGACGCGTTCCACGCGGCGTTTATCGCGGCGGCGCACGCAGCGGCAATTCTCATGCTGCAAGTTGCGACACGTGCGCTCCCATCTCTCGCCAACATAAAACTAGTCGATTTGGTCGAGGTGAGCGTGCGCCGCCGCGATGCCCGCCGCGTGCTTCACTACACGCTTGAGGTTTCGCCGCGGGCGCAGCGGCGGGCACCGCCACTCTTCCCGTCTCGCTTCTCTATGAACAACGTCGTATATTGCTATTAGTTTGTGTTTACGCGTGCGATGATGCATGCCGCTTCACGCGCCGCCCCACCGTAAACAGAAAAAACGTCCGACGCACCGCGAGACGTCACGCCACACGCGACGCGAGACGCCCCGCGTCTCCGTAAATGAGGCCTAAGTAGGGACAACGTTACAGTGGACACCTGGAAGGTCTCCTTTGTTACACACTTACTGCCTCTGCAGCAGCGAAGAAAAATAGCAGATATTTCCTTTTTATTTAGAATTGTGAATGGGTCGACGGATGTAGCCGAGTTGGTGAGAACAAGATCGGCCTGCGCGTACCATCTGCGCTGTTAAGAAGGCATAACTCATGTTGTATAGCGAAGTAGTCGTTTTACTGTTACTTTATTCTAATATTATATTTGGGTAAAATGTGTGTGGGCAAATTGTGCGGTATTTAACATTATAGCTAACACTTAAGCAATGACCTCTGAATGATTATTTGACCTTCGAGGTAGCCACTTGTGGTTATGAAGTTTCGTGCCAATTTCATAGAATGATTATTTCAATGAGTATTACTACAAGTTAAATGCTTGTTAACTTGGTTAAAATTTATTTAATGAGCTTGTCAATATACGTATTTCAGATAAAGGAATCCGAAATGTACCACATCACAGAAAATGAATGTCAAATTAGTACGAAATGCATTTTATTCTCCTGGAGACTTAGTATGACTGTCAATGAGTTCGGCGTTCGGCGCAATGAATGGATCACTGTTCACACACTTAACACCGAAAGCGTGAATTGTTTCTTGGTGTCCGTTCGTAATAGATTGACAAAGTTAAGCAACTTTTGAAGAGGTCACGACTAGGATAAGAAGTGATCAATTGTAGTGACATTTCAGGGCACTGCCGTGCGTTGGAGAGCATGAAAAAACCTATCGTGCCAAGAACCACTAAGCTATGACAGAAGTCTTCGCGAGGCTTATAAACTTTAACAATAGAGTTGAGTTGACAAAGACGTTATTTAAACAATCTCATCTTGATTCGAGTGAGACGTAACATGGCCAAGTAGAGTCGTACTAATTCCTCAGTTTTCGAAACTTATCACGTAAGCGTAGCTAAATACAAACACCGGGTCCAATGTGATCTGATATCAAATAAATAGGCAAGCTATTTATTTCCATAAAACAACTAACAATTGGAGATATAGTTTAAGATATAAATTAAGACTTAAAATAATTTAATAAAACTAATTAATATATACAAGAAGTGAAAATTAAAAAGCTTAGAAATTAAAATTTAGAAGGCGTCATGAAACTTATCCGCATCGCAGTCAATTGGAAGCGTGCCCAGAAGACTGGCAACGTAACCTCGATGAATGGCTATACTTATCTTTTGAGCCAAATACGTGCCAGCCTTCTGGTCACGCGAGGCGTCTATGAGTCTCTTTGCTAAATTAATATCAAATTGGTTTTAGTTAGTGGAGCAACCCATGAGGCTATGTCTGATATATTGTTGAGGGTTATCTCTCTATATTAATTAGCGGTTAGCGCTAGTTGTTTATAATTAACTATACACAACCGCAAATTCATCCTTATGAAATTGGGTTTCAACAATTTGATGAGACACATTTTTAAAGTTCAATTAATTATATGGGCCACTACGTTAAATAAGTATGTGCAATGAAAAGCTTAATTTTTAATCTAAATATCATTGCGTATTGATTAGAGACATCCTAAAAATGGATGTGAATGAAGGAAGAGATATAAGTCAGGATCGTTGCAAATAATGGTCCGTATTTAGTCTCTGCCTACCCCTTTGGGAAACAGGCGTGAATTTATGCATGTGTGTGTGTATATTATTCATATTTCTATTGAGAATTTGTTTTTAACGAAAATAAAACTATTTTTACCTCAAAAAGTAAAGGAACTCATAAGGCACATATTCGCCTTTTCCACTATGCAAGTGAATATCTAACAGCCATGACATCATTTCCATAAGACTGAAATACAAAAGTTCACATCATCAGCCCTTAACAGTCCACTGCTGGACTAGGCCTCTCCTTTGAAAGGAGGAATTGGCCTACTATACCACGCTAGGGTTGGTATAGGGTTTGTATCAAGTTTTCCTTCTTTTACAATGCTGTTGTCTGCATAATATGTTCCCTCTGTCGGCTCTTACGACACCCATGGGATGATATGGGGTGGTGACAATCCGTATTCTTAATCCGTCACCACACGGACTATACAAACGAATACAGAAGTTAATCGAACATATTTAAAACTAGAAATCATTTCACCAATAGGTAATAATTTGAATTATACGTCTGTACTGCGAAATAAAAAATAACATTAAGTTCTATGTCGTATGGGAATCGAACTCACGTCAGGCAGCGCAGTCCCAAACGACAAGATGACCTACGACGATTCGTGCAGACAATAAAAATATTTTCGCTTAGTGTAAAAATACTCGTATTTTAAATAAACTCGGACTATTTGAAATAATTCGCTCTGTCCTCACTAGACAAGTCCCCAAGTGGAACTCTAAGTACATTTCTGCTGTCGACGTCTGTTATGTTGTGAACTCGAGAGATTTATGCTCGACGTCTTTTAAGGTCACAGGCTTCTGTTTGACTATTACCAGTGTTGAAGTAAAGCATTCCTTGGCAATGTTTTATTTAAGTCCTGAATGAAAAAGTTAAAAAGAGCAGCGATTTTAATCGAATTTCCGTGTTCAATTAACAAAAAGTTGAGTGCTCTGTGGATTAACACGAGTTTCGTTTTTATATCGTGCAGCTAGCTCATCGGTTACAAAAAATTGTTTATGTGCTGTGTGAGTTCAAAATAAATCAAAATTTTACTGTAAATCGCCTCTAAATGTCAAAGAGAATATTTGTTAGCTGTACTATCATTATTGTATGTTGATTTAGGTACGACTCGTTTCATGTTTTACCAAATTTATGCGTGAATTCAATTTTATGTTACGAAGTAAAATTTAACCCAAGTAACTTTGGATCAAAAACGTATATCATACAATATTTTCGAGATTTCTTTTTTGATCAGATTTTTGCAAAATCCTCTTATAAAACCTTGACTGCCTCTGAACCTGATTTTGACTGACTTTTTGAAGTTGTGTTGTATGCATCACGTTTATCTGATTGTTAATTGTGGTCAGTTTCGTACTTTGCAAGGCACGCCAAACTGTCGATGCTAGTTATCATGAGATTATTAGATTAAACTATTGTTGCTTTTTACCTTTAAATTGCCACGTAAAGCAGCATACTAATAGACGTTCTATCATTGTGATATTCTTTAAGCATTACCGTTTTGCTCAATACGTACGAGTATATCTTTACTGTTAATATAAGCATGCAATGCAATGTACTTTACATAAACACAGTAAACAGTCTGAAATCACATTCCTGTAATAAAATAAAATAGTTTATCTCATAAATAAGATTTAGAATTATGTTATACACTTTCTTTTACTAATTACTTATTTGACTTTAAAGAAGTTATTATTCAAGCATTAGCTAAACCTACAATCAATTATGAACAAAATACCCTTTATGTCAAGTCAAATTCAATTCAAGTCATGTCAAAATTATTTATTCATGTAGGACACAAAGTGTCGCTTATGAACGTCAAAAATTAAAGTTAATAACTACATGATTCTACATTAAGATTAACTGCCTCGTTCCCAATGGCAGAACCACGAGAACGGGCAATAAAATTCATGGCCACTCTATGTGATAGCATGTTAAATAATACGTATGCAAATCAGCCAATTAAAAGCCAAGCTTTAATTAAACTTAGTAAACCTTGCGACATCATTAAGCACACATGTGTGGATTTCGTCAACTTATCGCCTTTATGTTTTCTGTGATTTCAAACAATTATTTACACCACCTCACGAAATGTACTTTCTATAGTAAATGTTAATCTACCATTTTTCAGGAGAAAACTGTTCCATAAACCATTCTCAAAATTTATCATTCAATGACAATATTAGTGTAATGTAAAAAGATTTAAATACCATAAAGATTATGTATTATGTAATGGTTACATTATCCCTCGGGTTCGCTCCCTAGTTACCCTGGGCACACACCTATGACGTTTCGAAGATATGGTGCGTGTATTAAAAATGTTAATTATCGCTCGCTGAACAATGTGCCCGGTAGATGGCAATATGCTCGCCCCCTATTACATTGGGACCGAAACATAACTGGCGAAGTGTGGGAGTATAATACACCTCTGGGATAAAAAGGCGTGAAGTTATATGTCTAATACAATTGCCAGCTAGACTCATCTAGCGTCCTCTGGAAGACATTGAGTTTAACTTCGCATACAAAAAAATTGAGATAACAAGCAGGTTGAAAGACAATACAATAAAGTTTTTGACAATTAGGTTTCCCAACAGTGCAGCTCAATGACAAGTGTATCTAAATAAGAAGAAGAAGGAAGTATTATTCGTCTTAGACTCAGACCAAAGCAGTTGGATATTCAGACCTTTAAAAGAGACTTTGACAAGTAGTTTTGTTTTGTAGTCGTTCTGTTTCAAATAATTTGAAAGGCACTTGCTTCAACTAACCTTGTAGGCCACGTGTAAAAACTTTCTTGAAAGGTTCTTTATGAAAAATCTAAACTTGGAAGTAGATTAAGGCCTTGTTTTGTGATTAGAGTCTGTGAGTTTGAATATTTTCTGTCAGAAGTCCTCCTGTTTTAACTGTAATAACCATGGCTCTTGGTCTGTTAACTAATAGCATTGTTTTCATTAACAGAACTAATAATGACATTTCATTTAAGATAATAATGTAGATTAATATAATGGAATATTATATTTAGATTTCGCGTAGAACGTTTGTTGAAACCCTATATCCAATATTCCTCTCCCCGATACTACATAGGATCACTCTCACCATTCACATCAAATTTCAGCTTCTGCACCCAGTAGGTTCGGTCGCGTGTTGTCTAACTGTAAGCCAGTAACGCAAGATTTGCATACCTGTATACAGCTATTGATTGATAGTTATTCGATTACAATTAATAATAATATATATAAATTAATATTAACACTAGAGTACACGCACCCATTAATACTTCTTGAATGCACGTGCGGGCTACAGGTGTTGCTCATTAATTATTTCTATGAAGAAGTTAACAAATTAATTAAACTCATTGTTTAATATAAAGAGATCTCAATTATAATCCAAAAAGTACATAAAATTAAACAAAAATTGTCTTTTTATATATAATATCAAACATAAACTAAAACAACTTAAAAATCATCAATATTTGACAGGCTTGAGAACCCATATTTTTTTTTTGATGAGCGAGATGAGAGAGATTTGCCAGAAGTAGCCTGCTTTTCAGTTTGATATCTCTAGGTACCTTTATTTTGCTGGAAAATACGACGCTCAAATGGGACACGATCTTGCTAGATAGAATTCCACTTTTTGAAATATTGATGGTAGATCACTTTTATTGGTAGATTATTGAAATATTATTACTAAACCTTTTATACCTGTCATGTTATTGACCAACCGTTAATACGTCATAATAATACAAAATCTGTACAGTATTCACCACAAGCACTAGTCACTTATTTTCCTACAACGCTCGCGCGGGGCACAGGCGTAGCCCACCAACTTCTAGGACGAACACCAGATACTTTAGAACCACTAGAAGAATACACAAGAATATTGTACTGTAGCATGTCTAGTTCCGCCAATATATATATATATATATATATATATATATATATATATATATATATATACCATATTGGCGGAACTAGACATGCTACAGTATGGACTCTAGTGTTAATATAATAATATATATTATGACAACGACAGCGCATAATTATGTGAATGCTGAAATAAAACGGTTTTAAATAATAGCACTAATATTTTGTTGGCTAGCATTCACAATGCAATTATAATTGTAGCAATATGATGCACTTAAAATCGGATTTTGACATCCAAATTGACAGCCAAAATATCTTTCAATTTTAAAAATCACTATGAAAAGTGTATATGTGAGTATGTAAGCCATCACGTCAAAATGACCGCACCGCGCCGCGTTAAAAAATCGAAAAGGGATTTAGGATATGGACATAAGTTACCTTTAATTGCTAGAAAACATTTCGGGCAAACGGGCTTTAAGTTTGAAAATCAATAATTGATTGGAATGGGTTTGATACATTATTACTTTTCACTGAAAAAGCCACAAGCAACAGTGAAACAAATAAACCGTAACCAACCTGGTTTCGGCACATTGGCACCCACAAAGAGAATTTTCACTGCAATCTGGTATTTATATTATTAACTCAAATGTAACCAAGGGTTTCATCAGTATAATTGTAATTTAATATTCTGTGTATGTGGCATTTTCAACCGCCCGGTTCACGTTAATTCATTATTGAAATCTTTGATACGATAAAAGTGAATAAGTATTACATTTGACAAATTGGGTGTGTATAACTGTATTGTAAAAATATAAGTTGATTGCCGCATGTCCATAGTTCTTGCTTCAAGAACAGCGGACGTTCGGGCACATCAAGAGTCTGCTGGCCTTCCTCGAAGAGCTAACCTAAAATAATGGCACGTGTGAAGACGTTGTTCGGCTTTTGTCAAAGGATTAGGTAAAGACGAGGCCGCCGGCCAATGCACTCAATGGACTTTTATGAATTTTAGGTCGATACCTAGATATTACGATTTATGAGTGTTCAGTGTTGCCATGGATAATCTGATATGATATTATTTAAAATTAATTAAATTTACCAGAGAAAATTTTATCTTGCATTTCCGTGAAGTAATGACAAATAACTCATCATTTTACACTACTCTACAACCCCTTCATTGATCCGACGGAGGGTTATGAAACACCTGTAATAAATTTATTACCGCTACATTTAATTATATTGTTCAAAACGAAACCATAAAGCTAAGATAACGCAAGCTTCACAATCACTCCACGAGGTCGGGCCGTAGAGTATAAAAGGGATTTTACACTGTACAAATTTATATCTGTACTACGCCTATCTTGTATTTATGTAAAAGATCTAGTGGCGTGCGGATAATTATGTGTGGCACATTATCATCATTGTCCTAGCATTATCCCAGTTGCACACAAGACTTACACGCCTAGGAGTCCGGCGTGTTTCTACTTGTTTTGCAGTTTGTTTTGAGGTTGTCTTAAGACACTTTTTACTTTGTATATTACAATAGCTCTTGTATTTTATCTAGTCTTTGCTGAGCCTTGACCACCGAGGCCAAAATTGACAAATAAATAAAATAAATTGTTGTTTCAAATCTAGTATGATTGAATTTTTGTAAAGTCCTCAGCGACAACTCAAATATGAGTATAAATTATCAAATAATAAAGTTATTAAAATATTTAATATACCTTATTAATTTTTGCCGGTGCATTAAAATGAATCTATTTTACATTAATAACACAGAGCATCGATAATTGAATCACGATCCATACTAATGGAAATCATTACCACATTAGATACGCAAAATTGATTTGTATAATTGAAGTGTAATTGACCACGGTTCATAGCTAAATAATGTGGCTAATTATTTGAGCTGTAATAATTCGTTAATGAATGTGATATTTAATTTCAGTTTCATATTTGTTTTGTGAGGGCAACAAAACCAAATGACCTGCTTTTGGTAAATTAAAGCTATAGCTCCGTTCACCTGTCAGAAAAAGAGCTTCGTTTGATTGTCATTTTTGATATATAGTATTACAATATTTTAGTATATTATGCTCGATTGATGTTTTTTGTAAAATACTACTTACTTGATACTTGATAGCACTCCACATCTCGGCGTGTATTTTGCGTGCGGGTGGGAATAGAGTCGTCATTCGAGCAACTCCAGCTTTAGGTAAAACGGGAGGTATTGTTTATGGTGTTTGTATGTTTTGTATGTGTGCGTGGGCCAACTCTGGTGTCCGTGTATTTAGACCATCCGAAGGCCTTTGACATGGCCTAATGATTCTTAGATTCAGTTTTACATGCCTTCTGAGTACGTGGGCACCCATTCAAGTGATCACCTGTGCAAGCGTTGGTAGAATTTGCTGAACTACCTATTACGATCGGCAAGCTGAGTCACGCTATGAACGCTGCAGTATTTAAGGTAATTAATATTTTTTTTAAATCTTACGTAGGCAGGTTACCTTTAATTCCTAAAAACATCAACTTGCTGTAAGCTGAAACGATCATGATCCACATGCCGGCTGTCAACGTTAAGACACTTACGGCACCTTTTTTTCATCAAAAGTGCTATTTAAATCACAATAACTAGCACTGTTGTATACGATGTGGTAAAACCGTTGAAAAACGCGCTCCGCCGGCACTGGCAGACCTCGTGGTCCAGCGAACCGTCTCTCCTTATCACTACGTGCACCTGCATAAATTGCATTCACTCCTATCTAGACACATCGAAACTTTAAAGTAGGTATTCAGAGTTTGAAAACGACGTAACTATTTCACAATGTAAGTTATTCCGGAAGTCCGAACGAAAATAATCCTAGCGCAAGACTGAGTGATCAGTAGGCTAATAGAAATTCGTAAAAAAATAGGCAGCTAGGAATGTAACCAAATATTTATTGAAGTTCTGTTTGTATCGATATGTTATTTTTGACTCCGTACGAGATGGGCAAGTATCCAACCCAAAATTGTATAAGTACTTTGGTTATTTTATGTTGTTTTTATTTATTGATTACATAAAAATGATGTTATTTTTTATGAGATTTTAGGTTACCGAAATTAGTCGATCTTAGTCAAAACACAAAAGTATTATTCAAGTCTTGTTTTCCTAATGTGTTTCATTTCATTATATTTTTGAATGTAATAATTCTTTGAAAAATGAATATTTTTTTGCAAATGTCGTATTAAAATTGATGGTGGAGTCGAGTGGCTCGTTTGCCCGTCAAATTAACTAAGTATTTTAATTTAAAGGTGTTATGCCCTTTGACACGAAAAGCCGACAATATTTTAATATAATTAATAGAATCATAAAGGATAGCGCCGCTGAGTTGAGTGTTGCTAGTTAAGGGAATTTCCCTTAATTTCAGGGTAATATTTCTCGTTAATACTGTACTAAAGAAATAAATTGTGATGTTTTATGATGACCTACATTGTTTTAATAATTTTTCGCAGTTTGCCTGGCAAGTCATTAATATGTGGTTTCGGGATTGGACAGGGGGTTATGAAACACACTGTATAATACAACGTGTAACATTACATGCTTAGAACTGACAATCACACAACATGTTAGACCGGTATTTACATTTACAAAGCGTTTTATGGTATCTTAATACCTGCTGCAGAGAATTGTTCTCCATATATAATTTAAAGACAAAAATATATTTATATCATGCTTTAATCACATTTATTAGAGAATTCAAAAATAAACGACAACTGTTACTACTCTATTATTAATTAACAATCAGTCTTAATATTTTAATGGCACTATTTTGTAGTTGACTAGATTATCTATAAAAAGCCGTGAAAAAAGACTTGTAAAATTGACAGTATACGCTGACTTTCTCTGTCTTCTCGGTCCATTTTTTTCTAGGGACCAGCAAAAAACACAAATAAAATACATTGAACTATGTAATATAGAAAAGGCAACTTAAATCGCAAAGAAGAACAAAAAAACAAATATAAAAGCATAAATACACGGTAAACAATTAAAATAATATGTATACAAGATGGCGCGAAATTGTTACACTATCTGCGCGGATGAGTTTCACATACCTTTTTGAACTTTGTGCACGTATAATTCCCACTGCGGCTGCCGCACGACTAGTGTTAACTGCTACGCATAGATCAACTCAACAGTTCTAGTTACTGAAAAGCGCGGCAAAATTTTACGGGTCTCTCAGACCCAACCCTCATAACGGCGGGTTAAGTCATGATTTCGAACATTTAGACGTTGCACTCGCGAAATTTGTTTTGTAAAAGGTGAAAATATTTTTGAACGACTTTTGACCTTATTTTAGAAAAAATCTTCAACAATTATTTTTCTATCGCTTTATAAACGTTTATTTGATAGAAATAAAGAAAGAAAGAAAAAAACTCATTTATTTTGTTTAGGTTTCTAACAGAAAGTAGCATAAAACTTATAAAAGCTAACTTAACTTAAACAGAATAGGTTTCCAACTCAGTATATTGCTATCAAAGCAGAGCATTCCACGATTATTTTGATATTTATTTCCCAAGTCGTTAGTGACATTTTGCGTTAGACGCTTAGTTGATAAAGCGCTGCTGACGCGACTAGAATATAATAAATGGATGTTTTTGCTTCAACAATTTGTATCAGCATAATTTCTGCCTATCTCCTTTTTGTGACAATGTACGACATTTGTTGAACATTTATCTTCTTGTGTCCTGTTTGAGCCAGAGGTTTGAAGACAATTAATATTAATTTCAAATAGGGCTAGTAATTATAATATGCCCCACTGTTGGCCACGGGCCTTTTTTCCCTATAAGAAGGTTAAGGCCATGTTCTGTAGCTAAAGCTAGGTTTATATTTTATCGCACGTATTGAATCGTGACGCATGAAAGTCGGTTTCACACCTTTAATAAATTTCGTCACAACACACTCCATCTGAGAACAGAACTGTGAACGTAATTATATTAAATGTACAACGTGTCACGACACAACACGTCAGACATATTATGTAAACCTGGCTTTAGACCAATGTCCACCAAACTAACAAAGTACGTGCTGGAAGAGGTGTTCTGACAACATTTAACAGAATTTTGTAAATCATACGGATTTCCTTACGATATTTTATGTGTCATTAAGGAAGCTATAAATAATTACTTAATAGGCACATAACGTTGAACGCTAGTGGTGCGCGCTTTAGGTCTGTTACTTTCTCTACAAAGCTATCGCTAAAAGGAAGCAAAATAAATACTTTTAATACAGATTTATTATATTATTATGAATTTTCTTGATATTGATTTTGTAAAGCTAAAACCACATAGACACTGGTTTGTTTCGGTTACTGGGTCACATTGTTTGTGAGCAATAAAAACAATAAAAATCTTGACAAGTGCGAGTGAAAATCGGACGAAGCGGGTTCAGTAATTTTTAATACTGACTCAGACTAATATTTTGTAATTTTGATTAAATAAAAAGATTAATTGATTGATTCAAATCTACAAATGTTAAGACTACTAATACTATTTACTAATAGAATACAAGTTTTCCAATGCGTAATGGCAAAATATGTTTATCAACTGAGAAATGTAAGTTTGTTGTGTATCGAGGGATATACAAAAAAGACGAGTTTGCAGAACTTTTTCTATTTCTCTCCCCAAACCCACTTTTTTGCCATAGTAAAGCTTACTTAGTACTAAATAAATCTACTTAACCAAATGAGGTGAATTTATCCGAAACTATTAATTATTGAGACTTTCCAAGCAAATTGGCGGTGACGATGTACAGGCTTCCGAGTGATCCTACAAGAGTGCTATATTTTTGGTTTGTGGTATGGACCTTAAATACTACAAACCAAAGTGAATTAAGATAGTTAATACGCATCAGAGTAAATGAATACCGTTACATAATCGCAATAGAATAAAAAAACATATTTTCTTTTATGACATATTATGGATTCAAGAAGCGTAAATATACTTCCTTTGGCACGAATGACCCAGATTTGATTCCCAACGTGGGACATAAAACCTTTAGACCTTTTCTTATTCTAGCTGTAAGCGCTCGTGATTTGTGTATCTGATTAGATCTGAGGTCTTATGAATATATAACGAGTTATCTTGTCAGGGGATTCGATAACGTCTGAATTATGGCGAGATTTTTGCCTGAAAACGAAAGGTTGTACCTGTGAGTAATATTGTAAGTTGGTAACATTTAAATGCGGTTGTTTCTGGAAAACTGGGTTGATAAGAATGTTTTGTGAGCTAGAAAAGTGGCGATAGCCCAGTGGTGTACGTAACGGACTGCCGAGACGATGGTCTCGGGTTCGATCCCCAGGTACCCCGGTCACAAGCCTCTGACTTTTCGAAGTTATGTGTGTATTATAAATTTATTATCGCTCGCTTAATAATGTGCCCGGTAGATGGCAATAGGCTCGCCCCCAATTACATTGGGACCGAAACATAACTGGCGAAGTGTGGGTGTGTAATACACCTCTGCCTAGCCCTTCGGGGATAAAAAGGCGCGAAGTTATGTTATGTTGTTAGCTAGTACGATGCCAGAAAAGAAGAAGGCACCGATAGTCTTGTGGAGATACCTAAAGACTACCATTCAGAAGAGTTCTAACACGCGGCACGCACCACTTTGTTATGTGCTCTATATCATTGGAAAATCTAGTATTTTTATATATAAATTATATCTCTACCGTGGTTGCCGAGTTTTGGAAATCTTCTTTTCTATAACATAGCTAACATGTACACCAAAAAAGCACATATTTCTATGTGAGTGATTGTGTCACGACAATCAGGACCTACGAGCGTGAAGCCATGGACTGAAGCTAGATAACCACCCAAACGACGACGTGAAAATCGTGAATTAAATTTCACGATACCATATCCACACTAATTGCTAGACCTTTTACACCCATTGTTATTCATAAACACGCACAAAAATAATCAAAATCTGAAATATTGATGGCCCGATATTTTGCCGGCTTTGTTTACTAAACGATAATTTTTTTCATAACAGGCGTAGCACGTAAATGTGCTTTTACAGTTAATCAATATGCGAGCAATCGAATTTAATATCGCAGGTTATCAGCTATCAAGTAACGGTGAAATTTGCGACTACGGAGAATACAGGAGTGAAGTTGATCGTAACAAATAATATTCTACCACATACAAACACCATCTAGTCCCATACTAATGCAAAGTTGGTACTATGGGTACTAGATAATTGACAAACTTAAACATGTACTTTTTTTGTAAATACTTACATTTTATACATAGAAACAACCAGACTAAGACAAACATCTATGTTCATTCACACAATTGTTTGATTAGAGCAGGAATCGAACCCGCGACCTTCAGCGTAGCAGTCGCTTACACTACCGCTACGCCAAACGGTCATCAAAATACACTCAAACACACAAAATACAAATTGAGTGCATGATGCGGTTTGTGTTATAATGGTGATTATTGTAAAACACAAGTAGTATGTCTTCATAACATAACACAACTTCACGCCTTTTATCCCTGAAGGGGTAGGCAGAGGTGTATTACACACCCACACTTCGCCCGTTATGTTTTAGTATGTCTAGTATATAATTTTCGTGTGTGGCCAACTCTGGTGTCGTACCTTTGAGTTCGCTCGAAGGCCTCCGTTATGGTCTAACGATCTTTTGTCTGAGGCAAGAAGCTTTACGTGTACTTCGAAGCACAGTAGCGTTCTGATGTATATGCCGCAAGCGGTAACCCATCTAAATGGCGACTTGTGCAAGCGTTGCTTGACTTTGCCGACCTATTACGAACGGCAAGTCAAGTCTCGTTATGTATATGTATAAGTAGCGCAACATATGAGTATATGTATATTATCAGATACAAGGAGGAGTCATGATGCAAAGCACGTAAAATTAGCAATTCGATACGACTCACTAATGAGCACAAAATCAATTTATTTACATTTACGGCATGAAGAGACCTCGATAACGAAATTTCCTTTTTTATAAATTCTGTTCATTACTTTATTCTTATTTAGCAATAGTAATAATTCTAGTTCTACGACTGTATAATTAATTTTATATTTCTTTGTAACATTCAAACACAAATACTGTGTTGTTGCAAATACTTTGTATGTACCTTATTGTTATGAAATATCAATCGGCATATATGCTCCCGCTTGAAAATATAGTCTCATTTTAAAGAAAAATCTAGTTCTCAAAGTATTCGACTTAGAAACGGTTAGTGAGCCCCTCCACGACAAGGTGGAGATCCCACAGGAGAGAACGAGTCAGCCTCCTTGTCGCTAGCTTACACTTAAATTTTATTTTAGACATAATAACATTGACAAATTAACGACACCATAATACCAAAAAAAATTTTTTTTTTAATTGTACCGTTATATTTCCATTTCAAAGTGTATGCTGCAAGTGAAAGCTCACAAAACATAGCTTAACCTTTATAATATTAATGAAATAACTTAAATACAAAAATCCAAAATGATGTGGTGCTACGAACAAATTGACGAATCACCAGGCATAGGTACAAATTTGTTTTAAAGATCGGCGCAGCTATGATAGATAGATCGGAACAAAATCACATATGATCCAACAGGGAACCTCGAAGTCGCCAATCTTTTTACCCTCAACGTACTGCGGCCCCAGTTTTCAATTAAGTCGTTACCGATGGTGATTCGAAGATTGATGACCTAGAGACTGCATTCCCCCTCTCTCTCCCTCCTACCCCTCATTATGCTCGCTCTCGCTCTTTTCTGCACGTCACTACAAAGTTTATGTAAGTAATTAGGACTCAATTAGGGTAATAGCTAGCATCTAACTTTAAAATCGACTTTTCAAGAAATCTGTGTTTAATGAGCAGTTTCTTATATCATATCGGAAGACTTGGAGAGTTTGTATTTGGAAGCAAAGGAAGCAAAATGAGTTTTCAGAGAGAGTCTTGCGCCAGACGCAAGCCGCGGATTTGTGGATGTAAGGTTAACGCAGTCGATTTTATTGTTAGTTTTACATTACTTTAGTTTCATTAACCTATCACTATATTAATCCCCACACCAATTCGCCACAAGCATGTGTGAGCTAACATTTATACATCTTCGTATTGCCACTACATAATAAAGCCTATTTATAAAGGACACGGAATACTATTATGTTATACTGAATATCCTACAAAACGTACAATCCCGGAGATATAAAGTTACTTTACAAATAATAAATATATATAGAAGGAGACCCAACGCGCTGATCATAACGGTTTTCATTACACGCGTTTATTTTATTTCATATCCCTGACATTATATCTGATATTTCTTGGTCGTCATAATGTATTTATGTTGCTGAATTCCTCTTATAGAATTCACAACATTTTTAGACGAGGGTGAAACCTCGTTTATATTTTGGTAATATGGTTTTCTCTACATTTTAATATGGCAGTTGTTAAGTAAAATGTCGTCATAGTTATATTTTAACTGTTGGTGCCTGAAAGAACAATGCCCATTTTTCTTAGAGACGCCGGCCCAGATGTGGACAGTCAAAAATCGTAGTATTTGTTATTGCATTCGATAAAAGAGTGTTAAACTAGAATTTTGAGATTGATTAGAGGTCCATCACATTCATAGATTTATTACAAGAAGTACTTTTATGTGCTCACAAAACATTAGGTGTGTACCCAATTTTATTAGGATAGTTAAAGTATTTCGTAGTTTTGCGTAGGAAGGAATGAGTTAATCATTTGGTAAGGGTAGAAATCTGAAAGAAAAAGCCAGAAGTCGTAAAAGATCCAAAAACATAAAAAGCATTCACAATGTGCACGAGCAAAACAAATAGGTAACAAACAAAATAAACTAAATATGACATTATTGACATTTACTTAAGAGTCAAAAAAGTGTTGCCATTTTACAGTTTTAAAATGGTCCGAAATCCATATCGATTAATCAATATCATTGATTAATCGATATGGATTTCGGACATAGGTTATCTATATATTTGTTTCAAACTCGAACTTATTTGTAGTTAATCGCATACATACTTTAAAAATAGACACATTTTAAATGTTTAAGGAACAAGTAGCGATTTGCTATTAACTCAAATCATTTTGAGTAGAGAAAACGTTAAATCGATAAAGAAGAAGTGATAATCGATTTAATATTATGATTTCATTACTGGCAATTTCAGATCTATTACGTGTTGGCTATTTAGACGTTAACACATCTTTTTAAACCTATTTATTGAATAAGTTTCTTGGCACACCTTTAGTAATGCCTATAAATTAAGTTATAAATAAAAAGGATTATTCAACAACTAATTGAAACTTTATTGTGCTGTTCATGAGTTCCAAACTGGGCCAGAAATGGGCATTGTTCTTTAGTATTTGTTCATGTAATACTTAAATAAATCAGTTAAGTATAATATAAACTAAACTCAACTAAAAACGTTATTGATTGGTTAATGATATCCACATCGCTCCCTTGTCCCATCCCCATTGCGCAACCGTCTCGCCCCTAGAGAATAATTTGTCTAAAATTACTTAGTAATTTGATGCCTTTAAAATAAAACCATGTTCTGAATATCATTTAGTTGATATTTTCTGAACGAAAACTAAAACGTCTTTCGATAAATTGAAATTCTATCGTATTTTATTACATAAAACCTAAACGGAGCTATCAAAATGAAATTGCTTTTAACATCAACTCGACTTCAATACATATACACACAGAAATAGTGTATATAATTATAAAGAAGGCTGATAAGCCCCCCCCCCCCTTCCTTACCCCTTCTATATTTAGATATATTGTGAAGACGCAGTATTAACACAAAGACAAAATATAAACAGAAGGACCGGACATAATTTCTTAAAGATGGCATTTCTCCCCAGTGTATCAAGATTACAAAACAAGATAGTGTATCCCAATGGAGATATAGCTTAACATCCCTGTCCCATATTTGTGCCTCCTATATAATGTTGTGTATCGTTTATGAAAACCATTTACCAAATTCTTTCCCTACATCACTTTTACAGTATGCGTCGATAAGCAACTGGGCTAAACGACGGGGTCAATGTATCGTATTATATTGTCCATATTGTTTCGGGCCTTGGGAAAACAAGTATTGCGACTTTTTTGAAGATGTGAAGATATTGTAAGGTTGCGTATGTCCAATATTGCGAAGGCATTCACATTTATATATCTAGAGATTATGTTAAATGTCTTTAAATTTAGATTTTGAAAATGTAAGTTGTGCGCAAAGTTGTGCGTGATAAGTCTATGGCGTGATAAGTCTTATTGGGTTTTAAATATTGATAGTATTGTTTTGAGCACTTCTCAATTTTATATTCGTTTCAAGAGTTAGTACTTAATATCTTAATATATAAAATCCTTGCGTTACTGACTGACTGACAGACACGCTACAGCCAAAACTATTGGGCGCAGGAAGCTGAAATTTGGCATGTATGTTCCTTGGAGGTTGTAGGGGTGCACTAAGAAGGGATTTCCCGAAATTCCCACGGGATCGGCCAAAACGGGTAAATTAAAAAAAAATGCAGGCGTAGCTGCTGGCGTCCTCTAGTAATGTATAAATTTAATATTAGTTTGAGTATCAGCTAAAATTAAATCATGATCAGCAGCCTTCCTAAGTCGACTGCTGGAATTGTGCTTCTGCCAATTTGCGACACAATAGCAATGTTAGTCCAAAGGTGGATTTGGTACTATTACCACGCTCATGCCAGACGGATTAGTATAAGCTATAGGGTTTAATATACACAGATAAAATCAAATAGTTTCTGTAATTTTTATAGATCTCTCTAGATCCAGTGTGTCGACTAGATATCATTAATATGTTACGAGAATAATATAGAGAACTAATAAACATGAAAAACTCCTCACATTAGTTCCTTATCCGTTTAGCAAACTATCATTATCGATTTACTTCGTATATAACTTCTAAAAAAGAGACGCAGAGGGACAAAACCGAGAAAATTACCTAAAAGTACTGTTACTCTCTTCAATGTAACATTCCGGTAACTTCAAGATTATATATTTACGTATTCAACATAGGATCCTGCCTTTTCGCCGAATATTGTTTGGCCGATTATCACTTGCCAACCAAAGTTTCGCCTATTTTTCACTTTGACGACTAACGATTGTCAAATTTTTGTATGACAACGTTTCATGTGGTAGAATTATTGTTAAGCTGATTATTGTAATGACAAAAAAAAACGTTTGGGGCATTTATCTTTTGTCAAATTATTAGGCCAGATAACTTTTAGACGAATAACGTTTCGTCTGTTCAGGTGATGTTTCAGGAAGTTCAGGTGAAATCGAAAGGAATCGGTTAGGTTAGGTTAGGTTAGTATGCTGATAAACAATGCACGTCAACTGAAACAATGGCTGGTTAGGTAAGGTTAGAACTGCGACCACAACGCACGAGCCGAGCGAGCGAAGCGAGCTCGCCGCGGCAGCGGCCGGCGAAGTGCCCGAACCAAATCGCTTTTATTTCACTACACAGGGCATTTAAATATGCTACATCAGTTAGGTTAGAACTGTGACATTAAAAGGAAGATCAAACGTAAAGTTGGCAACTGTGAGGTTGGGAAATAAAAACAAAATTATATCACCAGTTGGCAAATCATTATTCTGCGAAATAAAATTCTGCGATACGTTAGTTGGCAAGTGATAATCGGCTGAACAATTTTCGGCGAAAAGGTAGAGATCCATTCAACATACATATCTTTGAATTTGTGATAGGCTGGTACCACTATATCTATGCAGTCTATTGTCCATTCAAAGGGTACTCGAAGCATGTAATAGAAAACATCGTAAATTCTGGTAATTCAACCCAGGAAGGAATCGTTTCCGTATACGGACCGGGGTCTGCCGGAATTGAAGACAATGACAGATGTTGGTTCTATCGCAGTTTTCCTTTGTTTTGTGGAAAAAAGAATGATGAACTGTAACATACTTTTATATACAATCCAGGATTATGGCTGTATCGAGGCAGCGGTTTAGCATGAGTGAAAATATTTTTGCGACATTTGAGCATAAAATCATGCAATTATATCTTGAGACCCAAAGTTCCTGATATAGCTCTCCGATTAGCCAAGCTGGGCACATAGCTATAAGAACCGATGGCTGTTGGGCAGATAATTTCTGGAGTGGTGGGCGTTGCGCCGTAACGTCACAGCAGAGAGTCCACAACATGGACCAACGAGTTCATTGGGCAAAGGGTAAGCGGATTGATGCGGGTGGCTCAGAATTAGTCTATGTTTAGAGCTTTGGGGGAAGCGTGTGTCTAGCAGTCGACATCTATTGGCTATTTTGATGGTATCTTAAGTAAAAGAAACGTAAGAATCGCTCATTCGCTTATTAATTCTGCACGAATGTTACTCAGTTTGAGCCTTTATTGCATTATTGACACCCATGTAAACCAAGCCGAGGCATGGGTGTTCACCAATTTGTTTTTATTAGCACGAAAATTACATCAAAATATTTAAATTAAGGTGTACGGCTATGCCGCTCTTGTTAAAAGCAACATTAGAACTTGTGAATAAAATAAGCTTAACCAAACATATTCGAACTTTTACATTAAAAAGTTTTTGTAAGTAGGCGGTTGTAATGTGTATTATAATATCTTTCTGCTAACCTAGTTAGCTAACTTTTCCTTTGCCGTAGTGTAATACGGTAAATAAAAGTTAGGACTTATAATTTAAGCGGTAGATATTAATATTATTTCGTAAAATGGCTGTTTAATACTTGAACCACTTTATATAATACAATGTTAAATATAATAATAATGTGTGAGTACGAATATGTCACATAAAAGACATTGTTTACGCAGAAAATTTAACGAGCAAGGGTAGAATTAATTTATATACTCAAATGGGTGGTTTCTATTTCCATTGAATATGGCATTGATATTTCATCATCATCAGCCTGTTATAGTCCATTGTTAGTTATTGGCCTCTCCGATAGCACGCCATTGAGCCCCATTTTTGGCTTTAGGTACGTGTCGAGCCGCTGCCAGCCACTTTGCGTATTAGTACGGCATTGGTACATATCGTTCCCAAAGTACATCAGCGTAGTAGATTTTGATATGTTAATACGTTAATTACTTCAGGGTACTATAAAGTATTATTATATATTGACCAAGTATTCAATGTTCTTGTTCCAGATTAGATAGATTCAGAGTTATTTATGCTCTAATTGGGAATGAAATCTCCACTCTTCTAATATGTTTTGGCTAAGTAAAAGTAACTGTGCCATAGTATAATGCCGATTTTCTTCATCTTATTTCCCTGTTCCATTTATATTGCTCTGGTTTTGATTCCTCAAGTCATTTCTTTAACATGACGATGAAAACCATATACATAAGTTAGAGTGAATCAAATGGATCCTTATAGAAAAGATTCTTTATTGTTGTAATGCCCAATAATAGACACAGTTATTTGAAAATAAATTGAGTTGTCAATTCTTTCTATTTATACCTATAAAGCAGTGAAATCGAATTCAGAAATGGTTAATATAGAAAAGAAATTAATTTACAAAATGAATAAGTTAATTTAATGATTCAAGCTTTGATTATTTCTTCATCATAATTACATTTTAAAATAGCAGTAGGTTTAGTTTTCCAACAAAAGTAGTTGGCACGCTAAAAGATTTGATAGTCTGTAACTATTGCAGAATAGTACCAAATCATACTATAAAAACATCTATTCACAAAGTCGTAAAACTATATAAAGTTTTAGCCACATACAATTTATCTAAATAAGAAACTTAACAACGATATCGAAAACTGCTTGGTTCAAATCACACGAAACTATCTTTCAACACTTCTTTGCGACATTCTTATAAATGCAAACAACACGTTTTTTCGTCTGATATTGTTATCTGTATGTCACCGAAACCCCTCTGTTAACGAAATGTATATTTTATTGTAACGTTTTTCGTGTAGTAAGCATTGTTTAAGGCGCTGTCCTATTTAAGATCGCACGATCATGCGATGCGACCAAATTGAGTACTTCAAAAAGGCAAAGCTCGCTATGCCTTTCTCTCGCAAATCCTTTTTCCCTGCTCATCATCTGTAGCTTCTCATAATAAAGAGAAATTTAGTGAGAATAAAGAATTGGTTAACCAGCGAAAGCAATCTCAAACATTTTTACATAAACTTACGCCGCAGTCTCTACATTAATCAATGCGTTAAATATTGATGGTTACCCATCTTAACCGACCCTGAGATAAAACCTCGCTTTTCTAATTACCATTGTAGGGGTTATGAGTAGATGGTGTGAGAAGAGATAAAAGAAATAGGAAAAGATAAATATGCTTTACTGGTACCAGCTTAATATAAATACAGTGTATATAAGTACGACCTAACTAAATGCGGGCGGGAAGACGACTTCGATTGCGTGAAACAGAACGTGAACGATTACCTCCCTGATTCCATTGTTGTCTGGATCTGCCAACTTTTTCTATTTCAGCTATCTTCAAGCTTAGCTTCGTTATCTCCGCCATTATCATTTCTGTGTCCTTGGACGTGTTCGGCTGCTGCTGCGCTACTTCAGTGACGTGTACTGCACGCGTGGTCTCGAAGACATTGTCGGCTATGGTCGACAAGTTGTCAAGGTCCTTTGTGTCCGAAACTGCTAGTACTGCGCGTATCGGAGAAGGTAGGTGTCCTTGCCAAAGGATTTTCAGTGTGTCATCCGGTATCTTATCCTTGGCTAGCTCTCTCATGCGACGCAGAAGTTGCGATGGTTTTTGATCGCCTAATTCCATTTCGCTGATGAGTTTCTGTAGTTGCCGATTTTTGGATTCCTCGTAAATGGTCAACAGGCGAGCCTTCAATGCTTCAAATTTTTTTGTAGACGGTGGATCGATCAGCAAATCCGTAACTTGTTGTATCGCCTCCTTGGATAGTTTGGAGACAACGATGTCGTATTTGGCCTCGTCCGCTAACTTCTGTGGCGCCAGCATTGCCTCAGTTCTTATAAACCACACGCGGGGTGAGTCTACCCAAAACTCCGGGATTTTGGAAGTTAGCGATATCGCTGCAAGGTCAACCGCGGACGACGGAGTAGTCATCTTCCTGGTTTAACTGTTCGAACTATTCACTGCAAAATACTGTTTTAGAACGCGGGCGTCGGGGTCACCAAATATAGGTGGGACCTTGTGTTACGGCACTAATGTTCTAGATCAATTAAAGTCAGTGGGTTCATGTAGCACATCCGTATATTTCGATCTCACAATACTGTTCTTAGTTTAACTGTCTTAGAGCTACTCGTGAGTAAATCTAAAGTACATGGCTATATAGTGACGACATACTTAGCTTACGCTTATACAATGACAACCTTAGCATACGCTCCGTTACACCATCTTTTTTATATTAGTTTACTTTCCTTTTTAAGCATATAAAATATATTTTAGAGAAATACTTTTCTTTAAACCGAAAAGCTAGCTTCAGATTGCGGTACGTGTTTATTTTTTGCATTTCATTATAAAGTCAATTGTTAATATTTTTCACTTAAAGCACAAGGCTCAATAAAACTTCTGTCATTTCTTTCAATGTGCTACTTATTTATGTCAATAAGATTTGTTGCTAATATATCTCGTCATTCAGCACAAAATATACAAGAAGCGTGAAAGGCCGAGGATGGCCAATGGTCAAAAAGGCCTGTCTTGTTGGGAACCGGAAATTACTTGGCACATAACTTTCGTACTATGTATGTATCTTCACTAATATTAAAATTACGTATATGTGTTTGTTTGCCAGAGTATCGCGTCCAAGGGAAGTAATAAGACTAAGAACGGATAATAATAACTGAGTAATTTTCTTCTAAGCTATCAATTTTATTTATCTTCTCTCAATTCACCGCTTGTGATGTTAAGAAGAGCATTCTAGAAATCACGTCTAACGCAATCGGTAATGCGTGGATTTCCACATCATGCTTGGCATCCTCGGCTCTCTTAAAATATCTCCATCGGTAATTAACTGATTTCAAAGTTACCTATTTGGTCGCTCGCAACGTGTCCACGTTGAAGATACTTATTCCACTTTGTCTACCACGAACTTAGGTGTACCACAGGTTAGCGTGCTATCCCCCTTACTCTTCGCAATATTTATTAATGCTATTTCAAACCAATTAGTTTAATCCTACCATTTTTACGCAGATCATTTACAAATTTACACGCAAGCTCCCTTTGACAAGCTAGCAGAAGCATGTAAGACTATTAACTCGGACCTCGAGTGGATCTGTGAATGGACTCAGAAGTATGGACTCATAGTGAACCCCGGAAAACCCCAACTGATTGTTATTGGCAGGCTAAGATTGTTAGCTTAAATTGTTTGGTCTGATCTACCACGAATCAGTTTTCATGGCATTTAAGAAATCCGTTAAAAATTTGGGTATCCATATAGATGAAACAATGTCTTGGCGACTTCAGATACAAGAAACAAGTCGAAAAAACTGTTTGCTTCAGCCGCATCAATACGAAAATTAGGTAATATCCTTCCAACTGCTACTAAAGTTGCACATGTACAGTCTTTACCCCTCCCAACCCTTTTTTTGGTATTGGGTTGAAAAATCCTCCATCCCTCCACCCTGGCGGAAGGGCGAAGGGGACTGTCAGACTCTTACTGACTAAAAACCAACCCGTGTTCCTCATGTGCCCGTATGTTGAAGAGTCGGGTATCGCCGAACCATTCATCGCTACCCCCACGGGTGTTGGCCCGCCAGATGGTCAAGCGGGCCCCAATACCCCCTTGGCGGCGGAGGAAGGTCTTGGGCTCCGCCACCAAAACACCCAGCGGCCGCAGAGGATAGGGAGGACGGCAACCAGGCAACACCGCATCTCCTCTTCCTCTACGGCCACACAGCGATGCAACAATGGTACGCTCCCATTTGGTCGCGGGAGATAGGCCACGCGGCAACGCAACACCGACACGCCTCTCCTCCCGCGACCACGCCCGACTGCGATGGACAGACAGAACTGTCTTCCGCACCCGCAGCTTTGGACGCATCCAACAGGCCCCTCCAAGCCCACGCGCAGCGTCCACTCCCGGGCCTTAGCTTCACCGCGAGTGTCCAAGCCATGGTAACTGAGCCCCCCACCACGACAAGGTGGAGATCCCACGGGGGGACTTCTGCCGATCCTTGACTACGCTGATGTCAGCTATCTTGACCCCACCGAGGAGCAACTAAACAAACTTGAGCGTCTCCAAAAGTTTTGCAAACATTTTATATTTGGTTCGCGCAAATATAAAATGTATATAAAGATATTTCAGAATTCCGCAACAGGCTCAAGTGGCTTTCGATTTGCCTTCGCAGAAATACTCACATTCTTACATTACTGTATAATATCCTGTTTAATCCCAATAGTCCCTCTTATCTATAATAACTTTTTAAGGTCCTTCATGACATACATTCAAGGTCCTTGAGGTCGTCTGTGGATTTGAAGCATACCACTAATTATTTTGTAATTTTTTTACTGTACAAGCTGTGCGCCTGTGGAATGCATTGCCTCTAGACATTCGTTGAACAAAATCGCCTAGTACATTTAAAGGTTTGTTAAAAACGCACTGTCTTCCATCCATATGCCATCTTTCATTGTAGTTATAGTATGCATTATATTATATGTTTATATTATATTTATGTATATGTGTAAGTATGTGTATATGTGTATGTATATAAGTTTGTGTATATCTATGAACAACTTGTATACTATTTTGGTTGTCTTTAAAACTACAGCATTTATTGCACTAGACTTATTTACCATCTGTCCATCCAAAGATTGTCTAGCAGAGATTTCTTTTTAGCGTTAAGGCCGCCATATTTTGTACATTGTGTTTGTGTGTTGTATATATTTTGTTCTATAATGTATCATTTTGTGGTATATATAGGTGTACAATTAAGAATAATCAATTAATCAATCACTGTAATAATGCTAAGGGGTCTCCCTTGTTTGACCGAAAGGAATTTGACAAATTTTCACTTCCCAAAAAATTTTTCGCATAATTTAATTTGCCAAATTATTACTTAGCAAAAACTCTATTCACAATTTTTTTTAACACAAACCTTGTGTTTCGGAAATGAACTTTTAAACTTTAACTTGTTTACCAACTAGTACTTTTAATTTTTTTTATTTAGTCAAATATTTCAGTTGGAATAATTTAGTTCATCCAACTAGGTTATGTCTTTTTAGCTAATTTGACGGAGCCTTGCTTCGCAGGGCTCCTATTTTTGGGTACAGGGTCACAAGGAAACCTAATATAACCTACCCAATCGAATTCTGCAATATTTCAAATTGTAATGCAAAATTTCACGAATCGTTAATTGTCTATAGATTGTTTGCTGTAATAAATCATTTGATTAAAGACCAAATGCCATAATGACGTTATACTTGGTAATATTTTGCAAAGTAAAAAATTTACCAAATAAAAATATGCGTATTAAAATCATTCGAAATGTTACAATGGTATAAAAAAGGTTGCTAAAATTTGCTTGGGTAATGAAATTTTGTCAAAATCTTTTCGGCAAAACGGCAGGATCCCAATGCTAAGGCCTACTCACATCAAATTTCTCTTCGGTTAAGGGCACTTCTAACCTGTATTTTTTTTAGGATGACTCCAATTTGGTCAGCGTCCTAGTCCTAGGACTAGGTTTATAAAAAATACGAGTAATGAAATATTCATTACCAAAAATAACAATAAAACGTAATGTCAAACGTCAAATGATCCGCTGGGAAACAGCGAAGCGTCAGAAATATAGACAAAGGCTTTTGAACAACAGTTTTATTATGGAAACAAGATTAAAACATATCTCTCTTTATTCAAAATGTTACTGGCATAATAGTTAAAGAAGAAATACTATTATTAAATTTACCAAAATGTTTAAAATAATATTAAGGATGAAATTAGAAAAATATTAAGGAATCCATGGCAGTGTCGGTAATCGATCTATTTGCAGGATTGTCATCGTCTTATTTGTGGATGCGTTAATACTTGTCATATTCCACCCTGTGCTTCGAAGATATCATTTCATCATTTATGGTTGTTACGGTGAATCAGTGCCCTGAAAAAGCCTTACACTGGTTTGGACCATAGAATATGACGTTCTTTTGGGTTGCAGTGGTGCGATAAGGCTGAGATGTTTTTAAATCCAACTAGCCTAGAAACCTTACCCCGGGCTCAAGAAAATATCCTCAGATATGACCGGGACAGTTATAAAGTTATAATTATGATCATGTTTAGCAGGAAAAAAATATTTCTTCGCTAGTAAATGAAACAAGTCTTAATTCGATAAAGACCTTAGCTTAAGTGTGAATGATTATATAGCCTCGTGATTTAAGGATTATCGCTAAGCTGGACATTAGGCAATAGGGCAGCTTTATCCAGATATTCAGATATACCCAACTCCAGCTCTAATGAAACAGAAATCTACGCTGGACCTTCTGCAAAGATCGTATCACAACCGATACCAGAAGTATGGCTGGATAATGTGTAGCACCTGCCGCGTTATGTGGAAGCTAAATTCGCGTCCGACCCGACATGTTCATCACGCTGCCGCACCATGTGCGTAAAATGTAATATGTACAGTCAACAGCAAAAGTAGATGATCAAAATCAGAAATTCAATACTAATGAACGGAGTTCGCGTCAGAACTATGTGGCATGGAAGTGATTCAAAAGTATGTGATTGTAAATACTACCAATCATTTGCTACTAGTACACCTGACATATATTCGTGATCAGTAAAATTCATCAATATTGTATTCTAAATTCAAATTTATATATTGTACCACATTCACACAACACCGTCTAGTCACAAACTAAGCAGAGCTTGTACTATGGGTACTAGACAATGGATAAACATACATATATACTTTTTTTTTACATTTATACATATTATACATAGAAACACCCAGACCAAGACAAACATCCATGTTCACGCACACAAATGTTTGACTTGAGCGGGAATCGAACCCGCGACCTTCGGCGTGGCAGTCGCTTACACTACCGCTGCGCCAACCGGTCGTCAATTACAGATTGATACACACACACACACACACACACACACACACACACACACACACACACACACACACATCATCAGCCCCTTACGGTCCACTGCTGGACTAGGCCTCTCCTTTGAAAGGAGGAATTGGCCTACTATACCACGTGCTGTTCTCTGCTTAGTATAGTCCCTCTGTCGGCTCTTACGACGCCCATGGCATGATATGGGATGGTGACATTGCGTATTTTTAATCCGTCACCACACGGACTCACGCACACACACACGTACACATACAAATACACAAGGGCGCGCGCGCGCAAACACGTACACACGTACAAACACACACATAATACATACAAACATACTAAGAACCAATATATGTATACGGGTCAAACTGAGAACCTTTTTTTTTTGAAGTCGGTTAAAATACTAAAACTTTCTCCTAAGAGTAACTTTTTTCTGAAAACCGCATAAAAATCGGTTCAGCCAAACTCGAGTTAATCGTGGGCAAACTTACATATATACGGGTCAAACTCAGAACCTTCTTTTTTTGAACTCGGTTAAGGACCTAAAACCTTCTCCTAAGTGTAACAAATACTTTTCTGAAAACCGCATCAAAATCGGTTCAGCCAAAAGCGAGATAATCGCGGACAAACATACATACATACATACATACAAGTCAAAGTGAGAACCTCCTTTTTTGAAGTCGGTTAAATATAAATCAGAATGGTGGATAGGCGATAAAACACGCCTAAACAAATAAATCATTTTAAGCGCGACATCTAAAAACGAGGTATAGTCTTTTTTTAAATGTCAAACGGCTTTGAGCTTGTATGTATGTGTTATTTGTGAATTTATTTGTTTCAAGATTTGGAATCCAATGTTTTCTTTTTTTTTTAGTATCATCTCTTCACGTCCGATATCCCACAGTGTCTCAATACGAAAGTCTAATCTACAAGTCTCTCTAGTCAAAGTGATGATCTACTGCACTGAGAGTTGGTTGCTAACTATGGGCCTTATCCGAAAGCTCAAGATCACTCAGAGGGCGTTGGAGAGAGCTATGCTCGGAGTTTCCATTGAGAGATTGAATCAGAAATGAGGAGATCCGCAGGAGAACAAAAGTCACCGACATAGCTCTCCGAATAGCCAGGCTGAAGTGGCAATCGGCAGGGCATATAGCGCGAAGAACCGATGGCCATTGGGGCAGGCGGGTTCTGGAGTGGCGACCACGTACCAGACGACACAGCAGGGGTAGGCCGTCCGCAAGGTGGATTGACGATCTGGTTAAGATCGCGGGAAGCGGTTGGATGCAGGTGGCTCAAAATCAGTCTGTGTGGAGAACCTTGGGGGAGGCCTATGTCCAGCAGTTGACGTTTCTAAGCTGACATGATGATGATCATCACTTTACGTCGTCTTCTTCTTATCGTCATCACTTTACCATTCTTTTCGACTTTGAACAAAATGTTACTTGTCATGCTGAGCTTTTCCAGCTACGATTTGGTTTGTCCAGCTGCCGCTTTCATTTGATCTATCCATGTATTTGGCAACTTAAGATACATATTTGACATAAGCTCCAAACAAAATATGTCGAACATGTATCTCAAATCGCCAAATCTATGGATAGACCGGATATTGAATTTAGCGGGAAATCGTACGTTTAAATCCTCTAGCTTTTGGCATGTTACCATTACTATAATAATAATAATATATGTCGTTGTACAAAAACTTAAATAAAAAATTAATAATACACAAGTTCTTGATGATAATGCATCTTCATTAAGTACCTATGATAGGATCAAAAGGTACTGATAATAATAACATAGGTACGACTGACACAATAGTCATCTTATACCAAACTAGGTATAATTAATGCTATGGAAACCATCTGAAATAACCTAAATTATGTTCCGCCATTTCACCCGTGTAATTAATCTAACCAATTCAAGGATCAATTTTCAACATATTTCAATGGGTTGCATCTAAGAATTTTGCATCAGAGCCCGGAGTCTGTTTTCCCACTGTAACCAGTTATGCCAGCATATTTAGCTTTTCCACAGAGCGACTGTCGTCTGCGATAAAAAAAGCCATCAAATACTGCTCATCGGCCTTTCGAAAGCGATATGCTTACATACACTTCGACGTTTTGACGTTCATAAGCATAATATCGTGACCTATGTGCATAAATGATTTTGACTTCGACTTATAGTAATAAAGATTACTTTTTCTCTTAGGAATACTAGGCAACATACGCAGACAAAAAGGTAACCCTAATAAAACTCAGTACGAACGTTAAACATTTGTGCCTCATTGATTTTTACAATTACCGCTCATTACCTACCCTTCTGACTCGCCTGACCTTTTTCACTGCTGACTTAATGTCGTACATAGGTACGTGGGTACGATGTAACACCAACATTTAACTAATTAGAAAATCACGGTCGTATTCTGCAGACCGCAAGGCCTACAAGTTTCAATCTATTTTCAATTGTAGTTGGCAGCCAAATGATGTATTTTTTTGGCTTTCCCTAATAAGGATTTACCCACTCCAAAAATTCAAATAAGCAATACATCACGATCAATACGTACAAAACATTAAAAAACCGACAAGATCCACAACAGTCCCAAAATAAAGAATAATTCTAATAAATCATTCAATAAATTTTCACCCAAAAGAATATTACGTAGGTAAACCACAAACCAACAGATAATCGGATCTCATCCTGCAGTATACCCAATTCCCAAGACAGTGGATAAAATCGAACTTCTAAATATTTTCTTAGTTTAAAAGTACGAACCCAAGAGAGGGATAAGTGGGAATAATCAAAGTCGAATGTATATTTTAAAAGTTGGACTTCCAAAAGCCAGTCAGTAGCCTTCTGCAGCGTTCTTGCGGAACAAGGAAACATCTAGAGATACTAACGAATTCATTTACGTATTTAGTTATCTCATGAATAAGATAAGACCCATTTTTGTGCGTAACGCCTTATTATATTGTACGTTCTGAATGCTTTCTTTAAGAATTCTGGGTGAGTTCGTTTGCCGCTACGACGTAGATTTGTTTTAATTTACCAAGGGCATTGGAATGAATTTTTGGGCTTGCAATGAGATAAGAATTATCTAAACGAACATTGTGATTGGTTTTAATTATGGATGAAGATTTTATTTTGTTTACAGTATAAAATATAGCCCATTTATGTTTTGAGGTCTTGAACCAAAACTTTTAACCACATAATTTAGGTGAGCAAACTAGCTAAAATAAAATTGGGCAAGTGCGAGTCGGACTCGCGCACGAAGGGTTCCGTACCATCATCTATAAAAGAAAATCACGTTCCTTGTATGTAGACTTAAATACTTTTTAAGTTTCTACCTGTTTATAAAGATCGAGTAACAAATTGCTTAAAAAACACGTTTGTTATGTGGGAGCCCCCCTTTATTATTAACTTTTTTTTATTTAATGATTTATTTTGAAAGGTAATATATAACTACATATTCTGTGAAAATTTAAAGCGTCTACCTGTTACAGTTAGTAATTTAAGCAAAAAATACGAAAAGAAAAAATCATTTTTTGTTTAGGACCCCCCCTTTATTTTTTATTTTATTTTAGTTTTAGTATTTATTTTATTTTAGTTTTAGTATTTGTTGTTATAGCGGCAACCGAAATACATAATTTGTGAAAAATTCAGCTTTCTAGCTATCACGGTTTATGAGATACAGCCTGGTGACAGACAGACGGACAGACAGCGGAGGATTAGTAATAGGGTCTCATTTTTACCTTTTAGGTACGGAACCCTAATATAAAGGATAAATTATTACAATAAGTAAAAACAAAACATTTTGGATTTAAACGGCTGAGAAGTATTGTTATATGTGTGACAATGTGTGACATCCAGATATCTTGTAAAGATATCAACAGACTGCTATGAAGGGACAACAGGGAGTTTTTCGCATTCATACAGACAGTCAATCCTTGTAACTGTCTGTATGAACGCGTATCTAATATGTAAAATTCTCTTATCAAAGTGCTGGCTATCGGATTTTTTACGATGCTTGTTCTATACGCCTACGTGATAAGGTAGGCCGTCTGCAGATATCTGACCTTCCTTTAAAAAACAAGCCACACACAATGCAGGGTTCCGTGGTGGCCCTTACCGAGTGTCCTACATAAATGGATGGACAAACGGACGGACATGGCGAAACCATAAGGATTTCTTTTAGTTTACTACGCAACCCTTAAAATATGATTTGGCATTAAAAACTCTCCTCAGCCTAAGAAATAATTTAATATGACCAAACATCGTTAACCGGATAGTCTAAATAAGATTAAATATAATTTTGTGGTATACAAGTAATGCCCTCTATGAACTAACTGTTACGCAAGGTTGTATTCAGCTTTCAGATGGAGAGCTGATATCAAAGCTCGTTTCAGCGCTAAAATTGTATCTCTGAAATACGTCCACCTCGTTTTTTGAAAGTACAGACCATTTTCAACAGATGGCGCCTTAACAAGTTTGATAATTGCACATTTTGTATGTGTCTAGTCTAAGAGCCAGTGTTCCGCAGACTTACGGTATAGTAGCAAACTTCATATTAATGCTAGTTATACTAATTCATCTACTGTAGATCCAATGGGGGTTCACTATCCCCATAGAGAGTTCCTTTAGGCGTGCCTAAAAGTCGAAAAGTATGAAAATCGACTTTCAAAACGTGATCGCAGCATGTCTGCCGTTTTGGTATCTTAAAATATCTATATATTTTTTTAAAGAATAATTTAATGGCAGACACTTCTTCCGGTTCCTACTATATTTTATATAACATCATAGTTTCCAAAATTTTATAAAATTTGCGTTATATTAGCAAAGCTCAAAATTGTGTATGTTATTTATATTATTATTACAAACATATATTTACAATAACAGACCCATAGGTCGGTTCTGACATGCGGGAAGACCACACGATACTTTCTCAGTCGTGCTATTGAAGATTTGAAGTTGCATGATTTTGATTTTCTCACTCTTAATTTCGCAGGGAACTAGAGTTTTAGCAAAGCTGCAATTTATGTAGGTTTTTTACATCATTGTTATCTTAATATATAAAATCCTTGCGTTACTGACTGACTGACAGATACGCTACAGCCGAAACTATTGGGCGCAGGAAGCTGAAATTTGGCATGTATGTTCCTTGGGGACCGTAGGGGTGCACTAAGAAGGGATTTCCCGAAATTCCCACGGGATCGGCCAAAACGGATAAATTAAAAAAATGTAGGCGTATCTGCTGGCGTCCTCTAGTACATGTATATCTAAAAAAACAGACAGATAGGTCGGTTCTAAAATGCAGGTAGATTACATAATATTTTCGCAGTCATGCTAATGGAGATACACGATATTGATAGTCTAAGATCCCGCGACAGATTAGTGCACTCATCGAGTTTTTGCTTAAAACCAAATTTTTAAGTATATTTATGATTAGGTGAATACATATATACTAGGTTGCCTATTCAAATTTGGCCGCAAGTATGTTTAATTAAATGATTGTTAATTGATTTTTGGAAGATACTTTCGTTCATTCGTTTTATAATTAAAATATCGTCTACATCACGGCTATACATATAAAGATTCTGAAAAACCACGGTTGCCATTGTTCACCTGGCCGCACCTCCTCGCAGCCAGGTGTAACCAGGTATGATTTCGATACATTTTTACGTTCATAACGTTCATTTATGATTTATATATCAAATGAAAGCTAATTTTTTTCTGATTCTGATTATATATGGTTGCCTAATTAAATCTAGCCGCAAATAAGGGTTGCCGGCTGTTGAAGATTGTAAATATTTAAAGTAGAGTGAAAGAGAGTTATAGGGGGAAGTCCCGTAACGCCGGTTGGCACCTAGCGCCGAACGCCTACACTATCTCGACAAGTAATCTTCCACATATTTAAATCACGAGCAACAATTTAAAAATATGTGGAAGGGGTGCGGGATAACATATCAATACAGGATCACACAACGCGGTTTTCCAGTGCTGCGACTGGGCACAGCGGTAGCAGCATTTTGCTGTTTATGGCGGCAAAGCATTGCGCCACGTTACTCTATTATGTAATTATTCTATATAAGGTTATATATTATGATTTATTTTAATGTCACTGAATATAGTAGTATATAGTGTGCCATCGGGATTCGTAAAATATGTCGGTTGGCGTAGCGGGAGTGTGAGCGACTGCTACGTCGAAGGTCGCGGGTTCGACTCCCGCTCAAGTCAAACATTTGTGTGGATGAATATGGATGTTTGTCTTGGTCTGGGTGTTTCTATGTATAATATGTATGTATTTACAAAAAAAGTATATATGAATGTTTATCCATTATGTAGTACCCATAGTACAAGCTCTGCTTAGTTTGGGACTAGATTGTATTGTGTGAATGTGAAAAAAAAAAGTAACACACACCCTGCCATGAAAACCTGTCTAGTGATCAAATATCTTAACAACAAACCTGGAACCAGCAGTATGAAGACGTCGACTAGTTTTTGTTTAGCAGTTGGTCAGAATATTCTAAAATTGTTAAAATTACCTGCTTTCACGATGAACAGATTAGCAACTTGACAAATAAAATGTGTAAGAAAGTGAAATAAGTGAAATTTTAACGTCGTCACCGTCGTGTAGAATTGTAGCTGAAGAGATAAAGTCATGTTATCTCAGGAAAAAGGAAAGAAATGGGCATCAAGTACAAAAAGAACAATAAATTAAAAATGTAGACAAACCAAACTTATGAAAGTTTATGGGAAAAGTGGAGGTAAGCTAACAAAAAGATGTCACTATCTCAAATATTCAACATATATAAACACGTGTCACGACGAATCATGATGAAGACACATGGTTACAGTGCTCCAGATGCCAAGGGTGCGCTTTTGAAGCTTGTGCAGAAGTTCTTGAACGTGGAGACGTCGTCGAGATATACACGATCAATGGCCGATGTTTTGCAGATGTCCGGCGCTAGTCTGTAAACTATGTAATTGTGTGTTACTACTCGGTGCCAGTTTTTACAATAAAATTTTTCTTTTTCCAAACTTAATTGAAGTTCCTGAGTATATTTATACAGAAATCGTATTTTTGTTGATAGATTAAGATTTCATAATTTGTTGAGTCAGTAAATTCAAAATTAATTAAACTTACATTTCTTAAAATAACTTTTATTTTATTTCCTAAAAACCTTAGGTGTCCGCCACTGGGGAACTTCACCCTATGCGTGTCATCATTTGTCAGATGAGAACAATTGACAGCTCTGCGACGTTTTTAAGCCATTGCGCATGCGTCAAATGCTAGTCAACTAGCAAAGAGATTGTTATTCTTCTGTGTCAACTAGTCAACCCTTAGATTATATAACTATTAGATGGAGGCAAACGACCCCAAGACCGTCACTAATAATCTAAAATAGGTGGCCATGTGGCAACCCATTACCCGTTAAAATGTAATAGAACTTCATTTAAAACTTTGAGACTTCGGTCTTCGGTCATAGACATTTTGATAATTATTCGTATAAAGATTGTGACGTATTAATATAGTTACGTTATAACTTTATCGATACTTAATTTTTACAGACTAGCTTCAGTACACCGCGGGTCTTACTTATCGCATTAAAAGGTAGTTTATTGTAATGTATAAGCTATACTACAATATTTCAATAAAAATATTGTTTCACGATAGAGTATCCTCAATTTTTTTTCGTTTATAAATGCTTTTTTGTAAAACCATTTGCCGCAAACAACTACTAAACCATGCAATTTTGTCATGATGTTTTAATTCATCATAGCAAAATACTTCCTTGGGTTTACGCGAATGTTACACATTGAAATTAAACTACAGTTTACGGATTTTATCGCGTTATATTACTTTCACTGGTTATTTGTTATTACATTTAAACCGAAAGATCTAGAAACTACATTTTTATTACTAGCCGACGTTTCGAATTCTTTACAGGATTCATGTTCACGGCAGACTGAGGTGATATTTGTCTTTGTCTTGAATTTAAAAGTTATCTCAAAGTACCCGAACATTTTTCAACTATTGGTGTTGTGGCGTATGACCGGTACCTACCGAGTGTACGTCATAATACCGTCTATACGCTCGGCCAATCAGAGAAGGCCATCGTCGGCGCTCGTGAGTTTTGCCCATATTTGGTTGTGCGCCAACACGAGCTCTGATGGAGGGCCCGGTATATAAAGGAGCCGACAGAGAGGCCGGCACCGCTACTCTTACGTCGCTTCTACTACCTACCTACTATAACTAAGCGTATCTACTGACCCTACGTCGTATCTACGTGTTTCCTGGTCCCAGCTACGGGACAGCACTACATTTACTGCGTTAGCGTACTGCCCATCTCTCTACCTGCTAGCTGAGGCCGGCTGACGCCGCCTGCCTGACTCTATTGGTTGTGGCTTTCCTAATGCAGTTTCCCTTCAGGTTCCAGGTTCACCTTAAGACTCCGGCTACGCTCCTAGACCGCTACACTTTCCTGCATCGCCTTCGGCGTCACCTCTGCCGGAGAGTCTGGCCTGCCCTGCTCATCGTACTCGCACCGCCGTCGTCTGCCAGCGGAACCAACGGCCTGCGAGGATCTACCGCTACGCGCAGCCTTCGAGCAGCCAGCCTACACACTACCGGAGGGAACAGCGTGGGAGACTGCAGCCCTTAGTGTTCAGACCAGTGTCGTGTTGTTGGTCGGTCATACTCGGCATAGGAAGCGAGGCAATACTCGGCAAATAAAGCCATCTAGATCCTCTTCTGCGTTTTACTACCAGAACCCGTTACAGTGTTACTATCTACGCAGAATGTGCTCACTGTGTCTTGATGTCTTCTGGTGACTTTGTCCTTTTTGGGTTTCATTAGCCTGATGACAGGGTCCCAAGCTGGAGGTACATACCAACCATCTTCCCTATTGAAATTAGGATGTTTTTTAATTTCAATAGCTTCACGTATCATTCTTGGAATAAAGCGGTGTTCTTTTGCGAGTATCTGTGGTTTATCAAATCGCAGGTAATGGTTGGTTCCTTGTTCTACATGTTCACACACAGCAGACTTCGTCGTTTAGTCGAATGCCTATGCTTCTCTTGATTTGTCCAATGTATGAGAGCCCACACTCACAGTCTATCTTGTAAACCCCGGCCTCTTGTAAGGGTAACTGACTCTTGACAGATGGTAATAATTGGCTTATCTTCGTTGGCGGCTTGTAGAAAGTTTTGATTGAAGCTCGCTTCAAGATGTAGCCAATCTTGTCGGTCACGCCCTTGATGTATGGGAGGACAGCAGGTTGTCTCTCTACTGTGGCTGGCTTGTTCTTCGGGGATCTGTGACGTTGGCGCGGTGGTCGGAGCTTGTTGTCTTGCAGAACTTGCTTAACATGTTGAAGCTCGGCGTCCAGGTGTTTCTTGTCACAGATCCCCCGGGCTCTCTGAAACAAAGATATTCCTACGGTAGCTAACTGTTTAGGATGGTGGTGAGATTCACCGTTTAAGTACCTATTTGTATGTGTCTTTTTCCTATACACAGTGTGGCTCAAAGAGTTGTTTTTGTTTCTGATAACAAGTACATCTAGGAAAGCTAAAGAATTGTTTGCCTCTAATTCCATTGTAAATTTTATGTGGTTATGAATTGAATTAAGATGGTCTAGGAATACATTAACACTATCTGTTGGTAAAATTGTAAAAGTGTCATCTACATACCGCTTGTAGAATCTCGGTGTGATGGTGGCAGTCTGCAGGGCTCGCGCCTCGAAGTCCTCCATGAAGATGTCAGCAACAACAGGCGATACTGGAGAGCCCATTGCCACACCGTCTACTTGTATGTAGTATTTCTCATCCCATAGCAGATAGCCGGTTGTTAAGCAATGTTTTAATATTTCTGCATATTCCTCGGGCATGTTGTTCTCTATTAGCTTCCTTCTAGTTATTTCAATACAGTCATGTGCTGGTAAGCATGTAAATAATGACTGTACATCAAAACTAACCATAGTTTCCTTGTCAGAGAGATGTAGGTGTTTTATTTCACTGACAAAATGGTAGGAATCCTTTACATGCGCTCTCGTCTTGCCTCTGAGTGGCGAGAGAATCTTCGCAGTGTGTTGAGCCAATCTGTAAGTTGGTGCCCCTATTTGACTGACTATAGGGCGCAGTGGAGCATTTTCTTTGTGTATTTTCGGTAGACCATACAATTGAGGAGGTTTTGCACACAATGGTATTAAGTATTTCCCGTCCAGATTCAGTTGTTCGGAGTATTTCTTCACAATGTCACTCGTTTGCTTGAGTATTTTGTTGGTCGGGTCTGTCTTAACCAATTTATATGTACTTTCATCCGATAAAAGATTTTCCATTTTTCGTTTATAATCGGACGTGTCCATCACTACCGTTGCATTTCCTTTATCTGCTCGAAGTACTGTTAGTTCAGGTCTAGCCCGTAGGTTCTTCAGTGCGAATTACTCTGGTTTTGGTAGATTCCTTCTCGGCACTGTCGACTGACGCAATACAGCAGAAACGTCCTGACGTATGGCCTCGAAATCTTCCGTACACACATTGTTCTTGACTAGACAATCCTCAACGTTGCAAATAATGGTCTCATACGGTATTCTGGATGGAGTTATCGCATAATTTAAACCTCTGCATAATACTTTTTCGGTGTTTTGATCTAACGTGTGTTTTGACAGATTGACAACTATTTGTCTATGATCGGCGGACGGTAGCGTGTGATTGGTCCGTGCAAAAACGTTCTGTTTCATTTTGTACTGGTCATTTGATTTTTGTTGTAATTTTTCAAATTTTTCTATTTTGTTACGTTTACACGCGTAATATTTTGATGTTTCTCTGTTATTTATTGCATTGATGCATTTTTCTGTATATTTCGTTAGACAAATTCTCAACATTTCTATTTATTCTGCGTAAGTCAGCGCGGTGTTCGTGTATCTTTTGAATGAGTAACTTTTGACTTGCCTGTTATTTCGGCACTGTTGCAAGCGCCATGTTCACGGATGTACATGGCGCTTGCAACAGTGCCAAAATATCGTATACTCCAAACAAAGGTACGTGGTATATATCCCGAAAGACAATTTAAAACAAGTTTAAATGACCACGAAAGTTTAAATTCCAATATTATCAAATTTAGTGTGAACCGACGAAAATTCGAAACTTCTTTTGTATATATTATAATACTAGCTTTCGCCCGCAGTTTCGCCCACATGAAATTTTTATAAAGAGTAGCTTTTGTACTTCCCCAAGTTTCAGACTATCCATATCAAATTTCATCACAAACGGATCTGCACATTAGCCGTGGAGCATAGGTACATATAAAACAGATAATACTTAAAATTACTTTTGTTTTCATAGTCGTCAAATATCAAATGTCGTCAAATGTCGTCAAAGATTTGTTTTAATTGACCGAAGGCATTGGTATAATTTTTTGGGCTTGCAATGAGATAAGAATTATCTCAACAAACATTGTAATTGGTTTTAATTATGGAGGAAAATTTTATTTACAGTATAAAATAGAGGCCATTTATATTTTTTGGTCTTGCAACAAAACTTTCAACTACATAATTTAGGTGAGCAAACTAGCTGAAAGAAAAAGCATTCAATGACAATAAATAAAAACACAACATTACCTTTGGAATACAAGGGCTGAAAAGTATTGTGATGTGTGTGAACGGACTACTATGTAGGAACAACAGGGAGTTTTAGTTTATCCACCCGTTCATACAGTCAGATAATACTTGTATCTGTCTGTATGAACGCGTGTCTAATATGTATAATTCTCTTATAGCAGTGTTGGTTATCGGACTTTATTACGACGTTTATTCAGCCACCCTTATCACCCCTAGGTGATAAGGGTGGCTGCCTCCAAATATTGTTTTTTTGCTTTAATTTGCTGCTGTGTGGGCTGAGACTGATTGATATAACTCCAAATGTAACTATACAAGAGAACAGTGGTCTGAAAGAAGATATCGTGACTAGGATTGAGAAAATACTGCTTAAGTGGTTTGGACACGTGGAGCGAATAAGTGAAGAAAGAATCACGGATCAGATTTATAAGGCAAATGTGTGTGGGCAAGTCGGTCGCGGCAGACCTCGTCGGACATTCCTCGATCATATTGGGGACGTCCTAAGAAACGGCAAGGTCCGAAGTACCCGAAACCGGCGAGCATGTTTGAAAAGAGTAATGAGTGAAGAGGAAGCGCGTGAGGTTTTAGGTAAGGATAGAAACAAGTGGCGTTCTGTTGTCTCTGCCTACCCCGACGGGAAAAAGGCGTGAGTATATGTATATGTATGTATGCTTTACTTATGAGCCATGCACAATGTAGGGTTTCGTAGTAGCCCTTACCAAGTGTCCTACATAGATGGTCAACCAAACGGACGGACACGGCGAAACTATAAGGGATACTTGTAGTTTACTACGGAACCCTAAAACATGTGATTTGGCATCAAAAATTCTCCTTAGCCTAAGAAATGATTTCATATGACCGAACAAGATTTGCCAGGTCAGCTAAATAAGATTAAGTATAATTTGTGGAATATGATACAAGAAATGCCCTCTTTTAACTGCTGAAACAAGAGTTTGTATTTAGCTTGACGTTAGAGAACAGCTGCTGATATCAAATGATGGTTCGGCGCTAAAATGTGACTCTCAAATACCTCAATCTTCTTTTTCGAAAGTACAGGCAATTTTCAACAGATGGCGTCTTGTCGAGTTTGAAAATTGCACATTTTATATGTATCTATGTAGTGTATAATGAAACTTCTACTTATATAATTCTGATGTGTCGGTTTTCAAATAACCTTGTACTTACTTTGGTTAGCTTACTTGAGAACGTGTATCCAATGTCGAGCAGTTCATACTTCATTGAAAACTTTGATGCCTTTGTTGGGTCAGGGTCGCTACGGGAGAATTCAGTAAAACATGGATAGATTTCAGATGTGTATTGGCTACCAAGAGCTCCGTAAGACTGGCTTTACAATCACTGTACCTGAGGTTGTACAAATAACACACTTAGCTTACGCTACGACTCGATACAAACTTATTATACGTCATCCTATGCCGTTACACCATCCCCCCCTTTAATAAAAGAATAAAAATACAAAACACATTCATTAAACACTACTTATACAACATACCCATTTAATATGTTTGTACCGAATTGTTAACAATATAGGTAAGTAATACTAAACATTCTGTTCACCTTGTGCCTGGTTGCGCCTAAAACTCTTTCTAGCTGCTTCGAAAGCAGCTGTCTGCAGCGACTGCATCTCCTTCGTCAACCATTTGCTACAGCGATTTGTGCAGTAGCGTAAAATCACGATTATTAACACGACGGCAATCAGTACTAACACAACACTCCATCCAATGACGGTGATACTAGGAGGGCTGTTGAAACGCTCGTCTGTATTCACCTTAGCCACAACAACATCGTCCTTGACTACCGCGTTTACCATTTTACTTCAGTAAGTTAATCAAAATTATACAAAAGAAATACAATTAACGTCTAAACACAAGTGTAAGTAAATGCTTAATAACTATAACTTACCGTAATTATAAGTTGAAGCGCACAGGTTTTCTGCTGACTCGGCCCGTGCGAGTGATACGTACGGGAGCGGGCTTATTCACAGGCGGAGAGCGATTTTCGCTTCTCGCTATGTCCGGCTTCAAACTTAAATCTAATTCCTTATCTAGTTTATTACTTTTATCTGAGCCTAGCATATTACTATTCTCTATATCCTTAGAAAAATAAGCGTGTTTGAGCCTATCAATTGATATATAGGTAGTCCTACCCGGTAACTGCATTAAAAATGCCTTTGGTTTACGCTATAAGACTTCAAATGGGCCATCGTACGGGGGTTCCAACGGTTTTCTTATACTATCATTCCGTACGAATACATGTGAACACTTATTCAAATCCGCGTGAACGAACACTGTGCGCGCATTCTTATCGTAGCGTAAGCTAAGTGTGTTATTTGTACAACCTCAGGTACAGTGATTGTAAAGCCAGTCTTACGGAGCTCTTGGTAGCCAATACACATCTCAAATCTATCCATGTTTTACTGAATTCTACCGTAGCGACCCTGACCCAACAAATGGAGCTAAAAGCTTAATATTAGTTATTTCATCAATTATCCTACGAGAACTTAAATCTACTAGGAGTCTAAAATTTGTTAAAAAATCTGCGCCTAAAATGGATTGTCGTACGTCGGCTACCACAAAAGTCCAGCGTAGTGCTCGACGCAACCCTAAATCTAAAATTAACGTTTACGTACCGTACGTCTTGATACGTGTCCCATTTGCAGCGTACAAGCGTCTTGGCACTCACTGTCACGTTTTTTACCGCACTGCACTGGAAGAACCGAAACATTAGCGCCAGTGTCCACTAGAAAACGTAGTCCGCTGTTGCGATCTGTAACTCGAAGGCGGTGACACGGGGTGCCGCATTCCAGGAACAAGGCTTCACACATTTCTCTGCTCTGGCACGGAAGCGATAGTGGTAGAAGCAGAGCCAATCTGGGTCGTCGGGTGTCCTGCGCCTCGACGATGAACGGCCTCTGTTACGTGATGCTGAACGTGAACGGCCTTGACGCTGCCATTGCTGTTGCCCTGCTCGTCCTAATTTTTCCAAATCCGAAATCTTGAGACTTAGTTTCGCGATTTCAGCCATCAACATTTCGGTGTCCTTGGAAGCGCTGCTCTCTTGCGGTCGGCAAATCTCACTCACGTGTGCAGTACGCGTTGTAGTTTCGTATACGTTATCGGCGATAACCGCGAGTTTGTCCAGCTCCTTAGTGTCCGCCATGGTCAACACTGCTCGAACTGCAGAAGGTAGGTGCCCTTGCCAAAACATCTTCAACGTCTCATCAGGTATCTTATCTTTCGCCAGTTCGCGCATACGACGTAACAGTTGCGACGGCTTTTAATCACCCAAGTCCATCTCGCTGATCAGCTTCTGTAATTGTCGATTCTTAGATTCCTCATCCTCATTCCTTAGATAGCCAAAAGGCGTGTTTTCAATGCCACAAATTTGTGTTCTTCCGGTGGGTCCATAAGAAGATCAGTCACTTGTTGAATTGCCTCTTTAGATAATTTGGACACCACTATGTCAAATATGGCCGTATCTGACAACTTCTGAAGCGCCAACATAGCTTCAACTCTGTAGAACCACACCCGCGGCGTGTCCACCCAAAATTCGGGAATCTTCGAGGTCAGCGTGATCGCCGCTAGTTCTGCACTCGATTGACCCGGCTGGTAACTGTCCAAAGCTGGCAACCCTTTCAACGAAACTTCACTAGGTTTTGTACCCATTTCAGTTAAAACTATCCCGTTAACACTCGATAAAAAATCACATCGGGGTCACCAATTGTTGGGTCAGGGTCGCTACGGGAGAATTCAGTAAAATACGGATAGATTTCAGATGTGAATTGGCTACCAAGAGCCATGTAAGACTGGCTTTATAATCACTGTACCTGAGGTTGTACAAATAACACACTTAGCTTACGCTACGACTCGATACAAACTTAGTATACGTCATCCTATGCCGTTACACCTTGTATGGCAGCCACTTGCTACATAATAATTGCACTATAATATTATATATTAGTAGATGTACGTATTCCTAAGATATTTAAGGTATAAATCGCTATAAGCGATTCACAACCGCTAAATAAACTTGTATAATGTATACAAATTGCGAAAGAAAAGTTCTGATAAAGTTAATTAAAAATCTTTGTCAAAAAATGTTGGCATCATATTATGGCTGGTCAGACGCGGCTTCATGATGAGCAATCAATTTCACAGTGCAACTAGTCAAGTAAAGTTCAGGATTACTTTGAAATGTTTTTTTTTATAAGTATGCAAACTTTTTAGATTAAATTATATAAATATGGAGAGACTGGCTCTTAATCTTAAAAAAAAAAACAAAATTTTAAAATAGAACTGCAGTAAAACAAATGAATACAGCCGGGAAAAGAAAATTTACTCGTAGTATCAAATTTGCGTGTTATTTAAAGCAGAGTTTTAAATTGATTCGCATTGATTTTTTATTCTTTTGTCAATTTAATTATTGTTACCAGCTGAATCGTTGGGTTAGTTTTTTAACTCATCGAGAGTTTTTGAAGCATAATATGAACACTTCGTCCGAACAAGCGGCTCAAATTGTAGCACTGGTGCGGAAGGGCTTGGATCAATAAGCGATTGGTAGAAATTTCAATTCAAACCAGTCTTTGGTTTCTAGAATATACAGAAGGTTTGTGGAGACAGGTTCTTACAGAAGGAGACGTGGTACAGGCAGGACTCGAGCAACCACCGGTCGTGATGACCGATTTATTGTTACAACTTCCCTGCGAAATCGTTTCCTCACGTCAGTTAACATCAAAATAGAGCTTAATGAAGCACGTGGAGAAAATGTGAGTGCACGAACAATAAGTAGAAGGTTAAAGGAAGCGGATATCACCCTTTTAGACCAGCAAATGGTCCAAAGTTGTCTGTAGCTGACAGACAAGCTCGCTTAAGATTTGCGCGTGATCACCTAAATTGGACAGAAGAGCAATGGGCCTCCGTATTATTCACGGACGAGTGTAGGACATGTTTATATGGTGCAGATGGTCGCAGAAGAGTCTATCGTCGACGTGGGGAGCGATATGCTCAAAGTTGCATTGAGGAGCGTGTTCCTTTTGGAGGCGGTTCGTGTATGGTCTGGGGTGGCATATCGATGAATGGGCGGACATAACTTGTGTTCATAGACATGGTCCGTCAAAACGGTAATGGAGGGGGTTTGACTGCACATCGCTACATAACAGAGATCTTAGAAGATCACGTGGTGCCTTACATGGGATTCATAGGCGAAAATTTTACTTTAATGCAGGATAATGCCCGGCCGCACGCTGCTGCACAAGTCCGACAATATTGCGAAGAGGTTGGGATACGTACAATAAATTGGCCAGCACGCAGCCCGGATCTTAATCCCATTGAGCATGTTTGGGACAATTTAAAAAGAGCTGTATATGCGAGAAATCCTGTGCCCACGACAGTGGCAGCACTAAGAACAGCACTTTCAGAAGAATGGGAAAATATTCCGTAAAATCTTTTAATAACCCTAATAAAACCTATGCGGAACAAATGAGAATCCGTAATAAGGGTACGTGGAGGTAAAACACCTTATTGAAACATAAATAAACCCTTGCGTAAAGTTTGTGTCTGTTGTTAAAACCAATTTTTTTATTATACCAATTTTCCTTAAATTTCTGTTTTGTCTTCAAAAAAGTCTTAAGGTCCTTTCTAGTACACAAACTTAAACTTAAGGACCCTACGCTGTTTTAAGTTCACAAACCAATCTAGCGGTTTCAATTTAAATCTGTATAGAAAGTTTGCATACTTGGTTAATTTTTTTTTTTAAAGACTACTCCCGCATTAGGACTAAATCCTGTGTCGCGGGGGACTTTAAAAACATGCAACTATCGGACACAATGAACACCCAGACTCGAAACAACAATTTGTGAATTACACAAAGTGTTGCCTCGTGTGGGGATCGAACCCACAACACTCGGCGCAGTGTCAAGCGGTGAGGCGGCCGCTTAAACCACTACCCCAACCATGCAGTCAAATTTATTTCAAAGTCGTCTATTACTTTTATGCAGTTTATGAGTCCATCAGAAAGAGCTGGTTGTACTACTAATAGTTACATTTTCATCCAGGGAGGCAAAGTCAGAGCTTTTATGAACAAAATGTTGTTTTGACGAAATATTTAAGTGTTTCTGTTACGTCACTTAGAAGGTTACTACAACAACGTTACTAAGATTCCATATCATAGATTAGTTATGAATAGTTATGCCAATTTGATTACAAGTAAACATTATCTTTGACTCACCAGAGCTTATTCGACTCATTTATGAATACTAAAGAAGTGTTAATTTTGTCAGTACTCAAAGATGCATAAACTATATTGACATTACATCTTAGACACGGTGCATTAGCCTTAAAACGTATCGATTTGTAAAACTGTTAATATTTTACTGAACATTATCCATTCTAATTTGACGTGCTGCTCAATCCATTAATTCAGACGATCTAAATTAGTTCTACGTCGAACTCCCTCTTAAACTTACAAACCTAACTCAATTAACAAATCTGGTGACTACTGTCGGGCTAGTAGCAAAATTTCCCAACTAACTAGTTTCTCTGAACGTTGCACCGTAATGTATTCTGTCTACTCGTTAAAATCTTAAGCTTGCAAAACAGTCGGTCGGGCTCCATTTAAGCCGCTTTATATAATTCTGGCTGCCCCTGTGGAACTATAAAGGTGACATTACAATGAGAATTACTGTGGGTCTTGATTTCTGTGGGCGAATTTGTGGAAGTACTTTAATTCACTCGAAACGTATTTTGTAGGAAATATGTGACCGGAAAGCACTGGAAATAGTTGAATTCTGGTTTTATATCATTATTTTGTCTGTATTAGTTTGTGTCTTAGTGTAACCTTCATCTACTCAATGTTACCCATGAAATTTATACAAAGTGAGTCATGCTAGACTTGTTGGCCCGTACTGCTGCTGTATTTATACCTTGAAAAGTAAGTTTTATGCGATTAAGACCTATTATATAATTTTGTATGATATATAAAAATCACGAAAATTTGAAATTAATTAGGGACATTGGATAAAATTTAAGCAATTATTTAAAGATATATTTCTTATTTTATTTTTTTGTTTTATTCTTTTGAGGAAACCTTACAGTCTAATAACAATTTAAGGTTTCTCGTACTACATAATCAAATCTTAATGTCTAAGTAGTATATATAAAAAATTTAAAATATTTACAAGGTTTAGGCGTCGTTAAATGCCTCCGCATCAATGTCATCGGGTAACGTGCCCAGAAAGCTGGCAGCATTGCCACGCTGGATGGCAATGCTGATTCTCTGAGCAAGGAATAAACCAGCCTTCTGGTCACGTGAGACGTTGATTAAACGTTTAGAAATTTCCCGGAAAAGTGAACGAAAAATAATCAAATTGTCAATAACAAGCTTCCACTTATAGAAACATATTATCAAAATATCTTACATATTATTATACTATAAACATGAAATAAGATTTAACAGACATAAAAGCGTTTAATTTAGGAATTTAATCATCATAAAGGTTGCAGTTGCTGTTCATTTTAAAATCAACAAACTTATAACAATAATATCAATATATCAATGATTTAACACAGTTTTTAACACAACTCTCGGGAATCATTTAAAGAAAAAATGTTTTTGCAAGTGGTCGTCGCACTGTGCATGGATTAGTACAGAATAGGTCTATACCAAGATCTGTAGGCAGTTTATCAAAACTTTGTGCTGCGCGCAGGAAAAAGGCGTTCCGCCTATAGTTCGTCTCCGCAAATGGTACATCAACTCTTCTTCTGGTCTTTGTCTTAATCCCATTTGGTTAGTAAGCAGATGTAATTTAGATATTAATTCAGGAGAGTCTATAGAACCATTAGCAATATTAACCAAATAGCAAACATCATTAATGTTACGTTTATTCTGTAACGGTAAAAAATAGTACCTTTTACAGCGGTGCTCATAATCATTAGAAACTTGTTTTGCCCTGTAGTCTAAATATCTTAGGAACTTTTTCTGGATTCCCTCGATACGAGACTTGTATATCTCGTACTGAGGACTCTATACTTGTGAAGCATACTCCAAATGGCCGCGTACGAAAGAATAATATAAAATGTTAATTGGCTTTAGGGAAAGGGATATGTCCCACGTATTAGTGGGTGAGCCTATTGCCGTTACAGCGCACATTGCCACACACCGTGTTGCTATTGAGAATTCGGAAAAACTAAGTAAGTAAGTAAATCATTTATTAATTAAAACTTTTGCCCGATTAGCAGACGCATACGTCATCCATTAGTGAATAGCGTGTGCATCTACTAATGGAGGACCACAACGAGGCAACCAAAGAAGCAGTCAAAGCAATTAGTAAACTAAAAATATATAAATTTCAAAACCGGATTCCTGTTCAGCTAATTGCCCGTTCTTCTCAGCAGTAGCCACGTCCTGAACTTTTGGTAGATAAATAAAGTAGATACCTAATGAGACTACCGGACCCCGGGCTCCAAGGCATAGACTTTGGATAGCAACTGGGACAGCGCTAGGATGATGATGATGACCTAATGAGACTGGCATCATAAATATGTACTAAAAATAAATCACGAAATAAAGATACATTTTATATATAAACACTCAAGCATAATAAGGCAACACTGTCTAATGGCCATAGGCCATTCACGTCCGCAGTCTATAGGGCAACCTACTTGCGTGCTAAAAAGTCACATTTCTCAATGTTGATGAAGCGAAAAATATTTTTCGGTGTAAGTAAAATGCAAAGCACAAAAGTGGATGAGTATTTTTTGACAATACATTTCTCATATATAAAGGCTCTTTGTGAAGCTGACAGCAACGTCCGCTATGTTATATGAGCTGCTTTATGACTAGTTTGATATTATGAAAATTGAAGGTCTAGCTTGCCAAAATACATCTTTGGTGGAAGTAACAGTGTTTATTTAGCACTAGTTCTATAGTGCAGAAATAACATGCCACACCCAGCTGAATATCAATCCATCGTAGGATGGATACCCAGCAGTATTATAATGCTAATTTCAAGAGAAACGCTTATTACTAGTATTTATTGAAATAACACAGTATAAAGTCTCAGATCACAACCTGGGGTGTAAGGGCCAAAACGTTCTTTTAAAAGTGTATGTTTTACACCGGAACGGATATACGAGCGTCGTAGTTTCGGTGACTGTGGAACAAGTTTTGCAGACACTAGACCTCCGGTACTCTCTCACATCCACAGAATCAGAACAGTACGTACGCTTAATTATTTACGTAAATCCTTGCAAGAGAAGCTCGATTGGAGCAGTACTATTTAATTCGTAGTTTCCGATCAAGCCCGCCCGTTAGGTAATGCAATGACCAGCAAGGATTCATTATTAATTGTTAAAATTGGTCCATCCATGCACTATTCAGCAAACTCAAGTTTGCTGAATAGTGCATGGATAATTCACGTGCCTCTAGTAGAACATAGCTCAAAACTGAACTGAATTTTCAACAAACTTACATAACTTTAAATTGAATTAAGATTTTAATTTAGTGCCTGCAGTTATTTCAATGTTCTGCCTTTGCGATTTATTCTCTTTTAATCTTTGTTCTCGGACATTCTTCAAACGAGGTTTAAAGAGAGCATTACTTTCACGGTAGGTAGCAGCTTTGCTGTGTATACCCTGTCATTAGCGAAGTCCATGAGCAGCGGTTACCGTTTACCATCAGATGGGCCGTTTGCTCGTCTGCCACTTGCAGCAATAATAAAAAAAAACATAAATTTTTAGACAAGATCTAACTGCAAATCATATTTTTTTCATTTACATCATTTTTGTTATTGTTTTAATGGTTGCTAAAATTGAGAGTTTTTCATTCATTCACACAATTTTATGAATGCTCCTTATTTTTTATTCAAAGCTGACAAAAATTAAATAAGAAATGTAGAAATTATATTTAAGTATACAGGGTGTAAAAAGACCCTTAACGAAAACTGAAACCCCATTTTGTACCAATCATTACGAAATTTTTTTACTTCGGTACCATACCTGGAAAATACTGGTTCAGGAATATTGAGGATGCATTTACACCGCCAACCTGTAATTCTTTAGATGTCCAATGCACCCGTGGATAAGTAGGTATTTCGAAAATTGCACGCGCGCACATTCAATTGCGGATTAAAAAATGTGTCTCCTTGAAAAAAACGTTTCCCAGGTTTTATTTTGCTTAGCATGAATTGGCATGATGTCTAAAACGAGTAGACTTCGGCATGGTGATGGGTCTTGTTTAATTAATTTACCTTGCAGTAAACTATTTTGGCATCAGAATCTCTCCGTTCAATAATTAATGGTGTCACTAGCTGTGCCCGCGACTCCGTTCGCGTGGACTTTGTTTTTTCATTTATTATCTAAAAATCTACATTAAAAGCATCTTTGTACACTAAATAAGGATAGCCTTCGGGGATACAAACATAAAGGTGCCTAAGCTCGCTAACACGTGACAGAGCCACATTAAGCTGCCCTTGAGAAAACAGCTGTTACTTAGATCCACAGCCGCAAGTTTCAGCGTTTGGCCTTAACCTAAGCTGGACTCTTTTGAAACTAAACGAAAAATTGTTTGGAATTAGAGAAATACATCCGGGGTATATATTGTGACGGCTGGTGTCATGTCAAGCTGTCATCACTACGGTTGTTAAGGACTATTGACGTCTATACGACAAACTAGCCGGGCGTCAAACACAATAAGTAGCAAAAAGGTTTGAAGACTATTTTATTATTTGGGAATTACAGTTTTCAGTTCGATGACGTATACACTCTGTCAAGTGTTCGCCAAATTCACCAGTCATTAACAACAAGGCAATGGCCGTGCGGATAACACATCCCGTTCACGTTCTGAAGGCGTGAGTTCAAATATCATAACAGTTATGTGGATTTTTGTTTTTATTAAGTTTGTAAAATGTTTATGAATATTTGGCAAATACTTAAAAAAAGATTATTTAAATATTTCGAATAAAAATTAGAAAATTCTAGAAACTTCAGGAAGGAATGGAAAGGTTAAAAAGAGACAGGAGATGGAAAAACAATTGAATAATGAAATGACAATCAAAATTAGTGGATCTAGATTAGCTGGATTAGCGCCAGTTTAAGTTGACAGTAGTAAAAGGGAGAAGAAAAGGAAGAAGTAAAAGGAAGAAAGAAGTAGCAGTGAAATAAAGTGAAAAGTGAAAGTATAGTGCAGTGAAGTGCAGTGAAAAAGACGTTAGTGTTGGTGCTCTCCGCGTCGAAATTGAACGACGCGTCGTGTGTGTGAAGTCGAATAAAGTGTCATCAGTGCTATTTGGTGTTTCCTTTCAATCCCGTTACCCCGTTGGTAACAATATAAACATTATCACCTGCTCCGCACCCTATTAAAATCTCTGCTTCAATCACGTTTCGTTGTAAATTAGTCACTTTTCTGGTGCAATCATAAAGCTTTAGTGGGGTTACTTTTTAAATTTATCTTTTGAGAGAGCCCAGTGTTGTACGTACCACTGCCGAGACTATGGTATCAGGTTCGATCCCCAAGTATCCCCGGCCATCGCCCCCCGCACACACCTCTGACTTTTCAAAGTTATGTCTGCATTAAAAATGTTAAATATCGCTCGCCTTATAATGTGCCCGGTAGATGGTATGGTAATAGGCTCGTCGTGTGTAGTACACCTCTGCCTACTCCTTCGGAGATAACGGTGTGAAGTAATGTTCTGTTATGTCTTTTGAAATGGAAATCCAGGAGCATTGATGGATTCCAAAAATTCTACTGGAATTTCAATAGTTCGTTGATTTTTGTCTTCCATAACTCCTTATGTTGATAGAAATAGGTGTACTCTACAATTTTCACTATCCCTTGTCCGTTTCTGGGTATCTAAATAGCCCTTTTTCATAAGCATAAGTCGCTTGCGTTCGCATATTTAATCTCAAATGCATAGCGATAATAATATTAGTAATTTTGCTTGATATCCTTTAATGTAGGATCTACATGCTTCGACCGCTTTACGGTTTGTCATCGTGCATTCATCCCATACGGTGGGAAAGGTAAGGAAAATGTTAGCTTTGTAGCTGTTTCTAGATATATTACAAACAGAGCTCTCAGTGTGGTCTAAGTCGATCAGAGTTATAAACATTGTAGGCACTTTTCCTCCTGATAACGACATGTCTGCTATCGGTCCATACAAATAAAATTCATGTGTTAGTGATTGACTGCCAAAACGACAGCCAAAACGATTGGTAGCAAGAAGCTGTAATTTTGCATGTATGTTGCTCGGGGCCGTAGAAGTGCGCTATAAAGGGATTTCTCGAATCTACGGGATCGGGCAGAAATTGTGAAATTTATAAGCGGCCATGGCCCAGTGTACGTAACCGACTGCTGAGACGATGGTCTCGGGTTCGATCCCTTGGTACCCCGGGCACAAACCCCTGTCTTTTTGAAGTTATGTGAGTATTTAAAATGTTAATCATAGCTCGCTTAATAATGAGCCCTGTATTACATTGGGACCAAAACATAACTGGCGAAGTGAGGGTCCTTTCTACCACTTCGGTGTTAAAGGCGTGAAGTTATGAATTAATGTTTATAAAAATGTGCGGGTGTAGCTGATGTCACCCTCTATCACCCGATAAAGCGACAGCTGTCGTAATCTTACTTTAGCTTCGTTCCTTCGCCAAAATCATCTTAATAAGAAAAGTATTTCCAGTTCCACCCGGAGCATATCTACTATTTTGCTCAAAGTACTACGCTACAACACACACCATCATAATTATATTAAACACTGTTCTTCAGTTAGTCTCGAGACATCATTTTGCAGGATTTTGATTAGTTTTTAATGGGTATATAGTTTTCCTATTCATATACATCGCCTAATTTTTATTATTACTTACACCATCAAATGATGCTTCGGGCAGGCCATATTGAGTTATAAGATGGATATAGCTATGTCTTGAATAGCAAGCAAACAACGATTCATTAGTTGGTTGTGCGTACCTGCAAAAGTCCTCGGCCAATTCGTTTTGAAATCTATGCCATAACTGTGCAGTATCTGAAAGTTTGCAGAAATCCATCATTACTGCAAACAAATGGCGTAATCGATGAGGACTTTCACTTATACTTGCTTCAGACAAAGCGTTATCCCAGTGTTGATACCCTCCAGTAAATGACTCGCTACTCAGACGCGCGATAATAACCAGCCTAAGCTGAAACCTATATAATATCATAAATTATACGGAATAGAGCTCATTTTAAATTGGATAATATTAATTTTCGAAAATGACAATTTATTATCTTTCAAAGGTCGTAATTTTACATTTTACAGATCATACTATATTAAGTTTCAACCAATTCAATTGAAGAGTTACTTATTTATTATTTTTATTATTATTTATTTATTTATTAGGTACAAGATACATTTTACAGATAATTTCTATGATGCAAACATAAACTCAGGTGAGTTTTAACGTACATCAAAATAACATCGACGTTACAAATTAAAATATAAACTTAAGGCATAGGTATTCAATGTGAGGTAGGTATAACAAAAAACATCTGGCAAAACAAAATAAAATATAATAAGTTGTATACAATGTAGGTAGGTGTAAAATAATACAGAGCGATGTGCCAGGTTATCGGTAGCAACACCACAATGGCCGGCTTTTGTATATAAGAATTTGCATTGATACAGTATGTTGCAGAAAAATAATATTTTTATTCTTAACTGAGTTTTTTTTATGAACGAAGTGTACGATTTTTAGAATAAGTTGTTATCCTAATTTATATTTTGTAAGAAATGTATGTTTAGTTTGTACTTTAGGTTATTACGTGTTAAACTGTTTCTAAGAGGTAGTGGTAATTGATTAATTAGATTAGGCACCATGTATTTTAATGTTCTTTTACCGTGTAAGTTGTTGTATTTAGGGAGTAATAATTTAGCTTTTGTCACACTGCGGGTTTCCATTTCATTATTTTGAAGAATTTTGGTTATTTTGAGCTTTTCGTTAAAGAATTCTTCAAGTAATAATTGTATTCTAACCTTATCGTGCACAGGTAGGATTTTACAATAATCAAATAATTTATGGTAGTCATTTTTATACTTCTCTTTAATTTTGTTTGGAACTATAGTTTTTAAAATACGTAGTTGGAGTGTATAAATCTGATCAAGATATATCTTGAATGTTCTGCCATAGCTCGACAAGCCATACGAAATCGTAGATTCTACTAAGGACTTATATAGCATTAAGAGTGTGTTATACGGTATTTTATATTTAATAATCGAAAATTTTGCCAGCATGCCTCTTAATTTATTGCTCACCTCATTTATTTCATCTTTCCAATTTAGACGACTATCTATTATTAATCCTAGGTATGTATGTTTATGCACTAGATCTATTGTTTTACAATTACAAGGTATACTGGCATTACATATTTACATTGCTATAGGACAAATTTAAACCAAAACAATACATCGTTATGTTTAAATTGACATAACTTTTCTATTTACCGATTAGAATAAAACAAACACTAAATATTAAGTGAGGCTTCCCAAAATATATCAATGAAAACCGCATTCAAATCCGATATGCCGTTTCTGAAATTAGCGTGCACAAATGCACAGACAAACAGACAAACAGATAAACAGACAAACAGACAAAAATTGTAATAATGATATTTTTGGGTTCTCTTCTGTAATAAAGACCCCTTAAAATAGTTTTCTCCTAAATATCTTCCACGTACAGACATCGATCACTTACAGATTTATTATATGTATAGATAGATATAGAAGATTAGTCACACCTGGCGTGTATTTTAGATACCCAATAGCGTTTTCTAGCCGTGTCAAACGTGCGGCGCATTGTTAAGCGATGAATTTACTAGCGGTCAGTCTCAATATCCGATCTTTCCATAGTTTTAGCTACTAGATGTATCTCTTGTAGCCAAATACACGGATAGATCGAATTTTGAATCCAGCGGACATGCCTTCGAGCAAGTCTGCAGATATGTCCGCTGGATTTCATTTCCACGGGCCTTTACGTGTTTTTAGCTCTGCTGTCAGTAACGGAAGTTTTTTCTAGATTGATGGTAACCTGCATAATGCCAGGCCTTCTTCACTCGACCGTACCTACAGCGATAAGTGCCTACACTTTCGCGCGGCTTCCAAGCCCGGCGTCCGACGCACCGCGCAAGGGTTGTTGACTTGAAAATTTGATTTTATTTATTTTACGAGAGCAACTTGAAAATTAGATTTTTTGTTTGTTGAGATATCCCAACGATTATGGTGTCAAATTAAAGATCTAGTTCAAAAACCATTTTATCTGTTTGAATCATGTAAATCGGTCCACGCGTTTAGGAAATAACTGAGAAATAACTATACTAAATAGTGAAAATGTAAACGACCAGATTTTTTGTGGTTTTTGTTCTACTAGCTCAAATAGTTGGATAGGATACTTATAGGATGATTATTTATTATTAGGTACGTGGTCAAGTAGGAAGATAGACGATGAATAAATATTATAGTAGCAGCGGCAAGTCGACAACCCTAGCGCAACAGCTAGCGCGTCACTCCGCGCTAGACAGCGACAGCGTTATATGTTAGAAAAGAGCGGGAACGGTTAGGTGAATATCGCATTAGGCACTGAGTGCTTATGCGAGCTGAATTGCACTTTGTTGCTTAGTAGCAAGAGTCGCAATTTCAATGAATTGGTTTGAAAAGTGGTGCTACTGTACGTAAGTACTGTTTATTCTGTGACAATGCTTTCGATGGCGTCGCGGCAAAGTATGCTATACGCAAATAAGTCCTTCAAAATAGAGAAATAAATCTCGTGTCGCACAGGAATAATTTTTAGTGCGGGCATTGACTTTAAAAAAAAAAATTACCTGAGCCAAATAATAATACGCAATATTTTAGATACTTAATAGAATAATTATCAAGGCACTAAGTTTCTGAAGCTCAAAGGTGAATTTTTCATCAAAAGAAAATTATTAGTAGAAATTTAATATGCCGAAATGTATTATAAATTTGAAATTGAATACGCTTACACTGTTACATAATTATCTATGAAAATATTCTTGAATAAATTGAGTTTCTCCTTATATTTTCCAATTATTTATGTGATTTATATAAAAGGTACTTGTCAGTCAATTCCAATTAAAATATAACTACAAGCTGTGAAGAATCAATACATAAAGCTCGTTATACTATAAAGTGCACTATACATAAATTGTAGAATATGTTAAAGGTCTAGACTAATAGATTATCCTTAAGGTTAGAGGCTTCTCCCTCTAGTTGGAGGAACACCACACCTTTATCGTCCAGAACCTGTTTTAGATTCCTATAAAATGATTATATTTTTATATTGTATGGGACTTCATCATCATTATCAGCCTGCCGTGGTCCAGATGTAGGCCTCAACGATACTTATGACAAAGTCTTTTTTTATTGGTCCGGTCTTAAATCAAACAACATAATAAATAATTAATTAAAGTCAGTATAGATTTTTCTATATAATTATAATAAGTGGTCGTAGCTGTAAAACCAATCTTTAAACTCCATTGTAGTTTCAAATGTTCAACAGATTTGCGTTTGAATCTCTCTCCATCACCCCGGGGAACTTCCCGCTCGGCAGTAGTGATAGCTCGATGCAATAAGTCTCAATCCCTAATCTAATAGCAATAGATCTTAAATCTCATAGAGGAATACTTACTAACAAGATTGGTAGCACTACATCAAATGACAGTCCATTATGCTATCCGAAACAAGATGAATGAGTCTGCATGGAGTAGCTAAAAGGTCCCCTAATTCTTTTCAGTGTTGGTAGCAATGGAAACCACAGTTTTATTACTAGACGTATTAGTATTTTAAAGATAACTGATGAGAAAGATTTGTAGGTTTGTAAAAGGTTTGTAAGGAGATCTTACACGCAAAAGCCGTTCGTCAATTATGGGTTATTACAAAAGGTAGTCAATGTATTGTTCATAACTGACTCCTTGTGATATCAACTGCGGGTGAAAGCTTAGTTGCTCATAAGTGTAAAAGGCAATGCGTATGCATAAAAGGGAAGGAAAATTTTCATACTGAATAGCAGCATGGTTTTATAGTGGCACTAAGCCTTCCTAAGGTCTTTATTATGATCAGAGCGCTTTATAATGTCTAATCTCACGATTAGAGTGTAAAAATGTGGATGTACATGTAATATTAAAATAAGATCCACATTACACAAACATACACAAACAAAATCAAAAGTGTTATCACTTTTAATATTGTTTTATTCACCACATTTCATGACATTGCTCTGTAGCTATCGCAAGTTTCCTAGCTTGAATACGAAATTGCTCTTTTACAGACCGAACGAAAGTTATAATAAAACAAACAAATTCGCCAGTGGGTTTATAAAAAAACATATTTGTTTCTTATTATAATGCTTTTACTTACGCTTCCATTTGGGACTGGCTGTATTTGGTCGTGAATGTATGAGAAAATATTGTTAGCAAATATTATTACAGTATACACAACTGTTGTTGTTTGCTTTAGCATGTTTGTTCAATGTAGTTTATTATGGATACAGCTCATTAAATGAAAGAAAAGCAGTCAAGGATGTTGATTCAGGTTTCAAGTAAATTAATAATATGAACTTACTTGTATGAAAAGATAATTCATAACAAAATATATATGAAAATAACGCTTGTCAGTTTTAACTTTACATATTTCGTGATATAGATCCAAGAGTTTCAGGGCGGGATCTCAAGATGGGACTACGTGAAAAACCTTGCCGTGGCATATGTTTAGTAGTGTTCGTATTTTGCCTGAGATGATGAAATTGCATCAATTATAAAAGCGATACTCTAAATACACAAGTACAGATAGTCCATTGTTGACATATCTTCAGTATGCAAAGTACTCTGTATGACGCCTGTTTGGGAAAGACTCTCAAACTTTGCACGTCATTAAACTCGAATCCACAATCATTTAATCATTAAGGACACATTGAAAATTTATGAACGACAAAGTTCGGTCATTAGTGAGTTAAATGAAGCTACACTTGAAGTGTCTTAGGTCAGGTAAGGCAATGAGCTCCTGAGGCCATAATGTGTATAGATATATAATCTACTTTAAAATATGTGAATCCCAATCCCAAATACAGACATTCTTGTAGCGCTCATAGCGAGACTTGGCTTGCCGTTCGTAACAGATCGGCAAAGTTAAGCAACGCTTGCACAGGTTACCAGTTGGATGGGTGACCGTGTGTGGCATTTTCATCTGAGCGCTACCGTGCTTCGGAGGGCACGTAAAGCTGTCGGTCCCGGCTCTTGTCTATGGATAAGGGTCGTTAGGCCATGTCGGAGGCCTTTGGGCGGTCTGAAAACTCCGACACCAGAGTTGGCCACACACTCACACAAAAAACAAACAAAAAACAGACATTCTTTAATTGTCAAGTCTAAAACTGCCTTCCTTTGAATTAAAACATCGTTATTATATCCATAATCAGAACTTTTACATTCACAATATTTGTCGAATTATTTTATAGCTGTTAAGCGATAATTATGATCATATTTTTGTTGGGACTTATAACAGCTCAATTAATGCAAACCAAAGTTCACGCGTTGCTAGCAGATTTAACATAAATCTTTTAATCGTGATAACTTTGCCTAATTGCCTCTATTTTAGGTTGAGGATAACGAAATTATTATGGTTTAGGATTACGGATTACATAATATCTGAACCTTAAACTTAATTTTAAGATTTATATTAATCCAGGTGCTTAAGATGCATTAAATTTTAGTAATACATTGTTAAACATACAGTGCATTGATAGGTTGTGACAATTTTAATTTGAATAAAATCGATGTTACGGGCTTATCTAGGGGCAGGCAGAGGGAGTGTGAATTTTCCGTTCAGGTATTCGGAGCGTTCCCATTAAAACTACTACGCTAGGTACGCAAATAGCGGTTAACATACCTTACTGAAACTCACCGGTATCGAAGTAATTTATACCCTCTAACTTGCCAATCTAGCAGCTTCTTGGCAAAAGTTTATATTCTATCTTTAATTGCAATACTTGCTTTTATTCTTGATTGTTTTTAATTACATTACCTAATTATTGCTGAACTTTTGTGATGCGGAAAATACTTCGTAGTCAGTTTTAATATTCTCTAACGGCAACAGAACTGTAAGAAAATTCTAAGGTAGAATATAGAAAACTGTGTCTTCAACTTAAAATATTCAGTTTTATTAAACTGCAAAGAGGTAGAAAAGAAAGTATACGGTACTTGTGTTATGGCCTGTGAAAAGGGTATTGTGTATCGGTATTATTGGTATGCCCTCTGTCTAGCAGAATATATCAACGGCACAACCTATTTATACTTCTATTACAAAATAATGAGGTCAAGAACTTTGTTTAAATATGAGCCTATAAAGTGCAAGTATTATTGTGCATAGTATATAATTAGAGATGCAATTTTTTAAATATCTAAGAAATTGATCGTTCTTGCATTTTCTATGTTTGCCATGACTGCCTGTTAAGGCAGCCCAGGGAGGCAAGACTCACGAAAAAAAGCTATTCCCCTCTGCCATTAACTGAACCAACTAGTCTCAAAGCTACCTGATTTCAAGAAACAGCATAAACATGTTGCAACTGTTCTACATTTCATATGGCATCTACTCTTAACAACAAATTAAAACGTCGCATATGGAGGCAGAGCGCGCTTCCAATTTATAACTTGAAAACTAGATTAATTTCTTTTATAGCTCTGCATAGACGGTATTGCAGTCGAACCTGTGAATTTATTGCAGTAAGTTCTGGGACCTGAATCTTGGAAAAAGATTTATATTGAGGCATATTGCGACTAGGGAAGCGCTGCATAAGGAATAGTTGTAAATGCGGAAAGTATTTTAAATAGAATATGATTAGTTTTACATTGCAGTACAATGAACTACCTGCTTACCTTCTCTTCCTCCTGGTACCTATCGACTTACAGATGTTTATTGAACATTGCTCCTGTAATGCAAAACACGGCCTTGTTACTACGATTGTTGCGTACAGTTAAATTATAACAATGAAACAGTATTGCCTTTTAAAAAAGTGCTCAACTGCACGGCGGGCGTAGTTGTATAAGCCCCAATCGCCTCGCCGCACCGCTTGATACTCCGCGAGTGTTGTGGGTTCGATTTCCACACGAGACAACGCTTTGTGTGATCAATTAATGGTTTTATCGAGGTGTGAGTGTTCGTCACTTGCATGTTTGTGAAGTCCTTCGCAAAACAGGATTTCGTCCTAGTACGGCAGTTGCCTTTGAATGAATATGCAATATTGAATTTATTACGCAGTGATACCAAAATATATCCACTGTGATTTGTAAAAGTGCTTAAACAAGTAGACCTCAAATAAAGCAACGAACTTCAAGAAACTACGTATAACCATTTGTTACCTCCGAGAGAACATCAGATTTATACTAGGGCACTATTCTTTACTGTAATTTATACGAGATCGTATAACTTCAGAGTACCGGCGAGACGTCTCACTATCACCGTGCAATAAAATCGTGTGTTAACATAAAACTGACCAACCTTAAGAAACCTCTAAGGCAGTGCTTTAAATGGGACGTGATTGAAACAGTTTGATTTGTACTGATAACATTTTAAGTGTTACTGCATTTTATTGTCTATTTTCTACTATAGTCTGTGCGGAAAGAGAACATACTTTTTATTTGAGGGCGCCACAATACGTACTTACCGTATTTCTCATGTTTTTAACATTGTTAATTTATTATAGTGCGACTAAAAATCTTGATCTGTTGAGCCTGTGTTACTCAGTCAGACAGAAGGGTTTTCAATCCTACGTACATACGTTAAAAATTACTGAAGGTAATTGTAAAATTGTTAGTTCCAATTTTCGCCACGCTCATTCTCTTTCCGCACAGACTCTAGTCGAATCGTAAGTTTTATCTTGTTTGTGGAAATATTTTGAATTTAACGTTCATCTTAGTAATAATAGTTGTAATGGTTTAGAATTTTTGATATATTCTAGGCCGTGGAATCTTAAGCTTGAATCGCGACCTGCTCTTCTATAATAATGTAAAATTATTTGCAACGAATGACATGAAGTAGTATATTAATCACCAGACGCACATTAGTCAGATGGGTTACTTTCCTGTGAAATAGATATTTTATAAAACAGCATGAGTGCGGTTAAATGAACTTCGACACGGTCACTGAAATCAGGGTCATGACTGCTGTAACGGAATCCTATGGACCCCAGGCTGATTAAAATTTTAGTTTTCTTACTAACTGGGTCTAAAATATCAATTTCAGCCTGGCCTCGCCAAGTAATTTGTGGCCAGGGTTCCCGCGCACCACCCCGCGCAGGACCATGGAATTCGTCCTTACTTTATATTCCTCTGCTGACAGCATTTACCAAACGTAAATGCTTATAATTGAATGAAAGTGGACATCAAAATACTAAAGACAGCGATACATTAGTATTGGTTTGTCATCACAAAATCACTCTCCATATATTCATGCTTCACATATTGGTACTTGAGTACAAGGCAGCGTATCTCAGAGACGGCAGCTCCAGGGAGACGGAGAACATGATCCAGGTATATTAGTCATATAGTATTATCGGCGCCGAGTATTTCAGCGATATCCAGTGTATAGTATTGAGCGTACAGTAACAGTCTCAGAACTGATGCCACAAAACGCCTCCTTGCCGCAAGTCACAACATTGAAGCCCATACAACCATAGTCAATTAAAACGTATTAAGCCATCGCGCATAGTTTGCAGGGGAGCTCTCGTTACAATCGCCGCTAGATTAGCCGCACGGTCTTACTGCTACCGCGTGACCGACAGGTGGCTCTTCTTTCCCTCTTTAAAACCTTGTCAGCTGCTATGTACTGGCCTGTACACAGGTTTAGACAGCGATTGTGAAAGTCCTGCATTCTACCACCTGATCGCGAATACGGAGACTCCCATCATACATTGCTCGTCTTTACATCCATCATCAACAAGGTACGAACCACTACTAATGGTACACGCGGTTATTGATAATATAACTATGTACAATATCTCATAGAGAACTTTATATTTTAGTCAGCCTGGTATATATATATGGTGTGATATAGACATAGATACACAACAGAGTTATTAATGTTATACGGTTCATGCAATAAATTACAGTAAAGTGAATAACAGACACTCACCGGACTTTTAGCTGCGTCACTGCCAAACTTACCCCTTGCCCTGTGCTGATCACCTTCTCTTGAAGCCGTTCGCCTTGTTCTTTGATATCACTAAGCACTAATTATCGACCAACACCGAACCTCTTACGCGCTAGGCCAGGTCCGATCTCTCTCGCGCCATAAGACCAACTGCCTGAACTACCACGCGAGTCCGTTCCCGAGATCTGCCCTCTTCCGCGTCCTAAGACTCACTGTCCGAGATCCGCCCGGTTCCGCGTCCCAACATTGACTGTCTTCAAACACAACAGACCCGTATTTCGTAACCTACCACGCAACACTTTCCCGAGATCTGTCAACCTCCGCGTCCTAAGACCGACTGCCCCATCCAACACCACCACTACCACGTCACGCTGTCCTGGGACCCGACTAGCCCCGCCTCCTAAGGCCCGACTGTCCAGTCAAACACAACTAACGCAACGCCTCTCGAACCCTTACTACCTGATAGGGCCCGTTTCTTATCGTTGATCCCCTTTTTTATGATCCTCAACTATACCGCATGTGAACACTACAGTGCCAATATTTTCTCATATTTCATGGCTATTTCTTTACTCATATGCCTGTCACATAATTCTTATAAATTTGTCAACCTCTTAGAATTTATGAGTTTACAAATTGCATAACGTTGGCGCCATTGTAGCGATAAGACAAACACATGAGGAAACAAGTATGCGACCTAAGGACTATATATTATTATTTAATTTGGTGTAGCGAGCAACACCATTACATTCCCCCCTCTGAAAATCAGACGCGTAGACTAAGTCATAGCGTATGAGCTTTCACTAAAGATACAATAGCATATGTAGTAGAGTACGCCAGTTAAAACTGCATCTTATTTTCCACCATTTAACTGCCGGCAAATATCATACAACTTCCAATAAGTATCCATTGCTTCATACCACTTATCCTAACTTATAGTTGATTGATAATAATAACCCTACTTTTCCCTTGCTAAGGCCGCACCGTACGATACACTAACTAACTATACTCCGCCCATCCCTATACTATGACAACATTGACACTTATAGGAATCTAATTGCAATTGTTGCCTCAACCTCGTGTACCATCTAAAGTTTATGAAAATTAATGGAAAAGCTTATTCTAATCCGTCTATGTACTACTTCTCCTACCAGACCTAACCTTCTTATTAGAACTAGCGCACATAACCAAGATCACCAGTTGCCCGTAACCTATGTTTTCCAATAAGCCAAATGGCGAATTAGCAATAAATTCTCAAAATAGTAGTACAATCTATAAGACATCCTATCCATGCTTAGAATGGAAGTGTACATACCAGATGTCTTCTTGATAAACGTGCAGCGTGGTATGATCAAGGTACCTGATTCGCCATTCTCGCTCGACAAAATCGGGTTCAGTAGTAGGTGTACATAGCGTCAGGTAGCAGTGGCTGAAATAGTTCGCACACACTCGTATAAGATACTAGTTTTATCAAAATTGACAGACACTTAGTTGCAATTGTTTTATATAGTGAGCTAAATAGTCGTAAATAATAGTATAGTGCAGCAGTCGGTTTCCCCAGACGATAGCTCAACAGTCCCTACAACTAAACAATTCTCAACTCGGTCCCACATAGGAATTATTCCCATTTAGCTAGAAATTGTACGCGCGGGGATCGAACCCACAACGTCCGGCGAATTGGCGCTCCAATCAGTTCTTCATTCGGATCATCAAGCGTATCGACATGATATCTGCTTCATTATTAAGGCCCTGATTACAGTTAACGTAAATAACAATTACTATTATTACTCGTGCAGTTGGACGCAGTTGCCAAACATATTATGCCATAAAAAAAGTTCTATATAACGAACGACACACATAAGGCCCTATGTAACTTAAACCTTCGTTTAATATTGTATATTTGAGAGTTCGGATCAGAGGGAATCCACGTGCTTGAAGTTAGTCGATGTGCGCGTTTATAGTTAGTAAAGATAATGAAAACTTAGCTCTGTGTAAGATGATCCAATGTGAGATATGTCCTTCGGCGCATACTGCAACTGCCTTTCACGTTACCGGAACGTCGCTACTTTGTACTCACAGCCGACGGACCCAACAACACGTGCGGTAGTTGATGTAAAAGGTGACGAAGGGTCCTGGAATTTTAAATGAAATGGCACGAGTGTCAAACTTCCAAGATTAGTCATATAATATACGACTTCTATTTGAGTACTAAACCCGGATACAAACTAACAGATAATTAGAAGATGTGATGCGGATCACCAATGAATATTTTTCAGTACGGATGCGTAGTAAGTATTTTGCATGAGTCTAGCAACAAAATATTATTTTTATTTGGATTCCAGTATCAAGTTAGCTGTTTACGAATATCGCACGATAGGGCTAAACTATGCCTATGAGTCCAGTATGTATCATGACGTTGTTAGCATACTGCTTACACTACACACCTCTCGAATCTCATGAGAAATATGAACTCAATATCAAGCTCTAAGCAAACCTTGGGCTCGAACCTTGGTACATTGAGCGCTCTTAAAAGGTATGTGTACAATATACCAGGCATAACATATGCATACATCATTGCCACTGGCTATCACATTGTAACGCAGATGAATAAGTATTGTAAATACTCAGCTTAACTAAAATCTGAGATAGCCTGTAACTGTAACAGTTAGGTAAAATACTGATGCTTAGAATTAACACGTGTAGAATATCTATTTCATATGACGCACGGCGGGAATCGAACCCATACCAAAGACGGCGGAAATGATTTTCAAAAGCCATTCAGTTTTTCAAAACAATGCAGCACATGTGCAGTCATATCTTAACAAAGTAGCCGGTCTTGGCCCTTGGACAAAGCACATTAATAATACAAAAGAACTATGGCTCCTTTCACGATGGGAATCGAACCCATCCTAAAAACGGCGTAAATGACTTTCTAAAGCCATTCAGTTCCTTAAAACAATGCGCCACATGCGCAATCATATCTTAACAAAGTAGCCCATCCTGTCCTTTTTACGTGCGCGTTGGCGCGTTCGGACAAAGCACATCAATTATACAAAAGAACAATAGTTCCTTTCTAGCCTTCCTTCTTTTAACTAATAAACATCTAAAATGTGTTTCCCTTTTTTGTTTTATCCCTTATTTTTTCACACGCTGGCATTTGGAAATAAAACGTGCCAGATGTCGGCTTATTGCATTGCCTTTCTAGTTTGGGAAACAATTTTAGAACAAAACATTTTAAAACAATGGTCACTAAACCCATCTCTAGACGCACATTATCGGCGAAATATTATTTCCTGCTATATAACAATTAACAAAATAGTTTCGTGTTCAACAATAGTGTGCATTCTTTTTATGTTTGGGAATCGAACCCAAAATATTTAAAATCACATTGTACGACTTCTATAAAGCCGACGCCGATCGTTAGGTACATGAGTATAATATCCGCCGACTTTCACCAATGCTCAGGAATCGAACCTAGAGCTTTTATAAGATATACCAAAATACTGCAGTGGGCTAATATTACCCTAATCTACTTGCTAACACGTTAGGAAACAAAATTTACTGATATATGACCTCAGAGTAATCCTTTTCTCAATTAAAGCTCGCGTACACTTCATCAATAAAAAACCCATATGCATTCTGTAAGAATCTCAACTCAACCAATGTAATAAACCAATAGATGCTTGTCCAAAGAACACGTATGCATAAGATAGATATTATTACTAGATTTCGTAATTTAATACGATTGTTGACACCATTTTGAAATATCGCAGCAACAGGAATCGAACCCGCTATTTCGGTAAATTTGTTGAAAACTTTTCAAAATATCGTAGCAACAGGAGTCAAACCCGCTATTTCAGTAAGTTTGTTGAAAACGTTTCAAAATATCGTAGCAACAGGAATCGAACCCGTTATTCCAGTAAGTTTGTTGAAAACATTTTTATAATATCGAAGCAACAGGAGTCGAACCCGCTATCTCAGTAATTTCGTTGAAAACATTTCAAAATATCGTAGCAACAGGAGTCGTACCCGCTATTTTAGTAAGTTTGTTGAAAACATTTCAAAATATCATAGCAACAGGAGTCGAACCTGCTATTTCAGTACGTTAGTTTAATAAATTTCTGTCCCGCAACTCCAACAAAATATTATTCATTATTTATCCTTAAATAATTCCCCCCTGTTATGTACAGGTATCGAACATGTTACAAACAATACGACGACTAGTTCGCAAACGTTTCACAACAATTTATCGTAACAGACATTGCTCAGGAGTGTAACCTGATTTAACAACACCTACATATTCCACTGGATATTCTGGTGTGCATTGTAAATATATCTCAAGCCATGTTTATGTCCTACGACAGATAATCCTATAACTATAATCTATATAATATAAAATCCTTCTCTTTCCTTATCCAAAATAAGTTCTAACCATCGCTAGTCTTCATCACGAATCGGACTCAAACAGCGAACCTGATACGCAAGTGCTTGTAACCAATAATATGCTTATTATCGAGAGTCGAACTCGATATATTCAAACGCTAAGCATTTTCTGTAGCCAATAATTTAACCTCTGTCGAGACTCAAACTCGACATACAGTATAAATGAGACGCATGAGCTTTATGTAAAGCGGTGGATCTATGTAGCCAATTATATGATTACTTTCGAAATGCAGCGATGTTATAAGAGGAACCAAAGTGCTATTAAAATAAATAACACGTGCGAGAGAGCCCCCCTCCGATTATTAAATATTAAGATGATTGCCGCGTTTTATGGAAAGCATTTCTATGTACCCAAAAATATAACCACTGTCGAGACTCGAACTCGACATACAGTATAAATGACACGCATGAGCAGCATTTATGTAAAGCGTTTCAACATATGTAGTCAGTTATATGTTTACTTTCAAGATATAGCGATATTATAAGAGGAACCACAGTGCCATAAAAATAAATAACACATGGGAAAGTGTGGCACTTAGGTGCAATATCGCCCCCCTCGGACTATTAAATATTGAGATAATTGCAGTGACTTAAATATTATTTCGTCTTTCTGAAATGAACATGATCGTCTATGGATTAATGAAAAACAAGTTGTGCTTAATTAGATCGATATTTTCCTACGTTGTGTTTGTATTTTTCTACGTTGTGTTTGTGTAGTAACTCTTTAGTTCTTCCTCGTTGTACTGAAGTGAATCAGTACATTTTATGACGAGGATCCTGGTCACGGCACCAAATGTAACGGAATCCTATGGACCCCAGGCTGATTAAAATTTTAGTTTTCTTACTAACTGGGTCTAAAATATCAATTTCAGCCTGGCCTCGCCAAGTAATTTGTGGCGAGGGTTCCCGCGCACCACCCCGCGCAGGACCATGGAATTCGTCCTTACTTTATATTCCTCTGCTGACAGCATTTACCAAACGTAAATGCTTATAATTGAATGAAAGTGGACATCAAAATACTAAAGACAGCGATACATTAGTATTGGTTTGTCATCACAAAATCACTCTCCATATATTCATGCTTCACATATTGGTACTTGAGTACAAGGCAGCGTATCTCAGAGACGGCAACTCCAGGGAGACGGAGAACATGATCCAGGTATATTAGTCATATAGTATTATCGGCGCCGAGTATTTCAGCGATATCCAGTGTATAGTATTGAGCGTACAGTAACAGTCTCAGAACTGATGCCACAAAACGCCTCCTTGCCGCAAGTCACAACATTGAAGCCCATACAACCATAGTCAATTAAAACGTATTAAGCCATCGCGCATAGTTTGCAGGGGAGCTCTCGTTACAATCGCCGCTAGATTAGCCGCACGGTCTTACTGCTACCGCGTGACCGACAGGTGGCTCTTCTTTCGCTCTTTAAAACCTTGTCAGCTGCTATGTACTGGCCTGTACGCAGGTTTAGACAGCGATTGTGAAAGTCCTGCATTCTACCACCTGATCGCGAATACGGAGACTCCCATCATACATCGCTCGTCTTTAAATCCATCATCATCAAGGTACGAACCACTACTAATGGTACACGCGGTTATTGATAATATAACTATGTACAATATCTCATAGAGAACTTTATATTTTAGTCAGCCTGGTATATATATATGGTGTGATATAGACATAGATACACAACAGAGTTATTAATGTTATACGGTTCATGCAATAAATTACAGTAAAGTGAATAACAGACACTCACCGGACTTTTAGCTGCGTCACTGCCAAACTTACCCCTTGCCCTGTGCTGATCACCTTCTCTTGAAGCCGTTCGCCTTGTTCTTCGATATCACTAAGCACTAATTATCGACCAACACCGAACCTCTTACGCGCTAGGCCAGGTCCGATCTCTCTCGCGCCATAAGACCAACTGCCTGAACTACCACGCGAGTCCGTTCCCGAGATCTGCCCTCTTCCGCGTCCTAAGACTCACTGTCCGAGATCCGCCCGGTTCCGCGTCCCAACATTGACTGTCTTCAAACACAACAGACCCGTATTTCGTAAACTACCACGCAACACTTTCCCGAGATCTGTCAACCTCCGCGTCCTAAGACCGACTGCCCCATCCAACACCACCACTACCACGTCACGCTGTCCTGGGACCCGACTAGCCCCGCCTCCTAAGGCCCGACTGTCCAGTCAAACACAACTAACGCAACGCCTCTCGAACCCTTACTACCTGATAGGGCCCGTTTCTTATCGTTGATGCCCTTTTTTATGATCCTCAACTATACCGCATGTGAACACTACAGTGCCAATATTTTCTCATATTTCATGGCTATTTCTTTACTCATATGCCTGTCACATAATTCTTATAAATTTGTCAACCTCTTAGAATTTATGAGTTTACAAATTGCATAACGTTGGCGCCATTGTAGCGATAAGACAAACACATGTGGAAACAAGTATGCGACCTAAGGACTATATATTATTATTTAATTTGGTGTAGCGAGCAACACCATTACACTGCACACCCGCCACATAATATTCGATTTAATTGTCATATCCACAACTTTTGGCAATCAGTATAATCTGATTATTTTCACAATCAGATTTTTCTGTGTTCTGTTTGTAACTGGTAGAAACTTACGTGACTCGAATTGTATAAACCCGAGTTTGTATGGTCATCTTACAGACAGTTATTTATGCTGCAACTTGATGGGTATATTACAATATTGTTACATTATTTCATCATAATCATCCCCTTGCCCTAGTCTACAGCTAGAATTAGCCTTATCAAATAGCAATTCTGTAAGTACAATTTTACATTATTTGCTTTATATATTTTTCATGCAGGTAACTTAGCGTTTGCCAATTGATAAGCATCTAAATTGAAATCATTTTAATGAAACCCATCTTTAAAATAAACACAAACCGTCCCTAGATGCGTGGTACGACGTGAAACTGCTGGGCACGGGCCTCTTTTCACTATGAAGGGCAAAGGACATAGTCTACCACGCTGGCCTAGTGCGGGTTGGCAGACTTCACATGTATTTCTAGAACATTATGGAAATCTCTCAGACATGCAGGTTTCCTCACGATGTTTTCCTTTACCGTTTAGCAAACGATAATTAACATTTTATACGTAATCAAAAATAAGTAATCCGTCATTTAGTGGCGGCGGCCATCTTGGATTTTTCATAGTGAGCTCTATTCTACCAATCAAGCCTTTTCATTTGATACCCATACTGAGGTTGTTGTGAAGTAATATGTGATCCGCCATTTTGTATCGGCGGCCATCTTGAAATTACAATCATTTAAATTATCTTTTAATCATGATGACAATATGAGTGTATAACAAATACCAGATCAATCTGTCATCCAGAAGGGAGTAAAATTCCAATAAATAGCTTTCAGAGCTCAGGATTTTTGCCGACTTAGTTGATACTTTTCCTTATATTATGGCAACATTATAAAAAATTCTTATAAATTGTGGTCTATGTGTTATTCTAATGTATAAACTATATTACTGTAAAGTTTCATCCAAATCCGTTCAGTAGTTTTTGCGTGAAAGAGTAACAAACATCCATCCATCCATCTATACATACATCTTCACAAACTTTCACATTTATAATATTAGTAGGATTAACAAGTATTTCGGAAGTAATATACGTGTATAAATGTTTGCACGGCAAACGCGTAAGTATTTTCGGTGAAGTATATGGTGTTTTACATCTCAATTTTTGTTCGCCTTTTGAACAAGGCGTATTAACTAAGCTGTGTTTAAAAATAATATTAGTCCTAACAGAATTGTCGCGCCATATTGTGACGCCATATTGTGTGTCAATAGAAATCAAAATGGCCGTGAAGATGTGATAAATATTATTAGCAATTGTCTTCCTATATGGACTTCACGAAGATATCTTTGGACTGTAATGGTTTTACAAGAAACCCTTATACAGAAATTAAGACTATAACAGCATTCGAGAGTCCACAGTATTACCAAATACACTTACTCTTAGAAGAAACCATTGTAGAAGTAATGCACTCATAATTGGGACATAAAGTTGACTTATACACCTCTATAAGGTCAAGTAAAAAATGCAAAGGGTTCTAAGAGCATTTAGTTCTACAAATTACTATTACTGGCGTATGACACTCATAGCGGATTTATAATTACTTCTTGTAGGCGATTATAAGTGTAACTTACTGGAACAAGTTTTCTCAAGTGTATTTACACATATATGCAACACTTTTATAGCTTCTTAGCCTTTACTGCGCTTATAATTTCGTTCTGTACATGACTATAAGTCAACTTATAAGAACAGGTATACAAAAAACCCAAACGAACTCCGTGTAACCAGTTATAAGCTTCGTAGTAAAACCTGGAACCACTAAGAGAGAGTTACTAGTGCTGTGAGGCTGTAAACTGTGCACATCAGTTCTCCTGATAATAAAAACGATACAACGACTACCCAAGTAACAAAGTTCTCTTTGTTACTTGGGTAGTCGGCTGGCTAGGCATCTTGCCAATGACCGGCAGGTAGCAGTCTAATGCTAATGGATACTCATTGACTTTTGTATAGACTAATATTACAGAACATCTCAAAACCGATGTGTTTTGTGTCTATATATGAAAATAAAAGGGAATTAATTTATTTCAGTAAAATAATATAAACATATTTAGTTACTTTTATTACAAATTAGACAAATGAATTCGTAGGCATATGTTCAAAACTTGTCGCAGGAACGAATAAGTAAATCAAGTCAATGTTCTTAAATGCTAAATTTAGTACCTTAGTACATATAATCGATGTATATGCAATCAAACCCCGTCCACGATGAAGAAAAGCAGTTATTACAAAATTAATAGTCCAAATACTATCCCTTATTTCTCTGCATTTGTTGCCTGCTTACCACATTAATGTTGTTAAGCATTTATTTCAGACGGGTTTTCGGATTGAATGTTAAATACTATATCCGTTTTACTGCTTGAACTTAAACCCTAACTATTACTTATTTAAGCTTGTTCTAGATTTCCTAAAACTGGTGCTACATGCTCTGAGCTTTTATATTATTTAAATCTCGTAGTCGGTGCATGGTTATCCTGATATACAATGTTAACGCGGAGTACACTTCCATGTAATCGTAGACAGGCTGTAAGTCTAGCTGTTGAGGTACTGTTAGCTGCAAGGATTTATTATAAGAATGATTTACTTCAAGAAATTTCAAGAAAATTTTATCTACGTGGTTTATAATTATTTACGAATACTATCGGTAAGATTCTCACACTTGACAGCCCAGCAGTGGGAAAGATAATGTTGAACACATAAATAATTACATATGTATTATAAAACGGCCGATACTACTTACTGTGGCAGACCCAAACTTATAAATTATATTAAAAAACCAAATGAGAGCCGCCCGGTATTTTAAATACGTGAACGTACTCTGCATTTTTCAATGTACTTCATAAAGCCATTCTTCGTTTCTATTGCTACACAGCAATGCTCAAGTTCATATGCACTTGTAAAGCGAGGCCAATTTTTGAGCAAAATAATGCATTAACGAGATACATCCACGTATACCTTCTCAATTTCGCGTACAACGCTTGAACGGAATGAGTTTTGTTAAGCTCCAAAATAAAACAAGCGAGCAAGTTATGGCTGTAATAAATGGTTTGTTCGCAGCTCTTTTCAAACTGCAGTGTAGTTTATATTGAACAGTTACTTGAATCAGTATACCATCTATGCAACAAAATAGTTTCAATTTGTTTGCGAGAAATAATGTTCGATGAGGCAGAATAGGTAGCTTATAGCAGCTATAACCGTGTTTCGATTTTTTTATTATGTGCCATTTACGTTTGTTTGCGCAGTGGCTTAAGCGGCCGCTCACCGCTTGACTCTGCGCCATGTGTTGTGAATTCGATCCTACAGAAGACAACACTTTGTGAGATCAATAAATGGTTGTGTCCCTAATTCAGGAATTATCTTTAAAAAAAAACTAAAACAGAAAATACTATCGACTTAACTCAAATATAAAGAGATAACAATATAAAAGAATGGAAATGAGTTTTCCTATAGAACTTTAATATGTGGCTTTCTGAATTTTCTCAAATATGCATTATTCTAGCAATGTTATTACGTATGAATGATATATTATGACCAAATATCGTGCGGCCAAAAATTTGCACGTTCGTAGTATTTTTGTTTGAAAATTTTTTTATCGTCTCAGGGCTGTATCCCCGAAAGGGTAGGCAGAGGCGTAATATTACACCCACAGTTCGTCATGATTTTTTAGGTCCCACGTTATAAGGGGCGAGCCTATTGGCGTTACCGGGCATATCAACAGACTCCGGGCTGATACTGAGAATTCGGAAAATAACCTTACACTTTTGCCCGACTCGGGAATCAAACCCGGGACCTCCGATCAGCAGTCGCATACGCTATCCACTGGACCACGGAGGCAGTTGTTTGACAATTATTTCACAATATTCACAACAAAATGTAATAAAATCAAACAAATAGTATTTCGATCGTATTTATTTAAATATGTACAAATAAATTATTACATAACGTTTTAAGGCACTGGTAACTTTGAATATTTTACAGAATCCTCTTTAGTTTCCGTTATTTATGTTTTATTGTAATGTATTTACATGAATAAATGATATAAAAGGTTTGCCCATTGTTATTATAACTAAGTCTCAAAGAGTTTTAAAATATCACAACATGTCTTTTACGATTTTTATTTCTTTATTCTTTACAAATGGTTGACTTAACAACAGTCTTTCTTCAGTTAAGTCTGGTTTTATTTCTTTACAAAATACTTAAAGTAAAACATTACTGCTTTAGCAATACTGTAACGTAATTCATACGGATGCTTATGTACTGATCACGCAAATAAATATTTTAAGAATTATATTATACCGCTGATTTTTGTTACAGTCTTTGAAAGTACCCTTCCAAACATACTAAATAAATATTGAAAACATTTTGACCATCGCGTTGGTAATCTTAGTTTATAATATTAACAAAACATTGCACCAAATATGATAATTTACAAATGAGGAATAAATCTACGAATGACATATTTTTACTTACTGACAAAAATTGTGCTAAAGTGAAACCCACCTGGAACGTACGCAGCTGTTTTTCCCACTAAAATAAAATAACACTGTTTGTCATTTTTAATAAGGCATGCGACGTGCGTCCCCGAGTAAGCAATTATTAAGTTTTAATTGGGGACGATACGCCACTGGAAACTTTTACACACACATTTAAGTATTTTTTACGAAAGCATGTAAAATTGTTAACAAGTTCTCTCTTAATGAAAATAAAAAGTATACTAGAGGACCCGTGCTGCTCCACAGCATATTTTAATATTATAAAAAAGCTCTTACATATAAGTATGATGAGTACATTGTAGCCTTATCTAATAAGTAAAAAGATGATATTCTTACCAAAAATATAATATATCACAAAACTTCTTTTCTCACAACATTGGCTTTGCGTTGCACCTTAGGTATCGTGAAATTTCCACCTTGGCATTACTGAATGGTTTGCCGCGCAATAGGGATATATATAATATGTATAACTGAACATTGACGAAAGATAGTTCTTCAATATGACTGTGCTGCCCTAACATTCTTTCCATTAGGACACTGTAATGTCCTTCGTCCAGGTGCCCAGAAAATAGCAAGTTATGAACAATTTCGCCAGTACCATAGTCAGTAATCGTATTACTGTTTTCCAGGTGAACTCTGAATTGACACTCGGGATACAGCTCACTTACACTCTGAAGTTCAGCATGCCCTGCGTACTGTCCATTGGCACCCATCACACGTTTGTAATCTGTTGCATTTGTAATGGTCTGGCCATATGCTTCGTCCCCAACAGTGAAGTTACTATATACATCCTACTTATTGACAATGTTATCAGCAGTGGCCAAACAAATTTCATAATGATTATTCTCACTTCCATATAAACAATAAGAAATTGCGCAGAATAAGCAATTACCGTTACCAAGAATGGAAATCACTTGAAAATTGTTGATGGTAGAATTAATCAAATCTGAACCTGTTTCCACCCGTATTTTTTTAGCAGTAGGAGGACCATCCGGTACTAAATCTCCAACAGGGCCGTCATTGACCAAGATTCTTTGTTCAAACTTTCTCTGAGCATTTTTCAATTTCCTTCCAAGAACCATATCAATATAATTTAAAACACAACTACTCACAAAAAATACGTTATTAAATCAGAAACTTAAGTAACTAACTTACGCTAACTTCACTTTTTTCTTTATCTGTCAATATTTTATTATCAAAATCTATAATATAAAAATGAATCGCAAAATGTGTTGGTAAGCGCATAACTCAACAACGCCTGGACCAATTTGACCAATTCCTTTTTTTAAATGTTCGTTGAAGTTCAAAGATGGTTTTTACGGCGAGAAAAATTCTAATAATTGCCGGAAAAACCCTAAAAACAGCCCTTTTCTTTTTCCCATACAAACGTTTTCTAACTAAAACGTAGTGTCAATTTGGGCTTTATTGCTATTGTATAAAGTTCATATTAAATTACAAGCACTCACTGTTGTTTAAATAATGTAGGTATGATCGTAACGTCAAAGAGAAAATTTGCACTTTATTACCGCTATACAAAGTTCAAATTCAATCATATCTATCAAAACAGTGTGCGTTGGAGCACAGAATACATCGTTAGAGGATAAACAAAAAAAAAGAAAAAGCGGCTTGAAGGATTTGACTCCAAGTCATATCAAATTAAAAAAATGTTGAAACAACAACAAACTGTCGATGTCAGTGTTTCTTTAAACAACTCATTGACATTGGTAATGGCAAATTTCCTATAGACATGTTGTGCGCCCAATCGTCTCCGACCTGCAACATTTAGAAGAACTCTGCAATGGCAAGGTCTTGCAGCAATGTAAGTTAATTATTTGGTATGAATGCACGATGGCACATAAAAATCTTTGGAGGCTTTAGACAGAAACTTAAAAGATCTACGGAGCAATCATAACCAATTTGGTGGTGCAATGATTTTATAAGCAGGAGATTTTCATCAAACATTGCCAGTAATTCCACGATCAACACCAGCAGATGAACTCAATGCATGTCTAAAGTCCTCCAATTCGTGGAAACATGTCAAAGTACTTCCATTAAGCAAGAATATGCGTGTCGGGATGCAAAATGATCAATCTGGAAACATATTCTCTAAACAACTCATTGACAGTGGTAATGGCAAATTTCCTATAGACATGTTGACTGGCTGCATTAACTTTCTTCAAAGTTTTTGTCAGTTAACTCGATCAAAAGATGAACTTATTCAAAAGGTGTTTCCAGATGTTTCTCAAAATTACAGAAACCATGATTGGTTGAGCGAACGAGCTTTATTGGCTGCAAAAAACATAGATGTAAATGAATTAAATTTGAAATTTCAAGAACAAATTACAGGCGAATCGAGGATATATAAATCAGTTGATTCGGCTACTAACCAAGATGATGTAGTGAACTATCCACCAAAAATTTTAAACTCGCTGGATTTGCCAGGATTGCCACCTCACAATCTTTAATTAAAGGTTGGATCGGTAGTTATAACGTTGCGAAATATCAACCAACCGCGTCTTTGCAACGGCACACGGTTAGCGATAAAAAAATTACTAAACAATGTGATAGAAGCAACTATACTGAAAGGAAAGTATAAAGGAGAAGACGTTCTCATACCGCGCATCCCAATGATTCCGACTGATGTGCCGTTTGAATTTAAACGACTACAGTTTCCAGTTCGGCTTGCTTTTGCTATGACCATAAACAAGTCCCAGGGGCAATCATTAAGTGTTTGTGGTATTAATCTGGAAAACCCATGTATCTCACATAGTCAATTGTATGTTGCCTGTTCCCGTGTTGGAAAACCATCAAATTTTTTTGTCTAAGTATGTGCCAGGTAATCAAACAAAAAACATCGAATATCACAAAGCACTACAATGAAAATAAAACTGACTTTGTTAACCCTATACTTGACGATGTGCATTTAAATGCACAGTTTTTTTTAAATATTCTACAAGCAAAATTAAGTAATTTTTTTATTTATTTTCTACTCATTCACCCATGAAACGCCCGTATTAGACATAAAAAAATATTACTAAGCCCTGGCGACACTTGGTGTACTCAGTAGGTCGCGAAATGGTGGAGCATGCGCGTGCGTCTACGGCATCCATGGTAAAAATTGATTGAAATCATATTATTTATTAACGAAATTGAATAAAAAAGTGATAAAACAGGACCTAAATATACAGTCTTGTGAATTAAATATAGATTTTTTCAATTTGAAATAGTTTACTTTAAAACATTTTCATGTTACCTTGCATGTGTCTTTAAATGCACATTGCCAAACTATTAACAGACCTACCAGCACTAGGCTGTGTGCATTTATAGATACATTGCCAGTTTGAAGGACATTGTTTTTAAAATAACATTATGAATTTCAATTAAATTATTTCTTACTATTAGATGTTTATTTTTTATATTTCTTTATTTTGGCGTTAGTGCCTAAGTCTGGTGCTAGTTCCGACATAGAAAAAGTGGTTCTTCGGAAGATGAACTTCATTATGCATGTTCAGTGCTATATTTCGACAATTTTTCACTTCAGTAGAATTGCTGGAACATTTGAGTAATGTTTATGGTATCTTTGCTTTAGGGACTATCAGGCAAAACAGACTTCGAGGAGCTGCAGCCAAACTACCTACTGATAAAAAGCTAAAAAATAAAGGTCGTGGATCTTTTACTCAAGTCGTTTCTAATGGATGTAAAATAGCAGTAGTAAAATGGGTTGACAACAAGTATGTCACTACGGCCAGTACTTAAACTGACTCGCAGCAGGTGCATCAGGTGTTACGATACTGTAATAAAATTTTTTTAACAAAAAATAACCGCCTCCAAAAATCTGGAAAATGTGTGAAAATAGCACTAAAAAGTAAAAAATAAATTGCGTTATTTTTAATTCAATTTACTTATAAACATCACCTATTCAACTGAATATTATATACTTATACGAGTTATACGTATCTACCACTTAATTCACATACCTGATACAATACATATTTTTATATGACTAACAAACTAAATTAAATACCTATCATCAGAAATCAGATAAGTATATTATATTTTTGGACTAAGTACTAAGAAAAAAATATTTTATTAGGACTATAATATACAATTATACTTTTTTTGGAGTCGGTGCCAGCTGAGATTAAGAATTAAAGATGTTATTAAGTGACCGACCCGAACGCCGGCAGAGCAGACGCGTGAGGGCAGACGTTGTTGAGGGTTTTCTCCGATATCCATTTTTTATATGCGCTTGTATGTAGGTAATTATTGTATTGCAGTGGATTGTGGTTCTTTAGAGTTATTTTACAAGAAATCTGTGTTCATTGAAATAGGTTTGATTTGGTATTGCCGCATTTTAGTATTTCATCTTTACATAATTCTATTTTTCCTGTCTTTCAAATTTTGAGATCTTTTTTTTAAAACTTCTCAGAATTTGATTCAAATTCAAATTCAAAATCCTTTATTCATTGGGTCACAATGTGACGCTTATTGTTTATTTGTTCCAAGTATCGCTTTAAGTTCTTGTTATGGTTAGATAGGTAATTGTAAATAGGTATTTAGGTTAATTTGTAACTTAGCTGTCGCGCCTGTTGCCAGTTTGCTTTGTTTTATTTATTTGCAAAATAGGTTTGGTTAAAGTTACATTAATACCACAATCAAAAGTAGGACATTTGATTGTGGTATTAATGTAACTTTACATATATTTTGTGTTATAGAAAACTTCCTAAACTTTGATTCAAGAAATTATTTACTAAAACGCTTGGCTGGCACCGACTCCAAAAAAAGTATAATTGTAAATTATAGTCCCCTAATAAAATATTTTTTTCTAAGTACTTAGTCCAAAAATATAATATACTTATCTGATTTCTGATGATAGGTATTTAATTTAGTTTGTTAGTCATATAAAAATATGTATTGTATCAGGTATGTGAATTAAGTGGTAGATACGTATAACTCGTATAAGTATATAATATTCAGTTGAATAGGTGATGTTTATAAGTAAATTGAATTAAAAATAACGCAATTTATTTTTTACTTTTTAGTGCTATTTTCACACATTTTCCAGATTTTTGGAGGCGGTTATTTTTTGTTAAAAAAATTTTATTTCCTGTTTTTTAGTGAATTTTCCTTTCAGCAGTTATCTGATTTATTGAAATTAAAGATGCGTAGACTTTTTTTTACCTGGAGTAACTCTTTTGCCGAGTGCCTCTCCGCGTGGCGGGCAAAGAATGGGATACAGGGAACGCGGGTGTGCTGCTCCTGGGTCCCGTAACGCTTGTCCCGTAAGTGGGGCTCAGTCTCTGGAAGTGTCCTCCCCAACCCGCACAGTACGAGGTAGCGCCTCGTACTGTGCGAGTACAGTGGTCCCTTGGATTCCCATGCAGGACACTCGGAGATCGTATGCTGGGCAGAGTCCAGGTCACTGCCGCAGTGGTGGCACGCCGGCGTCGCCTCGCGGCCGATTCGGTTCAAATACTCGCCGAAACATCCGTATCCGGTGAGTATCTGAGTCAACCTAAACGTGACGCAGCCACTTCTCCTCTTGATCAAAGATGGGTAGACCTGCTAAACGCACTGCCCATATGAGACCGCGCTGTTTAAATGAAACTATTTTTTATTGCTGCTAGTGGCAGACGAGCGAACGGCCCATCTGATGGTAAACGGTAACCACTGCTTCTGAACATCGCTAATGTCAGGGTATACACAGCAAACCCGCTGCCTACCGTGAAAGTAATGCTCTCTTTAAACCTCGTTTGAAGAAGGACAAGTCATAGCGCACGGGAAACACCACAGCAGGTAGTTCATTCCAGAGCCTATACGTACGTGCGTGGTATACAAGATTGCTGGAAGCGCACCGCACTAGATGAGAACGCTTCCAGGTAGTACGGGTGAACTCTACTGCGTCGGCGAGTGGTACGTTGGTAGAAGGGTGACCCTGGTACCAAATTTAACAATTCTTCGGAGCACTCCCCGTGAAAGAGTCGGTAAAATACGCAGAGAGAACTAAATTCTCTCCGCTGCTCCAGCGACTCTAATCTAGCCGTGAGATCGGGATCATCGACGATTCGAACAGCTCATCTCTGTAGGGAGTCAAGTGGATCAAGCTGATATTTTGGCGCTCCGGGTGAGAGATGTGAGCAGTACTCCACAACTAGCGAAGAAATGGAGAAACGTCTATCTCAAAGTAGGGAATCTCGGTCCAAGGCCATTTCAAGAGAAAGTAGTGAACTGCGTGAAAAGAGGTTATCACAAATGCGGGCTTACAGTGAAACATTTTAAATCGTGTAAACACTGAAGAACGTACTCATCGTCTGCTCTTTGAATTAAACCGTACTACTATTAGTTATTCTGTGATTTATAATCAAAGTTATTATATGTATAAGCTAGCAGTTGGCGGCTTTGCACGCGCGTTATGACGGACTTTCCATATCAAAATACAACCCCTATTTCCAAAAACGCGTAAGTACATGATCACTTATTTCTAATCAGAAGCTAGTTTATGAAATTTCACTTCGCATAAAAACTTTCAACCCCTATTTCACCCTTTTAAACGGGAGATTTTAGAAATCGCTAAAACACGTATTTGTTTTATTTCTAACAAGAAGTTTGCACACAAAATAACACGCTATCTTTTTAAAAATGACGGACCTCCCATACAAACTTTCTACCGCTATATCACCCTCTTAGTTGTTAAATTTGAAAAATCTAAATTGCATGTTTATTTTTTCTAACCAAAATCATCCTCTTAGCGTTGTCCCAGTTTTCAATCTGGGGTCCGCTTCCTAATCTAACCGGATTTGGCTGAATATTAGCTTTTCTACAGAGCGACTGCCTGCCTGACCTCTGCAACCCGAAGGGATAGCGATATTCCATGGTTTAGACTAGTGTCAGTTTATTTAGAAGGTACTGACGCCCTGTACTTAACGACTGTCAAAGATCTTCATGACAACCGGGACCGACGGTTTAACGTGCTCTCCGAGGCACGGGACAAGCGATAATTAACAATTCAATACGCACATAACTCCGAAAAGTCATTGGTGCGCGCCGTGGATTCGAACCCGATACCCTCTGCATGGCAGTCTGTTGGTATCTCCACTAGGCTATCGCTGCCTTACTTACTTTCTAACCAAAAATATGTATAAAAATCCTTAGTGGATGCTTACGTCATAAAATGCATCGACTGTCAAAATTTCAAGTCTCCAGCCCCCGTGGATTTGGCTCTGCGATGATGAATCAGTCAGCCCAAGCAATTTTATATATATATAGATTTTTTCTCCAACCTTTCTTCCTCCCGGTTTCATCAATACCTGGTAATGAAGCCCGAAGTAGGCCCATTGACTGCGACTATTCTAGTGTCCACTGATGAAAAGTCACAGTAAATGCTTAATTTCGTTTATTTGGATGACTTAGTTTTTGGAGTTTTTAATGAAACTATTGGATTGATTTTGATAAAATTTGAGTTTTTAATGAAACTATTGGAGTGATTTTGATACTATTTAAATGGGACCCACCTGAAAGTATATGCTTTCAAATAAAAAAAGAATTTTGGAAATCGGTCGATAAATAACGGAGTTATGAGGTAACAAACATAAAAAAAAAAAAAAAAAAAAAAACATACAACCGAATTGAGAACCTCCTCCTCTTTTTGGAGTCGGTTAAAAACACAAAAAGCAAAGCACCTGTTACATGTCCCAACATCGTAAAAGAATACAACTGTTGTATGGGAGGTGTAAACCTTGCAGATATGCTGGTAGCTCTTTATCGGACTGAAATGCGAGCACATCGTTGGTATATACCTTTATACTCACAGGTTCTTGACATATGTGTCAATAATACATGGCTCATTTATCGTCGTGAAACCAAAGATGCAAAGCAAATGAAACTTAAAGACTTTCGATGGGCTATAAGTAATGATCTCACCACCTTTCAAAGAATTAAGAAGTTTTCGAATAAGTCCAGAAGTTCTAAATTTGTTACACCGCAGATGTCCGACTACGGCCGATATGACCACTTTAGACACTTGCCATCATTTACAAATAAAGGCAGATGCAAGAATTGCATAAAAAGTCAGACTAAATTAATATACAACGTGTAATAACATACGTATATAAAATGCAACGTGAGGCTTTATTTGGTATATGGTTGTAATTGTTTTTATGATTATCATACAAAATAATAATAATAAATTTCATTGTCGACATGTCTGATTACTGATTTCTCATTATTAATAGTATTTTGTGTGTTTACAACTTTTGTAGTAGGTATTTAAAGATGTTTTTTATTGTTTAAAAGGACTATAGCGGCAACCGACATAATTTGTGAAAATTTCAGCTTTCTAGCTATCAAAAGGTCATAGACAATCATCTTGTTGTCTTTATTGCTCATATTTGATCTCTTTACTAGTAGTTTTTTTTAATCAACCGTTGTTTCATCTTAAATAAGTCGTGTTTTAATTTCGTCTGCACATGGCAATGTGCATTTAAATGCACACGCTTTTCTTACAGCGATAATTCGACGAAGCTGGCAATGTGCATTTAAATGCACATGCTATATTTCCAAAACTATATATGTATAATTTTTTTTGCATTTTACACATGTATTTGACACGTTGTAGATGCGATATATGTGGAAAAAATAATGAATATATGCAATAAAAACCTTTGCCAAGTATAGGGTTAATAATTATGATTCATTCAAAATTCAATTATGATCATCATGACGATTACTTATTTTTAAATGTTTATATATGTTTTATTTAATTATATTTCTATCACCAGGGTGACGGTTCTGTTCAGGAGAATTTTTTGCCCAGACTATAAAATATGTAGGAACAAAAAAACGTCACATTACAAATAATTTTGACATGACTTTATTGCAATTTAATAAGGCAGTACGAAGTCTGCCGGGTCAGCTAGTTAAAAATATAGATAAATAACTTTTTTTTATAAGTAAGAAAATAGGTTTTATTTCTGTTATCCAGCTAAATATTTCTGTGAGAGGCACGATTTATTTTGTTTTGTGTATGGGTGTGATTAATCAATCATAATTTAGAAATGTAATAATTACGTTTATAGTTTTGGTCAAAATTGTACATTTGGTAGGAATGGTAGCTTTGGTAGCACTCGTAAGTAACATTGCTACCTAAACTACAATACATGCCAAATACCATTTCTACCAAAACTACTATTCCTACCGAAAATACTATTCCTATCAAAACCACTATTTGTACCAAAACTAATAATCTTACTAACACTATCATATCTACTATTTTTTTTAAACTACCATTTCTACCAAAACCGCCGGTGCTGTCAATAGTACCTACCTTTTCTCTCAAAACTGCTATTCTTACCAAAGCTACAATTTCTACCATAACTACCACTTGTAATAATAGGTATAATTATATGACAATAGTACTATGAACCGCTGTAATATGTTCCACATAAAAAAAAAATAAGATGCCCGAAGAAAGTCCGTAATTTAAAAACACAAAAATTTTCCTAACATAAAACGTAAGGAAAATTCCTCAACATCAGAGATCAGTTCACCCAACATTAAGGGTTAACTGGTAACATTCGGGGAATATTACCTGCCATCAGCGATAATTCACTGTAGTGATAATTTGACCAACATCGGGTATAATTTTACACACCACCACACTCACACCCGTATGAAAGTAAGGCAAGGTCACCTTAAGGAGGCACAACGGTTTTTCCTGGCAGTTACCGCAAGGAACTTATTAGATGCCATAAAAATATTTTTGAATTAAGAACCGTCCATGTAGAGAGAAAGCAATGAAATCTTAAGAAATTTATAGGAAAATATTGAAAAATAAGTTCAATGTCCACACCTATCTTCCTTCAAACTTACTTAATTTAAATGACCATACCATCAAATGAAAGAACTCTTTTCAGCGCGTGTTTTAGGCCTATAACGAAACGCCTACCTCAATGAGAACCAGATATATAGAAGCAGAAAGTCATTGACTACGGCTACGAAAACGTAAAAAATGTATGGGAGAAAACTGTTTTTGCATATAACTTAATGAACGTGCAAGTTAGGTTATTTCTAATGCTTGATGACAAATCTATGCAGCGAGAGCTTTCATTAAAAAAAAAATCATGCGAATCGGTTGCGTAGAACGGGATGGCCGACTCGTATTATAAAACACAAATTCTTTTAATATATAGATGATTACATCCCAAGCTTTTTGCTACTTATACAGTCGGGAGTGCTACACAGGGGACATTTTAAAAATGTATGAAGCAATTCGTGAGCAAATGAACATAATATGCATAGAACTCATAATGCAGGGACAGTGTTTCAGTTATTAACGACAGGACTGAGACTGTCATTATAGGCCTCGTTCACAGTGACGGCACGAGATGGCAGAGGATCTTTTGCGCCAAAGAAGAACAGAACTTAACAGAAGAAAATGTCATTGAGCGTTGGACCTTACAAAAGTAAACATTTATGTTGTGTTGACCACAAGTGATGAATACTTATCACATTTGAATATTTGTTTTATGTGTACTATTTTTGGAATGTTCAGTGTACTCATAAACGAGTTAACATGTTTAATTAAAGTATTGCACGTAATGTATAACTTCAAACATTTAGCGCTCAGCAATTTCACTGCTATAACACAATTAAAACAGTTGGTAGCGCCATCTACCTTCCTATCGATAACTAATTACATCAACGTCAATCGTTCTTCGCTTGCTTGTCCAATGCGAGCGATGCCTTTTGTTTCCGTCCTTGTCTATCCCATTCCCTAGAAGGTTCACGCCTTTCGCGGATTGGTCGCCGCGTTCATTGACGCGAGAGACAGTCGAGAATAATCCGTGTCGCGACGAACGCGTGTGCCGCACCGCTGTATTTTTACCGCTCCCGCTTTATACCAAAAACTCAACAAACCGCCCGCGAGTGAAGTGATTTGTGTAGTTCTGGGTTGGATCCAGGCGGAGTGATCAGCGTACAGCCCGACTCCTCGAAGATACCAGGACGAAGACACCAGGGGCCACCATTTTGTCAAGGTAAGGCGTGTCCTTAGAATATCCTATACCCACTCACAATCCTCTTCGCTTATCCTTTCTAGGCGAGCAGAACTCGCCCTAATACAGTCCACAATATTAATCCTGCTCCAAATCGCCTAGAACATTCGGTTCGCCGAAACAACAGTCATTAATAAATTTAACAATTTTTCTAGTAGAGTAATGGTAAACTTACAGCAGGAATCATATAGAGATATGTATATTTGCTCAGTAAATTACGCAGTGAAAATTTACAGAGCTTCTGGGCTAAGCAATTCAATAAGATGTTATGTACATTATAATTCAAGTCTATCAACTGTTGTATAAAATACTAAAAGTACATGTTTTTTTTACCTTGAAGGTAAAATAAAATCACTGTTGTTATTATCATAATACTTATTACTATTTATGACTAGCCGTACCAAATAAATGTGGTTGTCATCAAAATTTGGCATCCCCAGAAGTTGAGAGTGATACACTTTTCTTTTTTCTTGCCTTTTCTTCGCTTATCTCTTTCTTGACACGTCCTCTGCGAAACAAAGAGCGATTACATAATATTAAAAAAAAAATAGCATATTGTGCCCGTCTATTGTCTATGTCTATGTCATTAACTTTCTCTTAGGACTGCCATAGGTTTTGTGGCAATTCTTACGATGAGTTAAAATAGTAGTCGCTCTACAAAGAGCTAATAGTTTGTTAAATCTGGTTTAATGAGAAAGCAACCCTTTGATTTGATGTAAAAGATTTATTTATTAAACTTCCTGCAATACAATTTGCACAAGGCGGACTTAATGCCAAAGGCATTTTCTACCAGTCAACCTTAGGGTGATGCAGAGATGATAGTGGCAGGTGTGTTTTAGAGACTAAAACAAGAAAACTTAATATAACAATAGAATATTAAGTATACCAGGTAATACACATTTACGAATATAAACGCCCTTTATATACATACAGCATACATACATACATACGAATAAATATACACGTTTAAATATATTAATATATATACTTAAATAAATAAATATCTAATATATATAATATTATAACTATAATTTCTACATAAACATAAATATTCCATAAATGAAAACTGCTAATAAGTAATAAGAGAAGAGTGCTGCTACTGACAAGCTTCCGACAATCCACGATATAACTGACGAACCTTGAACTTGAATGTGTCTCGAGTAGTGGCCATCTTAATTTCAGGAGGGAGAGCATTCCAGAGTAGGATAGATTGTATATGAAAAGAAGAATCAATCTGAGCCCGCCAGTCAAGAGTGGCATCTATGTGTAAACCAAGATTTTTCACGGTTGTAGCAAATGGTATTACACATCCATTGAAAGTGACCGATGGCAGGCTTATGAAGTCTACTCTAGAAATCATGCGCGAGCTTCCTACAACGATAGCCTGGCATTTGGATGAATTCACGCAAAGACCGAATCGATCAGACCACACCTTTATTGCTTGTAAGTCCTGGTTAATTTTACCGATTGCATCTGACAGCTTGTCTACCCGTGCCTGAGAGTAAAGCTGCAAGTCATCAGCATACAGGTGATACGCACACTGAAGTTCACGAGTTATGAGATTAATAAACAATGAGAATAGAAGTGGAGAGAGAATTCCGCCTTGTGGAACACCAGCATCCAGATCACACCAATTCGACGATGTTTCATCAATGTGAACCGACTGCTGGCGTCCACGAAGATATGAAGAGAACCAATGCCGAGCCTCAGATGAAATATTAAGGTGAGAAAGGATAGTCAGGAGAACATTGTGACTGACGGTATTAAATTGTATTGATTTGTATGAAACTTACTAGGATAAAGAGTCTAAAGCACATTGAATATGATAGTGACGATAGATGTGGCTGAGTTAGTGAACAGCTAATAATTAATTAATTCATCTAAATAATAAAACTAAAATATCTTACCAATAGCTTCTGAAGGTTCAGGGTCAAACCACGGTTGCACTTCATCAGTAATAAACAATAAGAAGAACAGATTTGTCAAGAAGTAGAACGCCGCTGATATAAAGAACATGCATCTCCAATCTGAAGCAGCATTCTGAAATAATACATTCATACAAATTAGATTTTACTTCATTAAAAACGAATCGGCTTCCTTCGAATATAGTTTCAACATAAACTACAAATGTCCTTTCTGATAGCTTTGAATGGGATAAGGATTATAAAAAGGCACAATTCATGGAGGCCTATCTTATACGCAGGCAACTCCGTTGCACACGTGTCGCGAATGACCGATCAACGTTTGGCAAAGTGCATCTTTTTCTCTGAACTTGAGGAGGGCAAGCGTAAGCATGGTGGACAACTCCTTAGGTATAAAGATGTACTTAAGCGCTATATGAAAAAGTGCGACATTGAGCCGTAGGGGTGGGAGCGAAGAGCTTTTCAGCGACAGGATTGGAGGACTTTGGTTAAAACCAGCGTCAAAAGCTTTGAAGAGAATCGCTGCTCTGTACTAGATGCTTGACGCGATGTACTGAAGGTACGCCCACCTTGTGCAACAATATATAATTACTGCAACGGTGTGCTCACTTGTCCGCCTTGTGCGCGAACTTTTGCAAATAAGATCGGCTATATTAGCCATACACGAACTCACCTACGACAGCTAGAAGGGAGTTGAAGAGGTCGCCGTGGCCGAAATTGGTCGTGGAAGTATATAAATAGTATCTATAAACTGTCTACATGGTCTTAGGTCACGTAGGGTCACATGTAGCTTTAATCGTAGTATGCATGGCCATATTCTGTGAAAGTTGATTCCTGTTCGTTAAAATTTTAGTAGCCTATTTTGTTGACAAATATCTATTTATTATAGATGCGGTCAATTTTTGGCGTGCAGTCTATAGCAGAAATCTAGTATCCCAAATCTGTCCCAGTACACCGATCAAAGTCAAAAGTCAGTCAGTTGCCGTCATTCGATTTATTCAACGCATTTTTGGCCCAAAGTGGTCACCAAAATTAACTTGAAAACAGGGCTTACCTGATCTTTAACAACGATGAACGGTGCGAGAATCGAGTATATAGCCCCGATGCCGTTGGTGAAACTCATCATAGGCGTGGTTCGAAGACAGGTCAATGTGCGACATCTGTGAATTATTACAAATTATGTTTATAATACATTGTTTTCATTCATCATTCCTTTGTTTTACACCTGTTGTTCAGAGGATTCAACAACTTGAATAATGGTTACAAAAATGTAAAAGACTGTGGATCAGTGACTCGACATGTATTTAAAGTAGTCTCTTCAAAGATAGCTCGATTTTGAAATAAATAAAGGGTTAAACCAAGCAAATCTGAGTGTTTGACATGCTGCAAAACTGGTTTTCAATTCATGAATATGTAGTTAAAAAAATATAAATCAGAATGGTGGATAGGCGATAACCCCCCCCCCCGTGGGACCTCCACCTTGTTGTGGTGGGGGGGCTTAGTAACCGTGGATTTGATTTTCTCCCACGGTGAAGCTAAGCGGGATCCCGGGAGGGGACGCTCCACGTGGGCTTGCGTGAGGCCTGCGTAGGATGCGTCCATAGGTGCGGGTGCGGGGGACAGTTCTGTCTGTCCCTCTCGCAGTCGGGTGCGGTCGCGGGAGGAGAGGCGTGTCGGTGTTGCGTTGCCGCGCGCCCTATCTCCCGCGACCAGATGGGAGCGCACCATCGTTGCGTCGCGGTGGGGCCGCAGAGGAAGAGGAGATGCGGTGTTGCGTTGCCGTCCTATCGTCTGCGGCCGCTGGGTGTTTTTGCGGCGGAGCCCAACACCTTCATCCGCCGCCAAGGAGGTTTCGTTCGGGGCCCGCCTGACCATCTGGCGGGCCTATACCCGTCGGGGGGTAGCAAGGAATGCTTAGGTGAAACCCTACTCTCCGACACATGGGTACATGAGGAGCACGGGTTGGTTTTTAGTCAGTAAGAGTCTGACAGTCCCCTTTGTCCTTCCCCCCCAGGGGGAAGGGACTCCATGAGGATTTTCCAACCCGACAACAAAAAAAAAAAAAGGAGTTGTACAAGAATAAATGTCACATATTGTCACAAGTTTTCAACCGATCCTCTTATGTTACAGCATTAAACAGAAAAAAAGAATTTATAACTCACCTCATATGACCGCAAGTGACAGGTTGCCGGACGGTAGATATGATAGGATTATCAAAACTACAGCTGGACCCCAGTGAGCTGAACTAAAACTAATAAAAAATCATATATAAAATAATAAAAAGGATAATAAATCATTAATATAGAAATCAACGTAAATATAATAAAAATACAACGAAATAAAATACACATCGAAATGTCCATCCTACGATCAAGTGCGGCGCTCGACTTTTTCTTATAACTGTCGTAATTTCACTTTTTCTTTCTATCGTCTGGCCGATCATGTTTTGCGGTTTTTTTGCCGTTTCTTTAAGATGTCTTGTTACTTGAAGTGTTCAAACATTTTTGTTTTTAGCCCATCCCGCTTCTTCACTGATAAGTAGGCTACATCAAGAAATAAATAACAAATAAATATTTACCGATACTGTTGAAGATTTTCCTGGAAACCACAAGTCTGAGAATTTTCTTTTTGACGAGGAAATCTGCTATCCAACTGAATAAGAAACATTGCGTTGTAAGGGAGGGCAGATGACTGACCGTTCTGGAAACAAAAAAGTTATGGGTTTACTCGTATGCATTGCAATTGACGGTGATTTATGTGTCTCATAACTAAAAAATAAGGATTATAGTACCCTAGGTTAATAATGATAGATAAAATAAGGGCTTAGCTGAAGCAAATATAATCATAAAGTGCACTTAAATAATAAACATCCAAATTAGCACGATCGCTGAATTGAAGATAGCTATAGATCTCAATCTTTCCAATTGCATGATATAGATCATCCACTACATTTAAGTGGGATGTCCACAAACTGCAATTATTTTGGATGTATTCAATATATTTACTTAAACTCACCCGTTTAATATTTACTCCAAGTACGTTGTTCATGTATGTAGGCATTTCAGTAAGCAGTGTCCAGAAACCTAAGTTTTGTCCACAATGAGCCAAAAAAATTGCCCAGAATGGAAGTGATGTCAGGGTACCAATCCACGGTGTAGACATTTTATGGAAAAGAAATTAAAAATTAAGCAATGATAGAATGTATGCAAAGATTGAATACTAACTAGGTATAGTGTACCTGTATATAACTGTATTGTGTCTTGGTGACTTTTTTCGGAATTGGATGAGCAGTTAAGGACATTAAATATCTAATTAGCATTCAAGCACACACTAAATTAGCATAACGAGGAGCAATTTTAAAATATCCATATATAATTCGACCCAATTTTACATTTGACTTTGGATTTTGCAATTGATTTTTGTGCCTTTACTCGCAAATGTAAAAATACAAAATAAAAACGCCGAGTATTTCTCAGTCACCAGATACTAATAATAATATGAAAGTGAACCATAACCACAATAAAAATTATTTTTAAATAAAAACAAACCAACTGCAAAAAACACTAAGGAACTAAAAAACAAAAAATAATTGGTTTTGGACCAAACATTTTTGGAGTCGGTGCCAAGCAAAGTATTTCTAATCAGACTATAAAACCTCTACACATTTTTATATAACTTTCGTTGTTGATAGAATAGGTAGTTTGTAATTTAGTAACTTTTTACGTAAGGGCTTGGCACCGAATTCAAAAATGTTTGCTCCAAAACCAATTATTTTTTGTTTTTTAGTTCCTTAGTGTTTTTTGCAGTTGGTTTGTTTTTATTTAAAAATAATTTTTATTTTTTGCTATTTAGTGGTATACTAATAAAAAATAGTAATAGGTGGTACATAGGATAGTGTAGGTGGTACATGATGGGGAGGCCTTCCTAACGTGCCTCAATTCTGAAATGTGGACCTGTACCTTTCTGGCAATTTCAAGTATTTTTTGTTTTCAATTAAATAGCCTAAACACGTTCGTTTCAGTTCCATTATCAGATCTCGGAAATCATCCAATACCAAAGACAAAACAAACGAGCCTAAACACGATGATATTGCGTTATTGTATTACAAAGATCCCATGGCCACCTTCCTGCTCCATCATCAGAGTTTGGTAAACATTCAGCACTAAAGTCCATGTAAAGACGAATCCAAAGAGCCCAAACTCAATGGCATTGCGTCTTTGTATTACAAAGATGCCATGGCCACCTTCCTGCTCCATCGTAAGACCCTAGAAAACATCCAGTACCAAAGTCCATGTAAAGACTTACAAACGACCCTAAACTCGATGATATTGGGTTACCTTCCAGCTCTATCATTAGACCATGGAAATCATCCAGCCTCGAAGTTTATGCAAAGACGACTCAAACAAGCCCAAACTTGATGGGATTGCGTAATTGTATTACAAATATCCCATGGCTAACTTCCTGCTCCATCATCAGAGTTTGGTGAACATTCAGCACTAAAGTCCATGTAAAGACGAATCAACCGAGCCCAAGCTCAATGGGATTGCATCTTTGTATTACAAACATCCCATGGCAACCTTCCTGCTCCATCATCAGACCCTGCAAAACATCCAGTACCAAAGTCCATGTAAAGACGAATCAAACGACCTTAACCTCGATGAGATTGGGTTATTGTATCACAAAGATCTCTTGGTTACCTTCGAACTCTATCATCAGACCATGGAAATCATCTAGCATCAAAGTCCATGTAAAAGACGACTCAAACGAGCTCAAACTCGACGGCATTGGGTTGTTACGGTCAAATCGCTTCAAGTGTGCTTATAAAATTTGAAGAGTTCCTTCGATTTCTCAGGATTCCATGATCAGATCCTGACCTGATGATCATGGGACCAACTAGAAGGTATACTCTTTCAATCAAAACAAGAATTTTCGAAATCGGTCCAGGCGTCTTAGAGAAATCGGGGAACATACATAAAAAAAAAAAGATTCCGACGAATTGTAAACCTCCTCCTTTTTTTGAAGTCGGTTAAAAACCAGTCTCTTTCTCTAAATCTCTCTCGAGGTTTTGACTTGCATTTTGCATCTGCTTCCACAACATGCATCTTTTACCCGATGAAAACTAGGCCAGCTCCGAGTTCATATCATACATTATACTATTGTTAGTGTTAACAGTTGTTAGTGAGCCGATAAAATAAATAAATACACAAATTACATTACACTTGGGAGCTACACTATTAGAATAACAAGGTTTATTTTATTTATTTGAATCTTTATACACGCAGCGTATACAGGCGGGCATAATGGCATGGGAATGATCTCCTAGTCTACTTTTGATAAATGCAGAGAGAAAAAAAGTAGATGCTATTTGAATATAATGGAAAGAACATTAAGTTTGAACTTAAATAAATATATAGGTTATAATACAATCGACCAAAATTCTTTTGTACTAACCCCGTGTCCTAATTCGTTCGATCCAGCGTTGGTTTCTATATACTTTCGCTCTTCTTTAGAAATCCATTTGCTGGTCGCAGGAGTAGAATCACCCAAGATGAGCCATAGGACAGACCAGGCTATGCAACTCACGCCAGCTACATAGAAGATGGACGGCCAACCCCAAGCGCTGGCTGATAGAATCCCAGACGTCAGCAGCTCGATGATGGTACCAAGATGCGCGCCTTGAAAATAATTTTACACATGATTGCAGATATTTCCTTTGATGAGAAGATGAATGAGGTACGAGTATAAGGTTTTCTCGTCAAGCAATAATTTTTCTCGTTAAAATTAATTTAAGGCTAAACAGACCGCATTAGTTTGCCATGACCCTTAGGATACTAACTATAAGCAGATAAGCGGGATTACATTAAAGCTAGCTTACGGTAAGGTGACTAGCACGAATCTTTCTTTTGCCCGACCCGGGAATCGAACCCGGGACCTCCGATCAGTAGTCGTATACGCTATCCACTGGACCACGGAGGCAGTGATATATAATATATACACTATTTGAAAATTGCAAGCCTAAATTATAAACAAAATTCTCTTTTATGTACCTAATATATTTTTCATTTTCATTTAACACGAAATCATGCTAGTAACAAGTTTATACGACTGAATCCATCAAAAACATCACGTCACCATCATGCCACTTTTGTAGATTAGATTTAAGCCTGGGCTCCACATTTTCTAAAATATTAGCTATAAAACAATCTTGTACTCTACTTTGAACAGTAAAGAGCTCACAAGTTTGTTTCTTATGAAATATGAGGAGAGGAAAGGAGGTCCTAACTAAAAAAGATCTGTTGTCACTTCAAAGAAAGATAAGCTTATGCAATGTTTTAAGTGAAACTGAAACGTTGTCTCTTAATTAAGTGAGCTTGTAATCTACATTATAATTTCAAATAATATTGTTTTCCTTATAATTAGTGAAATTATTCCAGACCATAAACATAATCACTTTGTTTTGAGCGCTTTGCTTCACCGTCTTATATTAATTGAATAATGCTTTCAACAAACCATCTGAAAACTCCGACACCAGAGTTTGCCACAGACTCACAGGAAAATCAATCAATCAACAAACCATAAGATCATAAATTTATTTTACTGGTGAATTATTAACGAATGCAAACTTACAATTATTATCTAATGATCTAACTGAAGTTAAATACATTTTATATGTTATCAAAATAAACATTCAAACTAACAGATCAAAAAATATAAATGTTTCGTTCAGGCTCCTAAGGCAATATTCTTCATTTCATTTTGTAGAAATAAATTGTCCGATAGTATCTATGTGACTGATCGTCTCTGCGACAAATGTTGGCCTAATAAAGCATCGTAATGTGGGGGCTTGCTATTTGTCTTGACGTCTCTCCCTTAAGGGAAGGCGATTTCTCGAATTTTCTACTCAATAAATTTTAATTTCTGGTTCAATACTCGGCACAATTTGTTGAGTTCTATTTTAGTTGGCCAATTAGAAAGGTGGCTCCTTCAGACAAAATTCAATTATACTTATTAGATATTTAAATCTTGAAGTAATAACAATATTAGTTTTCATCTGATTAACGCAGAATTGAAGACTAATAATAACATCAGCCAACATATTTTCTCATAAAATATAATTTTAAACTTTGTGCAAATTTTCTATGAAATTTAATCATAATCATCTTGTTGTTGTCCTGGTTGCGATGAAAGACCCTTGTCTTGGAGTCCGGGTTATTCTAACCCAGCTCATTTCATCCCATTTTTTGTAATCGTCATCAGCCCTTTATACTGTCTCACTGCTGGGCACGGGCCTCTTCTGACTATGAGAAGGGTAAGGCCATAGTCCACCACGCTCGCCAAGTGCGGGTTGGCAGACTTCACATGTTTGTACCGTTTCTGAATGCGTTTTCCATAAATTTATGTCGTTATAATTTCAGTGTGGTGCGGACGTAAATTTTGTCCAAAACATCCGCGATACACGCATAAACCGGCAAAGTATAAATTACAGAAAGCAAAATGACTACCATACACTACGGATAAATAATTACATTGGTGACCGCGGGCTGCCCATAAACTATTATACTAGCAACATAACTTCCATTTTCCTGCCATCATGTGAATACATGTTGTGCTTCGTAACTCAGCATAATATATGAAGCAAATTTAAAATCGAGCAACATCAATTATAAAGTTTATTTTGCCTGAGTCACAGAGCAAAGCTGAATAATCTAAATGAATAAATTATAAATGTAGTATTATGTGCCTTTGTGCTCTTGAATTTTATTCAGATACAGTTTGGTTAATTGAAGACTTGGGGATTGAACTGAATTTGCTTTGTAAGGTTAAGTTTGTCGAAATTATGTATGTGAATCAGCGTAGTACTTTAAAGGCAATGCATCCTATTTCGAAATTTTGTCGTATATACATCGTTTTTAACAACCATAACATTTGCAATTTTGGAAAAAGCATTTAATTTATAGCAGACTATCTTTGGAGGCTAGCAATCATGATTATTATCAATAATGAGTTATTGGAAGCCTAGAAGTAACTTTTATCAGAAAGATTGGTCCTTTAAGTTGGCAGTAGAACAAAATGACTTTCATTTTGATCAGCAAATATAATATTGCTTAGCGTCTCGTATACGAAACTTGGTTATCTTCATAATAAGATAGTTCATTTTACACTATATTAATTGCATGAAAATGCAAGAGAAAAGCTCCAAAATTAAACAGTTCATTATATTTATACATAGAACAAACGGTCCGTAGTCGCAGAGTTGTTTAATTTTACACTCTCACAGATCTGTTCATAATTTAGTGGATTTTCCACAAATTTTAGCATCGCACTTGCAGCTCTACTAATTAATGCTATTATATGGATTCTTATATAAGTTGTATTGTTGAAATAAATGTGTTAGATTAATTCTAGTGCAGTAGTTTATACTTTATCATTTTGCAATATCTACTTATTCTGCTGAATTTAAACTTGCATATTTGTATTGGTTGTTTTTGGAATTTCTAGTTTATATTTAGCGTTTGTATATTATAATAATACAGTATATGCAACCGACTTAAACGAGTACAATATGCACTCTAACACCTTAAATAGTAGCTAAAGATTTACACAGTTCCTCATTAAATACGTAAGCTATATCTCATTTCATTACTATAAACGGTGACTTTTATATACTAAGCTTTTTTAAAATTAAGTTCAGAAGTAAATGGGTAGGCCTTTGGTGTGGGACGCAACCTGCGTAGACACCCTCGCGCCATCACATATTCCAAGCACGGGAGGCCAAGCTGGCCTTGCTGCTGCAACTGCGGAAACCCTCAAACGGCGCAAATACAGTAATTTAGTGAGTAATTACGTGTTTGAGCCGTTTGGGGTAGAAACGCTAGGCTCATGGGGTCCGAGCGCTCGTTCACTGTTCCGGGAAATTTCGAAACGTTTAATCGACGTCTCACGTGACCAGAAGGCTGGTTTATTCTTTGCTCAGAGAATCAGCATTGCCATCCAGCGTGGCAATGCTGCCAGCCTTCTGGGCACGTTACCCGATGACATTGATGCGGAGGCATTTTACGACGCCTAAACCGTGTAAATATTTTCAATTTTTAATCTCTTTTTACGTTTTTTTTGTACATATACTACTTAGACATTAAGATTAGATTAAGCTTCATGTAGATTATAAAATTATGTTTATTTAATGTATATTCCTAAAAATTATTAAATGAAAAATCTAAAAGTTCAGAAGAACCTCTCAAATTTCTGTGAAAAAGTGATGAAACTTTTCTAAGAATGTAGTGTTTATTACTTTCATTATTCCTATTATAGGCTACGCTGTTGCGCAGGTGCACTGTAGTAATGTAGCAATTTATCAAAACATTTTCTTTAATTTGTTTATATAAATAATAATATTCTACCACATACACACAACACCCTTTAGTCTCTAACTAAGCAGGGCTTCTAGTATAGGTACTAGACACTGGATAAACAAATTTATAAGTATAATAATAAAAAGACATACATACTTTATCATTTTAAATTTTCTACTTAGAATATAGAATACTATATAATATACATAGAATACCCAGACAAAGACAAACATCCATGACCACGTACACCAATGTTTGACTTGACTGTGACACATCAATCGCAAATAATAGCAAATTACATTAATTAAAATGCAATAACGATAACTAAGCAGAACCATTTTTATTTTATGCGGTTACCAAATATGCATAAATATTATGAAAACATTAAGACGCAAGTTCCCAGAGCTTATATGTGCGGAAAATAAGCCGAGATACCTTCGGAAAACAGCCAAAATGTATATTTAAAGTCTCTGAACCTGAACACTCTATTGTGCTTAGCGGATAAAATACTTATGTTAAGTTGAATACCTTCGCAAACTAGTCTGCGATGCCTTTTGCGGAGTTAGTTGTGAATAGAATATTTGTTTTGAATATTTAACCAGTTTTAATTAAGTTTCTAGTTGACATTGAGGATATTGTCGATGTAGATTCTGTCTTTCAAATAACACACTTGGTTGATCGGACAGTACCATCTTCTCACAGAAGATTTAACGGACGCTATCGTCGCTCTGCTTAATAATAATAATAACAATAATAATAATATATTTATTTATTCAGACAGAGTCCATGATGTTAGTAACAATTTGCTTAACCTATGTTAGTAATTATATTTAGCTAAGTAGCTTTTAATATATTGAAGAGGTTCACCAGAGTCCCGGTCAAGTGACCAAGACTCGAATGAACCTCCTCAATATGTCCGAGTCATACTTCTCAGAAATTACCTTTAGGATGCTATTAGAGCTACTCCTCACTCTGGTTAGTAACGAGGCTACCCGTTTGCGAACGATAGCGTGGAAGCCATCGACTCTCGCTTCTGCAAACATACGTAGCTTAAACAATGAGTTGTTAACATACAGCCATACAGTTATGCCGAGTTTCAGTTTGTCTGCCACCATCACAGTGTAAAACTACAGGTGCGGTTTATGTAGTAAAACATCGAGTAGTAGCTAGTAAAATCAAGTAGTAGTAGCTAGTAAAATTAAAAATGCAGTTTCTAGATCATTCGTTTCAAATGTAATAACTTAGTGAAACCAATACATCGCGATAAAATCCGTAAACTGTAGTTTAATTTCAATGTGTAACATTCGCGTAAACCCAAGAAGATACTGGTAAAATCAAGTTAAAGATTCTCCTTTACAAGAAGTATAAATGTGTCCCTGTATAATTATCCCGGTTGCATACAAGACTGTCTCCTTAGAAGCGGAAGTCTGGTTTCTAGATTAACCAGATTTGACGGAATATTAGCTTTCCTACAAAGTGTCTGTTTTCTGACCTTCGCAATTCAAAAGGATAGTGATTTTGCATAGAATTTCCCAATTCCGACTTTCAAAGATCTTCGTGTCAGCCAGGACAGGCGCAGCGCAATGTACTCACCGAGGCACGTGTCAGGCGATGTGTGGGTGGGTGTTAATATAATAACATAAAAATTGCTTACCTTCGTTGCAGCTAAAAGCAGCAGCAGATTGATGACTCCAGTTATGGCCATGGATGCGAACATGAGGTATTTGCCACCAAAACGGCCTGCTAGATAACCAGCTGGAACTTGCAGCACGATGTAACCCCTGAAAAAGGATGATAGGATCGTATCCTGGGTAGTGCAGTCCCAGTGGAAGATCTGCAGAAGATTATTTAAATATTGGGAAAAAGCACGGTGTCGTGTTGAGATTATAAATCATTGAGGAAAAAGGATTCAGTTCACAGAAATCACAACTGGAAACCAATTTGTTCCAATATCCGAAATCTGCATTTTGTTGAACGTAACATCATGCTTGGTATAAACGAGCAGAGTTTATTCTTTTACTTTTTAGGCAACTGAAAATTTTATAGCCCCTTTTTGCCGATCAATGCAATTTTTATAACTGGTATAACATGCGCACAACATATTTAAATACTTTTTCGCTCTATCTATCTATCTATTAGTATCAAATGGACCTTGCAGACGAAGAAATATCTCATGCTTATTTCTTTTAGATATTGATTTCAATTATAATAGAATACTCACAGGGAAGTCACCAGAGGAGCTGTTAGAAGTCATAGCGACGATACCCACGCTCATGCTAACTCGGGTCGCGTACGAGACCGTCGTAGCGAGGAACATCAGGGTAGCCATGACATGGCGCATGCCGATGCAACTCTCTGTAACAAATACAGAAGTTAGTTTAATATTAATATTAGATTTTTCTACGAGATATAGGTATACCACCTACCTCTGTTTTGAGAAACTGATCCACTGACCGACCAGTACATCCATGAACATGGCGCTTGCAACAGTGCCGAAATATCGGTTACTTAAAACAAAGTGATAACCACGAAAGTTTAAATTATTGAGTTTATTATTGGTAAAAAAATAGTGACGCCATTCACAGACTTTAGCTCTGTATATACAGGGTATACAATGTGATTATTTGGAAAAAAAAAACATTTCCCAAGTTTTATTTTTGCTTAGTATCACTTAGCATAATGTCCAAAACGAGTAGACTTCGGCTTGGTGATGGGTCTTGTGACACCTTGTATATCATCCTGGCGCATAGACTTATTCTTGTATAATAAATAAATGTATTGCTATAAAGTATGTTCATGTATATTGTGTTAAAAGATAACAATATACAATTTATTTTGTCACACATAGGAAAATTTTGTTTAAGTAAAATAAAACATAGAATTAGTGCGCACTCTTTTTGGAATTCGTCAGAGCTTCACAGTTAGAACAAAGATAAAAAAGTTTAGAAGTGTGATGAATTCGTTAACGCCGTACTCTAATAAAAGGATCATATTTCAACGACATATTATAAACCTAAGGAGCTCTCGTGTCATTATTTCCATGTGCTCCAAATCGTCGAGGGAACTCATTTCGCAGTTCACAGCCCACTGAGTAAGAACTGTTATGATACCGAAGAGGCTTGTCAATAGGGTGACACAGTTTGTTGCACATTGACACCATACTTTCTTATTTGTTCGTACAGTGCTGGGAATTACTTCAACTTCAGAGAAAATATTTTGCTGCTATAATAATATATAACTATATGTTGCAAAAGTATTACACAAGGAAAATTTATCCTGTATTTTTTTAACGATTATGTGGTTTTGCTACTCTCTGAAAATAAAAGCTGCACTGCCTCGCTACACATATCTCAGGAGATGTATAACCTCATACGTATGAATAACCCCTCATATGTAGTTTGAATTTAATATGCATATCCTTCTTCGGAGCTTATTGCACCCGAGGTACTAGGATTGGATTTTCTAGTTTTGCTAGATACAACTTGATATTGCGTTTTAAGTTCACTAAGAACCATTTCGCAGCCCGTAGCTACTTTTTTTATTAATCCTTCTATAATATTGTCCTATAATTATATATGACGTTGCGGACTCCACTTTTAATGTTCTAAATGTCGATTTCTGCGATATTACACTAAGACATCATTAGAGAAGGGAATGAATAATAATAAATTAATGTATAAAACATGGCTTCTAAACTTTGCTTAGATACAATATTGCTTAGAAATAAATTTCATGACTTTAATAAATAATTCTTTAAGAGACTTTAATTTGTCAAAGTGTTTCAAGAATTGAAAAAGTGTTCATTAATTTATACAGATTGAACTGATTTGACTTCGCCATTAAGATTAATGATAAAGATTACGCCCGATTTAAATGTTTCTTTTTTCATTTGTGTTTGTATCGAAAAGTGGTTTTTATGCGGCAGTTACAACAAGATAGTGTTTTTTTTTATTTTCTTTACATTTAGTGGCTTATACGTTTTATCACCGTTTGTTTGCATACAATTAATAATTTAAATATATATAAGACTGACATAGTGATCCATCAACGCACAGCCCAAACCACTGAAAGGATCGGGCTGAAATTTGGCATGCAGGTAGATGTTGTGACGTAGGCATCCGCTAAGAAAGGATTTTGATAAATTTTACGCCCAAGGGGATAAAATAGGGGATGAAGTTTTGTATGAAACTTTGTCAATTTTAAACCGATCGGGCTGAGACCTTGCATGCATATAGCTACTATGATGTAGGCATACCTTAAGAAAGGATTTTGATAAATTTAACCCCTAAAGAGATAAAATAGGGGATGAAAGTTTGTATAAATCTTCTTAGATTTTCGACTGATTGAACTGAAATTAAAGATTGAAGTTACTATGATGGAGACGTCCGCTTAGATAGAATTTTGATAAATTCAACCACCATGGGGATAAAATAAGGGATGGTATCCTTTACCAACCCTTATTAGGTAAATGTATTAGTTTGAACTATCAGTACCTAATGGAACGAATAAGAATTACTGTCTAAAGTTTATCCAGACATTATTCATATACATGACACGCCTATTGAATGGTTATGTAAGCGTGCCATACTTACTCCAAAGAACGATCAAGCAGCAGCTATCATGGATATCCTGCTCATGTCGTTTGAGGGCGAAGAAAAGGTCTATATTTCGATTGATACTGTGGTAAGTACTGATGACGCTACTAATTACCCTGTAGAATTTTGTTGGTATTGCCTTATCATAAGCTTATTCTGCGTGTGGGCAGTCCAATTATGTTGTTGCGAAATTTAAAACGACCAAAACTTTGTAACGGTACGAGACTGCAAGTGAAAGCGTTACATCGCAATATAGTGGAAGCCACTATATTAACTGGGTTTGCGAAAGGTAAAACTATATTTATACCACGAATCCCATTAACACCGAATGATATCCCGTTCGAATTCCAACGATTATAGTTACCCCTAAAAGCCTGCTTTGCCTTGACAATAAATAAGTCTCAGGGGCAAACTCTCAAATTTGCGGGTATTGACTTGAGAGAACATTGCTGCTCTCATGGTCACTTTTATGTTGCTTGCTCACGAGTAAGTTCACCCAATAGCTTGATAGTTTTAGCGCCCAATGACAGATTAGTTAAGAATATTGTGTACAAAGAAGTTTTGTAGGCCCTAATTTTTCACACACGCTAAACAAAAGTAAAGCCTCAAAACCCTGGAGAGGTCCTGTAACCCACCGCTTAGGTTTACGGAGGAGGAAATAGCAGTTGTACTAATAAACTCTAAGCGAGGTAAATCGCCGGGACATGACAACTTAAGTATAGAACACCTTAAATACGCTGGTATGCATATTGCGAGAGTTCTAGCAATGTTATTTAATCTCTGTCTATGCCACTCGTATCTCCCGTCGGAGTTAATGCGTACTATTGTGGTACCTATTAGAAAAAACAAAACGGGCGACACGAGTGATAAAAGTAATTATAGGCAACTGTCGTGGCAAAGGTGTTGGACGGTTTGATTGATCGACAGCTGGATAAGCACGTCAACTTACACGACGCTCAATTCGGTTTCAGACCGCATTTATCAACAGAAACAGCTATCCTATGTCTCAAACAAACCGTCCAATACTACGCAAAAAGAAAAACACCTGTGTACGCTTGTTTCTTGGACCTCTCCAGGGCCTTCGATTTGGTTTCTTATAAATGCCTTTGGCAAAAACTATACCAGGAAACCAGCCTTGAGAGTGAGTTTATTGATTTACTGAAGTATTGGTATAGTAATCAAAATAACTATGTGAGATGGGGTAGCGCTGTGTCAGAGGCATATAGGTTGAAATGCGGTGTGAGGCAAGGTGGGATAAGCTCACCCAAGCTTTTCAATCTATACATTAACGGGCTGATGGGTGAACTCAGCAGTACCAGAATAGGATGCTCGATTGATGGACAAATGGTCAATAATATAAGCTACGCGGATGACATGGTACTGCTGAGTCCATCTATAAGCGCTCTTAGGCGTTTGCTCAAAATATGTGAAGACTATGCGGCCGCCCACGGACTCAAGTATAATGCAAACAAAAGCGAGATGTTAGTTTTTAAGGCGGGTACTAAAACTTACACAGAAGTGCCACCAATTAAACTAGGAGGTATACCCCTAAACAAGGTTACGCGTTTCAAGTACTTGGGTCACTGGGTGACCGACAATCTGTCAGACAATACTGACATGGAGAGGGAACATAGGGCGCTGTCCGTTCGGTGTAATATGCTGGCCCGTAGGTTTGCGCGCTGTACAAGGGATGTTAAAATAACATTATTTAGGGCTTACTGCCAGTCCTTGTACACGTGTCCTCTATGGGTCCGCTATACGCAGAACGCGTACAGCGCTCTGCGTATCCAATACAATAACGCCTTTAGGGTGATGTTGGGGTTGCCGCGCTTTTGCAGCGCGTCGGGGATGTTTGCTGAGGCAGGCGTGCCTGATTTTTATGCAATTATGCGCAATCGGATGGCATCCCTGATGCGGCGAGTGCGCGACAGCTCCAATAGCCTGGTTAGCACTGCAGCAAACAGGCTAGATAGCCCCATTATGTGGCATTGGATGACAAGTCATCGACCGTCATATAATTATATAAAATAAAATAAAATAAAATAACTTTAAGTAGGTATATCTATGGATTGTATGATCTGAAAATAAAGATTTTATTATTATTATTATGTTTCTCTTTTTCACGGCTATTCTTCTAACATTTGGTGTTAGAAGAATAACCGGTCCTTTGGGAGGCTTACACGGGGATATGGATCCAACGTGCAGAGGCCCGTAGAGAGTTTTAATCTAAAATGGGATGGGACACATGCCGCGGAGCCTCCACAACTGCACTACTGAGTACAGCTATGGACTAGCCGCATCACGTGTAGGGCTATTGTTTTTAGTGGATCTAATGAATACGGGTTATGGGGATGGGTGTTTAGTGAACTGGTAATTAATGCTATGGATGAAAAACGGCACCTGCCAGTGATACTCCTATAGCATCCGTCCGCCATCCGCATCCCGTGGCAGGTGGTGACCCGCCAACTCACTAGATGGGCCCTCTCTAAACAGCCCAAAGCAAACAAACTCTGCCATAAAGGCAGCCAGAGGGCAACACCGGTGCAAGTGGCTAGGGGTGTCGAGCGGTGCGGCACCGGTTTCGCCATCGCGGGCCTCGTGACAACGGAGGCCCGGAGCGGGTTTCCCCGTAGTTACGCCCTTGAGAATGACACTTCCACCCCCAAACTAATAGCTCTTGCGGCTTCCCTCTGGCCGGCCGACCAAGGCAAGCCAGAGTTGAGAGTCCTGCGGGCACTCTTGCAAATCTACTCCGGCCAGCCAACAAAGGCAAGCCGGAGACAAGGCCCTGACCGACTCTCTGAAGCATTCGGGACCGCAGTGTCGCCACACACATTCAGCTCGCCACAAAGCTGCCCTGCGGTTGTAAGCTTTCTTTTCATCTTGTAATACATTTTTTGTTTATATTACACGATGAAGGTGATGTTTGAAAGCTGTTACTCTGCCCTCTGAGATTGCGTTAGTCTCATGATGAGATAACGGCTGCCCCAGAGGGGTTTAAAAAATATACCTACCTAATTAATAATAACACTTCTTAACGCGAGCGAAGCCGCGAGCAAAAGCTAGTGTAGGTATATTTTGTTAGTACAAGTAGCTTTAAGACAAAAAAATAATATAAGAAAGTGGGCGTTACCTTCCATACTTTATGATAAGCTAACCAGTAGCATGAAAGTCTCGTTAGGTGAATAAAGATTAAAAAAAAATTAAAAAGCATATATTCTGACACACATCGTTTACAATTATACAAAACTTCTGCCAAACTGCAAAACAGTTTGTTGGCAGATGTGGCTCCATTTTATATACCAGATCAGGTTTAGTCTTATAGCCTAATAATATACATTTGGATCTTATTCATTTGATAATGAATAAAAATAATACTTAATCTAAAAGATGTATATATACATTATGCACTTACTCCAAAGTGCACTATGTATGAGGTATATAAACTCAAACTAGTATGGTTAGCAAAGGGTATTTAGAATGAGATTTATAAAGTGGGTCTATAATTTGTGAAGGATCTGTCATACAAGATACAAGTATAAAGTCTGATATTCCGTTATTTTCATTATTTTGTAGTTAACTGTCACACAGTTCTTTACACAAAATATAAGCGGAAATGTTTTCTAAATAAAAATTTATAAGTGTATTTTTGGTAACATTTCATGAAAATGCGACGAAACCAAAACAATTTTATACGCCACGCCACCAAATAATAAAAACAAACTTAGGCAAAATAAATAAAGTATTTCAGTTTAAATACACAGTTCAGTATTTACGGGAAATAGTTGAACATTGTAGAAACTGCAGAGAATGCAGGGATTTGGAGTGAAGGAAGTTTTCAAAACAATATATATTTAGATGATAAATATATTGTGAAAGTTTCATATAAGTACTCGCCAGTCTTGCATTGTAGCTTATAAGATCAATATATCATCCTGTCTCTATAGTATTTCTGTTGAAAATGTTTTAACATTTGATAGTTTTAGAATTTTATTTGGGAATCAAATAGATATATGACTGGAGGAAGTGGATAGAAAGATTTTTATCTTTACAGACAATTTATTACTTCCATGGTTGGCTCATATTTCACTTATATTTATAAAAGTGAAAAATGAGCTATAAAGCAAGTCCTACAGTATATAAGTACGTTTATTTTCATTAGGAGCAGTTGTAAAGGTATTATCTGCATGAAAATTATTTATAAGTAGAAAAGAAAAAGTAGAACCATGGAGCTAAGCAACATGATATGTTTGCATAAAAGAGACTTACGTCTCTATAAGTACATTACTTGCGTATATATTTTTAAATTTAGTCGAGCGTCTTACGAGTTCGCTATATAACCAGAATCGAAATCAAATTCAAATCTTGCACATTCGACATAAATCTGTTTGCTAAGATTCATTTAAAATTCCAACCAAACAAACAGTTAGGTCAAGTAGTTGTTTACCGATTTTGTATATTTAGAGGAATTCTAGGAATGATATACTGTACCAATATGTATGATAAAATTATAAGCATTGAAGATTGCTATTCTTCGACGGTTATAAGACAGAAATGCAAAAAATAAACCGTCAAATCGGTAGCAGATGTAGTTTTGCTTAAGACTATAATTACTTTTAAACATCCACGAACTTGTTAAATCCACTCAATAAACAACCTACATAACTAAGCAATAAATACATGCCAATCGACGGGTGAAGTACAGTTGCAATCTTAATTTATACATAGCCGTTGCATCGGCCATCGGGGCACGGGGCTACAGTGCAGCTAATTGCTATTCGCATGAAAGCTTGCAACTGAACCACAACCCTTAGAAGGCTCAGCCTCTTTACTGAGTTGGTCATTTCGCAGTATCTGGTAAGCATGATAGTGGCTTTCCATTCATAGCATTTTTCTCAATGAAATTGCAAGTTTGTAGGAAAATTTTAATATATCGGGAAGCTAGGAAGGTTATATATTATTATTACATGAAAACTCAGTATATGGTGTAAAAAATCAAAGGCTATATTTATTGCAAGGCTTTTATCAGGCAATACATTTCTTAACCTAAAAGCTTTTTTAAGGCTTTGTGCATTACGTCAAAACTCCTTAAACAGATTTGGACGACTGTCTCAATTTCTAGGGTCATGAATGCTAACACTCAGTTTTTATTTGACTTAGTCCAGTCTAGCGTTAGCATACATGAGTTTACTGACATCCTAAACTTTCATGACAAGTAGAGTCTATGTATAAACGTGTTTGTTGAGGTACGGAGCGTATCAAATTATACGTTTGGTGCCAATTTTAAAAAGCCAGTGGTAAGGTATTCATGTTACTCAATCCTAGCAAAGCTATGAGATAGAAAAAAATGTTTTCTACTACGAGAGTAAAAATATTATTGTAAATCAAGTCTTGTCTAGTCTTTATGTCACTTTGACCCACATAATGAAATTAAAAGGTTACAATAGATACGAGGCCCTTTCATCTTTTTAAGATAACGTATTGCCCTCTTCACTAAAAGGCGAATCGTTTGAACTTTTTATCTTCACTTTTATGTAAAGTGATGCGTATCAAGGGTCTGATATCTAGCCGTTTTTCACGAACTATGACCTAAAGAGTCTAGAATTGAATATAAAGGGTTGAACCCTAGGCTTTAACTTATGATGTCAGATTGCTTTTTTGTTCCAAAATTATGTTATCCTTTGAGTAGAATAAGCTTTATTCAAAGCGGTTGACGCTTGTAATAGTGACTACAAACGTAAAAGATACCTTTCATTTTAGTGGCGTAAGCAATATTCTAGCCTGCTTATTCGAATCACTTCTGTAGCTTAATAGATTATTTAAAACTTTTGGATATTCTTACGATATAATTATATAACTATAGTAATTATTGCCCTTACAACGTTTGTGGTCATTGTTATCGCAGTGGTCAAAATTAACAATTTTATTTTTTTATTTATTTTTATTTAATCTTAGGAAGGCTTACAGACACATAAACACTTATAAATACTTATATGAGTAACTAGATGCTAATAACAAGCCCTCACAGTTAGGGTGATTCATTAGGTAAATTATGGATAAATAACTAAGGATATAAAACTCAAAAATTGCCGAAAAGAAAGACATTTAACATATGAAATACAAAAACGCCGAGAGTACCTAAATGATTAACAATTATAAGTACAGAGAAACAGAAAGGGACACTATGGAGTTATAATATATTAGTCTACGTTCAGTATATTATTAGCCTGTGCTGTTAAAATAATCTTGAGTATTTGTTTGCCTTATTTTTTGAGCTTTCGTACAGAACACATCGATATCAAATTTCGAGATCATTTTGTTAACCGTTTTAGCGCTACGTATACAAAACGCATTCTGGCGATAATTTGTTGTAGCAAAAGGTACGTCCAACAGCGGACGCTTTCTTAGATTACATTGTTTTGCACGTATATACAGTTTGCTGATTAGTTCGGGACAATCAACACTACCATTTGCCAGATTAACTAAGAAACATATGTCGTTAGTTTCACGCCTAATTTCTAATGGTAGGAAATGGTATCGTTTGCAACGGTGGTCATAGTCATATGAGCATTGCTGTGCTTTGTAGTCCAAATATCGTAAGAATTTTCTCTGAATAACTTCAATGCGATTTTTATAAACTTCGTATTGGGGATTCCAGACCTGTGAGGCATACTCCAGGTGGCTACGCACAAAGGAACAAAAGAGAACTTTAATAGGTTTCAAAGATTTAAACTCTGAACAGGTTCGTATAATAAAGCCCAGGGCTTTAGAAGCCTTCTTTATAATGGTATCAATATGTCCATCGAACAGCAGTTTGTTATCATGAGCCACGCCTAGATCTCTGATGTTATTTACTTTGTTTATTATTTGACCATTCAGGTTGTAAACAGAATTTATGGTGGATTTTTGTCGAGAATAAGTATTTTGGAAACATTTTTTGACGTTCAGTTGCAGGTTATTAATATTACAGTAACGGATAAATCTGTCAAGGTTTGATTGAAGGTGTTCAGTATCAGATAGACTACTAACTAGCTTTAGTATTTTCATATCGTCTGCATAAAGAAGTACCTTTGAGTTGATGAAACAACTATTTACTTCATTGATAAATAAGGTGAAAAGTAACGGTCCCAAGATTGAGCCTTGAGGTATTCCTGATGGTACTGAAAACCAAGCCGAAGAGTACCCTCTAAGTACTACTGCCTGCGTCCGATTGTCTATATACGACGAGAACCATCTATACATATCACCGTGCACTCCTGCAGCCAAAAGCTTCTGCAAAAGTACACGATGATCTATACGATCGAAACATTTCGCGTAATCTGTATGTATTACGTCTACTTGGTACCCACGGTCCATACCGTCAATTATAATTTCATTAGACAATATTAAATTAGAAGTAGTTGACCGTTTACTAATGAACCCATGCTGCTCATTGCTAAAATAGCATCTCATTGCTGAGTAAACTTCAGTATGGACTAAGCGCTCTAGGACTTTGGCTAACAGGCACAGCTTTGATATGGGACGATACTTTTTGACGTTTGCCTTGTCACCTTTTTTCAAAACTGGTGTGATATAAGCCGATTTCCATATTTTAGGGACATATGCTTCGCTGAGTGATCTCACGAATAACATACAAATTGGTGTGACCAAGCTATACGCACATTTTATTAAAAATATAGGAGGTAATAAATCAGGTCCTTCAGATTTTGAAGGATCTAAATCCTTCAATAGCTTTAAAACCGTATCAGGACAAACGTATACAGAGCTCAAGCTAACTTGACTATTTATGTCATAATCCAAGGCTACACTAACGACTGAATCAGATCTACAATAAGTGGATTGAAAATAAGACGCAAACAGCTCCGTGATAGATTCCCCAGTGGTTGCACTAGTATCACGATACCGCATCACGCTAGGCAGAGTATTACTGTTCTTTTTACTTTTGACGTACGACCAGAATAACTTAGGATTTTTTGCGATTGAAGCTTCAATATTTTCCATATAGGATGCGAAGCATTCCGTTCAGTTCCGTAATACTGAGAATGAATGGTAGTCATTTATATTACTGTATTTCTTATACCTACGATAATGTTTATATTTTTCTTTTAACATTTTAATTAACGCCTTAGTATACCACGGTGGATGTGATGATTTTGTCGAAGATTTCGTAGGAATATGTACATCTCTCAGCTCATAAAGTTTATTATAAAAAGCGTTAACTGCCATTTCTAAGTTATCAGTGTTTAATATCTGATTCCAATTCACGTGTTCAAGATCTGATATAATTGCCGTATAATCACCATTATGAAACAAGTATTTTAGGGAACGATTTTCAAAGTATTGATGCGTTTCAACGAAATGAGCTGAAATAATAAGCGGTTTATGATGGGCATCGACAGGGGCAGCAAGCGGCTCACATTCCTTTACACATAATGAAGTATTAGAAAAAATTAAGTCCAGTAATCTACCATTCATGTTGCGCTCACTATTAAATTGAGACAGGTTACATACCAGTATATTAATAGTGTCAAAGAAATCCAATAACGCTTGAGAAGATAATCCCGTAGGCACTAAGTTATTCTGGCCAACCACGCACTGCCAGTCCACTTCGTTACCAAAATTAAAGTCCCCACATAGAATAAACGTGTCGGAAGGATGGCTAGTCACCAAATCATTTAGTTTATTATGGTAATTATTTAACTTAGTTGTATATGAATAACCCATATTTTCTCGGCACAAATAAAGACTACAAATATGTATATTATAACTTACAGCGGGTGAGGATCTTTTCAACGAGATAGTTATCCATATATCCTCTGCAGTCGAACGCCAGTCATTTCTTTCCACCACAGTCAGATCGTTTTTCACTGCATAATTGCATTGGTGGAGTGTTAATACACTCCACCACCACGCGTTTGCGAGGTTCTACAATAGTCGCGGTCGCGCCTCCAGACGAGATAACGACCATCAAATAGCTCACTGTCACTGATACTGTTTACCAACCAAGTTTCAGTTAATATAATTACTGAGTACGAGTTCAAGCAAACGTTACGGTAAAAGTTATTTGTTTTTGTGCGTAGACCACGTACGTTTTGATAGTATATATCAATCATTTATCTTGTTTACAATAACAATTTTACCGAGACCCGTTAAACAAAACTTATATAGTTTCTTTTTTTGGCGGATATATTTAGGAAAATACGAGAAAGTTCTATTATTGAAAGTTATCTTGTAGGTATCACTCACAGATGTGAGAAGTATCAGATATAGCGCATTCGTCCAACTAAGTGTGGCACGTTGACAGCTATGTGTGCGTGACCTTTGGCGACTGGCACTGTACGGACACGCGCGTCTATGTGTGTGTAAAGTTGCCAGATTATGAATAATCTCCCAGTATTTTGCCAATAGTTATGTAATATTCTTATATTCATTTGCGGTTTTGAAGAATTTACCATGGATTTAATTAATGCTTTATAAATACACTAGCTGACCCAGCAAACTCCGTATCGCCTTTTTAAGAGTTTTTATTTAATTCCCTTTTTTCCAAGCCCCTTTTCCAAAGTAACCATTGACTTAGCGCTTAATCTCTTATCATTCCAGGGTCTATAAATGATGCAAAAACAAACATAGATTTTTATATAATAATGAATTTCCCATTCCTTAGAATATCGGAGACGATACCCATATCGACTTAAAAAAAAATCCCGTCCGCCATCTTTGATTTCCTACCCGCCATCTTTGATCACGAAATAGATGTTGTATTTGGATTCACCATCCCTTAAATCATCAGAGACGATACCCATATTGATTTTTAAAATTTTTCCCATCTGCCATCTTTGATTTCCCATCCGCCATCTTGAATCACGAAATAGATGTTGTATTTGGATTCCCCATCCCTTCAAACATCGGAGACGATACCCATATTGATTTAAAAAAAATAATCCCATCCGCCATCTTTGATCACGAAATAGATGGTATTTTTGAATTCCCCATTCCTTAAAATATCGGAGACGATACCCAAATCGACTTTAAAAAAATTCCGGCCGCCATCTTTGATTTCCTATCCGCCATCTTTGATCACGAAATAGATGATGTATTTAGATTCGCCATCCCTTAAAACATCGAAGACGATAACCATATTGATTTTTTAAAACTTTCTCATCCGCCATCTTTGATTTCTCATCCGCCATCTTTGATCACGAAATAGATGTCGGATTTGAATTCCCCACCCCTTTAAATATCGGCGACGATACCCATATCGACTTTAAAAAAAAATCCCGTCCGCCATCTTTGATTTCCTATCCGCCATCTTTGATCACGAAATAGATGATGTATTTAGATTCGCCATCCCTTAAAACATCGAAGACGATAACCATATTGATTTTTTACAACTTTCTCATCCGACATCTTTGATTTCTCATCCGCCATCTTTGATCACGAAATAGATGTCGGATTTGAATTCCCCATCCCTTTAAATATCGGCGACGATACCCATATCGACTTTAAAAAAAATCCCTTCCGCCATCTTTGATTTCCTATCCGCCGTCTTGAATCACTAAATAGATGTTGTATTTGGATTCCCCATCCCCTTAAACATCGGAGACGATACCAATATTGATTTTTTTAAATTTTCCGATCCGCCATCTTTGATTGCCCATCCGCCATCTTTGATCACGAAATAGATGATGTATTTAGATTCGCCATCCCTTAAAACATCGAAGACGATAACCATATTGATTTTTTACAACTTTCTCATCCGACATCTTTGATTTCTCATCCGCCATCTTTGATCACGAAATAGATGTCGGATTTGAATTCCCCATCCCTTTAAATATCGGCGACGATACCCATATCGACTTTAAAAAAAATCCCTTCCGCCATCTTTGATTTCCTATCCGCCGTCTTGAATCACTAAATAGATGTTGTATTTGGATTCCCCATCCCCTTAAACATCGGAGACGATACCAATATTGATTTTTTTAAATTTTCCGATCCGCCATCTTTGATTGCCCATCCGACATCTTTGATCACGAAATAGATGTTGTATTTCAATTCTCCACCCCTTAAAATATCGAAGGCGATACCCAAATTGATATTTAAAATGTTATCATCCGCCATCTTTGATTTCCCGTCCGCCATCTTGGATCACTAAATAAATGTCATATTATTAATCAGCGTCCCGAAAATCTCGAAAACGATACCCATATAGATTGTATCCTATTCGTTTAGCCTTTTTTGCCTTTGACCCAACCCTCCCCCTTCTCGTTTGACCATTTTATTATTTTTGTCTGGCCCCTAAGAGTTGTGGCGTAATTTTATATGGCCTATAGCCTTTCGGAATAATTGGGCTATTATAGGCAATAACAATTTTTAAAATCCGACTGCTAGTTCCTGAGATTAGCCGACATTGTGTTTTAGCCTTTTTAGCCTTTTGCCCGGCCCCAAAGGGTCGAAGCGTTATGTTATATAGCCTATAGCCTTCCGGAATAATTGGGCTATCGTATACAAAAAGAATTTTTCAGATCCGACCGGTAGTTCCTGAGATTAGCGCGTTCAAACAAACAAACAAATAAACAAACAAACAAACAAACAAACAAACTCTTCAGCTTTATTATATTAGTATAGATTTCTTAAATGTAGGTACCGAGTTAAGTTTTAACTACTTCGTAAATCTGTATATATAAAATCCTTGCGTTACTGACTGACTGACAGACAAGCTACAGCCGAAACTACTCAGCGCATGAAGCTGAAATTTAGCATGTATGTTTCTTGGGAACCGTAGGGGTGCACTAAGACGGGATTTCTCGAAATTCCCACGGGATCAGGCAAAACGAGAAATACGAAAATATGTGCATGCGAAGCCGCTGGCGTCGATTAGTTGAGAAATAAATAGTATGTATGTACACACGGCACCAAGTCAAGTTAAACAGTTGCTGTACGATTTTGATACTTATTCCCTACGCCATAAGTATGTATGTACACACGGCGCCAAGTCAAGCTAAACAGTTGCTGTACGATTTTGATACTTATTCCCTACGCCATAAGTATGTATGTACACACGGCGCCAAGTCAAGCTAAACAGTTGCTGTACGATTTTGATACTTATTCCCTACGCCATAAGTATGTATGCACACACGGCGCCAAGTCAAGCTAAACAGTTGCTGTACGATTTTGATACTTATTCCCTACGCCATAAGTATGTATATACACACGGCGCCAAGTCAAGCTAAACAGTTGCTGTACGATTTTTATACTTATTCCCTACGCCATAAGTATGTATGTACACACGGCACCAAGTCAAGCTAAACAGTTGCTGACTGCTGTACGATTTTGATACTTATTCCCTACGCCATTAGTATGTATGTACACAGGGCGCCAAGTCAAGCTAAACAGTTGCTGTACGATTTTGATACTTATTCCCTACGCCATAAGTATGTATGTAAACACGGCACCAAGTCAAGCTAAACATTTGCTGTACGATTTTGATACTTATTCTTTACGCCGTAAGAACGGTGCAAAGGTCAAAGTTTATAAGCTTGACGAGTAGCACGAATATTTGGATCGTTTGGAGATCGAACTCAAAACAATATTATGTTAGGTATATACTAATGGAAATTGAAATTCTATTACTATATTTATGAGAAAGAAGATATATCTACAATATACTTTTACTCGTATAATACGGAAATGTTTTTTTCATTAACATGACAATCATTATCACATAATCAATTGACAAGTGCATTTTCCCTAATTCAGGCAGAACGGCGTCGACAAAAACTGGCAACACTTACATATTTCTTGCACAAATACGAATTTTATCGAAATTAAATTAGGAAACAGTCAAATTATCAATAGTTACCTGTGAAAAGATATTCCATTTTCCTGTTTTTGTTTTTAAGAACAACTTTTACAGTGTTTAAGAATACAAGACGGCATTTTAAGAATTTAAAAGATGACGTGATCGTGACGCGTGAACTGTACGATGCTTCGTAGCGCACTGAGACGAGTTTGTATTCGCTTTTCAATTTTGTATTTGCTTTAGTGGCCGCACGCAACTGTGCCGCGCGTTACATCTGATACTTCTCACATCTGTGGTATCACTAAAAAACTTATTTAAATAACCGAAACACAGCAGTGCACAGTGACTAATGACCCGCAACTTCGAAATCGGCACAGGTAGGTAATAAATAGATACAAAAAAGAAGTGCGCGCTTACGATTAGTCATAAGTGCGAACACGATACAATGGAAAACAGAACATAAATATAGGCCAATTTGGCTCAATTCAGCTTGGCAAAAATTTATAAAATGCGAATTTTTTTTTTTATAAAATGTATGCACAGAAAAATTAAACAGCACAGTAACTGTTGGAATACACTAACAGCACTCCCGAGTGGACGGTTCTCAACCTTTTTACGACGCTTGAATATTATCATTGGACTAAGTGTGAATGAAAGAATGATTTTGATGCCATTTTGTAACAAAATTGGACATTCAAATTGTATTGGATATAAGTCTATTTTAATTTTGTGAGATCCTTTTCGGATTTCAATATAATTACATGGGACGTGTCGGTTTTCCGTACATGTATTTATGAGTGTTTGACCCAAACATATCGGAAATCCAGTTCGGTTGCCACTTTCTTCGTTTTCGACAACAATGCTTTATTTAGTCCGGTCAGATGATCGTTGACGTAAATTCGCTGATTCCCTGGTAGACCAACCTGCCCAGTCGTCAGGGGGCTCTTCTTGAAACAAAGTCTGGCTGCAGCTATGAAGTCCTCCTTTACGTAACGATTACAGAAAGACAGTATAATTGGCTTTGTTTTGTCCTTCTCCCGTGTGGGCACTCTGGTTAAAAAGTTGATTTGTGTTTTGTTAACAGGATAAGCGATTTTTGCACCTATCCTATCAACTATGTCAAAAAGATTTTCATTCGCCGTTTGTGAGAGGCCCTTAATTTCAATATTATTCAACCTAGTCCATTAGTCCTTAGCGTGTGATTCCTCTTCTAGGTTGTCTATTTTCATTTGTAGGTTGTTAACCTGCTCCTGCATTTTCTCCACCTCCACTAATCGAATTTCCATTTCCTTGATTTTGGAGTTAAATTGTTTAAATTCTTGGTTAGTTTCACTCAAAGAGGCCTTGACTTCGGTAAATTCGGATCTGAGCACGGCAAATTCTTCTCTAAGATGTTCCAGAGGTGCCAAATTATCTTTGATTTCTCTGATCTCTTTGAGAATAATTAATGATGAGTCAGAATCAGGTCTTGGCGACGAAGGTGGCTGAATAGAACCGGTCAGTTTGCATTTACTGCAGCGCCAGCTGAGCTTCCTATCTAGTGAGCTTGGTAGCTTACGGTATCCGGCTTCAGTTATTCCGGCACAGTGGAAATGTAGTTCCTTATTGCATACTGTGCAGTGTACTCCATCAGACAAGGCTTCATCACATGCTCCACACTTAAATGACTCCATGACAGCGATCGAAGCGAAAGAGAATAGTTTGGGAAACGGTGGAATATCCGGCAAGTTGAGTAGGTGTAAGTCACTCGAAGACCGTACGGTACGGAACCGACGACGCAACTGGGTACAAGCTAGCAGGCAACCTTTATGGTAAGCTGCTTTTGGTTCTTCGTAACCATGTCTAATCAACATACGCAAAAATAAATAGATCATCTTTGATTATTTGCACTTCACGTCACATCACATAGGCTTGAGAAGTGACCTCCACTGACGAATAGTTTTTATTCACAGAATAACAATATTTTCACGATGTAGGTGTTATTTGACATATACTTGAGTAAACGCCGACTAATGATTTACCAACGTTAAAAGGACCTCCTATAATTTAATTTGGTATTTAAGTTTATACCGTTAAAACGTAGTGGATTAATGAAATTCACAGAATAAACTCAACAAAAATAATTATAATTAAAAATTTTGCCAACTGATAAAGAATTCGAAAACCATTCTCCGTATGAGGTCTTCCGGCATAATAATAATCCAACGCACGCAATCAGTGCATAATCTGAAATCTAAGCTCAGGTAAAACTTTAGACTGCTCTTCCATATTCTCTAAGACAATGAGAGAAAAACTCAGGAGTACCTAAGTTGCGGAGATAGAGCATATTCTTAACATATAAAAATAAACGCGTTTTTTACTCATGCAACTGGCATACTTATTACTTTTGCTTAGAAATGAGTAAATTTTTATCCTTTTTAGAGATGTGATGATGTGACTTTTTTTATTTGTGGGCTTTAGAACTGGTTACTAGATACAATGTTAAGAATTCCAGCTAGCATTCTCAGTTTTATTTTCTAAATTGACTTTTGATGTTAGTGACAGCTTGATTAGGGTCACAGGCCTTGTAATATAGCCCTGCCTCTTGGCAGCGCAGGTCAGACGATAGTTGTTCTGAGGAATTGCTATTACTCTGTTAAGTCTGGTTAGACTAGAAATTGAACCTGGAGCTTCAAGTAGATTATCTTTGATGCAGCTGGGAAAGCGCTAAAACTATGAAGATGATAACGATGATTTTGTGTTATCTTACAAATAACGTATCTTGCCTGGTCATACTGGTTTAAGAACAATCTGAAGAATAGAACTTCTATTCCTGCTGCAACACTAGTTATACACATTCTTGATCAGCACTGTATATATACTGTCCCACTGCTGGGCACGGGCCTCTTGTCTCTATGAGAAGAATAAGGCCATAGTCCACCACACTGGCCAAATGCGGATTGGCAGACTTCACATGACTTTCGAGAATATTATGGAGAACACTCAGACATGCAGGTTTCCTTTCGATGTTTTCCTTCACCGCTAAGCAAGCGATAATTTACAATTTAATACCCACTTAACTTCGAAAAGTCATTGGTGCGTGACGTGGATTCGAACCCGAGACCCTCTGCGCAGCAGTCTGCCGAGGCTCTCCACTCGGCTATCGCTGCTTCATAACCATTAACAAACAACAATTAATGCGCATAGCCATTAACAAACAACTCGATGGACACGAAGAACATTAACCAGCTCAAATGTCCTATGCCTCGCTGGATCACTGCGGTTAACAAGTTTTGCATGGCATGCAGAATAGTTCGATGTTGCAGTTCCTACAACTGTGTGGACATTTACTTTAAAGTTACTTTTTGTAATGCTTCAAATACACATTATTGGTCTAGAGTTATCCACAAGCGTTTAGCATTCGAGTAAATCTTGCATAATGATAAATGCAATTAGTCTTAGTACTAAGTTTTGTCTTTTTCCGCAGTATTTATTTCCTCATAAAATTGTTGTAATTATTATAGGTGGCAACAACAATCATAATTATGTTGACCATTTATCGTCGACCTCGACTATTTAAACGTTTTCAAATTAGAAACAAAAAACAAGACAGAATAAAACTTGAATTCAATTGATCCAGTAGAATTCACAGAGTACATTGGTATGTAGAATCACACTTAGTAATGCTAAACGTACTCATAGAAATCGTTCCATAAACTGTATTTGTTTCCAACCTAGCTACGAATATAATAGTCCGCATCCATTTGAACGTCTTGGTCAACTTCAGTATAAGAATATTTATTCCATCCAGGACATTCAATATTCTCCCCACACTAGCTTTCAGAAAGCTTTCAATAAATGTGGCCGGTGGCTCGACGCCAAGTCCGCTGAGAAACTTCTCGCAATTGTGTCCCGGTTTAGCCTCAACTTCCACAAGATCTGATTTATTGCTCACTAGAGTGAGCATTGGATAGAATAGTGGGATACGATCTTTGAAAATAGTAGCGGAGAAAATAAAGGCGGAAATACTTTCTTCATTGGTATTCCTTGTAACAACAAAATTACTTTGAAATAGTGGATTTCGAGCACCATGGTGCAAGTCTGAGATGTAACCTGGTTATACCAGAATGATAATTGACATAAGACCCCTTTTCACTTCAGTGTTGGTGACCCAAGATTCCTTTTGCCGGTGCTATAATCTAATATTGATTTAAAGTAGTAATTCCGGCTTCAACTGGTCTTCGATTAACTTTTTAAATACCGATTACTTGCATGTTTTTTCGGTGTGTTGTTTTGGAAATCAAATCTTATCATTAAATAAATACACTAGACACCTATAATAACTATAGAAAAGGTACTGAATGTACTTGTTTTATTCGTATTTTATACAAATATTTACGAAAACCTACTACAAAAACCTCTCATCTTAACCATACTGTGTTTGCAAAATAGATTTATTATATAATAACGTTACGTTAGTGTATAATAAATCTCTGGTTTGTGTACCAGTACATTTTGCGCGTTTGGCGTACGCTATGTTTCTACACCGAAACGTTTCTATTTGCATATGAATCAATAAAACTGAAGCGCGAGGTTTGTATTGCAATATAATTCGACTGCACACATTGTGGTTTGAGCGGTTGTCTGGTCGTTCAACACCACACCGAGTGTTATGGTTCAATCCTCACACGAGATAACGCTTATTGTGATACACAAATTATTGTTTTGAGCCTAGGTGATCGGTTATCGGTAGGTTCGATCCGGACCAATAAAGCTTATTAACAGGAAAAGGTGATTGAAAATTGAAATTAGATCACCAACATTCCTTTACTTTCTTGATCTGTTAACAACTGTGAGTTATGGCACATTTTGTACACTACACTTACGAATGAAACTTAGCAATAGTAACACTCTACTTGATGTGGATTTTCTGTGACAGCTTGGTAGGTACTGATGACTAAAACTAGCTTTCCTTCACGTGTCGAATGCATGCACTTCACTCCACTACGTCAAACTTTGCGTGCACTTTATATAACGTCATATACACAGAAACTTCCACGATACATTGCCATAGTACTTCGCAAGCCATGAACACGTACACCGCAGGTAGTATTAATATCACATTCAGCTACACTCCACTTCTAGCAAGGCCTCAAGCTTCTCAAACAATAGTATAAGACTACATGCTACTAGCAAAAGTTACAATTATGACGGTAACATTAAGAGTGCACGGGTTCAACACTGGCCTGGAAACTGATTTTATCATATTCTGCAATTTTTTGCTTTTACACTTGCATACATTATGCAATATCGAAAGGTCAGTACCGATATAGCTATCTAACATTGCAGGAAAACTAAGGAACTGTAATCTGATATTTTGTTAGGAGATTGTTTAAAGGACCAGGTACTCTTAGATTTATAAGAGAATGTATAGTTCATGTGTAATAGACTAAAAGTTAAGTTACTCATATATATAAGTAGACGCTAAGACAAGAAGACGCCAAGGCGTCGGGATGTGACGACCCCACCGCCCACTGGGATCCACCAGTGCAGTCATTCAACCGGACGATGGCTGTCAAACCGGAAGTAAATGGAAAGATACTAGACGGGCAGCAGCGTCTAGTATCAAAGACTGCCGCCACTGCGATTGCCAAAACGTGGGATCGTGCCAAGCGTGGCGATTACGGCAAAAGCCCCCCAAAATGAGCCACACACCTAAAAAATGGCCTCTAGTCCCCGGCGGCCCCGCTATTACTGGCTACTACATCACTGATAACAACTGATCCTGGCAATATTCAACACGCGCACACTGTGGACTGACGAGAAGATTGCCGAGCTGGAAGAAGAACTGAGCAAGTTACGATGGGATATTATAGGCCTATTTGAGGTCCGAAGACAGGGTGAGGACTCGATAGTGCTCAATTCCGGTAACTTGCTCTTCTACCGGGAGGGCGACCAACAGTCCCAAGGTGGTGTCGGGTTCACCGTCCACAAATCTTTCTTGAACAGCGTGGTTAATATATCGAGTGTGTTGAGCAGGGTAGCGCACCTGATACTCAGAGTATCTAAACGATATTCGTTAAAGGTCACACAGGTCTACCGGAACGACATAGATGCACCCCGATGGGTAGGTAGAAGCTATGTATGAGGACATATCTCCGGCCATACATGGCTTCAGAAGCCATTACACCGTTGTCATGGAAGATTTCAACGCAAAACTGAGTAAACGAAGCGGTGATGAGCTGAGAGTGGGGCAATTTGGATATGGACATCGGAACTCGAGGGGTCACTTGCTGGCTAGCTTCATGAAGAAAGGAGGACTCTTCGTGATGAATTCCTTCTTCAAAAAGCGCGAATGCTGCAAGTAGACCTGGATAAGTCCAGACGGTGCTACCAAATACGAGATCGACTTAATCATGTCAACGAAGAGGCAAATATTCAATGATGTATCCGTGATCAATTCTCTTAAAGTGGGCAGCGATCACTGAATGGTAAGAGGCACATTGAGTATTAGTCTTAGCCTCGAACAAAACCCCAAAAGCTGTCAGCTTGAACTTCGAAACTGCTTCGAATGACTGGGAGAGTGCGAAGATGTGGACGACATCAGTGACAGTTCGTGGATGCTGTTCATACAACGGGCTTGAAGTTCAAAGAGCTAATAAAATCTCTGGAATCCTCAAACTCATTGAAGAAAGGCGTAGGATGCTTCTGCTATCCTCCGACGACATGCCAAAATATTGGCGTCTCAATACGCAGATCTCTAAGTCTCTGACTCTTGATCTCCGCCAATAAAACACTAATGCCCGGTTTCTGAAATCCCCAGATATACTCTCAACAGTTATTGATTCGTTATCATAATCATAATCATTTTTTCGCATCAAACATGGTATGAAAGGGTGTTACAATCTAAAAAAGGTACAAACATGTTTCGCTAGATTATAGCATGCAAAAAATTCCTATTTGGACAATCTATTTGTTATACATAACAAAACAATATTAAAACTTTGCGTCAATAAATTCTTTTACATCATAGAAATTATATTCATTTAGCCAAGTATACAATGTTTTCTTAAATGATCTTAGTTTCAATTCCTTGAAATGTTTTGGTAGTTTATTAAAAATACGTACACACATTGCTAGACAGCTTTTGTTATACTTGATAAGTCTCGGGGTATCATTTAATACCAGTCTAAAAGGATCTCTTCTATTTCGACAATGCACTTCATCTGCTGTTTTAAACAATTCTTTATTCTTATAAACAAACATACATATTTCATAAAGGTAGAGAGACGGCAAAGGTAACAAATTCAGTTCTTTGAATATTGGCCTGCATGAATCACCCGGTTTAAGGCCATTTATAGCCCTTGTGCATTTCTTTTGTGCTATAAAATATTATGCCCTATTGAAATCCAGACTATTACCCCAGACTATAAGCCCGTATCGGAGTACGGATTCCACGTAAGCGTGGTAGGATATGATGGCAGTTTTTCTATTTGTTACGCTTTTTATTTGCCTTAAGGCATAAACAAATTTATTAATTCTATTTGTAATATTATCTAGATGTGATTTCCAATTTATGCATTCGTCTATTATTATCCCAAGGAATTTTGTATGTGTCACCTGTTTTATATGATTTATATTTAGATTGATAATATATTTATTATTATAACACTTGTTAAATTGTATATAAACGGATTTATCTAAATTAATTTTCAAATTATTTATGTCAAGCCAATTTAATAATGAATTAATTGTAATATTTATGTCAGTCTCAAGATCTATAATTGTATTATTGTTTTTATTAGTTGTCACTATGATTGATATATCATCGGCAAATATAATGCACTTGTGATTCGTTATTTTAGTAATGTCATTAATATATAGAACGAATAAGATTGGTCCCAATACGCTGCCCTGCGGGACGCCACATTTGATTTGCCTTTATGTTGAGGAGTATGAAGTTAAGTAACTATGTGCGTTTAGTTTATTAATAACGACGCTTTGTCTTCTACTACATAAATAAGAGGATATCCACTGCAATGCAGGTCCTCTTATCCCCATAGCTTCCAGTTTCGGTAATAATATGTCATGGGAAACCAGATCGAACGCTTTCGATAAATCAAAAAACAAGCCCGTAGTAAAGTTTCTGTTATTAACGTTCGTGAGAACTTCATTAACAAGGGAGAAGACTGCTAGAGTAGTCGATTTAGATTTTTGGAATCCAAATTGATCATTAGTTATAATCTGAAATTTCGTGCAATAATTTATTAATCTTTTGTGCATACATTTTTCAAATATTTTAGAGATTATAGGTATAAGAGTAATTGGACGGTAATTACTAATATCAGATTGTTCTCCCTTTTTGAATAAAGGTTTAACTACGGATAGTTTTAGTGCTTCTGGAAAAATGCCGAGTGAGAATGACATGTTTATTAAATATTTCAAGATCCCCGTTATCTCATTGCAGCATGTTTTCAGGATTTTCGTGTTAATACCATCATAGCCATCAAGTGTTATTCAGACCCATAATTTCCAGTTTGACCTCGGTCTCTGACATAGGTCTCAAGAACATTGAATTGCCAGATGGAATTACATTAAGGTCATGGCAAGATTTGTTTTATGTGTTTCTTTACCCATCAAGCCAACATAGTAGTTGTTGAAGTGAGAAGCTATTTCAGTGGGGTCTGTAATCTCAATATTATTAATTTTTATGATTTCCATGTTATCTTTTCGGGTGGTGTTATTTATCTAATTCTTGATTACGTTCCATGTGGCTTTGCATTTATTTTCATGTTTGTTTATGTAATGTATATTTGCATTTATTTTAGAAGCAAAAATGCATCTTTTTAAGAGCTTCGAATAATTTATATATTTCATTTTGTTACTGATAGTTTTACCTTTATAGTATCGGTATCTTAAATTACGTTTGGTTTTACAACTTTGCATGAGACCTCTACTAATCCAGTGTTGTTTCTTATTGTTAAGTATATCAATTTTAACTCATATTTTTGGAAAGAATAATTTATAGAACAAGCATAGTAAATCATGAAAATCGCTAAATGCAGCATTTACATCGTTTTCCAGGTAAACACTAGACCACGATAAACTTTGTAGGCAATTCTTGAATTTTTTAATGTGCTCTAATCTTTAATCAGTTTTGTAAGTATAGTATGTTGTTGGCATATGCGGTTTATGTTGTATCGGAAAGCTTAGCATCTGTGCGGTGTCATGGTCCGAGAGTTGCAGTGGTAGCACAACAGCGCTAGCGTTATGAATATTGCTTAGTATATGGTCGATGCATGACAATTTACGTGTGGGCACATTTATATGAATTCTCATATTATAATTATTACATAAATCATGCAGTTGATTGGTAATATTGCCCTTTTTCAGAGTATTAATGTTAAAATCACCAGTAACAACAATATTTATTTTAGATTTGTATTTATTTAAGATATCATGAAGCAGATAACTTAATTTTGTAATAAATTGATTTGGATCTGATTGAGGAGTTCTATAAATACATATGACAATTAATTTCAAGGTGGTTATCTCTATACCACAGCATTCAAATGTGTTTTGTGACGCGTATTTTTGTGCAAGTGACATTTCTTTAAAAAATATGCCTTTTTTAACTAAGATGCAGGTGCCACCTCTTTTTGTTTCCCTACAATTGTTAACCGCCATCTGGTAGTTATATACTTTTATATAATTTTCAGTACCTTTTTTTATAAAGGTTTCAGAAGGACAGATTACATCTGGATCATTTTTTCCTTCCTTTAATTCCTGTATGGTTAATTCAAGTAGTTCTTGTTTGGCTAATATGCTAGCAATATTTTGGTGGAGTACTATGAATCTATGTGTTGTCTTATCAACATCATTGTCAAGGACGAAAAAGCTTATCATTTTTATTTACTATAGGGAAATAATAAGGTATAGTGCCCTTGTGTATTTTTTTCCCGTATTGTAAATGCTTATTATGTATAGCTTCGGATGGTGGTGATTGTTTTTCGCTATGACTCTGAAAATAAAAAGGGATTGTACCTTTTTTTGGTGCAGGTCTGCCATTAACCATTTTTTCGGTTGATTTGTTACACATTAAGCGTTTTTTGAGTGCGCGTAGATCCAAATACTTCTCGTTATAGTCTATGCAATCTATAACGTAATTTAACGCCTTGTAAATATCATAGTGTGCATATTTTTTATAAAAGGCGTTAACTTTATATTCCAGGAAATGACAATTTTTGTATTTGTTGCATAGATTTTTTAAAGAATTGTTTAAATCAGCAATGTCTATATACGTGTTTTCTACTTCTTTAAGTAGGTACAATAATACTGTTTTTCCTATGTTTTTGTAAAATAAATCGCAGTTGAGACAAAAGTATTTTTAAGTTATGGTCATTTTCACCAACACAAATAATGAGTTTATCGTCAGATTTTAACTTAATATTAAAGCAATTCTGGACAACATCGGTACTTTGTGCATTTGGCTTCGTTTCGGCGATGACTTTGTATTTCTCGTACTGTCTATTTGTCCTTGTGTGCGAAAGAGCCGCTGCTAGTCCGACGCACTGTTGTGTGCCAAAGATGAATATATTCTTCTTTATGGTGTCAATGTAACTTCGGTTTGTAATTGTTGGACCTTCATGTAGTGTTCTGGTGTTACGCAACGATAGAGGTGTAGAAGGTGTAGAAGACACGTTGTTTCTATGCAGGAATGATTTACTTTTACTTTTTATCCTGATACCTGGGCTTTCTGATATGGAGTAGGCACTGCATAGAGATTGTAATACCTTTATTTATGTGCTTAACTTGTAACTGTTGGACCTTCATGTAGTGTTCTGGTGTTACGCAACGCATGTTGATCCTGAATTATGCTGGGTTCCTGGATTTGGGTGCTTGTTTGGAGATGGGTCATAGTTTGAAGGCGATTTGTCAGATGGTTGACTTCGTGTTCAGTAGCTTTCAGTTGTTGTTGCAGACTTGCTATTTGTTTTTGCAGACATAATATTAATTTGCCACTCTCATAGACATCTTTATTCGCCTTTGATGATAGAGGTGTAGAAGGTGTAGAAGACACGTTGTTTCTATGCAGGAATGATTTACTTTTACTTTTTATCCTGATACCTGGGCTTTCTGATATGGAGTAGGCACTGCATAGAGATTTTAATACCTTTATTTATGTGCTTAACTTGTTAATCTGTTTGCGTAAATCGGTGTTTTCTAGCAATGTATTTTCTAGTTCAGTTTCAGTACTTTCTAGTTTACCGGTCAGCTGTTAAATTGTTCTCCTTTAGTTCTGAATTTATTACTAGCTCAGATATTGTTCCGTCCACGCTCCTTGAAAGTTTGTTCGGGGTGATATATAACTCGTCAGACATTTCGGAGTCTATGAGTATATGTGAGTCCTGGATTCTCGAGATATCATGTTTTTTTGTTTTATCACTTGGTGTTAGCGTTACTACTGCGTTAAGAACATTTTCTTTTAATGAAGGTGTTTTAAAAGTTTTGAGTTTTTTTCTCAGAGTAATATTAGATGTCATGGCGCTTGCTGCGGTGCCACTATCTTTCTTATTCTGAATACATGTCTTGCACCTCCAGTTCTTTTTGGAGTCTTGGTTCATAATTCGATATGTTTGTTCTGGGAAGCCATCGCAATTTAGTTCGAATCTGTTATTACAAATTGAGCAGAGTGCGGTATTTTTAATGCTAACAGATTTTTTACATTTGTGACATGTTACTAGTGATACCATCTTGTGGCTGATTCGCGGTACTTTTCTTCTCACTGGTAATGTAATCGATAAATACCTTTATGAATGTTCGGCTTTATTGTCTATGCCTCTTAATTATCATTCGTTCATTTGACGTGAAAATGGTCACAACACTAGTGGATCAGATGTCAGTTATGTCAACACAGTCATAACATTTCTTATGATTCAAAAAACAACAACAAACTTTTTCCCCAACGGTTTTTAATTTTACGAATACCTCGTTTATCTTATTTGGGTGCTCAGACTTCAGATTTGTATAGTTGGGCATGTGCAAATATTGAATAATGGTAAGTACTCACGGTTTTCTTCGATAAATAATCGCTTTTATGACTCACAACATTTCTGTGTTATAGTTAGTCCGTTCGTATTACAGAATGTGGTTATTATGGTTGGGCTGTACGTATACTGTTACAAACAATTCCTTGACAGTTCCAAACACTTCGGCACCTATGGCTATTAACTTTTAAACGATCTGTTGAAGAATTTAGTAATTTATCGAAATCGAATTACGAGAACAATGTTTACAGAACGATGACAGCTGTCAATCTTTCGTTAAAGTTATGGAAAGGATAAATGTTGGCTAACTGACACTGCGTTTCTGAATGCCCATTGGAGCGTTCCATAACTATTGAACCAATACGTAGTTCTTTTTCTGCCACTAGATGGATCTGTTATAAAAAACGTGTTGAAAATTTATTTGACTATGTTAATTTATCCGTTAAACTTGATTTTTAATCGTATTTTTTTTTTCAGGAGTAAACAAATAGCTGTTCGTTATTTTACTAAAATAATATCATAATGCGTCATTCTTAATGGCTGTATACCTGCTTACTTACAGCGTAAAAAAAGAATTCAAATCAGGCCTTGCTGTCAGAAGTCCAGATGTTAAGATCTTTGTTTATTTTTGTTTTATGTTGTGCGTGTGCGACTTAAGCGTGTTATTTTAATTTCGTAAACGATAATAGGTCTTGTGGTGTTGTTTCGTAAAAATAGACTAAATTGTAAAACGCAGTAGGTAAAAATGATACGTAAGGGAAAAGATGCTTCTTATCCAAGTAGCCCAAGATTACTTATCTATGATAAATTATAAAAAGAATAATTATATTGATCATAAATTCTTCATCTGTAAACATTTCAAAGGGATTACTCCTAGGTATTAGGTGTCCAGGAACTGATTTATTAGCAATAAAGTCCAGGACTTCAAAAGCAAACTCGGACGAACTGCTCGAATACGACATTTTGTATCAGTTATGTAAAAGTTCTACCTAAACACAAACCTATCATAACCCTAAAATAAAACGTTTGACAAAAGTCAAACTTCAAATATAGTTACGGAACCGATAAACGGCGAACATTGGTCGGTTAAGTTAAATTAAGGATAACTGGAGTTTAAGTTGTGATGCGTTGTTCAGAAACGCACTTTCTTGAGTTATCGAATCAATAACGCTAACGGATAGACAAACTACCGATAAAAGTACCTCAGAAACCGGGCATAAGTGTGTTTGGGAGGCGATAGAGCGAAATAAGGGTTCCAAAGTGTTCCAAAGAGATCTGCTTATCAGGTAGAGTCAGCTGACAAAGTTGAAGATGGAGGATGGCAGAATTATGTCGACCAAACCTCAGCTCCTGGAGGAGATCGAAAGATTCTATGGACAGCGATACACGAGTACACGAACACCTGTTACTACTACAGCCACTGAGCCTAGAGCTGGATTGACTCGACACTATACCGAAATAACCCGGACGTCAGCATGCACGAGATTAGTGTAGCCCTAATACAACTAAAAACAACAAGGCACCGGTGATGACGGGATAACGACAGAGCTTCTGAAAGCTGGCGAAGCACCTGCCATGGAAATTATTTGGAAGCTATTCAATTCCGCAACACTCGACGGCAAAACGCCACAGGCATAGCACAAAAGTGTGGTGGTGCTTTTCTTCAAAAAGGGCGACAAAACCATTTTGAACAACTACAGATCCATCTCACTTCTGAGTCACGTCTATAAGTTGTTTTCTTGGGTCATCACGAATCGTCATGAGAGCAAGCTAGACGACTTCCAGCCTCCCGAACAAGCCGGATGCCGTAAAGGCCATAGACCACAAACATACGCTGCGGCAGGTTATACAGAAGTCCGAGGAGTATAACCAGCCTCTATGCTTGGTGTTTGTGGACTATGAGAAAGCCTTTGATTCGATCGAAACCTTGGGCAGTGCTGCAGTCTCTCCAATGGTGCCAAATTGACTATCGATATGTCAAAGTGCTGAAGTGTTTGTACAATAACGCCACCATGTCTGTCTCAAAACCTATTTGGCTACAGCGAGGGATGAGGCATGGAGATGTTATATCTCCGAAACTCTTCAGCGCTGCGCTGGAAGACGTTTTCAAGCTTCTGGACTAGGAAGGACTCGGAATCAACATCAACGGCGAGTACATCACTCACCGTCGATTTGCTGATTATATCGTATTCATGGCTGAGACCATGGAAGACCTCAGCACAATGCTCGATGGCCTCTGTGGAGTCTCCCAACAAGTAGGTCTTAAGATGAATATGGACAAAACGAAAATCATGTCTAACGTCTATGTCGTACCTGCTCCTATCCAGGTTGGGAACTCTGCACTCAAAGTTGTCGACAAGTACGTCTGCGCGATTCTTCTTTTTCACGTGCCATCTTCCTGGTCGGCGACCAGTTGTCCATATATTGTCCTCTCTTCCGTCATGCGAATGAGTGTCTCTGTACTCTCTGCCTTCAACCAGTCTCTCAAGTTTCTGGTCCATGAAGTTCTTCTTCTACCCCAACCCCGTTCACCCTCTATTTTTCCTTCAATTATTACGCTTAATAAGTTATATTTATGGTTTCTATATATATGTCCAAAATAGCTTAAATATCATTTTTTTTTTAAGCAATGGGGACTAATAACAAACAGCTTATGAAAGACGAAAATTATCAGACATATCGCTTGGCCAATTGCGAAAACTTCTAAATATGTACCTCATTATAGTCTTATGTATAAAATGGTGCACACGTTCATTAGGAACTGCTATTATGTCCATGCAACAAAAGATTTATAAGACAAAGCAAAACATAGTCTAATACCGCGCTTTACTTGAATAAAGTCTTTTGTCAGAACGAGTGTGGTTAGTTCCTCTAGCTATTGTTTTACGTGTAGGGACAATATGTAACTTGTTAAACTGAGACACGTATTACAGTTTGAATTCTAAGACTTATACTATTTGGGAGCATTAGTTTCAATTTATGCACGGCCTTTTCAATTGCTTTCCTACTCCTACTATTATACAAGAATTAGTTTGAAGTATTATATTACAAAGTGTAAAATACTTAGCGTTTAGTTAAGTGGATAATTCAATACTTACAAACCGTTCTGAGTGCTGAGGTTTTACTCACATATGGTAGCCAGTCTGGTTTACCTAGTTTTCTGGTTTCATATTATGACTTGGTAAAAATGGAATTGGTTCATAACCATAAATATAATAATAGTAGTAAGAGGTAGGTACATTAGGACCAAGACATAACTGGCGAAAAGTGGTTGTGTAATACCTACACCTCTGCCTACCCCTTCTGGGATGAAAGGCGTGAAGTCATGTCATGTCATGTCATGTCATGTCATGTCATGTTATGTTATGTTATATTATGTTACTAGAGGACGCCAGCAGCTACGCCTGCATTTTTTTTTAATTTACCCGTTTTGGCCAATCCCGTGGGAATTTCGGGAAATCCCTTCTTAGTGCACCCCTACGGTCCCCAAGGAACATACATGCCAAATTTCAGCTTCCTGCGCCCAATAGTTTCGGCTGTAGCGTGTCTGTCAGTCAGTCAGTAACGCAAGGATTTTATATATTAAGATGTTATGTTATGTTATGTTATGTTATGTTAGTAAGAGGTAAGTAATTTTGTTTTTAAATTAATGTAACGTCATACTATAAATTTATTTCACTAGTGCATATTTCGTGGGCGTGCTAAGAACGTCGAAGTTATAAATACGCTTTTCAGGCTTTAAATATTATCCGTCGAAATGAGAAAACTTTAAAAATTCTTATTAGACTGCAGATACGTTAGAAAACGGTAAAAAGTAAAATAAAACTACAGTAGGATGAAACCCATTGGAGAAGGAAGAGAATATAGCGATCATTAAAGGCAAAATAAATTACGGGCGATCCGAGGTCGGGAAGTGGATGGGGTTGCGATTTTAAGGGTAAAAAAGGGTTTATCTCGATTGCCAGAAAAACTACAAGTCCTACGGGAAAAACGTCAATGGCAAAGTTGTAGGTAATAAAAAGATCTACAACTTTTGTATTTACACTTTATTCATTTATGTGAAAATTCAAATAACCAAGTTTTTGGTTTTTTATTTTTAACTTTCACAATAGTTTTTTCTTTTACACGAAATTTGGTGAAAACTTCCCTTTTTATGTTCCAAAGACACTGTAAATGTTTTTTTATTTAAAATATTTATTTTTACGTCTTATTTTGACTTAATATCGAAATAAAACCCTAATTTTTAATTGAAATTCTCACATCAAAATATCAGCTTTTTTTTTAAATTGTTCGGCCTTTTGTTCGTTGAAATCTCTACTTTCTGATGGTGTGAATTAAATATACATTACTAATATCAACGTTCTCAGAAAATGCAAAGAAATGAAACAAACTCGAGACCGAGCTTTTTATTCATAATGTACAATTTTGAGATATTTATTAAAATTAATACTTTAATTACTCGAAAAACGTAAGATTCCATGCTACATTGATAAATAAGAACTTAAAAATCGATATATACAACTAAAATTAGCAACCAAGTAAGTTAATATTTAATAAGACATCTACAATATTTGAAGAAATAAAGTTAGTTAGAAAGAAAGTTTTAGAATCATTTTTAATTATAGCGTAGACTCCTATTTATTGCTATTTTAAGATAATGTATATACCTGAGTGACCCACAGACAATTTGAGCCCATCAATTGTTATTTTATAGAGAAGTGGGGAAGAGCTAGGTGGATCCCAGCCCTGACATTTATTTTTATGAACAATGTTGTTCACTGTTCTGTATTTCGAATACTGACTAATTGTTTTACAGCTGATATGAAATAACAGGCAGTAAGGCCCAGATCCACGTAGCCCTTCCCCTTTTCTCTATAAAATAACTAATGATGGGCTAAAACTTTTTGTGGGTCACTCAGGTATATACATTATCTTAAAATAGCAATAAATAGAAGTCTACGCTATAATTTAAAGAAGATTCTAAAACTTTCTTCAAATATTGTAGATGTCTTATTAAATATTAACTTATTTGGTTGCTAATTTTAGTTGCATATATCGATTTTTAAGTTCTTATTTATCAATGTAGCATGGAATCGTACGTTTTTCGAGTAATTAAAGTATTAATTTTAATAAATATCTCACTCGATTTCTCGCGATTTGTATGTAGTCTTATAATCTTGCCCGGCGGGAGTGTTGTGATTATCATGTCGGCGAGGTATGGTGTTGCTTAAGGGGTTTGTAACTGAACGCCGATAGATATTACAGTTTGACTAATGTGAGCGGAAAGATGGAATGTTTGACTTACATCTCGAAACGTAGGCATCACATGGATAGCTCTGTTTGACCTCGATGCCAATGATTTGACAGTATGGTTCTTCCTGAATTCTCTCGGTGCGACCTGTAGGTTAAAATGTTATATGATTCCACTGTCCGGCAGTCTAGTATTGCAGGTCTATCAATTTCTATGGTACGAATTACGAATTATAACTGCCAAATACAATAGCGCCCAATATCCTGTGACCAGGTCTTTGGTAGGCCTAGATTTACACAGCACACACACAGCTGTCTAGCACCCCGCAGAGCTTTCTGGGTATAATCTCATAATAATTACTGCCAAATACAATAGCGCCCAATATCCTGTGACCAGGTCTTTGGTAGGCCTAGATTTACACAGCACACACACAGCTGTCTAGCACCCCCCAGAGCTTTCTGGGTATAATTTCATAATAATATCTACTACCTGTATACAGGTCTCTCTCGGATATTTCACCGCTGCCCAAATATTGTATGTGTCGGATATTTCACCGCTCTGTAACGGACGTCTCCGTTCTCTCCCCACTGAGGCATAAACGTCATTATCCTCAGCAGAGGTCTAAACACCTCTACTATTACAATACAGAATTACCATACAATACATTACCAATTTCTAGATACGTAGAAACAATAGGATCCCATATAATTAGCTTTACAACACTAGCTACTCGCAAACAGTAGGAATCACTAAATACTTAGCTCCAGCGCCCATTTATGATATCATCAGAACACAGATCATCATGCAGTCAGCACATTTAATATTGTATCAGCACATCAACATATTTAATAATAATACATTTACTACATTTCTCATATGATTTTACACAGTATATAATGTTTCAAATGACAATGTCAATACTATGAAGTAATAAAGTAATTTCGTATTCCTCATATATCAAGTTCAAACCTCAAACGTAGAACCGTCGGTTGTGGCCAGTACTTACATAGAGGTTGGTTAAGTATTCACATAGAGGTTGGTTATCATTTACTCTTTCTATTGTGGCTCATTTTAAATTCATTAAATCGCGACACTCCCGCCGGGCAAGATTATAAGACTGCATACAAATCGCGAGAAATCGCGACACTCCCGCCGGGTACGATTACAAGAATACATACAAATCGCGATTCTGAGGCATAAACGTCTTTATCCTCAACAGAGGTCTAAACACCTCTACTATTACAATACAGAATTACCATACAATACATTACCAATTTCTAGATACGTAGAAACAATAGGATCCCATATAATTAGCTTTACAACACTAGCTACTCGCAAACAGTAGGAATCACTAAATACTTAGCTCCAGCGCCCATTTATGATATCATCAGAACACAGATCATCATGCAGTCAGCACATTTAATATTGTATCAGCACATCAACATATTTAATAATAATACATTTACTACATTTCTCATTGATTTTACACAGTATATAATGTTTCAAATGACAATGTCAATACTAAGAAGTAATAAAGTAATTTCGTATTCTTCATATATCAAGTTCAAACCTCAAACGTAGAACCGTCGGTTGTGGCCAGTACTTATATAGAGGTTGGTTAAGTATTCACATAGAGGTTGGTTATCATTTACTCTTTCTATGTGGCTCATTTTAAATTCATTAAATCGCGAGAAATCGCGACAGTGCTATGCCATCTTATTTTAAAAGGTAGGGTTTTGGTTGAAAACTTACAGTATGTTGTTTACTATACATAAAAAATACTATAATTGAATAAACCTAGTACGATACTGCTATATGGCGTAATTAGTTATAACAGTAACATAACATGTAAATTAAATCACTTAGAAAACTAAAACATCTAGTTAAATTCAGTTGGTCAACCGGGTTGACGTACTTTTTTACGAAATATTGGTGCTATAATTGGTTTTCGTTCAGTGAGAAAAGGCTCAGAAATCTCAAACAATCATTTCGTCAATCCTCTTCTTTCCAAGCCTTTAATACTTAAAGTGTGTTATGCACTACTATACTACTCTATATTATTATTTTTCTTAAGTATTTTATATCTGCCGGCTACGGAAACTGTTCCAATTACGAATATAACAGTATAATAATTGAAAAAGAAAGTAATAATTTTATAATAATTGTTATACTCTATAACACATTTAAATACCTATGCTGGAGTCAAAATTTGGTTAAAGATTTTAAAAACTTTAATCACCACGAAGTCTTGTATTATTACTCAAAGCTTAAAAATATGGTGAGACCTAGGCACAATGCTCGATGGCCTCTGTAGAGTCTCTCAACAAGTAGGTCTTAAGATGAACATGGACAAGACGAAAATCATGTCGAACGTCCATGTTGTACCTGCTCCTATTCAGGTTGGGAACTCTACGCTCGAAGTTGTCGACAAGTATACCTACCTGGGACAAGTAGTCCAATTAGGTAGGTCCAACTTCGAGAAGGAGGTCAATCGTCGAATCCAACTCGGTTGGGCAGCGTTCGGGAAGCTACGACAAATCTTCTCGTCCGATATCCCGCAGTGTCTCAAGACGAAAGTCTTTGACCAGTGTGTGTTACCAGTGATGACTTACGGATCAGAGACGTGGTCGCTCACTATGGGCCTTATCAGAAGTCTCAAGCTCACTCAGAGGGCGATGGAGAGAGCTATGCTTGGAGTTTCCCTGCGAGATCGAATCAGAAATGAGGAGATCCGCAGTAGAACCAAAGTCGCCGACATAGCTCTCCGGATAGCCAAGCTGAAGTGGCAGTGGGCAGGGCACATAGCTCGAAGAACCGATGGCCGTTGGGGCAGAAAGGTTCTGGAGTGGCGGCCACGTACCGGACGACGCAGCAGAGGTAGGCCCCCCGCAAGGTGGACCGACGACCTCGTCAAGATCGCGGGAGGCGGTTGGATGCGGGCGGCTCAAGACCGGTCTGTGTGGAGAACCTTGGGGGAGGCCTATTTCCAGCAGTGGACGTCGTTTGGCTGATATGATGATGAAAAATATGGTGAAATAAGCTGGTTCCCATGCAGAACTTAAGGTCATAGTTTGAAGGCGATTTGTCAGATGGTTGACTTCGTGTTCAGTAGCTTTCAGTTGTTGTTGCAGACTTGCTATTTGTTTTTGCAGACATAATATTAATTTGCCACTCTCATAGACATCTTTATTGGCCTTTGATGATAGAGGTTTGTTTGCGTAAATCGGTGTTTTCTAGCAATGTATTTTCTAGTTCAGTTTCAGTACTTTCTAGTTTACCGGTCAGCTGTTAAATTGTTCTCCTTTAGTTCTGAATTTATTACTAGCTCAGATATTGTTCCGTCCACGCTCCTTGAAAGTTTGTTCGGGGTGATATATAACTCGTCAGACATTTCGGAGTCTATGAGTATATGTGAGTCCTGGATTCTCGAGATATCATGTTTTTTTGTTTTATCACTTGGTGTTAGCGTTACTACTGCGTTAAGAACATTTTCTTTTAATGAAGGTGTTTTAAAAGTTTTGAGTTTTTTTCTCAGAGTAATATTAGATGTCATGGCGCTTGCTGCGGTGCCACTATCTTTCTTATTCTGAATACATGTCTTGCACCTCCAGTTCTTTTTGGAGTCTTGGTTCATAATTCGATATGTTTGTTCTGGGAAGCCATCGCAATTTAGTTCGAATCTGTTATTACAAATTGAGCAGAGTGCGGTATTTTTAATGCTAACAGATTTTTTACATTTGTGACATGTTACTAGTGATACCATCTTGTGGCTGATTCGCGGTACTTTTCTTCTCACTGGTAATGTAATCGATAAATACCTTTATGAATGTTCGGCTTTATTGTCTATGCCTCTTAATTATCATTCGTTCATTTGACGTGAAAATGGTCACAACACTAGTGGATCAGATGTCAGTTATGTCAACACAGTCATAACATTTCTTATGATTCAAAAAACAACAACAAACTTTTTCCCCCACGGTTTTTAATTTTACGAATACCTCGTTTATCTTATTTGGGTGCTCAGACTTCAGATTTGTATAGTTGGGCATGTGCAAATATTGAATAATGGTAAGTACTCACGGTTTTCTTCGATAAATAATCGCTTTTATGACTCACAACATTTCTGTGTTATAGTTAGTCCGTTCGTATTACAGAATGTGGTTATTATGGTTGGGCTGTACGTATACTGTTGCAAACAATTCCTTGACAGTTCCAAACACTTCGGCACCTATGGCTATTAACTTTTAAACGATCTGTTGAAGAATTTAGTAATTTATCGAAATCGAATTACGAGAACAATGTTTACAGAACGATGACAGCTGTCAATCTTTCGTTAAAGTTATGGAAAGGATAAATGTTGGCTAACTGACACTGCGTTTCTGAATGCCCATTGGAGCGTTCCATAACTATTGAACCAATACGTAGTTCTTTTTCTGCCACTAGATGGATCTGTTATAAAAAACGTGTTGAAAATTTATTTAACTATGTTAATTTATCCGTTAAACTTGATTTTTAATCGTATTTTTTTTTTCAGGAGTAAACAAATAGCTGTTCGTTATTTTACTAAAATAATATCATAATGCGTCATTCTTAATGGCTGTATACCTGCTTACTTACAGCGTAAAAAAAGAATTCAAATCAGGCCTTGCTGTCAGAAGTCCAGATGTTAAGATCTTTGTTTATTTTTGTTTTATGTTGTGCGTGTGCGACTTAAGCGTGTTATTTTAATTTCGTAAACGATAATAGGTCTTGTGGTGTTGTTTCGTAAAAATAGACTAAATTGTAAAACGCAGTAGGTAAAAATGATACGTAAGGGAAAAGATGCTTCTTATCCAAGTAGCCCAAGATTACTTATCTATGATAAATTATAAAAAGAATAATTATATTGATCATAAATTCTTCATCTGTAAACATTTCAAAGGGATTACTCCTAGGTATTAGGTGTCCAGGAACTGATTTATTAGCAATAAAGTCCAGGACTTCAAAAGCAAACTCGGACGAACTGCTCGAATACGACATTTTGTATCAGTTATGTAAAAGTTCTACCTAAACACAAACCTATCATAACCCTAAAATAAAACGTTTGACAAAAGTCAAACTTCAAATATAGTTACGGAACCGATAAACGGCGAACATTGGTCGGTTAAGTTAAATTAAGGATAACTGGAGTTTAAGTTGTGATGCGTTGTTCAGAAACGCACTTTCTTGAGTTATCGAATCAATAACGCTAACGGATAGACAAACTACCGATAAAAGTACCTCAGAAACCGGGCATAAGTGTGTTTGGGAGGCGATAGAGCGAAATAAGGGTTCCAAAGTGTTCCAAAGAGATCTGCTTATCAGGTAGAGTCAGCTGACAAAGTTGAAGATGGAGGATGGCAGAATTATGTCGACCAAACCTCAGCTCCTGGAGGAGATCGAAAGATTCTATGGACAGCGATACACGAGTACACGAACACCTGTTACTACTACAGCCACTGAGCCTAGAGCTGGATTGACTCGACACTATACCGAAATAACCCGGACGTCAGCATGCACGAGATTAGTGTAGCCCTAATACAACTAAAAACAACAAGGCACCGGTGATGACGGGATAACGACAGAGCTTCTGAAAGCTGGCGAAGCACCTGCCATGGAAATTATTTGGAAGCTATTCAATTCCGCAACACTCGACGGCAAAACGCCACAGGCATAGCACAAAAGTGTGGTGGTGCTTTTCTTCAAAAAGGGCGACAAAACCATTTTGAACAACTACAGATCCATCTCACTTCTGAGTCACGTCTATAAGTTGTTTTCTTGGGTCATCACGAATCGTCATGAGAGCAAGCTAGACGACTTCCAGCCTCCCGAACAAGCCGGATGCCGTAAAGGCCATAGACCACAAACATACGCTGCGGCAGGTTATACAGAAGTCCGAGGAGTATAACCAGCCTCTATGCTTGGTGTTTGTAGACTATGAGAAAGCCTTTGATTCGATCGAAACCTTGGGCAGTGCTGCAGTCTCTCCAATGGTGCCAAATTGACTATCGATATGTCAAAGTGCTGAAGTGTTTGTACAATAACGCCACCATGTCTGTCTCAAAACCTATTTGGCTACAGCGAGGGATGAGGCATGGAGATGTTATATCTCCGAAACTCTTCAGCGCTGCGCTGGAAGACGTTTTCAAGCTTCTGGACTAGGAAGGACTCGGAATCAACATCAACGGCGAGTACATCACTCACCGTCGATTTGCTGATTATATCGTATTCATGGCTGAGACCATGGAAGACCTCAGCACAATGCTCGATGGCCTCTGTGGAGTCTCCCAACAAGTAGGTCTTAAGATGAATATGGACAAAACGAAAATCATGTCTAACGTCTATGTCGTACCTGCTCCTATCCAGGTTGGGAACTCTGCACTCAAAGTTGTCGACAAGTACGTCTGCGCGATTCTTCTTTTTCACGTGCCATCTTCCTGGTCGGCGACCAGTTGTCCATATATTGTCCTCTCTTCCGTCATGCGAATGAGTGTCTCTGTACTCTCTGCCTTCAACCAGTCTCTCAAGTTTCTGGTCCATGAAGTTCTTCTTCTACCCCAACCCCGTTCACCCTCTATTTTTCCTTCAATTATTACGCTTAATAAGTTATATTTATGGTTTCTATATATATGTCCAAAATAGCTTAAATATCATTTTTTTTTTTAAGCAATGGGGACTAATAACAAACAGCTTATGAAAGACGAAAATTATCAGACATATCGCTTGGCCAATTGCGAAAACTTCTAAATATGTACCTCATTATAGTCTTATGTATAAAATGGTGCACACGTTCATTAGGAACTGCTATTATGTCCATGCAACAAAAGATTTATAAGACAAAGCAAAACATAGTCTAATACCGCGCTTTACTTGAATAAAGTCTTTTGTCAGAACGAGTGTGGTTAGTTCCTCTAGCTATTGTTTTACGTGTAGGGACAATATGTAACTTGTTAAACTGAGACACGTATTACAGTTTGAATTCTAAGACTTATACTATTTGGGAGCATTAGTTTCAATTTATGCACGGCCTTTTCAATTGCTTTCCTACTCCTACTATTATACAAGAATTAGTTTGAAGTATTATATTACAAAGTGTAAAATACTTAGCGTTTAGTTAAGTGGATAATTCAATACTTACAAACCGTTCTGAGTGCTGAGGTTTTACTCACATATGGTAGCCAGTCTGGTTTACCTAGTTTTCTGGTTTCATATTATGACTTGGTAAAAATGGAATTGGTTCATAACCATAAATATAATAATAGTAGTAAGAGGTAGGTACATTAGGACCAAGACATAACTGGCGAAAAGTGGTTGTGTAATACCTACACCTCTGCCTACCCCTTCTGGGATGAAAGGCGTGAAGTCATGTCATGTCATGTCATGTCATGTCATGTCATGTTATGTTATGTTATATTATGTTACTAGAGGACGCCAGCAGCTACGCCTGCATTTTTTTTTTAATTTACCCGTTTTGGCCAATCCCGTGGGAATTTCGGGAAATCCCTTCTTAGTGCACCCCTACGGTCCCCAAGGAACATACATGCCAAATTTCAGCTTCCTGCGCCCAATAGTTTCGGCTGTAGCGTGTCTGTCAGTCAGTCAGTACCGCAAGGATTTTATATATTAAGATGTTATGTTATGTTATGTTATGTTAGTAAGAGGTAAGTAATTTTGTTTTTAAATTAATGTAACGTCATACTATAAATTTATTTCACTAGTGCATATTTCGTGGGCGTGCTAAGAACGTCGAAGTTATAAATACGCTTTTCAGGCTTTAAATATTATCCGTCGAAATGAGAAAACTTTAAAAATTCTTATTAGACTGCAGATACGTTAGAAAACGGTAAAAAGTAAAATAAAACTACAGTAGGATGAAACCCATTGGAGAAGGAAGAGAATATAGCGATCATTAAAGGCAAAATAAATTACGGGCGATCCGAGGTCGGGAAGTGGATGGGGTTGCGATTTTAAGGGTAAAAAAGGGTTTATCTCGATTGCCAGAAAAACTACAAGTCCTACGGGAAAAACGTCAATGGCAAAGTTGTAGGTAATAAAAAGATCTACAACTTTTGTATTTACACTTTATTCATTTATGTGAAAATTCAAATAACCAAGTTTTTGGTTTTTTATTTTTAACTTTCACAATAGTTTTTTCTTTTACACGAAATTTGGTGAAAACTTCCCTTTTTATGTTCCAAAGACACTGTAAATGTTTTTTTATTTAAAATATTTATTTTTACGTCTTATTTTGACTTAATATCGAAATAAAACCCTAATTTTTAATTGAAATTCTCACATCAAAATATCAGCTTTTTTTTTTAATTGTTCGGCCTTTTGTTCGTTGAAATCTCTACTTTCTGATGGTGTGAATTAAATATACATTAATAATATCAACGTTCTCAGAAAATGCAAAGAAATGAAACAAACTCGAGACCGAGCTTTTTATTCATAATGTACAATTTTGAGATATTTATTAAAATTAATACTTTAATTACTCGAAAAACGTAAGATTCCATGCTACATTGATAAATAAGAACTTAAAAATCGATATATACAACTAAAATTAGCAACCAAGTAAGTTAATATTTAATAAGACATCTACAATATTTGAAGAAATAAAGTTAGTTAGAAAGAAAGTTTTAGAATCATTTTTAATTATAGCGTAGACTCCTATTTATTGCTATTTTAAGATAATGTATATACCTGAGTGACCCACAGACAATTTGAGCCCATCAATTGTTATTTTATAGAGAAGTGGGGAAGAGCTAGGTGGATCCCAGCCCTGACATTTATTTTTATGAACAATGTTGTTCACTGTTCTGTATTTCGAATACTGACTAATTGTTTTACAGCTGATATGAAATAACAGGCAGTAAGGCCCAGATCCACGTAGCCCTTCCCCTTTTCTCTATAAAATAACTAATGATGGGCTAAAACTTTTTGTGGGTCACTCAGGTATATACATTATCTTAAAATAGCAATAAATAGAAGTCTACGCTATAATTTAAAGAAGATTCTAAAACTTTCTTCAAATATTGTAGATGTCTTATTAAATATTAACTTATTTGGTTGCTAATTTTAGTTGCATATATCGATTTTTAAGTTCTTATTTATCAATGTAGCATGGAATCGTACGTTTTTCGAGTAATTAAAGTATTAATTTTAATAAATATCTCACTCGATTTCTCGCGATTTGTATGTAGTCTTATAATCTTGCCCGGCGGGAGTGTTGTGATTATCATGTCGGCGAGGTATGGTGTTGCTTAAGGGGTTTGTAACTGAACGCCGATAGATATTACAGTTTGACTAATGTGAGCGGAAAGATGGAATGTTTGACTTACATCTCGAAACGTAGGCATCACATGGATAGCTCTGTTTGACCTCGATGCCAATGATTTGACAGTATGGTTCTTCCTGAATTCTCTCGGTGCGACCTGTAGGTTAAAATGTTATATGATTCCACTGTCCGGCAGTCTAGTATTGCAGGTCTATCAATTTCTATGGTACGAATTACGAATTATAACTGCCAAATACAATAGCGCCCAATATCCTGTGACCAGGTCTTTGGTAGGCCTAGATTTACACAGCACACACACAGCTGTCTAGCACCCCGCAGAGCTTTCTGGGTATAATCTCATAATAATTACTGCCAAATACAATAGCGCCCAATATCCTGTGACCAGGTCTTTGGTAGGCCTAGATTTACACAGCACACACACAGCTGTCTAGCACCCCCCAGAGCTTTCTGGGTATAATTTCATAATAATATCTACTACCTGTATACAGGTCTCTGTCGGATATTTCACCGCTGCCCAAATATTGTATGTGTCGGATATTTCACCGCTCTGTAACGGACGTCTCCGTTCTCTCCCCACTGAGGCATAAACGTCATTATCCTCAGCAGAGGTCTAAACACCTCTACTATTACAATACAGAATTACCATACAATACATTACCAATTTCTAGATACGTAGAAACAATAGGATCCCATATAATTAGCTTTACAACACTAGCTACTCGCAAACAGTAGGAATCACTAAATACTTAGCTCCAGCGCCCATTTATGATATCATCAGAACACAGATCATCATGCAGTCAGCACATTTAATATTGTATCAGCACATCAACATATTTAATAATAATACATTTACTACATTTCTCATATGATTTTACACAGTATATAATGTTTCAAATGACAATGTCAATACTATGAAGTAATAAAGTAATTTCGTATTCCTCATATATCAAGTTCAAACCTCAAACGTAGAACCGTCGGTTGTGGCCAGTACTTACATAGAGGTTGGTTAAGTATTCACATAGAGGTTGGTTATCATTTACTCTTTCTATTGTGGCTCATTTTAAATTCATTAAATCGCGACACTCCCGCCGGGCAAGATTATAAGACTGCATACAAATCGCGAGAAATCGCGACACTCCCGCCGGGTACGATTACAAGAATACATACAAATCGCGATTCTGAGGCATAAACGTCTTTATCCTCAACAGAGGTCTAAACACCTCTACTATTACAATACAGAATTACCATACAATACATTACCAATTTCTAGATACGTAGAAACAATAGGATCCCATATAATTAGCTTTACAACACTAGCTACTCGCAAACAGTAGGAATCACTAAATACTTAGCTCCAGCGCCCATTTATGATATCATCAGAACACAGATCATCATGCAGTCAGCACATTTAATATTGTATCAGCACATCAACATATTTAATAATAATACATTTACTACATTTCTCATTGATTTTACACAGTATATAATGTTTCAAATGACAATGTCAATACTAAGAAGTAATAAAGTAATTTCGTATTCTTCATATATCAAGTTCAAACCTCAAACGTAGAACCGTCGGTTGTGGCCAGTACTTATATAGAGGTTGGTTAAGTATTCACATAGAGGTTGGTTATCATTTACTCTTTCTATTGTGGCTCATTTTAAATTCATTAAATCGCGAGAAATCGCGACAGTGCTATGCCATCTTATTTTAAAAGGTAGGGTTTTGGTTGAAAACTTACAGTATGTTGTTTACTATACATAAAAAATACTATAATTGAATAAACCTAGTACGATACTGCTATATGGCGTAATTAGTTATAACAGTAACATAACATGTAAATTAAATCACTTAGAAAACTAAAACATCTAGTTAAATTCAGTTGGTCAACCGGGTTGACGTACTTTTTTACGAAATATTGGTGCTATAATTGGTTTTCGTTCAGTGAGAAAAGGCTCAGAAATCTCAAACAATCATTTCGTCAATCCTCTTCTTTCCAAGCCTTTAATACTTAAAGTGTGTTATGCACTACTATACTACTCTATATTATTATTTTTCTTAAGTATTTTATATCTGCCGGCTACGGAAACTGTTCCAATTACGAATATAACAGTATAATAATTGAAAAAGAAAGTAATAATTTTATAATAATTGTTATACTCTATAACACATTTAAATACCTATGCTGGAGTCAAAATTTGGTTAAAGATTTTAAAAACTTTAATCACCACGAAGTCTTGTATTATTACTCAAAGCTTAAAAATATGGTGAGACCTAGGCACAATGCTCGATGGCCTCTGTAGAGTCTCTCAACAAGTAGGTCTTAAGATGAACATGGACAAGACGAAAATCATGTCGAACGTCCATGTTGTACCTGCTCCTATTCAGGTTGGGAACTCTACGCTCGAAGTTGTCGACAAGTATACCTACCTGGGACAAGTAGTCCAATTAGGTAGGTCCAACTTCGAGAAGGAGTTCAATCGTCGAATCCAACTCGGTTGGGCAGCGTTCGGGAAGCTACGACAAATCTTCTCGTCCGATATCCCGCAGTGTCTCAAGACGAAAGTCTTTGACCAGTGTGTGTTGCCAGTGATGACTTACGGATCAGAGACGTGGTCGCTCACTATGGGCCTTATCAGAAGTCTCAAGCTCACTCAGAGGGCGATGGAGAGAGCTATGCTTGGAGTTTCCCTGCGAGATCGAATCAGAAATGAGGAGATCCGCAGTAGAACCAAAGTCGCCGACATAGCTCTCCGGATAGCCAAGCTGAAGTGGCAGTGGGCAGGGCACATAGCTCGAAGAACCGATGGCCGTTGGGGCAGAAAGGTTCTGGAGTGGCGGCCACGTACCGGACGACGCAGCAGAGGTAGGCCCCCCGCAAGGTGGACCGACGACCTCGTCAAGATCGCGGGAGGCGGTTGGATGCGGGCGGCTCAAGACCGGTCTGTGTGGAGCACCTTGGGGGAGGCCTATTTCCAGCAGTGGACGTCGTTTGGCTGATATGATGATGAAAAATATGGTGAAATAAGCTGGTTCCCATGCAGAACTTAAGAACCATTATCCCACGATAGCTAGGTTTTAAATAAAAGAGACGAACATTCCTAGAGGCCGAAGAATTCTAAAACTTTCTTAAAATCTACAAAATTCTTAGTTCCGAGGAAAATTTCCTACATAGAGACCCTACAACTGCGAAGGGAGGTAGTAAATAAAAATAATGGCCTAGGTAATTAAGGCGAGGCACCCAGCTATTAAGCAACTAATACCGGTAACTCGTGAATTCCTAGCTCATATTTAATTCATTTTGGTCTAACCATGTAATCTTTGTTTATGTAGCGAACCGACTGAAATTACAGGCTTATTATTTCTTGTAGACTTTGTGAAATCGGTACTATTTTGCTATCGTCTGTGTATGTTACTGTAATTTACAGAAAATTGTCAGTTGCACTTTGTTGTCTTTGCACCATCGGATGATGATGATATCAATTTATTTTTAAGTAATGTTCATGAAAATTAAATTGTATTGTAATTCTTACTAACTTATTGTGTCGATGGCAATGCTTTAGATATTTTTTAGCCAAAACTCGACCACTCGAATGACATTTATTCTTTCCTCATACAAGTCATCAAGCGTAAACGACGGCGAAAGAACTAAATGTAGGGAACAGGCTTGGAAGCCAAGGATGCCTGCTTCCAAGGTATAGCAGTCTAGTCCAGGTTGTCCTGGAAGGTGCTCAATAGGCTGCGTACCCAGGTTGGTAGATCCAGGGAAAATCTGTTAAGGTGGGGATTTATAGTCCCAGGCAGAAATTAATACTGCTGTGGCGTCTCTCCACAAACGAGGCGTTATTTACTTACGAGATCCGCAGGGCCAGATTCGTGTACGCTCTTAATACTTAAAGTTTATAATGCCAGTGACATTGATGGAGTCAGTGACAATGTTATGTTATTTGTAAGGAAATTCAGTACTTTTAGCTGCTAATACCTAACAAAATTTACTGCCAAAGTCTTCATACGTAAATTTAATCTTGGTGAGAATATCTTAAGTAAAGCTTTCCTGTGCATGGAGGAATTAAATTATGAACTGTACTCAAATTTAAAGTGGGGCAAATTATACCATTATATTTAACGTTTTATGTATATATTAGCCATAAGTTAGAATTTTCAGACATCCTATGACTCACCACACAACTCACCATTCTGGAACTATCGTACTGTTTCACTGAGATTTCATAAACCAATGCTGCATAATTAACAAGTTTATGTAAAATGCAACTCATTCTGGCATCGTTAATTTAATGAAATAATAGACCCCTGCAGTCTTGGACCCGTCTCAGGGCGAAACTTCGCTGCAGCTGTAGCAACACCGATATTGTTAGGTCCACAGAAATTATTATAAAATTGGTTGCGTCATAAGGCGTCGTGCATGTTATGAGTCTGGAAGAGAAGTAAGAAAACCTTTGGCCTGAACTTAAAATATTAAGTTTGTATACAATACCAGACATCGCATACTGGAAGAATACTGTAACTTAACTTTACAGCACTAAGGACACAGTCGCACCCAATGGGACTTAAGGTGTCGTGTCTACTGCATGTAAATAATAAGCGTGGGTTTAGCTATAAATAAAAATGCACCGTTCAAGGTCCTCATTCAATACTTAATTTTGTACGTGTCTGGCCAACTCTGTTATAGAACTTTTTAGGAGGCCAGAAAGCTTCGGTCATGGTCAAAGTATTCCTATCCTGACACAAGAATAGATTGACAATTTTAATCAGCGGTCACATATTTATCTGAATTCTGCAAATCTTGCATAGCTTTGCCAAAACCTATTCGAGTCATGCTATCAGCGCTACACATAGCCGAGACTTTCAAGGTACTACATTTCAAAATTTCTAAGATTGCGTTCCCTGCTGGACTAATCCGGACACAAACACTACTAGTTTTAAAGTACCTCATTACTAATAGTTATTAAATTAATGAATAGTTTTTAAATTTTGTGGTGTAATAAAATATGTGAGAAGTTATATACACCAAAATCCTGAATACAAGCGCAATGCATAATGACATACTATAATCAAATCGTTTCCACACTAAATAGACTTCTACTAGTGGTCTTTACGTCTCCTTTAAAATTTTAGTATCAAACCAGCATAACAGTATGCTCGTTTGATACTAAACTTTTAAAGGTTTTTCTGTTGTAATGAATATTACCTGGATGTAGACCATTTTCTTGCAGATGGACATGGATTTACTGGATGTCAGTGTATGTATCGGGAATCGAAACTCACCCCGAATTGTTAGCACAACTTTAAAAGGTACTATGAAGTGATAAATGAGCAGATTTTTACAATTAGAATAACTTTACACAAATATCCTTCAACTCAAAAAGAAAGTAAAAAAAAATAATAGAAGCGTAGATATTGGAACTTACGATGCAGCAATACTAAAACAAATCTCCGCATCCTAGCCGCGTACGTACTGCAACGTATTAATCTGTATTATCTTCGAGGAGAGACAAACTACATTAGCTCAGCGCAGCTGTTACACAAACACTGTGTGTCCGCCGTAGGTAAATTGGATTTGCAATGCCTTATTTGACAATAATCCATTATTTGTTATTGGCTTACGACTTGAAACTTTAAATTGAAACTAAAGATTAACATCGTTGAAAATACAAATCATCGAAGAAGAACTTGCATACATACATACATATCGTCACGCCTTTTATCCCCGAATGGGTAGACAGAGGTGTATTTCTACACCCACTTTTCGCCAGATATACTTTAGTCCCACGTAATAAGGGGCGAGCCTGCATCTTACGACACCCACGGGCAGATAGGGGGTGGTGACACTTGTGTTCTATGCCGTCAACCACACGGCAAACTAACAAACTTGCATTTATTTTTTTAGTGAAATAGTTAAACGCATTTCACACAGAACACTTTATGAATATAAACTATCAAATAGAATAGACTACATAATTATACACAATAGGCTGGCCTGTAATAAAGTGGGACCTAAAATACATTACATGGCGAAATGTGAGTGTAATATTACATATCTGTCCTGCCTTTCTGTGATAAAGGCGTGAGTAGGTATTGGTAGCGCCATCTACCTTCCTATCTACAACTAATCGCATCAACATGAATCGTTCCACGCTTGTCTAGTGCGAGCGATATCATATTTCCGTCCCTCTCTTTCCCTCTCCCTGGAAGAGGCACTGCCTACGCCTGATTCGTCGCCGCGAACGTGAACGCGAGGGACAGTCTCGAACATTCCGCTCGCTAAGAACGCCGTCTCGATACCGCTCCGCGCCGCGCCGCTGTATGTGATTTTGCCGCTTCCACCAAGGAAAACCCGCTCGTGAGTGAAGTGAAAACAAGCAGCTACATCACCACACCAGGAGGAGAAGAAACGAAGAAGGCTGTATAAGGTAAGTGCCTTCCATCCTTGAAATAGCCTATACCCACTCAACCTCCTCTTCCCTTACTCCTTTCTAGGCGGCGAAGAACCGCTATCCTCTGAATACAGTCCATTTCCTTCTCCAAGTCGCCTACCCTAATCGGTTTCGGCACCACGCCATACCATTTTTTTTTTATCCATACGAGTCGGATTCATTTACGTTTTATACGTTATACCGCTATACCTAGGCAGTTATAGCACCTAGCTATACTCCTAATATATTCATATAACCGTCACATGGTTATTTCCGCCCGCATTAGTAGGTAAACTTTTATGTAGCTACCTACTTATTAAATTATTATTTCTGCAACTATCATAGTTGTCTTATAAATCTCATATTTCAATCAACTTTTATTTCCTCAGCTCTAAGGTGTTGCCTACTTAGCCTACTTAGGTAAAATAATAGGTACATTAGACATTCTTATTTTGTTTCGGTCTCATTAGCTTATACTTACGTAAGCATGTCACAACAAAAGAAGTCACGCGTGTCGGAAGACAAAGAGATGACAATCTTAGAAGCGAAACGCAATATTTTATTTGAGCGCATCCAAAACATATATGAATGCTCAAAAACCGCATCTATGTCTGACGGTAATAGCGAAGCATTTCTCAGTTATTGTACAACAGTAGATAGTATTCGAACAGATTTTCGTAAGTTGTTAGACGATTATAACGCAAGATTACTTTCTATCAATCCTGATGAAAAACCGAACTATCAGGCGTATACCTCATTCGAAGATCTTTATTGTATTATTAAGCGTATACAATCGCAATTGGAGGGTAAATGTTCAGCAGAGCCCGTTGCCCGCAAACCGAGATTACCGCCAATCGAGATTATGTCGTTTGACGGAGATATACGAAATTGGCCGTTATTCTATGCGAGTTTTAAGTCTACAGTGCACGATAATGGTTCTCTGACAGATGCTGACAGGTTGTACTATTTAATAGGTAAACTGTCACCGAAGGCCCAGTCCGTATTTGCAGGTGTCACACCCAGTGCTGAGAATTATCAGGTCATATTTCAGTCACTACTTGACAGATATCAAGACACGCGCGTCCTAGCGTCTACGTACTTTGACCAAGCTTTAAATCTCAAACTGTCCGGCAACGCGTCTGTCTCGAATTTCCAGCTGTTTATTGATAACTTCGTAACCGCGGTTAATTCTCTTAGGAATTTAAAATTAGAAGATCTTTCCGACTTTATGTTGCTTCAACTCGCTTTAAAAAAGTTTGACACTGATACAATTCGCGCATTCGAGATGACGGAACGCAATAATAAAATACCTACACTAGATAGTTTTATTTCGTTCATCAAAGATCAGTGTCGAATATTTCATAATACGCAGTCTGGTTCACCTGGCCCGTCTAACACTAACAGCAACAAACAAAGGTTGAATAAATCGCGAAATAGTAATAATAACTCAGTCCCTAATCCACAATCTTACGTAACATGTTCGGAATCTAATAGTAATAATTCACAGAAGTGTCTGTGCAGTAATATAGTGCACGACCATTACTATAAGTGTCCCACCTTTAATGATTTAAATCCAATTGCTCGTTTTAAAAGCGTAAAAGATAACAAAGCTTGCATTAATTGCTTAAGCATAAAACATAAAACGAGTAATTGTTCCAGTAGAACGAGATGTCGCACGTGTAAACAAAAACATCATACACTGTTACATTTAGATAAAAATAACCGGTTGTCAAGTCAAGCCGATAACCTTGACACACTCACGCAAGTGCAGAACACGGTAGCTGCGCCTTCCACGCCTCACAATAATGAGATATCGTTGTGTACGACATCCATTGCGCGGGCGGCACGCACGCGCGGACGGCACTCGCGCATCTATAATGATCCGCGCAGGGCCAAAACGCAGTGTACGGCGTCTAACACGGTACTGTTAGCGACAGCGCAAGTTATCGTATACGATGTTAATGGGTCGCCGCACATGGTACGTTGTCTGCTAGATAGCGCATCTCAGACCAATCTAATAACATCGGAATGCTTCAAACGCCTCGGATTATGGAATAATTTTAAAAATACTAACTCAACCGTCAAAGGGATAGGCGGATCAGAAAGGCATTGCAGGGGTTCCGTAGATATTAAAATACATTCGCGTTTTGATAGGGACATTAATTTTAACATTTCTTCGCTTATCGTGGAACGTATTACGGACACGTTGCCAAACGCTAATGTAGACGTAGCATCACTCACTCATCTCGAATCATTGCCGCTAGCCGACGCGGAGTTTGCGAATCCGGCAGGCATTGATCTTTTGATCGGAGCTTCAATATTTCCGCACTTGCTACTAACTAAAATAGTACGTAGTGAGCGATATGATTTACCGCCCGCTATTGAGACGGTACTTGGGTATGTGATTATGGGTACCGTACCTACGTTACATACTTCTCATTGTATTACGTCTTGTTGTTGTTCTGCTCTTCAAGAGATCAAGGTGGGTGCTAAAACTGTGTGTAAGATAAAGCACTAATTAGCTATGCTATGCGATATGCTGCGCCATGCTGCGCTATGCTGCGCCATGCTGCGCTTTGCTGCGCCATGCTGCGCTATGCTGCGCCATGCTGCGCTATGCTGCGCTATGCTGCGCCATGCTGCGCCATGCTTCGCCATGCTGCGCCATGCTGCGATATGCTGCGCCATGCTGCGCTATGCTGCGCCAAGCTGCGCCATGCAGCGCTATGCTGCGCCATGCTGCGCTATGCTGCGCCATGCTGCGCTATGCTGCGCCATGCTGCGCTATGCTAAGCTACGCTACGCTACACTATACTATACTACACTTCCGCTTTGTATATAGATGACATTGCCTGTAATGTCATACCCGCTCCGCTATCAATTTCGCTTTGTGAAGAGCTTATTCAGCTTTTCAAGCGAGGCCAGTTTGATCTTGTCAAATGGACAAGCAACTCTAAGGAGGTTCTCGCACGCGTACCAGATTCTCATAAAGCTTCTCCAGACATTGAGTTTGAGAAGTCTGTACCGCATAAGGTTCTCGGTTTACGCTGGGACAAATCCTGTGATAGTTTTCGGTTTGACGTCTCACCGCCAGATGATAAGTGCGCCAAGCGCACTATGCTGTCCACAGAGGCTCGACTATGGGACATAATGGGTTTTGTGGCTCCCACAATTTTGTACGCCAAGCTCTTGACAAAGGAACTTTGGCTATCAAAGTGTGAGTGGGATGAAACACCCCCTGACCATATTGTCGCCGCTTGGGGCCAGTTTTGTATTGAGCTTACCGCGCTCAATCAAAGTACTATTCCGCGTCATCTTGGGTTGGTAGATGGATGTACCATCAACTTAACAGGTTTCGCTGACGCCAGCGAGCGTGCTTACGGCGGAGTCGTATATCTGCAAGTCCGCATTGGTTCTAACTACTCGGTGTAGTTAGTTTGTGCCAAGTCTAAGGTCTCGCCTGTTAAACCATTTCGGTTGCGAAACTGGAGTTGTGCGCGGCCATTCTGCTGTCTCAGTTGCTCCACAAGGTTCAAGACACAGTTTTGCCCCACTACTCTATTAATAAATATACGCATTTTCCGACTCCAAGGTAGTGCTCGCTTGGATTTATTCTTCTCCTCACCGCTGGCAGACTTTTGTCGCCAACCGCGTTAGTAAATTGATTGAACTTGTTCCCGCTACTTGTTTCAATCACGTCGCGGGTTATCATACTCGTCTTCAGGAAGAACTCTCCATAGATCATATTGACTGGAAGTTTATTCCACCAGCATAACCACATTTCGGTGGATGTTGGGCAAGCATGGTCAAAGTAATTAAAACGCATCTCTTCAAAGTTATAGGTCAGCACATCCTCTCTCACGAAGAGCCTTTAACTGTCCTTGCACAAGTCGAGGCACTGATCAACTCGCGTCCGCTTCCAACTCAGTGAGATCTAGCCTGAGGTTGGACTTACCTCTTAGTTTAAGTATTTAGTTAGTAGTTTTCGCTATTATTGCGTTTGTAGTTTTCGCTAAAGTTAATTTAGATTAATTTACTGTCATATCGCTGTCTTAGCCTATTGATGGGTTATGCGGTAGTACACCCAACATAGCTAAGTTCAATTGTATTTTTTTTAAAGGCAACCCTTTAGGGCCGGGGGGATATGGTAGCGCCATCTACCTTCCTATCTACAACTAATCGCATCAACATGAATCGTTCCACGCTTGTCTAGTGCGAGCGATATCATATTTCCGTCCCTCTCTTTCCCTCTCCCTGGAAGAGGCACTGCCTACGCCTGATTCGTCGCCGCGAACGTGAACGCGAGGGACAGTCTCGAACATTCCGCTCGCTAAGAACGCCGTCTCGATACCGCTCCGCGCCGCGCCGCTGTATGTGATTTTGCCGCTTCCACCAAGGAAAACCCGCTCGTGAGTGAAGTGAAAACAAGCAGCTACATCACCACACCAGGAGGAGAAGAAACGAAGAAGGCTGTATAAGGTAAGTGCATACCATCCTTGAAATAGCCTATACCCACTCAACCTCCTCTTCCCTTACTCCTTTCTAGGCGGCGAAGAACCGCTATCCTCTAAATACAGTCCATTTCCTTCTCCAAGTCGCCTACCCTAATCGGTTTCGGCACCACGCCATACCAGGTATATAAAAATATAAACATGTTAGATTTTGTAAAAATCTTAACAAAAGAATGATTCGTTTAATAGAACCGGATCGCAAGGTTGCTTTTTGATTCGAATCCAAGACCCTTGTCTTTGTCCGCTATGTTGGCTCTGTTTAATAATGCTTGGCTGGCTTATACCGGTAGCAAATAGGTTTCTGTTTCTTGTAAATAGTATTAAATTCAGCAGGAACTGTTTTGTGACGGCTGTGATTGACGATTTTATGTTATATTCGCGTGACATAATATTAAGAGGTTCAATTTCTTTGCGAATATAAATAAATAATTATTGAAATGTTTAGCTTATTCTTAATCGAAGCAGGTAAAACTAGTCTCACGAAAGTAGTCATCATCTTCTTAATATATATAAATCTCCTGTCACGATGTTTGTTCGCGATGGATTCCTAAACTACTTAACCGATTTTAAATTAAATTGGCACACCGTGAGCAGTCTGGTCCAACTTGAGAGATAGGATAGCTTAGATCTTTAATTATAGTCGCAATTTTATTTTATTGCAAATTATTTGTCTATAATTAATTGACAGTCACAATTATCTGTTAACTCCAAAAGATTCTAACAGATGTCGATAATCCTATATTAATAATTTCGTCAAGGAGTACATCGAAATCTTACCTGAATAATAAAACATTAAAAAATAAAGATTTCGAGTCGACAACATATATCCGCAAAATTCGGATTGTCGAGTATTTTGTTAAATTCTAATGGTTCTGACAGACAAATCACAGTCGCCATATTGGCTCTATGATATTGGCCCAAGTTTGCTTTGTACTAAGTAGTTTGTATGTGTAAATACTTCTTACAGTTATACTCGTATAGTATCCGCCCAATAAAGGAGATTTGTGTTACCCCGAATATCTATCTATCTATACTATCTATACTAATATAATAAAGCGGAAGAGTTTGTTTGTTTGTTTGTTTGAACGCGCTAATCTCAGAACCTACCGGTCGGATCTGAAAAATATTTTTTGTATACGATAGCCCAGTTATTTCGGAAGGCTATAGGCTATAACATAACGCATCGACCCTTTGAGGCCGGGCAAAAGGCTAAAAAGGCTAAAAGATAATGTCGGCTAATCTCAGTAACTAGCAGTTGGATTTTAAAAATTGTTATGCTTATGATAGCCCAATTATTCAGAAAGGCTAAAGGCTATATAAAATTACGCCACAACTTTTAGGGGCTGGACAAAAATAAGAAAATGCTCACACGAGAAGGGGGAGGGTTGGGTCAAAGGCAAAAAGAGGCTAAACGAATAGGATACAATCTATATGGGTATCGTTTTCGAGATTTTCGGGACGCTGATTAATAATATGAAATTTATTTAGTGATCCAAGATGGCGGACGGGCAATCAAAGATGGCGGATGTGAAAATTTTAAAAATCAATATTGGTGTCGCCTTCGATACTTTTAGGGGTGGGGAATCGAAATACAACATCTATTTCGTGATCAAAGATGGCGGATGGGAAATCAAAGATGGCGGATGGGAAAATTAAAAAAAAGTCAATATTGGTATCGTCTGCGATGTTAAAAGGGATGGGGAATCCAAATACAACATCTGTTTCGTGATTCAAGATGGTGGATGGGAAATCAAAGATGGCGAATGGGAAAAATTTTAAAAATCAATATGGGTATCGTCTCTGATGATTTAAGGGATGGAGACTCCAAATAAAACATCTATTTCGTGATCAAAGATGGCGGATAGGAAATCAAAGACGGCAGACGGGATTTTTATTAAAGTCGATATGGGTATCGTCTCCGATTTTTTAAGGAATGGGGAATTCAAAAACACCATCTGTTTCGTGATCAAAGATGGCGGTTGGCAAATTAAAAAATAATTAATATGGGTATCGTCTCCGATGTTTAAATGGATGGGGAATCCAAATACAACATCTATTTCGTGATTCAAGATGGTGGATGGGCAATCAAAGATGGCGGATGGAAAAAAATTAAAAAATCAATATGGTTATCGTCTCTGATGATTTAAGGCATGGTGAATCCAAATACAACATCTATTTCGTGATCAAAGATGGCGGATTGGAAATCAAAGATGGCGGACGGGATTTTTTTAAAAGTCGATATGGGTATCGTCTCCGATATTTTAAGGAATGGGGAATTCAATAGTAGGTATATAAAAATCTATGTTTGTTTGTTCATCATTTATAGACTCTGAAATGATAAGAGATTAAGCGCTAAAAGTCAATGGTAACTTTGGAAAAGGGGCTTGGATAAAAGGGAATTAAATAAAAACTCTTAAAAAGGCGATACGAAGTTCGCTGGGTCAGCTAGTTAATTATAAAAAATATAATTTTGGATCATTAGTGACTTAAGCCCTAATACAGCGTCCTGGGATCGTCTATTACTCAAAATCTTTCGATTCGTATTAAATCGTTTCCCCGCAATCGAGTTAAATCATTCAACAGAAAATATAATCAACATAAACAAAAATAATGACCAATGAACATAGAACCAATCGATAACATACGTATTTAATTCAAACTTTGATACCTTTTATTTAATAACATGTATACTGTCTATGAATTGTCGCTAAATAAATTTATTCCTTTTCGTTTTCTTTCAAACTGCTAGTTGGTGCCAGTTGAAAGATATTTTAGATTTAGTGGATGCTCCTGTTTCACCATGTCTATTCTGAGAAGGCTAACCAAAAGTATTATGCTTGAGTATTATGATGTACAGTAAATATATACAAGTGATATAGAAGGTGTAACAGTTGCAGCACCTTACAAAATGTAAATTGTGTATTATTCAAAACCTGGCGATGAAAAAGAGTGACCGTGAGTTTTATTGCCCGTTCTTTCTCATGGTTCTACCTATTGCTTTGCGAACGTGGCAGTAAATGTAAATGTAGAAGCATACAGTAATAATGTTTTAAATTTGAGTATAAGTAATTATTTTATAAATTTATTATTTTGACGTTCATAAGCGTCACATTGTGACCCAAATGAATAAAGGATTTTGAATTGAATTGAATTGAATTGAATTGAATTGAATTGAATTAGACAAAATAAGAATTTTCCAAATGGGTCAACAAATTGACGGAGATTTGAGGTAACAGTCATAAAAGTCGTATAATCGAATTGAGCAACTCACTTTTGTAAAGTCTGTGTCTAAAATAGGAAGACACCAATGACATTTGCACTTACTTTACTCACCTTACAAAGATCGCATTGAACTGCATACATTAAAATCAATGCAGTGTTTCAATTAATAAATATCATATTGAAAAACCTTACCTTATTCCTTTGCCGTATTGTAGTCACGTCTATTGAATAGCAGTGGAGACGTCGAACACAACATTAAAATGCATAGCTTTCAATTGACAATGCATTAATTTATTTCACGATTCAGTTCAAGTTTGACCATTTCTGCAGTCGCAGAAATATTATTTAATCTATCTTCTCCAGGGATTTGCTGGTATTTATATACCACAGAGGATTTTAAAACCTGTTCTATAAAATTCAAACCAATCTAGACTTTAAAACTACCCGGTACCTACGCTTAAAATCCTTTAGTCTACAAGACTTTATAAGGCTTGCGTTGGAAGTGAACGTTTCAAAGTTTTTTTCATTTTCAGCTTAGAAAGTGGGTTCCTGAAGCGATATGAAAACTAAGGTCACTTAGGTCATCCTCCATGCTTACAGTTAACATATAGTTTTACTATTATACTAGCTGACCCAGCGAACTTCGTATCGCCTTTTTAAGAGTTTTTATTTAATTCCCTTTTATCCAAGCCCCTTTTCCAAAGTTACCATTGACTTTTAGCGCTTAATCTCTTATCATTTCAGAGTCTATAAATGATGAACAAACAAACATAGATTTTTATATACCTACTATTGAATTCCCCATTCCTTAAAATATCGGAGACGATACCCATATCGACTTTTAAAAAAATCTCGTCCGCCATCTTTGATTTCCAATCCGCCATCTTTGATCACGAAATAGATGTTGTATTTGGATTCACCATGCCTTAAATCATCAGAGACGATAACCATATTGATTTTTTATTTTTTTTCCATCCGCCATCTTTGATTGCCCATCCACCATCTTGAATCACGAAATAGATGTTGTATTTGGATTCCCCATCCATTTAAACATCGGAGACGATACCCATATTAATTATTTTTTAATTTGCCAACCGCCATCTTTGATCACGAAACAGATGGTGTTTTTGAATTCCCCATTCCTTAAAAAATCGGAGACGATACCCATATCGACTTTAATAAAAATCCCGTCTGCCGTCTTTGATTTCCTATCCGCCATCTTTGATCACGAAATAGATGTTTTATTTGGAGTCTCCATCCCTTAAATCATCAGAGACGATACCCATATTGATTTTTAAAATTTTTCCCATTCGCCATCTTTGATTTCCCATCCACCATCTTGAATCACGAAACAGATGTTGTATTTGGATTCCCCATCCCTTTTAACATCGCAGACGATACCAATATTGACTTTTTTTTTATTTTCCCATCCGCCATCTTTGATTTCCCATCCGCCATCTTTGATCACGAAATAGATGTTGTATTTCGATTCCCCACCCCTAAAAGTATCGAAGGCGACACCAATATTGATTTTTAAAATTTTCACATCCGCCATCTTTGATTGCCCGTCCGCCATCTTGGATCACTAAATAAATTTCATATTATTAATCAGCGTCCCGAAAATCTCGAAAACGATACCCATATAGATTGTATCCTATTCGTTTAGCCTCTTTTTGCCTTTGACCCAACCCTCCCCCTTCTCGTGTGAGCATTTTCTTATTTTTGTCCAGCCCCTAAAAGTTGTGGCGTAATTTTATATAGCCTTTAGCCTTTCTGAATAATTGGGCTATCATAAGCATAACAATTTTTAAAATCCAACTGCTAGTTACTGAGATTAGCCGACATTATCTTTTAGCCTTTTTAGCCTTTTGCCCGGCCTCAAAGGGTCGATGCGTTATGTTATAGCCTATAGCCTTCCGAAATAACTGGGCTATCGTATACAAAAAATATTTTTCAGATCCGACCGGTAGGTTCTGAGATTAGCGCGTTCAAACAAACAAACAAACAAACTCTTCCGCTTTATTATATTAGTATAGATAGTATAGATAGATAGATATTCGGGGTAACACAAATCTCCTTTATTGGGCGGATACTATACGAGTATAACTGTAAGAAGTATTTACACATACAAACTACTTAGTACAAAGCAAACTTGGGCCAATATCATAGAGCCAATATGGCGACTGTGATTTGTCTGTCAGAACCATTAGAATTTAACAAAATACTCGACAATCCGAATTTTGCGGATATATGTTGTCGACTCGAAATCTTTATTTTTTAATGTTTTATTATTCAGGTAAGATTTCGATGTACTCCTTGACGAAATTATTAATATAGGATTATCGACATCTGTTAGAATCTTTTGGAGTTAACAGATAATTGTGACTGTCAATTAATTATAGACAAATAATTTGCAATAAAATAAAATTGCGACTATAATTAAAGATCTAAGCTATCCTATCTCTCAAGTTGGACCAGACTGCTCACGGTGTGCCAATTTAATTTAAAATCGGTTAAGTAGTTTAGGAATCCATCGCGAACAAACATCGTGACAGGAGATTTATATATATTAAGAAGATGACTTTTGATGCATTTAGGCCACCCTCACATTGGGCGTCAGCGTTAATCGAGTTTATGCCTAGCGTGCGCTTGAGTAACGAATAGAACTTTAATGCCTGCTGTAACATTATGAATGCGCATAGCCATTAACAAACAATTCTATAGATACGAAGCAAATAAACCAGCTCAAATGTTATACGTCTCGCTGGATCATTGCGGTTAACAAGTTTTGCATGGCATATAGAATAGTTCGATGTGACAGTTTCTACAACTGTGTGGACATGTAGTTTAAGGTTCCTTCTTATAATGCTTCAAATACATGTAGTTTAGTGAACTAGTTGTGGAGAGACATTATTCGTCTAACGTTTTGCACAAGCGTTTAGCATTCGAATAAGTCTTCCATGGCGATATAAGCAAACAAGTAGTTTTAGTACAAAATATCTTTATCTGTAGTATTTATTTCCTTGTAATATTTATTGTAGATGGCGCTATTGTAGCAGTAACCATTCTTCTATTTGTACCTTTTAAACAATTGGTCTAGCGATGGGGCAAAGATTGTAATGGTCCGCCTGCAGTAGTTAAATTATTTAAAATATTGTCAGTACTGTATTGAAGTAAAAGTTTTCAAACTAGAAACAAAAAGCAAGGCAGAATAAAACTTTGATTCAATTGATCCAGTAGAGACATACCTACGTTTCCAGAAAGTGCACGTATCAATCGTCCAAACCTTTTTTTACCAACCCAGCTACGAATATATACCGTACCTATTTGAACGACCTGGTTAACTTTGAATAAGAATATTTATTCAATGTAACAATTCAAAAAGTTTGCAACTTAAGCCAGCTTATAGCTATCCAGGACATTCAATATTCTCCTCACACTAGCTTTCAGAAAGCTTTCAATAAATGTGGCGGGTGGCTCGACGCCAAGTACGCTGAGAAACTTCTCGCGTTTGTGTCCCGGATTTGCCTCAACTTCCACAAGATCTGATTTATTGCACACTAGAGTGAGCATTAGATAAAATAGTAGGATAAGATTTTAGAAAATTGTAGCTGAGAAAATAAAGACGAAAATATTTTCTTCATTGTTATTCCTTGTAACAACAAAATTACATTCAAATAGTTGATCTCAAACGCCAATGTGAAAGTTTTAGATGTAACCTGGTTATACTAGAATGATCATTAACATAAGTTTTGGGTTATTGAAGAAGTAGCAACAGCTCACCTTTCAGGTTACTCATGTGTTGATGAGCCAAGATTACTTTGGGCGGTGCTTTAATCTTCTAGTCATTCCAGCTTCAACTGGTCTACGATCAACTTATTAAATAACAATTACTCGTTTTAAAAATTGAAGCAATGCATATCATTAATTAGATACACTAGACACCTGTTAGTATTAAAAGTATAAGCCTTACTTGTCTTATTCAGTAGACATACAATTATTTACAAAAACCTTGTACAAATCGTCTTATTTTTACCGTGTTAACAAAGCTTCATAGGTACTGCGTTTGTACTAGAACATTTCGCATGTTTGACGAATGCTATGTTACAACGCCGAAACGTTCACATTTGCATATTAATCTATAAAACCGGCGCGCGGTTGGTTTTGCAATATTCGACTGCACACATGGTTGTTTTAGCGGTTGTCACGTCGTTCAACATCGCGCCAAGTGTTGTGGATCAATCCTTATACGGGATAACGCTTTGTTTGATCCAGAAATAATTGTTTTAATCCTATGTGTTCTTTGTGTGCATTTATTTAATGTTTTTTAAGTCGTATGTATTGCTTAAACCACAAAGTTATATTATTTTTGACAAAATTTACATGTTTATTCGTTTAGGACCGTTTGGGCACATGGAGAGGATGGATGACGAAAGACTGACAAAGAAGATATATAAGGCAAGTGTGAATGGAACAGGACGAAGGGGAAGACATAGGCGGACGTTCTCTGACCAGATTGGAGACATCCTAAAAAAAGGACAGGTCAGAAGTCCCCAGAAACTTGATGGGAGTGAATGAAGCAAGAGAGGTATGTGAGGATCGTTGCAAATGGCGTTCCGTAGTCTCTGCCTACCCCTCCGGGACACAGGCGTGAGTCTATGTATGTATGTATGTATTGTATAAAGCTAGAACAATTTTATTTGCTTACGTTTCGATATGTCTGGTTGCCAAAATATTTAGCACATTGTGTGAAAAACAATTACGGCAAGTAATATACCTACTTGTTACAGAAGGATATTCGATGAGTCAGATATTTAATAAAGTAACACAAGTAGCTTATAATCTTAGTCTTTTGTTATAAACGCACTAGTTTGTTGTGAATTTACAATGGGAAAACGGAGAATATTGCAAGTTTCCGTTTACCAAGAATACTTATGCTAGTAGGAACACGTCCTAGCACAATCTCAGTTGCGATCCAAGATTTGACCTTGGAGCCCGGTTTCTATAATTTCAAATTACGTATCTGTATTTTATACCTGATAGCTTTTTGTAGTCCAGAGAGGGGAGGAAAAAGCAATGGGACCTGCAGCGCTCGATATTCAGATACTCGATGATACACCAAAACTATTTTTTGTAAGCATCAGTGAAATCAACGCAGAGACTGATCACTTGGGGTTCGTAACTAAAGTGATCGCATAAAACTTGATTTAATATCAGTTGGCAGGAAGTAGTCTTATCAGTTCATTTAAGAGCCATTAGCGCGATTTACACTCCGATTAATGGACGAAAGTGGTTTCAAGATTCAGATCGATGATGCATTAAAGGCCTTGTCAGAATGAGCGTGGTAACGTGTTTAATTATACAACCTGATGTTAAGAGGTTTGCCGTAGCAAATAAGCGCCAGTTATGCTATCTCTTGCATTTTTCCAAGAAAATAGAAAAAGGGAGAAACTATCTCTTAATTGTCTCTTACTTATCCTATTAACAGAAAAAAGTAAAACGGATTGAAATTAGAAATATTGGTTGATTTGAATATATGGTTCACCGACGCTTTAACTCACTGAATTTTATTTCTTTTCATGTCTGTGTGTGACCAAGATAAGTGTCAGAGTGTAGATTTGAACTGCTAACAAGTTTTAAACTGAACCAAGAAAAGAGACCAAAGGCCTTAAAGTAAGGAAGTATATAGTCTAAGCCGAGGGCTTTACGTGGCCTCTGAAGTTTGATCGCAGTTTGATGTAAAAGACATAAGTAGTGGTCACCTATCCAATTGGCGCTCTTTACCACCTTTCCTATACTTCTTTGTTGATTTGTTAAAACGTTGAGATAAGACACGTTTTGTTAGCTATACTCACTGAATGCAACGCGCCAAATCAAATATTGCTACTTCATGTGAATTTTCTGGGACAGCGTTACTGATGATTACCACGAGATTCACGTCGCGTGTCGAATGCATGTACTTCACTCCATAACGTCAAACTTTGCGAGCACTTTACATAACGTCATATACACCAAAACTTTCACGATACATTGCCATAGTACTTCGCAAGCCAAGAACACGTAAACCCCAGGAGGTATTAATATCACATTCAGCTACACTCCACGCAAGGCCTCAAGCTTCGCAAACAATAATATAAGACTAGCAAAAGTTACAATTATGACGGTAACATTAAGATTGCACGGGGTTCAACACTGGCCTATGTAAACTGATTTTATCATATTATGCAATTTTATGGCTTTACACTTGCAAATATTATGCAGTATGTAAAGGTTAGGTCCGATATGGCTCGCTGATATTCCGTGAGGAGTTAATGTATGAAGTCAGGTTCTCTTCGGTCTATAAGTGAACGAACAGTTTGTATATAGTGGATTATGAGAAAACTCATAATCTATTAATAGGGGACAGTATAGTTTTTTATCAGATATACTTATACGTGCGTGGTGTCTATATCTGGGTCTTTAATAATAACATTGTAGTGCCAACAACAATTTTTCATAAAGTCAATCTTTTGAAAGATGTCTGTAGAAGATATAACATACTAAACGTTTTTCAAAGATTCTGAACCATTTACGGCTATAATACAATTTTTAATGAAAATATACAGAAAACAGTCTCAAAATCTGTGGCAGCATTGTCAGTTTATTCTACTAGATTTCAGGCGTTATTTTCGCTCCGTTGAAAGTCTATATTTAGTCTAACCTCTGCAGACTTGTAAAGTGGCTTGTCTAGGGTTCAGATTAATGGCAGTTCATTAAACTTACGATAAGTTAAAGTGAACGTCATGAACAACTCTAATACTCATCATTCTCCTAGCGTTATCCCAGTTTAAATCTGGGTTTCGCTTTCTAGTCTAACCGGATTTGGCTGAATATTAGCTTTTCCACAGAGCGACTGCCTATCTAACCTCCGCAACCCGAAGGGATAGCGATATTCCATGGTTAAGCCTAGTGTCAGTTTACTGGGTAGAAATAGAATCTTCTATCTCGCACTCGGAGACGTGACATCGCTACACCAGTCAGCTTGCGACCACGGGACGTGCAACCGTCTCGAAACGTCAAGCAAAAAATAAGGTATGTAAATACCTAATGCATGTTCGCGTTAATTCCCGTATAGATATATATTCTTAAACATGCAACGCGAGTGTTTAAAAGTTTCCATGAGGATTTTTCAACCCGACACCAATAAAAAGTTCAGTGAGAAGTACTCTATAAATTTTGATTTAATTGAGAGTGTCGAATTAACATACGTTTTTGGGGCATACATAGATATATCTTTTCTTTGCGTAAATATAGTTTTTTTCCACAGCTTTAAGGGACTGCAGACCTGAGTAGCTAAATGGTTTTAATTTCAACTCAATATCTCCACGAGTTCCCGAAATGAAGTGTCTTGACAGATAGACAGAAAACAAACTTTTTGTCCGCTTCAGGTACGGTACCTTAAAATAACCCATTTTGTATATAAATTAGCAGTACTGCACTTTCGTTCCAGTCACATGGCCCATAGATTTTTAATAACATACATACATATTCGCCAGGGTTTTGATCCCACGTAATAGGTGGCGAGCCTATTGCCGCTTATCGGGATATTTTGTTTGCCAGGGCCTCGTCCGTTCATCGGCAGGTGCACCACTTGCAGGTGAGGTTGGCTTGGGACCCTAAGTTCTTGGTGGGAACCCTATGCATATTTAATAACAAGCCTACCAAATGCAACAAAAACACATTTCCTATAATACCATTGCTTCCCTGCATCTCTTATTAGGTATATTACTTTGGAGTCTACTATGATGTAGCAAATAGATTTTATTTGTTCTGTTTTGACATTGAAGGCAGTGCAAATAAGTCACATTGAAAGCATTAAATGCTAAATTAGATAGCAGACTCCTTGTTGCAGCTCAAAGGTCTTGAATAGCGACCAAGTAAATACTGCCTGCGTGGTCCAGTGGATAGCGTATGCGACTGCTGATCGGAGGTCCCGGGTTCGATTCCCGGATCGGGCAAAAGTGTTAGTGGGTTTTTCGGAATACTTAGTAGCAGCCCGGAGTCTGGTGATGTGCCCGGTAACGTCAAAAGGCTCGCCTCCTATTACGTGGGAACTAAATATTCATGGCGAAATGTGTGTGTTATATTTACACCTCTGCCTACCCCTTCGGAGGCACAGGCGTGAGACTATAAATAAAAAAAATACCTACTAGGATGATGATAATAATGACTGATGACTTTGAATGAGAGTCTCTAAACGTATCCTTATCTCAATATCTACTAATGTTTTCCTTGAAGCATTTTGACTGCAAGGGTGATTTTATTGCTATATAACGAGCAAACATGTGAAATGTGAGGGTTGATAATGGTGTATAAATAAGGGGAGGATGCACGGTGAACTATGCACAACTGTCGGTACTAAGTAAATACACACTGATAGGATATTGATGTAGATTTTGGTAAAAACCGCCTTCTTATAAGCAAAACTATAGTCATGAAAGATTTTGTGATCAGATGTCGTGGGTTTTATACTCTCCCAGGCCAAATCTTTGGGTGAAGAGCACTAGGGGGCGGGCCTGTTGCCGCTATTGGGCACATCACCAAACTCCGTGCTGCTACTGAGAATTCGGAAAAAACCCAGTAACACTTTTGCCTAACCCGAGAATCGAACCAGGGACCTCCCCGATCAGCAGTCGCATTCGCTATCCACTGGACCACGGAGGCAGTCAAAAATGATATCTAAATATATAATATGGTTATTTAAGTTTGAGTTTAAACAAAGCGTGTAGTTAACACTGAAAATTCGCTGAAAGCGTTATCGTTCACATGTTAAATAAATATATCGTTGTGCTTAACGTTGATATTTCGACTAATTCATACAAATTCCATATTAAATAATCAATACTGTCTTGTCAATCCACTGGTCTACATCAACAAAGTCCTTCACAGTAACAAACGTTTATTACACCCTTATAGTCTTCAGGGCAATGTTCACAAAAGGAACCAATATCGTGCTGTCTGAAAGAGTATCTCAACAGCATTAGTCCCAGCGGTGGTATCGGAAAGGTAATTAAATATCGTTTGATTGTCACATGATTGTCACCGGTTCCCGTGATTGAGGCGCCGCGCCTTTGTGTAAGCTTCCTCATTTCGTGTAAAGCTTTCGACTGTGGTCGCTTTACAAGTGGTGACATGTCCATTTCAGCTTTTTGCTGTAAGTATAATAATTATTATTATAATGAGGACTGCATGTGTAATTTAGTGGTTTAAACGTTCGCATTGTCATTTAATTGGTACTGTTTTGGGCTCAATCGCTACACTAGGTTACACTCTTTGTAATTTAAAGGATGTTGTTTCCAGTTTCTGTGTTCTTTTAGTTCAATGCTTAGGTGTTTGTAGTCCCTCGCGGTGCCTAGTACGGGGGAGTACTTTTATTAAAAATAAACATCTGTGCATGAAAATATCGTCTCATCTGATTGGTACTAATTTTGGCTTACTGACTGTTTATGGTTTCATTAATTTTTAAATATTTTCCTCGAAACTGCATGCAATTGATGACGCTATACATTAAAATCCTTCCTTCAACTATGATTTAAAGATAATATATTAGTGATAAGATTTTATCAGATCAGAATTGATGAATAAATGCCTATCATTGTTAAGAAAGCTATTTCACCTATAGCACTTGCTGTGAATAAACTGACAGGAGTTTAGTTAACATTTACTAGAAATATTTATCAATACTTTTATTGGATTTTGTATAGTTGAATTTACAATCAATGGTTTAAAACTCATTTGTTACTAAAACAAGCCTAAACAACGAGTTCCTTGTTTTATATAGGTCAAGTAATTGCCAGGGTACTTCATTTACGTTAAAAGAAATAAAAGTTGCTTAATAAAGTCATAGGCAAAGGACAAAACTGATCATTCTGTAAAAGTCAGGTAGTTGAGTATGATTTAAAAATGTAATGGTGCTGATACACTTGAGCATTCACCTGTAATGAGCATTTTTGCGAATGTTGCAAACCAGAAAAACAAACGAGTGTGTTTTACCGAGCATTCTTACGAACATTCTGGCGAGCCTTAGAATATAGAAAATACATAGAAACTGCGCTACAATGGCGGTTAAACCCAATATATTTACTTAACTTTGACTGATGATTTTTATGTAATGAAAGAGAAAGATAAATATAAAACTGACATTTGGAATCTTCGTAGGTTGTCATTATTGTTTACTTGCCTAGTATTGGGCTAACTCAAAATGAATATTCATCGACATTCTATTGAAATTCATTCTGAGTAAACTAGATCTGAGGATTGATTTTAAATATTATCGATTGTCTCTCGATACTCAATATGAGTAATAATTTGTCAAATTAAAATAAGTGTCAACCTACGAACATTCGAAACGTCATTTGCTTATGTATCTTGCTCTTTAACTAGGAACAATTCATAATTCAAAGTGAAGTAAATATATTGGTAAAACTGCTGTTATAGTGAGGTTTCTATGTATTTTCTATATTCTAAGGATAAGAGTGTTCGCTAGAAAGATCGTGGAAATGTTCGTAGCAATGTTCGGCTCTGTTCGTTGTTCGGTTTGACAAAACAAAAAAAACGGCGAATGCTCGCTATTGTGTTACAAGTGAATGCTCAGGTGTATCAGCACCATAAGAATATCAACACCGATTTATAAGGAAATATCTGTGACATATTTGTATTTTTGGAACGAAGTTCCTCCTTATCGCGCGTTGCGTTAATTTTGTGTATTCATATACCGTCACTTCTGTAACATACATTTCCACCATAGTTCTGAACATGGTCACGAGTTGTATACATTATAAGTCGTAAGTGGATGCTCCTGTTACACAATATTCGCATTGGAAGGCTAACTAAAACACATCATTTAGTAACTACATTAATTGCTTAAGTATTATGTCTTTAACTGATTACTATCTACAAGTAATTTAGTACAATGTGTAACAGTTGCAGCTCCTTACAAAAATGAAAATATGTACCATAATATTGGCGATTTAAAAGAGTGGCCTCGAGTTTTATTGCCCGTTCTTTCTCGTGGCTCTACCTATTGCTTTGCGAACGAGGCAGTAAATGTAAATGTAGAAGCATTAAGTAATTTAATTTTAAAATTGACGTTCATAAGCGTCACATTGTGACCTAGATGAATAAATGATTTTGATTTGATTTGATTTGATTTGCGATAGGGGGCTAGACGGAAAAAGATTAAGACGAAAAGTTGTAACGACACTTTTTGCTATAGTAAGCTATTGTAAGCCGTGCGGCGTGCACATGTTTCTCTGTCTCTCTCTCTCTCTCTATCTCTCTCTCTATCTCTCTCTCTTTCTCTCTCTCTCTCTCTCTCTTATAGAAAGCAAGCATCATGTTCATGCTTTCTGATCACGAAAGTGGCATCTATTTGAACCCAAAATGGCGGACGGGACATTTTTAATAAAATTAATATGGGTATCATTTTCGGGGTTTTTATGGATTTTGGTCTCGAAAATTACATCTACTTGGGAAACCGAGATGGCCGATGGAACATTTTTAATAAAATTAATATGAGTATAATTTTCAGGGCTATCATGCATTCTGATAACGTAAATGACATTTATTTGGGGATCCAAGATGGCGAACGGGACATTTTTTGTAAAATTAACAATTATTACTAAAATTGAGCCTACTGATTAAGTTTATATTACGTTATATTTGTGAATAATAAAAAAAAATATTATAACTTAAAAAAAATATATAATTCCTTCACTCATTAATAATAATAATTATAATAATATTTTTTTTTATTCACAGTAATACAGAGAGCATAAAATACAAACACAAATGTTCTAATATAATAATAATATAAATGCTGTGGATTTTCAATTGATTGGAAAGAACACCATACCCCTGTACTAGTAAGAAACTGTATCACAGGCGGTTGGGTCTCTCTTTACAAATTTGAGATTTGTATTTTACAATACAGCAATAATATTACGTATTTAACAAAAGACAGTGGTCAATATAAAACTTAGTTAATAATTAATAGCTACATGAATATAATGAAGATGATCATGTAATATACGATAAAATTGCCTGACGAGCATTTTAGAGAATTCACGAACGTAACTTATAAAGCTGTGGGTCAGCATAATCGTAAATGATGTCAAAGTTAATTAAACCTTTATTATTTAGTATGACGTAAATAACTCATGTGTGCATTTTATTAAACTAGATGTTTGATGTTAGTAGGTCAATATTCTAATGAGGTGTGTTAAGTGAATCACAAAATGAAATCTTCTTTCTCTTAGCGTTATCCCAGTTTCAATCTGGGGTCCGCTTACTAGTCTAACCGGATTTGGCTGAATATTAGCTTTTCCACAGAGCGACTGCCTGTCTGACCTCCGCAACCCGAAGGGATAGCGATATTCCATGGTTTAGACTAGTGTCAGTTTATTTAGAAGGTACTGACGCCCTGTAACGACTGTCAACGATCTTCATGACAACCGGGACCGACGGCTTAACGTGCTCTCCGAGGCACGGGACAAGCGATAATTAACAATTCAATACGCACATAACTCCGAAAAGTCATTGGTGCGCGCCGTGGATTCGAACCCGATACCCTCTGCATGGCAGTCTGTTGGTAAAATGAAATATCAAGTCTTAAAATTAAATAATATCTAAATATGAAAAAAATAGTAGATAAAAGGTCGAAAATACGATATTACGTCGCTCCTAGGCGCCTTCATAATCCACGGAGTTTATGTACCTCTTTTCCGCCATTGTTCTTGCTGGGCAGTCATTAGAACCGGTGTTGTGGTTGCTGGGCTTCTTGAAGTGTAAGCAGGTCGCGCATTTTGGGTCTTCGGATTTCCTAGTGCAGTCCTTTATCGTGTGTCCTTGGTTGCCGCAATGACCGCATGTATATTGAGACTCTCTGCAAGACTTAGCCGCATGACCATACTGCTGACACTTATAACAGCGAGTAACTAGGGTGAAATCCTTCACCGGGCAAGATGACCAATTTATAAAGATCCTGTCTTGGATTATCAGTGCTTTACGAATGGCTGCAGATACTTCTATTACGTAGTTACAGGTCTCAGCATCTTTACGGCCCGATTTATGACTCAGCTTGATTTCATTGAGAAAGGTCTCTAGGTTGCAGCTTTGAAGTTTCTCCGCTAAATTCTGATGGTACAGGCACGTGAAAACTTCCGTCTCTTTCATATTTGAAGGCACTCCAACGATCACGATTTTAGGCTTCCGTTTGTGGGGTTCATTGACTATAAGGCCTGAGTTTGCATGTTGTACCGATTGTTTTACTTTCTCAATATCATCTTTGGTCTCGGTGCTGATGATCACGCCGCCGTTCTTAATCTTGCGTAGTGCTCTCACGTGGAGGTTCATTTGTTCAGGCCTGATGATTTTTTGCACTAATGATTTTGTGTCGTCACTCGATTTTAGCTTGTCATTTGGATAGATTGCCACCGAACTTACGCTAATGGGCTGAATAAAATTATGTGCAGATTTTTTAACCATCTCAGCGAAAGACGATGCAGCGGTGGTAGGTTTTGAGAACTCCTGTATGGATTGCTTTAGATCTTGAAGGCTCTGAGACAAATCAAGTTGTTCTTGCTGGGATTTGATGGTAGAATGGGCCTGGATAGCATGTGACTTAAGAGACTGGTACTGAACTGCCAACTGCGAAACTTTAGTGCCCACATGGCGACAGAGATTGCTGACTCTCATCTTCTGCTCAGAGTTTAGTTTTCCTTCTTGTGCTATAGAACACACTTCGTTGAGGTACTGCTCAATAGATGACATCCAGTTCTGGATTTCAGGCGTAGGGATGACTTCAAGTGCTGGACGCTCAGGTGCAGGTGCAGGTGCCGGCGTCGGAGGAGGACTCCGAGCAGTCTTCCTACTCGGAGTGAAAGGACTGTGATCCATTATATATTGCTTACAATGTCAATCACGATACATTTTATAACACACAGTTTTGTTACGTTCGCAGATAGTTGTACGCGTTGATTGAGGTCACGATTTAAAAATATTTAATTAATAATTATCTACTTATGCGATTCAACACGTCCCTTCTCAACAACAGTGCAAATCAAGCAACTTAATTAATTTATTTTTATATTTAAATTATTTATAATTATTTTTAATTAAAATTAATCGAAAGGAACTTCGTTCCATCCGAGTGTACCTTGACACCTCTCAAGCAGTTTTTGTATGTAATAGGCGGCAAACGAGCAAATAGATTGACCGATGCTAAGCGATTACAGCGGCCTATGGACACAAGAAACATGAAAGTAGTTAGAAGTGTGTTGCCACCCCAAGAATAAGCAGAAGAGCGGGATGAGAGAGAAGGAGAAGAGGTAAGAGGAGCCTCCGAAACTCTCACTCACAAAATGAAATGCATCAGTATAGATACTATTCCTTTACGTTGACTAGTCAATGTAAAGTAATAGTAGCAAATTAACATATATCTTAAGCTTCGCCAAGATGACGTGAAGCTATTTAAACCTTTCACAAAAATTGAAACATAGATAGGTTTTTGGAGAAAGACTATTTGGGAGGTATTTTCCTGATCACCTCTTCAACATTAATAAGAGTTACACATAAAATTAATTAGATAACACTCACGTGACTCGGCTCAAGCGAACACGAACGCTGGTTTAATCTGGTATTCATTGATAACAATAATTAGGGAAAATAAAACATCACTATTTAAGATCATGTTATGTTATCAAGCACATAAAGCAAAACTCCGGCTAGGTGGACTGACGATATACGCAAAGTGGCTGGCAGCGGCTGGACAGGAAAAGCCGATAATCGGGCTCAGTGGCGTGCCATTGGAGAAGCCTATATCTAGCAGTGAATTCTTGCAGGCTGATGATGATGATAAAGCAAAACATAGCACATGGCAATTTTAAAAATATAATTTTAGCTGCGTGTTGTGTACACGCATAACTATATCCTACCTACACATACCTACATAGAACAATAACGTTTGACTTTATAGAAATCGTAATAAGATTTTTAACTTTCTGGCAATTGAATAATAATAATTAGAAAACAAGAGGTATTATTATGTAGATAAGTTTACTCAGTGGTCCTTAATCATGTTTACTAAGATATTTGGCCGGCCGAGTACCTAATGACTGGGCCACAGCTGTAGTTGTGCCTCTTTATAAAGGAAAAGGCTCGCAACAAGACTGCAAAAACTATAGAGGCATTAGCCTTCTCAGATTGTTGGCAAATTGTATGCAAAGGTACTGATTGAAAGAGTTATGGAAGTAACCGACAAGAAAATATGGGATGTATAAGCGGGATTCCGAAAGGGTATGGGATGTACGGATCAAGTCTTTTCCTTGCGAAGCATAGCCGAAAAGCTTTTGGCCAAAGGTCAAAAGGTCTACTGCGCATTCGTGGATTTGGAAAAGGCTTATGATAAAGTGGTGAGGAATGAAATGTGGTCGGTACTGTCGATGTATGGGGTGAACAGCAGCCTCATTCGAGCTCTGAAATCCCTTTATGAGGATTCTAGAGCTTGTGTGAGGATAAACGGGACATACACTGACTGGTTTACCATCAACACAGGTGTTAGACAGGGATGTGTAGCGTCGCCGTGGCTGTTCAACCTCTTCATGGACAGTTGTTTGCAAGTTTTGAAACATAGTGATTGTGGTTTAAGGATGAATGAGTTACTTGTCAGATGCCTCCTTTATGCTAATGATCAGGTTATTCTTGCGTCTTCAGCGGAGGAATTGCAGGAGATGATAACAATCATGCACGGTGCGCTAGAAAGGAAAGGAATGAAAGTGAATGTAAGTAAAACGAAAGTTATGGTTTTTGAAAAGGAGGAATGCGTTACGGCTTGTAATGTTTTGATCGATGGACAACAAGTGGAGCAAGTGTATGAGTTTGTTTACTTAGGTGCGTTGTTTACAAGAGATAGTAGAGATGGTAGAAAGAAGAGTTAATGCAGGTAATAGAGTGAATGGAGCTCTGAAGGCGTTTTAGAATAGCCAAAACGTGTCCAAAAAGGCACGTTTGGCTGTGCATAGAGGGGTATTAGCGCCTACCCTTATATACGGTAGAGAAAGTTGGGTATGGCTGAAGAGATTTGAAAGTAGAATCAATGCTGTAGAAATGAGAGCACTGAGAAGTATGTGTGGTGTATCTTTGACGACAGAGTAAAGAATTGTGTGACAAGAGAGTGTTGTGGGGTAAAAGAAGATGTAGTGACAAGCATTGAGAAAGGCATGTTAAGATGGTTTGGGCACATGGAGAGGATGGATGACGATAGACTGACAAAGAAGATATATAAGGCAAGTGTGAATGGGACAGGACAAAGGAGAAGACCTAAGCGGACGTTCTCTGACCAGATTGGAGATATCCTGAAAAAAGGACAGGTCAGAAGTACCCTTAATAGAAGAGCATGCACGAGAAACTTGATGGGAGTGAGTGAAGCAAGAGAGGTATGTCAGGATAGTTGCAAATGGCGTTCCGTAGTCTCTGCCTACCCCTCCGGGAAACAGGATTGAGTCTATGTATGTACTAAGATATTTATGAGACAAAAAACGGACGCCGAGTTGGTTCGGAATGTGTATAAGGAAGAGACACACACACGCATTTTCCGGCCCTAGGGTGGGAGCATTGGGACCCTGTGGGATCTTCACCTTGCCGTGGTAGGGGGGCTCAGTAACCGTGGCTTGGACACCCACGGTGAAGCAAAGCGGGATCCCGGGAGTAGAAGCTCCACGAGGGCTTGCGTGAGGTCTGCGCAGGATGCATCCAAGGGTGCAGACACAGGGACAGTTCTATCTGTCCCTAGCAGTCGGGCGCGATCGCGGGAGGAGAGGCGTGTTGGTGTTGCGTAGCCGTTATCCGCCGGGATGCTAGGGTAGAATGCTAACGCGGGTCGCGTGGTACCCCAAAAATGGCGTGGCAGTATGCACTGTGGTTTAAGTGGGTATTACAGCCTTGCACTCCAGCCGTCGAGTCCGTCAGTTGCGGGGGGTATGCGTAAATGCATTTCCACAGCGAGGAAAAAATAAAACATGAGATTTTGATTTTTAGCTATGAAGATAAAATAAGTATTAAGGCGCTGTCCTAAGCGACTGTTTTGGTAAATGAGGGGGTGAAGCAGGGAAGGTGAAGGGAGCTTAGCTCCGTCTACTGCGGGGCGCCCCCCTTCATTCTCGTCACGTGCGGCCGTATTCTGGCGACATCCGTATTCCAATATTTCAAAATCGCAAGCAAAACGTTTTAGCATATTGAATTGAGATACTGATATTAAAATTTATATTACATACATCAATCTGTTTGTACAATATAGGCATAGCGCAATTTTTGTTCTCAGTGCAGCCATGAGCAAAACTGGTTTACATTAGACGTTAAATGTTGACGAAAGTAGGTAAATACCTACGTGCCGTAAGATGATAAAAATAATTAAGTCAGTTCCATGTATGGAGAGGCCATTATTATGTTTGTTTTGTTTTTGTATAAAAATAGTGAAGCAGTTCATAGAATACCTACATCTAATTCCATTCCTGCCAGTTTTCAAATCTGTTTTGCAATAAATTGGCTGTGACATACGGGCGGACAGACAGACAGACATTGCGAATCTATAAGGGTTCCGTTTTTACAATTTTTGGCTACGGTACCCTAAAAAACACAATACTGCTCTACTAAGCGCAAAAGCCGTATCTCAACTAAAGCGAGTTCCGAGATAATTGAAGTTTAGTAAAAGTTGATTTCTTTTATTTATTTATGGATGTTTATTGTTACATACATACATACATACATAGCGTCACGCCTTTTATCCCCGAAGGGGTAGGCAAAGGTGTATTTCTACACCCACTTTTCGCCAGATATACTTTAGTCCCACGTAATAAGGGGCGAGCCTATTGCCGTACCGGCACATTTCCAGACTCCGTGCTGCTACTGAGAATTTCGTGACAGAAAAACTCAATAACACTGCCCGACCCAGGAATCGAACCCGGGACCTCCCGATCCCACGCGCACATTTATGCCGCGAGACCAACAAGGCAGTCGTATAGGGTTTGATGTCGAGTTTTCCGTCTCTATGCAAAGATGGTATTTGCATCGTGTTATCCCTTAGTCGCCTCTTACGACACCCACGGGAAGATAGGGGGTGATGACACTTGTATTCTATGCCGTCAACCACACGGCTTGTTTATTGTTATTATAGGTATAATTATTATGGCAAAGGTTTCGAAATACGTCGCCGTTTTTAGGGGTTGTGAGTGATTGGAGAGGGAGCAGGGGAGGTCTTGAAACCCCCCTCACCATTTTCACTTGCCGGAAATACTTGGTTTCCTCTGAAAAAAAAAATCTTCAAACATCGGTGTGTATGGCACTGCCAACTTCCACATTCATCACACTAGTTTAATAAACTAAGGTTGTCGGAGCCCTGCGAAGGGCTCCTATTTTCGGATTAAGGGTCAAAAGAGAACCTAACATAACCTATTTATTTACTTATTACAGTCGCACCTAACCCAAGGCACTCGAAAGCAATGACGCACAAATTTGACATTAGCTGTCAATATGATCATTCCAAGATGGCAGTTTTGCGTTTCGTTTCACGTTTTTCACATAAAACCTAAAAATTACATTTGTAAAACTGTACTAAAGTATAAAAACTATGTTCCGTTTTGCATAATTGCCGAAGTATTTATGAAATTTTGGAAATTGTTTAAAAATATTTAGACGCAACTCCGGCAGCCAAAATTACTTTTAGGGGACTAAAACAAACTACCTTAAGCCCCCTACACTACCAATACCCTCAAATTCAGGCAACTCGTTTCGAAACCCAACCCATTATTGTTTTTCAAAATAGATGAAACATCAAAAACATATGTGGATATACCTTATTCATGAGATACTGCTATGTCGCTTAGAAAATTATAGAATTAGAATTTGAGTTACTGCTTTTTCGTTAGCTCTCGTCATACATGTTTGTATGGAAAAATATAAAATATTTCTTTCGCTTCAAATATGTGTTGTTTTAAATAAAATAAATATTAAGAGATATTTATTTATATTCATTTATAATTTATTAACGAAATACAGAGTTTATAGCTCATCAAAAGTTAGCTGTCTGCTACAACCCGGCAGGTTTTCTTTATTCTCATCGAATGTTCAAGGCAGTGTGTGAGGTGATAAGGCTTCAATACTTATTATTTGCTGTTGTTCACGATGCACAGTTTCATTTACTTTCCTTTTACGGCTTGGTATTGTAGAAATTTCAAGCACTGATTAAACATTTTCCTCTCCCTGATCTCGCAATGCCATCCCTTGAGCTTGAGAGAATCAACAATTTCAGGCAACTGTCAATTCATATAAAACGCCACAAGCTTCTCCCAGAAATCATCATCTCTCTCTATAATTTCTATTTTTAGTGGTATACTTTCGCCAATCCACACAGCAAATAAACACTTTTGTTTGCGTGTAACGTGGCGTTGCCCCTGAATTTGGTAATAACAATTACAATATTTGTTTAGACTAGTCAGTTCACTTTTTTATCATGTTTCCATATTTGTATTTTATTTGCTCTTATTCTATTCTCCAGGCCATTCCTATAGGCAACTTTAGAACATTAAATTTCCACAATCGTGTTTGGACCTATTAATCCATCTGGCGTGGCACCAATAATCGAATAATCCACAAGGCTCGATTGTTACATTTTCTTGCTTCGCCAGTTGTTGCAAAGCCAGTTGTTCATTTAAGATTCCATGCGCAACTGATTTTACATTGCAAATATTTTATTTGTACAAAATATTTTTTACTAAGTTGGCTTTACTGCTGTTATCTCTTCTTTTTACCACTATACAAAAATTTCAATCTGTCAACATATTCTTACGCAATTCGAACCAGTCACTGCTATCCCTCTTGTAATTTTTGCTTATCACTACGGAATTTGAGTCAAATTTGTAAAAAAAATTGTTTGGCATTTCTTGGCTAGCTCTTGAACAGATCGTGTTAGGAATGACTGAAGTCAAATGTGTGTAAGACGTTGCAGAACTGTTATCCTTAACTTCACTGTAATTACAATAATGATAATTAGTTACGTACTTTATTATTAAAAAAAATACTATATCTTGTGTTATAGCAAACAGAGAAGTTACCTTCTTACTTATAAATGATTGATTTTAGAAATTAAAAAGATATTAGATGTACTGAGACATACCTAATAGTTTATGAATAATCAAAGTTTTACCCGATGTACCTAAAAAGGTTTATGTTCAAAACACAATAATACAACATTCGTTACCGCTTGTGTGCGGATTGCGGAGCGCCATATTAGCGCTGTCATCATTATTGTTTGCCGTGGCGGCATCTTAGCGCTCCAGGCGCTCTGACAAGCTAATGAATTTGAAATATAGGTACATGAAATGATTCGATTTTATGTTATTACTCTTTCAAAAATTGAAAACTGTGGCAGCCATGTATTGTGAGAATAATTTATATAATTATATTATGCATAATCGATAATATATAAGTAACATAGTTAGTCCTAAAAGACTCTTATGAAAATAATTTGTGTAAAAATGTTACATATTTCATAATCACTTGGCCATGGATGAATTTCTATTTTATTACGACGCTTTCTTGTACAAATCCTTCGTAGAACTTCATTTCTCTAATTGACCATATTTTATTCTTCTAATTATATATTTATAAGCACAGAAACAATAACACATTAAACGCAACAAGAGTATAAACTTAGGTCCTAATTATATGTGCCCATAGTTACATGAAAAGCCTATTTGATTCAAAGTATTCAGAATATAACATAAAACATGAAATTACGAACTCAAATCGGCGTATTATAATAACAAACAGGTTTACGTAAAATTTCGTGCAGCGGAGACGCAAGCGACATGACCTATCTCTCACAGGGCTCATAGCCGAATGATGAGGTCTGGGCGGGGCGTAAACTAGCAACTTACACTCAGTACACCGCTTATGCTAATAAGGTTTAAATTGCTGAAGCGTTTGATATTGATGGGATCTACCGAGCGTCAAAATCATAGACGTTTGGCAGATTTTATTTAATTTTACAAAATATACACGTATAATATGAAAATAAATAGGGTAATTCTTTAGTTCATTAGATTTCCTACAATATTATCAAATAAAATATCACAGCTTGCGATCAAAATATTGCAAACAGTGAGACGAAAGATTATTTTTTGCCTCGATTTTGTGATTTTTTTACCGTGATTCTATTTTACATACATGAAAAATTCTTTCAAAAGTCTTTTGTTCAGACTTTTGACTTTAAACTCTATTTTTTGCTAGTTTGTAATATGTACCGTTATGGCTCGATGCGCGACGAAAAATTAGGTGTTTCACGGCTTCTGAGGTATAACAGCGCCTTAAGGCGCTGTCCTAAGCGACTGTTTTGGTTAATGAGGGGGTGAAGCAGGGGAGGTGAAGGGAGCTTAGCTCCGTCTATTGCGGGGCGCCCCCCTTCATTCTCGTCGCGTGTGGCCGTATTCGGGCGACATCCGTATTCCAATATTTCAAAATCGCAAGCAAAACGTTTTAGCATAGCGAATTGAGATACTGATATTAAAATTTATATTACATACATCAATCTATTTGTACAATATAGGCATAGCGCAATTTTTGTTCTCAGTGCAGCCATGAGCAAAACTGGTTTACATTAGACGTTATAGGTATTAATAGTTGACGAAAGTAGGTAAATACCTACGTGCCGTAAAATGATAAAAATAATTAAGTCAATTCCATGTATGGAGAGGCCATTATTATGTTTGTTTTTTTTTTGTATAAAAATAGTGAAGCAGTTCATAGAATACCTACATCTAATTCCATTCCTGCCAGTTTTCAAATCTGTTTTGTAATAAATTGGCTGTGACATACGGGCGGACAGACAGACAGACATTGCAAATCTATAAGGGTTCCGTTTTTACAATTTTTGGCTACGGTACCCTAAAAAACACAATACTGTTCTACTAAGCGCAAAAGCCGTATCTCAACTAAAGCGAGTTTCGAGATAATTGAAGTTTAGTAAAAGTTGATTTATTTTATTTATTTATGGATGTTTATTGTTATTATAGGTATAATTATTATGGTAAAGGTTTCGAAATACGTCGCCGTTTTTAGGGTTTGTGAGTGATTGGAGAGGGAGGAGGGGAGGTCTTGAAACCCCCCTCACCATTTTCACTTGCCGGCAATACTTGGTTTCCTCTGAAAAAAAAATCTCCAAACATCGGTGTGTATGGCACTGCCAACTTCCACATTCATCACACTAGTTTAATAAACTAAGGTTGACGGAGCCCTGCGAAGGGCTCCTATTTTCGGATTAAGGGTCAAAAGAGAACCTAACATAACCTATTTAGTTACTTATTACAGTCGCACCTAACCCTAGGCACTCGAAAGCAATGACGCACAAATTTGACATTAGCTGTCAATATGATCATTCCAAGATGGCAGTTTTGCGTTTCGTTTCACGTTTTTCACATAAAACCTAAAAATGACATTTGTAAAACTGTACTAAAGTATAAAAACTACGTTCCGTTTTGCATAATTGCCGAAGTATTAATGAAGTTTTGGAAATTGTTTAAAAATATTTAGATGCAACTCCGGCAGCCAAAATTACTTTTAGGGGATTAAAACGAACTCCAGCCCCCTACACTACCAATACCCTCAAATTTAGGCGACTCGTTTCGAAACCCAACCCATTATTATTTTTCAAAATAGATGAAACATAAAAAATATATGTGGATATACCTTATTCATGAGATACTGCTATGTCGCTTAGAAAATTATAGAATTAGAATTTGAGTTACTGCTTTTTCGTTAGCTCTCCTCATACATGTTTGTATGGAAAATATAAAAAAATTCTTTCGCTTCAAATATGTGTTGTTTCAAAGAAAATAAATATTAAAAGATATTTATTTATATTCATTTATAACGAAATACAGAGTTTACAGCTCATCAAAAGTTAGCTGTCTGCTACAAACCCGGCAGGTTTTCTTTATTCTCATCGAATGTTAAAGGCAGTGTGTGAGGTGATAAGGCTTCAATACTTATTATTTGCTGTTGTTCACGAGGCACAGTTTCATTTACTTTCCTTTTACGGCTTGGTATTGTAGAAATTTCTAGCACTGATGAAACATTTTCCTCTCCGTGATCTCGCAATGCTATCCCTTGAGCTTGACGAGAATCAACAATTTCAGGCAACTGCGAATTCATATAAAACGTCACAAGCTTTTCTTCTCCCAGAAAACATCATCTCTTTCTATAATTTCTATTTTTAGTGGTATACTTTCGCCACTCCACACAGCAAATAAACACTTTTGTTTGCGTGTTACGTGGCGTTGGCCCTGAATTTGGTAATAACAATTACAATATTTGTTTAGACTAGTCAGTTCACTTTTTTATCATGTTTCCATATTTGTATTTTATTTGCTCTTTTATACTTTTCTCCAGGCCATTTTTATAGGCAACTATAGAACATTAAATTTCCACAGTCGTGTTTGGACTTATTAATCCATCTGGCGTGGCACCAATAATCGAATAATCCACAAGGCTCGATTGTTACATTTTCTTGCTTCGCCAGTTGTTGCAAAGCCAGTTGTTCATTTTAGATTCCATGCGCAACTGATTTTACATTGCAAATATTTTATTTGTGCAAAATATTTTTTACTAAGTTGGCTTTACTGCTGTTATCTCTTCTTTTTACCACTATACCAAAATTTCAATCTGTCAACATATTCTTACGCAATTCGAACCAGTCACTGCTATCCCTCTTGTAATTTTTGCTTATCACTACGGCATTTGAGTCAAATTTGTTAAAAAAATTGTTTGGCATTTCTTGGCTAGATCTTGAACAGATCGTGTTAGGAACGACTGCAGTCAAATGTATGTAAGACGTTGCAGAACTGTTATCTTTAACTTCACTGTAATTACAATAAAGATAATTAGTTACGTACTATATTATTAAAAAAATACTATATCTTGTGTTATAGCAAACAGAGAAGTCACCTTTTTACTTGTAAATGATTGATTTTAGAAATTAAAAAGATATTAGATGTACTGAGACATACCTAATAGTTTAAGAATAATCAAAGTTTTACCCGATGTACCTAAATAGGTTTATGTTCACAACACAATAATACAACATTCGTCACCGCTTGTGTGCGGATTGCGGAGCGCCATATTAGCGCTGTTTATTGTTCGCCGTGGCGGCATCTTAGCGCTCCAGGCGCTCTGACAAGCTAATGAATTTGCAATATAGGTAGGTACATAAAATGATTCGATTTTATGTTATTACTCCTGTGGCAGCTATGTATTGTGAGAATCTAATATATAAAATTCTCGTGTCACAGTTTTCGTTCCCATACTCCTCCGAAACGGCTTGACCGATTTTGATGAAATTTTTTGTGCTTATCCGGTATCTATGAGAATCGGCCAACATCTACTTTTCAAAAAAAAAAAAAAGCAAAACAACGTTTGCCGGGTCAGCTAGTAATTTATATAATTATATTATGCATAATCGATAATCTATAACATAGTCATAAAAGACTCTTATGACTCTTATGAAAATAATTTGTGTAAAAATGTTACATATTTCGTAATCACTTGGCCATGGATGAATTTCTATTTTATTACGACGCTTTCTTGTACAAATCCTTCGTAGAACTTCATTTCTCTAATTGTCCATATTTTATTCTTCTAACTATATATTTATAAGCACAGACACAATAACACATTAAACGCAACAAGAGTATAAACTTAGGTCCTAATTATATGTGCCCATAGTTACATGAAAAGTCTATTTGATTCAAAGTATTCAGTCTATAACATAAAACATGAAATTACGAACTTAAATCGGCGTATTATAATAACAAACAGGTTTACGTAAAATTTCGTGCAGCGGAGACGCAAGCGACATGACCTATCTCTCACAGGGCTCATAGCCGAATGATGAGGTCTGGGCGGGGCGTAAACTAGCAACTGACACTCAGTACACCGCTTATGCTAATAAGGTTTAAATTGCTGAAGCGTTTGATATTGATGGGATCTACCGAGCGTCAAAATCATAGACGTTTGGCAGATTTTATTAAATTTTACAAAATATACACGTATAATATGAAAATCAATAGGGTAATTCTTTAGTTCATTAGATTTCCTACAATATTATCAAATAAATTATGACAGCTTACAATCAAAATATTGCAAACAGTGAGACGAAAGATTATTTTTTGCCTCGATTTTGTGATTTTTTTACCGTGATTCTATTTGATATACATGAAAAATTCTTTCAAAAGTCTTTTGTTCAGACTTTTGACTTTAAGCTCTATTTTTTGCTAGTTTGTAATATGTACCGTTATGGCTAGATGCGCGACGAAAAATTAGGTGTTTCATGGCTTCTGAGGTATAACAGCGCCTTAAACGCTTCTGTTTTGCAATAAAGCAAGTAGTATTTGTAGAGTTTAAACTAGGTAATAATTAAGAAATAACCTCAAACACTACTTTTAATAAATAAATCGTAAGGGACATCACAAACAAACGTACAGACACAAAACAACAAAACTTTTGTTTCACACAAAATGTTTATTGTCATGGGAATCAGAACCATGCAAGGTGTTAATTTAAACCACTGCGCCTTACATGCAGTCAAACTTCATGTACTAAGTTTCTTTGTCTCCAGTCATATCAAATCTATTATAGTATAGCGTACACAAGACTATTTAGTAACAAAAACTCAAAAGTTCCATCCGCAAATAAAGCCCTCAACAATCAGCAACAAAGAAAATGACAAACAACCGTATACTTGCAGCCGTCATATTTGATCTCTTTGCACTGAAATGTCGGTTTGCAGCAAGCCATTGTAATATTCATTGTTTAGTAAAAATATCACAAAACAGTTGGCGCATCTTTGTCCCAGAGCAATTAAGATGTCGACAAATAGAAAAGCAAAAAATGAATCGATGCACCGCTGTGTAAACGTACGGATTTGGGTAGCTTTTCTGCAGCAATTTTGTAGATTGTGGCAAAGTCACAGGGGAGAAGAAACATTTTCAGTTTAATTTACAGTCAAATTATGTTTTGTGCTGACGGAGCTTTGTTCTTACGACATAAATTGTATTTACTGGGAGACCGTTTTATTTGACACACGTATTATTCTTTCTTTCATTCAGGTCTGTTAAAAGAGAATCGTGCTAAATAAACAATTTGCGGTAATAAATACTTTTCCCTCCTTTCTCCTTTAGTTGAAGGTCTTTAGCATTGGACGTCTATAGGCTGATATTATGATATGGTGATGAGTTTTTTCATCGTCGACCGTCTGAAGTACAATTTATTGGTGTGGAAACTCGGAGTACGCCTCCTGAATAGGAAAGGTTAGGTTAGGAGGTATTCAGGAGGCCTACCGACCGAGTTTCCACGTTGTTCTTATTGTTGTTGATGTGTCTTATTTTTGCAATGAGACACAATGTGTAATTATTTTTACCGTGTAGTTTGTTTTGTATTGTGAAAAGTTTTAAGCAATGTAATTATTCATTCGTTTTTGGGTTCAGCATAAAATGAATACTTAAATTTTACGATGTCCTTTTACAGGACCTATTTAAAACTTTCTGTGGACGCTCATATTGAATAAAACATTTAGTAGAACATTATTACTAATGACCTCATATTTTATTAATGTGTATTTTAAATTGGAGTATATAGTAGGCCAATTCCTCCTTACAAAGGAGATGCCTAGTCCAGCAGTGGACTGTAAGGGGCTGAAGATGATGATTTTAAATTGAGATTGCAATAATAAATTCTCTGTTAAAAATGATTTTTAATTATTATTTTAAGCTATGTACGTATTTAAGTATGATTATAATTAACATTTCAGTAGCAATTTTTTTTAATCAATATAGATTTAATACTTGTATAAGTATGCAATGCATGGTTTAGTTTCAGGATTTATTTTGGTTGTGATATGCATAACTAATCAGGTTAAGTAATATCTGCAAAAGTGCAAAATTGAAGTTATATATTAATGTACAAGTTTTACAAGAAAAAAGTACAGTTAGTATAAAGAGACAGAGTTTGCAGGGTTGGCGTAGTGATTTAAGCGGTCACCTCGCCGCTTGATATTGCGTTGTCTTATGTGGATTCGATACTCACACAAAACAACACATCCATTATTTTTTGTTTCGAATCTAGGTGTTCATTGTGTGGTTTAGTGGCAATTTTGTAAAGTCCCCCACGACGCGGGATTCATTCCTAGCACGGGAATATTTTGATAAAGATTCGGTGGGGTCTAACCATTAAAAAAATAATAATTAAAAAATTGGGCAAGTGCGAGTCGGACTCGCGCACGAAGGTTTTCGTACCGTCATCTATAAAACAAAATCACGTTCGTTATATGTATACTTAAATACTTTTTAAGTTTCTACCTGTTTATTAAGATCGAGTAACAAATTGCTCAAAAATTACGTTTGTTGTATGGGAGCCCCCCTTTATTATTAACTTTATTTCATTATTTATTTTGAAAGGTAATATACAACTACATATTCTATGAAAATTTAAAGCGTCTATCTGTTACAGTTAGTAATTTTGCAAAAAATACGAAACAAAACGTTTTTTGTATGGGATCCCACCTTAATATTTTCATGTTTTATATTATAATGCATGATTGTTGTTATAGCGGCAATCGAAATACATAATTTGTGAAAATTTCAGCTTTCTAGCTATCACGGTTTATGAGATACAGCCTGGTGACAGACAGACAGACGGACAGACAGCGGAGGCTTAGTAATAGGGTTCCGTTTTTGCCTTTTAGGTACGAAACCCTAAAAATATATCTATATAATTATATATACCCTTCTCTCTCGCACTACAGCAGCACCCGAACCTATCCCACTGTATGTACCCCCGAGTTGAGTGATATCAATTTAAGCCTCGGCTTGTGCATTAGTGTAGCAGTGTAAAACAGATCGAAATGGAACGCCAAACCGACATTAATTATAAACTGATAGTAATTGAAAATTTACAACCCGGATTATGGCGATAAGTGCCAATTACAACTGTAATTAGAAGTGGAGGAACTAATTTTGATAATAAACTAATAAGGGTTAAGTTTGAGTAATGAAATATTCAAGTGATTGGTTTCTAAGTAGAGCCAAATAATCTGTATATATAAAATCCTTGCGTTACTTGGGTGTAGGGGAGCATTAAGAGAAGATTTTTGAAAATTCCTCCCTTAAGGGGGTAAAAAATGTTGTCAACGTTCGTATGAAACTTTTGTTTCCTTGTATGGATTAACTCTCAACTTTGTGTATTGTTTCCTCACATGTTTTTTTTTTTTTGAAATTTTCATGTGAGGAACTGACATGAAATTAGTTAACACTAAGAAACATTTTTCGGAAATCCTTACACTATGGGTACCCCCATAGTGTAAGGATTTCCGAAAAATGTTTCTTCCGAAAAGGGCAGTCAAAATATGTATGAAACCTTAGTATTCCTTTAAGGGATTGACTCCAAACTTTGCATATTTGTTCCTCAAATGACGTTTGTGACCACTAATATATATATATATATATTTTTTTTCCCTAAGAGGGTAGAAAACGGAGTCAAAGTTTTTGTAAAACCATACATTTTGCAATGGCATCACTTCAATCTTCTTTATATATAAAATCCTTGCGTTACTTACTGATTGACAGACACGCTACAGACAAAACTACTGGGTGTCAGTAATTGAAATTTGGCATATATGTTCCTTGAGGACTGCAGGGGAGCACTAAGAGAGGCTTTTTGAAAATTGCTCCCCTAAGGAGGTAAAACATGTTGTCAAAATTTGTATGAAACTTTTTATTCCTTCAATGGATTAAATCTAAACTTATTGTATTGGTTCCTCAAATGAAATTAGTTAACACTAAGAAACATTTTTCGGAAGTTTCTTCGCTAAGGGGGTAAAAAGGGCAGTCAACGTTTGTATGAAACCTTTGTATTCCTCCAAGGGATTAACTTCAAGATTTGCATATTTGTTCCTCAAATGACTTTGAGATTTGCATATTTGCTCCTCAAATGACACTGACATATTGGTGAATACACCCTTAGGATGGGGAGCTCAAAAGGGGTCCTTATTTTTATGAAATTGTTATATATCATTAAAATATTGTTGTAAGTTTGTATGACAATAGAAAGAATATTCATCAAATTTGTTTGAGAATTTGCATTGCTTACCAAGAGGCGGAATAGTTTATACAAAACATTTTATCGAATCGAAATTTACCCGAGCGAAACAGCGGGTAAAAGCTAGTCAATAATAAATAAGCTCTTTTGTCTTGTGGATTTGATCTAGGCTATCAAGGGGTGTAACATTTAGTCTGAAATTGCCTTAAGTGAATTTATAGACGACTAGCTTTACCTGCGGTTATATTAAGGGCTACTTTTCCGCAATCGTGTCTCATCACGTTATGTTAACTGAACTTTTTACCCCACTTATAACATTTAGGCGGATGCTATTGTGATTGATTGTTTATAAAATTCACAACCTTAAAGATTTAGTACCAAAATGTACGAGGTCTCAGAACTAAGACTCATAACTTTTACCGTAATCTTTGTTGTTGCTCATACGATGTAATTATATTAACGGAGACTTGGTTAAACGATACCGTATTGGGCACTGAGTTTTTTGACTCGAGATACAGTCATTGTCTTTAGAAGAGATAGATCTGTTACAAAGTATTGCAACAAGAAAGATGGTGGTGGGGTATTAATAGCTGTATTAAAAAAATACAATCCTAATTGCCAGAAAGTGTGGGAAACTGACTGTGAGGATTTGTGGGTTACAGTCGAGAAACTCCACAATAAGAATGCTGTAACCTTTGCGTTTGGCGCGGTATATTTGCCTCCACCCGTTAACAAGGTACTGTTGAAAGATTTTATTTCTAATTGCAATCGTGTAATTGAACAACCCAATCTATTACCCTGCATCGTAGGAGACTTCAGTGTTCCTAATATTGATTGGACTTTGTATAATAATAATTCTACGTCATTCACAGTCGGATCTCAACTGGCTCAATCACTAATCGATTTTATTAACGTTAATAATTTGCGACAGTGTAATGGTGTAGAAAACAACAGAAATAGAATTCTAGACCTAGTACTCCTGGGCTCGCTACCGTTCTAGCTTCCGGTGGCTGCTGACGAGCTGAGTGATGGTGACCAACTGCATCCCCCCATAGAATTTGGTATTTCTATGGCATTCCCAAAAAAACTTGAACAATGTAATAATAAAATTCAATACAATTTTATAAAGGGTAATTACGAGCTGATCTCTATCTTGAAAGAAGCCATTGATTTGTTTGTCCCCAAATCAAAAACTAAAAAGAAAACTTATCCACCCTGGTTTAACAGACATCTTATTAAAGTTCTCCGCGAAAAAAACAAGTTGCTTTGCAGATTTAAAAAAAATTAATAACCCTCTTGACGGTATAGCCCTACGTGATCTTAGTAAGCAATGTAAAAAATTGAGAGTAGACTGCTACAATACCTCCATTGCTTAAGCGGAGGACAAAATAAAGCAAAACTCAAAATTTTTCTGGTCCTACATTAAAAAAAAGCAAGGGCATAATATGGGAAACTATCCAGCGACAATAACAAATGGCTTCTTCTTCTTTCTTCTTCCAACTTCCAGTGACGGCTCTGAAATATGCAACATGTTCGCAGACTTCTTTGCTTCAGTTTTTGATACATGTATAAATACTCAGCATTCCACAGTGTACCTGGAGACTGTTCCTCACTCAGGTCAGATGATATCAACCTAGATAGCTAGCTAGATTCTCAGACCATAATAAGAAAACTATTGGAACTTGACAAAAATAAGGGAGCAGGGCCTGATGATATATCTCACATATTGCTAAGAAAGTGTGCAGAGGCACTGATTGTACCGTTGCACATTGTATATAATAGGTAATTACAAACAGGCAATCATGGCCGTGTGGTGACGGATTAAGAATACGGAATGTCACCACCTCATATCATCCCATGGGTGTCGTAAGAGCCGACAGAGGGAGCGTATTATGCAGAGAACAGCATTGTAATTGGAAAACTTGATACAAACCCTATACCAACCCGTTTGGCCAGCGTGGTATAGTAGGCCAATTCCTCCTTTCAAAGGAGAGGCCTTGTCCAGCAGTGGACAGTCCAAAGGCTGATGATGATGACAAACAGGCATATTCCCCTCTGCATGGAAGCTTGCTAAAGTAGTTCCCATTCACAAAGGAGAAGAAAACAAAGCAGTCCAAAGTTACCGACCAATTTCTCTGCTATCAACACAAGGAAACATACCTGCGTGTGTGTATGACCTGTACGCGGATGACTTGAAGATTTCGAAAGTAATATTAACTCCAAATGGCGTGATAGAATTGCAGAGGGACTTGGACCAATTAGACAAATGGTGTGTAGTGAATGGCATGCAGGTAAATCACTCAAAATGCCATTTCATAAGATTTACCAGAAAATTAAAACCTATCGCTTCATCATACCACATACAAGGGAACAGTCTGTGTGAGGTACAAACCGTGAAAGACCTAGGAGTTATTCTGGACGACAAGCTTACATTTGTTCCTCACATAGAACTAACTGTAAAGAAGGCTTCTAGAATGCTGGGTTTTGTGATGCGGAATGGCAAGGAATTTAGGAGACCCGCTACTAAAATATTGTTATATAATACCATAGTGAGGAGTATCCTAGAATACTGTAGTCAGATATGGAGACCGCATTATTCCATACACTCCTTTAGATTGGAAAGATTACAAAAGAGACTATTATGGCATTTGTGTCAGGGTAGCGGGTTGTCTCATGTTTTAAAGACCTATGACGAGCGGCTTCGTTACTTTAAAATACAATCTTTATCTAAGCGTAGAGACATTCTGGACCTTACTTTTATGTTCAAAATAGTTAGAGGATACATAGACTGCCCAAAGCTATTAAGTAGAGTTAATTTTAGGGTCCCTTCTAGAAATCCCCGATATCCCATTGCTCCGTTTAGCCCCCTCTTTAGGAGAACAGAGTTTGGAAAGTGTTTGCTGATCCCACGTATATGTCGACAGATTTAATTTGAACTGCCTTAACATTAATTTCGAATTATTGAAATTTAGAATATTTGATTGATTGTTTTACTTCCTATTTTGTTTTTATTGATTTGACATTACATAATTGTTGTTGTTTTTTTATTTTGATTTTTGATTTTATATTAATTCTATTTTGATTTAGTTTCTATTTTTTAGTATTATTTTTTAATTTTATTTATTTTTTTACTATATATAAATTTTTGATTATTTTGATTTCATATTGATTAATTGGCTTTTAGTTTTATGACCTAGCGGTTGTACATAGTGACATTAGCATTGATTATAATTTAGATATTGATTTATGATTGTATTTACTTAATTTTTATGTGTTTTTTTATATATCTTTATAAAAATACCTATCTTCGAATTGTTACCAAATAGTTATATAAGTAGTCTTTTTAAGCTCACTTATTTGTGCATGCAGTGGCTACCTTAAAAGGTTATGCAACCGACAATTAGCACTTTACATTGTATATTTGAATTTGTATCGTTGTTATAATCATTCGTGGTCCTAAATAAATAAACGTTATAATAGCCTTTCTCGATATATAGGATATCCAACACAATAATAAAAAAAACTTTTCAGCGTATAGATTAAACAAAATGCTCAGTTAGAGCTTTTCTTACTCTAAGGGCCGATTTTTCAATCCTCAGATAAACAACCAGATAGTATTTATTGTGACGATAGCGTAATATTGCGTTTTTCAATGGTCAGATAGGGTTTGTTCGTCGAATAAATCATCAAACGAAGGAATAAATTTAACTGCCCGATCCTCGGTCAGATAACCGCTTATTTGACTGTTAAGTTGACGTTGAGATACATTTGGTTTGATTTTGAGCGTGGTATGTATTACAAAGTATGGAAAATATGGTAATTTATCATATTTTTGACGACGCAACAATCAAAGAGGAGGCTATTATAAACGAATAGGTATCTTAATTGACCTAGAAGGTGATAAAGAATTGTAAGACCGCGGGGCGATCATTTTAATATCTATATTGGATTCAATGGAAAGCTGATATTATGAAATTGTGAAACAAATCAGAAAGCATGTATTTCAAACATTTATTATACCTTATACACACATTTATGTCATAAAAATACAGATTTATATTTTCAAAAACGAATTACAACTTAAATACCTAGGTACCAACTCACTATGTCACTAAAGACTAATTTACAATTATTCAACTAAGTACCAAAATTTACATCATAATACTATTTAACAGTAATATATTATTACGTTCATAAGTCATAAACAAATAATAGTAAGTAAGTAATAAATAAATAATAAATAAATAATAAATGTAAAGGTGTCTTGTTATGTTAAAACAGATGCCCAAAATTCTTTCTTTGGTCATGCTGGGAGCGTTGGCTCGTTTTTGAAGAGACGATTTCTTAGGCTCTCGTATTTAAGCTTTAATTTTTGGCACTAACGGTTATTTGTAGACACACCACGTGAATTATAAGCACTTTCTATCTTTCCACGCACATTCTTTGTCCTGATTAGTTACCGCATCAGTCGTTTTAATTTCTATTACATACTTGTATTTTTCTATTAAACTTACTAGTAGTTGAGTGTCTTTAATCTCGCATTCAAATTTGAGGAACGTTGGCATTGTTATTATAATATAATTTGATTGAAAACGCACAGCACAACACTCACAAATTCCGCAAAAATACCAGAGTCCAAACATATATAAACAAACAGAACCCCGAAATAATGACAACCATCATTTTGACAGTTAGAGCAGGACAGGCAATAAAGCTTCTGTTTCCTGTCCTGCTCTAATTTCCTGTTCTGCTCTTACAAGCACTTTTCTGATATATTTGTTTCACCTCTCTGAAGTTAGTGACGGGTACGATGATGTTATTCGGTCAGATAGTTGCCCACGGAACAAAAGACTATTGAAAAATTGACACAAGTTTAACGGACTGTTATACAGCCCAATAAATTTATCAGTGGAATAGTTATTCATCTCTTTATCTGATAATTGAAAAATCGGCCCTAAATAAATTTATATTTATATCTTAACTAGAGGACGCCAGCAGCTACGCCTGCATTTCTTTTAAATTTACCCGTTTTGGCCGATCCCGTGGGAATTTCGAGAAATCCCTTCTTAGTGCACCCCTACGGTCCCCAAGGAACATACATGCCAAATTTCAGCTTCCTGCGCCCAATGGTTTCGGCTGTAGCGTGTCTGTCAGTCAGTCAGTAACGCAAGGATTTTATATATTAAGACTAGAGGACGCCAGCAGCTACGCCTGCATTTTTTTTTTAATTTACCCGTTTTGGCCGATCCCGTGGAAATTTCGGAAAATCCTTTCTTAGTGCACCCCTACGGTCCCCAAGGAACATACACGCCAAATTTCAGCTTCCTGCGCCCAATAGTTTCGGCTGTAGCGTGTCTGTCAGTCAGTCAGTAATGCAAGGATTTTATATATTAAGAAAATGTATCCATTTGGCGAGTATTGTACCTGTCAAATACGATATACGCAAAGTGTTGCAGCAGCTGGACACCAAAATAAAAAAATCGGGCTTATTGGCGTGCCATTGGAGAAGCCTATATTCAGCAGTGGACTACGACGGCAGGCTGATGAAGATGATGATTCCCGACAAACAGTTGAATTAAAAGTTTAAATACAATTGCTACGGTTAGAATGGTATGGAATAAAAAACGCACAGGACTTTCTCCCTTCCTAGAGAGTTTTTAAGGCAACGCAAAGAATTATTTATCTTCCAAGCAGTTTACATACAGATTGTTTCGCAATTATGTTATTCGCTGCCTATTTCATTAGATAAGGCGCAGGACCAACGGCTTAACGTGCCTCGGAAAGCACGTTAAGCCGTTGGTCCTGCGCCCAATCTCTCTCCGGTCGTGTCGCATGTGGCGTCCCATCGGAATATGAGAGTGAGGGAATACAGAGTGCACTTGTGTATGCGCACACACTTGTGCACTGCACTTGTGTCCCGCGCAGTTGGCAAGTCTCATATATAGACAAGCCGCCGTATCCGGAATCGGTCGGGAGGATTATTATTATTTATTAGCTGCCTAAAAGATATGACCTTGCTTTATTACTTCGCAATAAAACATATTCGAGTTATTATAATACATGATTTAGCTGCGTAATATTTATTATTACGCAGCTAAATCATAATATAGCACGTACGGTGCTATATTCTTTGTATAATATTTCCTAAAAAACGGCAAGGTCCGAAGTACCCGAAACCGGCGAGCATGTATGAAAAGAGTTATGAGTGTAGAGGAAGCGCGTGAGGTTTGTAAGGATAGAAGCAAGTGGCGTTCTGTTGTCTCTGCCTACCCCGACGGGAAAAAGGCGTGAGTATGTGTATGTATGTATGTAACATTTTCTTAAACAAAAAATCGGTAAGGGCAAAATCAATGTTTATTTTTTGTATCTCAATATCAATACCAACTATATATCTCTTTCGTGAATCAAAACTGCGAATGGTTAAAATGATTCCAGTTGGATGCACCATTTCATCAAAATCAGTCTAGTTATTTAGGAAGAGTACTATGTTATACTCGTGTTTAGGAAAAAATTAATAATACATATATCGACTTTAGGAAATAAACCTTTAACTGTTGCGAAATATTGGCTTCTTGTATATAATATGGTTTTATTTTAATTAGTGCAGGACTCTTATACTTTGTTAAAATCTTGTATTTCATAGGACTTAACAAATATGCAAGCAACGGGTACAAAGAACAGCCAGACTCGTAACAAGTCGTACCGTGCAGTAGAATTTAGCAAGTAAAAGCGGCTAAGACAGAGCATTTAGAGCAATTCATTTTATTAATTTTTCTTCGGCCAATTTTTTATCTTCCTCTTCTTGCCTTTGTCTCTTTTTATTTTTTATGGCCGCAAAATATAGTTAACTTGTCAAGCTTTTACGATCTTTCAGTCACGTCAATGTATGAAACCAATATGTATCTAATAATATGTAAATAACTGTGACGCTGGATTGTGTTATTAGGTTAGTTGTATTGTTTGTTGTTAGTGTTAACAATTGTTGGTGAGCCAATAAAATAAATAAATAAATACGCTACTTGTTATATACATTTTGATTTGTATCAATTGTCACCTATACTAGAAAGCTCCAAGATTAAAGGACTAGGACCTTCGAAGCATATGGTCATCTAAGCTAAGATTTTGAAATTTTCCATTACAGGACTGAGATCTCAACATGCCGTTGTTTGAAAAAAATACGCAGTAATCTCTTGTTACTATTATAAATAGTATCACTGGCAAAGTCAATGGCAGAGATCAGTGATCCATAATATAAATCTTTGCTATTACGTAAGCTCTTATTGCGAGAGAATAGAGCATATTTTACAGTAGCTGTAATGCAATTAGTTGGATACCTATTACAATTTGTTGAAGTCACCCGCCCTTCTTAGATAACCTTTATTCTGATATATCTACTTATCAATAAACTTAACAAATTTTATTACTCAGAAATCTGTAGACGCGTTCTTATGACATATTCTATTACTTTATTTAAATTAATGTATTAAAAGTACTCAAAAACTTAAAACTATACAAATAGCTCAAATTGAAGTACCTATAAACAGATTGAAGTAAAAAAATAATATCGATGATGTTTTTTATAAAGATAATCTAAATTCAAAAAGTTATCTATTATGTGATAAACGGTTCTTTGTTTTGGATACTTACACTTTGTGGCGAACCCATCTATACATATAAATAAAATTGAAGTGTCTGTCTGAGATTTCAAAATAACTATGTTTTTTCTAGTGCTTATAGTTAGTTACACGATTCAAAGTCATAAGCAATCCGTTTTAAAATTTTTGTCTGTTTGTCTGTCCGTTGGTCTCTCTGTCTGTCTGTCTGTCTGTTTGTCTTTTTGTTTGCCCGGGGTAATCTCTGGAATGGCTGAACCGATTCAAATGCGACTTTCACTGGACGGTAGAGGACATTATAACGCTACATGTAGGCTACAGTTTGACTCGGTAGTTGGCACTGTTGTCATAATGCCTATGTATGTGTAATAATATATAAAAGCCAAAAGTCTTTCGTCATGAAATCTGGAATATGACCGGCTGTATAAAGATAAGATTTGACGGAGAAAATTATTTAATGTTTCTTTTACCAGCTAGTATAAAAGTAAGAAGATAATTAATCATATTTTTATTACATTTGTATACATAATTTTTATTTATTTATAGTCTCACGCCTATATCCTCGAAGGGGTAGGCAGAGGTGTATTATTACACCCACATTTCGCCATGAATTTTTAGGTCCCACGTAATAGGGGGCGAGCCTATTGCCGTTACCGGGCACATCACCAGACTCTGGGCTGCTACTGAGTATTCGGAATAACCCAGTAACACTTTTGCTCCGATCAGCAGTCGCACGCTATCCACTGAACCACGGAGGCAGTCTGTATACATCAATGTTTTGGTATTGGCTTTAATAATGTTATTACTATTGAGCAGTTATTGAAATGCTAATTACTAGTGGTCATACTATTGTTGTATTTAGTAAATGACGAAGTTGCAATTTGCTTGATCAGCCATAATCTAACGACTAATTATTCAAAATCAGTTTATCTGATAATATCAATGAATTGGCAAGTGTGTATTCAGATAAATAAATTAGAAACGAATTTAATTTTATATGCGCTGGCGCCATCCGAATTCTCACAATAATCCGATTTTCTATCAAACATTAAGGCTCTATGCATTTTACTCTCTGAGGCGTGAAATATACAGAAACAGCGTGGTGCAGGCGTGGTGGCCGGGTGTGGAACAGACTCGATTAAAACTTGGCGTTAATTTTACGCGATTGAGACCCGCTAAATAATTGTGTATGATGTATACAAATCGTAAAAGTTAAAAATTGATTATGCAAACAAAGCTGTTTAAAAGAGGTGATACAATAAGTTATTATACATGCTGCACTTGTCGCGATAGCATGTCGTTCTCTTCAGAAGACAAAGATGCGCTTGCCTTTTCTACAACTCAGTAATGTACAGAGGCACCAAACATATTGGATTCTGCGTGGAAATCGTCAAATGTCTTATGATGTTTTAAAATCTGATAATGCCAAAATATATTGTTATCCTCATCATTTTCCTACAGTAAGTTTATCAGACGTCATAAGAATCTGTCTATATTATAATATCGAAAGTCAATTACCTAAAAGTACCATTATATAATACTAATATACCCATTAAATAATCCCAAAAGTACATGGGAAGTAATTAATAGAATAACTAATTACAAACAAAAACCGATAACACCTACAGAACTTATAGACCCTGTCAATCCATTGCTTTCAGTAAATAGGATCAATAAGTACTTTGTAGATATTGGAATGAATTTGGCTAGTTCAATACCACAAGTAATGAATAATGATACTCCTGCTGTAGAGACTGCCCAAAATTTTATAAATTCAATGGTGATACTTGAATTAAATGAATGTGATGTCAACAAAATCATTGATCAACTAAGATCTGATTGCGCAGTGGGGTGGGATGGTGTTTCCGCTAACATTATTAAGTCTTCTCGTGAAACATTGGTGCCCTTAATTACATATGTGTGTAATCTGTCAATATCTGTTGGTGTGTTCCCAAAAGTCTTAAAAAGGGCTGTCGTCCATCCAATGTATAAGGTTGGTGACAGAGCCAGTGTCAGCAATTATAGACCAATATCAGTCCTATCTACATTGTCAAAAATACTAGAGTGAATTTTAAACAATAATCTGACACAATATTTATCCAAAAACAAAATTCTTTCTGAGAATCAATTTGGCTTTAGATCAGGGATCTCGACAGAAGATGCTGTTTTGAACCTCACCAATCATGTAGTTGACACTTTAGACAGTAAGAAAAAGTGCGTAGGACTGTTCTTGGATCTAACAAAAGCTTTTGACACTGTCTCTGTCCCCATCCTACTCCGCAAACTAGAGGGCCTTGGAATCAGAGGCATACCCCTGGAGATTTTTGAGGACTACCTAAGAGATCGCCGGCAGGTGGTAAAAGTAGATGAGCACATTAGTCAGGAGATACCAGTCGTTGTTGGCGTCCCACAGGGAAGCGTTTTGGGCCCAACTCTTTTTGCAATTTACATCAACAGTCTTTGCAATCTGCAAATACCCAACTGTAAGATTTATACTTATGCTGATGATACAACGCTTATTGTAGACGGCTCGAACTGACATGCTGTCAAAGTCAATGCGGAAGCAGCACTTACAACTGTGGCAAACTGGTTATCTAAAAATAGACTATCATTAAATATTGCCAAAACCCAGTTTGTACCCTTCGCTTTAAGAAATGACCATTTACCACCTGGTTCGTACGATATAAAGATTCACTCCTGCTTACTATCTGCCGCGAGTTGCGATTGTCTAGTGGTAAAGAGAGCAAAGCATGTCAAGTATCTTGGAATAAATATTGACCAATGCTTACGCTGGGACAAACACATTGAAGCTCTTGCCAATCGCACTCGTAAGCTGATATTTATTTTCAAGCAGCTTCGTGATTCCGCGGATCGAACAACTTTGCGCATGGTGTTTCAGGCCTTGGGACAATCAGTAATGTCATATTGCATTTGCGCTTGGGGTGGAGCTGCTAAAAGTATTATGTTGCAGTTGGAGATTGCTCAAAGAGCTGTTTTAAAGATAAGTATTAAAAGACCCCGTAGGTATCCAACCCGCCAACTTTTTTTGGATTGCAATGTCTTACCATTAGACAGATATTTATATCCCAGACTATAGCTCGTAAACACAAAGAACGCCCTATGAATGAGCCACAAGGCAGGGTTAAACATAAAATATTTAACGCTAAAGCTGTGAAGACCACGTTTGCTGGACGGCACTACAAGGTATTAAGTATCAGACTCTATAACAAAGCCAATAGACTTCTAGAAATATTTAAAATGACTAGAACCACTTGTAAATACAAAGTGAAAAATTGTTTACTATCTTTGGATTACGAGGAAACCGAGAAGCTGCTTTTAAATATCAATATTTGAATACAATATATATATACGTATAGCATACCTTTTTATTAAATACATGCACACACACACTCACACACACACACACACACACACACACACACTCACACACACACACACACACACACACACCCACACGAGCATACGCACGAAAAGCCTTATATTAACATAGTCACTAATAATTAAGATTTTATATTGGGCTCACTTTAGTTATGTTATCCACGAGGGAACACTGGCACCTGAGATACAGGACGTGTCCTAGTTCGGGTGTCAGAAGTCTCACTTACATAAAAGCCCTAAGAAAGTCTAAAACTGTTAATAAGTTAAGAATATTTTTGTATCAAATACTTAACTCATGTATGCATTAGACTTTGTATAATAAATAAATAAAAAAAAAAAATTACGGTCTTCAGAAGCAGCATAAAATATAAATTTCAAATTGCCTTTCGGGATATATACCTCGTATTGTTTCCTTTTTCATTGTTTGAGCATTAAACGATGTGTTCACAAATGTAGGTACACATTTTATGCATGCACAGCGTATAATAGTCATAATTTTTTGACAAAATTGCAAATTAGATATTTCAAATAAATTGTTCCTTTAAACATGATCAACCATTCATTCGTCAACATAATTATTATTAAATGGAATATACAAATTGGTGAGAACCAGTCCGAGAGTAAGGCTACTGATTTGATAAAGAGCGCATATTATTTGCTGCCAAATAGAGCTCAACTGTATAACAAGCGACGTGCTCTTTGCATGAGTTGATGATCATTTGTACCATACAAAATATTCTACAATATTATGACTATGTTTATACGTATGTAACGACCCCTCTCAAATATGGGTATATTTATACACCATTTAAACTCAAAGAGCAGTTTAACAGCAACGGAAATAACATGTTGATTATACATAATCATTAGAATCACAATTGTTATGGAGCAGAACGTGACGATAATCTGGTATTTTTTTCTTATAATGATAAAAGTGAAGAAAGAGTGACGCATCAAATATATGACGCTAACGTGTGTGGGTAAGTCGGTAGCGGCAGACCTCGTCGGACATTCGTCGATCAGATTGGGGACATCTTAAAAAATGGCATGGTCCGAAGCACCCGGAAACGGCGAGCATGTATGAAGAGTGTAATGAATGTAGAGGAAGCGCGTGAGGTTTGTAAGGATAGATGCAAGTGGCGTTCCGTTGTCTCTGCAGGAAGGGCGTGAGTATATGTATGTATGTATGGATAATGATAATGACCTTATATTATACTAGTTTTTTTTTTATCAAGAGCAGTGATAGTCCAATCTGTAAACCATAGACTGCACGTGGATTTCACGCTCTGAGTCTTCGGATTGTAACCAGGATATTGCATAAATAATCATGATACTACTAATACTACTTTAAATAATCAATACTCCATCATTTTTCTATTCCGATTTCTTGAGATTCGAGTTTATAATTTATTAATATTATTCATAGAACACGTTCAAAATCTATGAATATGAAATAATAATTTTAAAAATATACACAGGTGTGTAGAGTAGTCAGAAGCGTCACTGCTCTGTTTTAAATTCAATTTATTTTAATAACGCTTAAATATACCTCATTTTTTAATCAAATGATACATGTAGGCAGCCTTGTAGCATAATTTGTGCACCGTTTAAAGTGGTCAATCCCTATAAGACAAGCTGACTGCTTCTTGTGGGTATTTACATCATTACCGAGCTTTGGAGTACGCGTAAAGTTATCTATAACTGTTCTTGTCTCATGTCAAAAATCGTTAGGATATACACCCATTTGAATTGAAAAAGAAAACGTTGTATTGACACATTTCATCCTCAATGAATCTGTTTACATAATTATATAAAATATCTGCTTTAGTGATCGACTGGAAGACAAGCTACAGCCAAACCGGAGTGGGCGTAGTTGCGGACTGCCTCTAGTTCATAAATAAATTTGGTGGATTAGATTTGGTACTGAGCTCAGGTTTTAGCGAAGTGTCAGTGGTGGAGGCGGACGAGCCGCTCGTGCCGGTGGACGCGCATCACCCGCCGCTCGCGGTGTCCGTGCGCTGCGCCGCCGCCGCCCGCGCTGGCCCCATCGTCGACTCACACATGCCCGGTGCATGCGCTATCAAAATAAGACCGCAATGGAACTTTTATAAGGCCGATTATCATATACTTTACTCGTTGTTGGGTTCGACTGATTGGAGTAACTTGTATGATATAAACGATTTGAATGACATGATTAATTACTTTTATAAAAATATTAATAATATATTAGATAAATGTGTTCCTAGAAAAAACATAGGTGTTAAATCGCGGCGTGTGTACCCGGAATGGTATACAAAGGAAATAATAAAACATTTGGTAGTTAAAGCTAATCTCCATAAAACATTTAAAAGAACTAAACTCGACACTCATTACAAGGAGTATTCAAAGTACAGGGCAATTAAAAAAAAACTGAAAGAAACAGCGCATAGACAATATCAATTAAAAATCCAGTGTCAGTTGGGAAAAGATCCAAAATCGTTTTGGCAATACATACGATCGAAAAATTACGCCGTAAATAGAACAGCCATTATAAAGGATGGGGTGCATTTGTCGGACAAAGAGAGTGCTCAACACTTTGCGAGTTTCTTTCACTCCGTTTACAGTAGCCAACCGCCGCGATTAGATCCTGATGAGGCGGCAGCGACGGCTGCGGCGAGCAGTGCTCACGTGCAAATTAATTTTCTTACTATTAAGGACGTAAGGAGTGCACTAGTGAACTTAAAACCGAAACGCTCCGCAGGACCAGATGGTATACCAGCATTTCTTTTTAGAGACTGTAGTAGAGTACTTGCGGAACCACTACTATATATATTTAATAGCTGTCTGCATTCAGCAACATTCCCAGAGCAATGGAAGATCACGAGAGTCATCCCGGTGCCCAAAGGTAAAGTTGGATCGGACATCAGTGGATATAGACCTGTGGCGGTGTTATCGACGCCGGCTAAGGTGTTCGAGTCTGCTATACAGCGATGTATGCAAGAACAGGTGCGTGTACGATTATTGGATTCGCAGCACGGGTTCCGATCGGCGCGCGGCACTGCCACTAATTTACTTAACTTTATGGCTCAAGTGGTGCCGTCGGTAGATGCTGGTATGCAAGTAGACTCTGCATACTTCGATTTCAAGAAGGCATTTGACACTGTCGATAATGATGTCCTATTAATGAAGCTTGCAGAGGTCGGGTGCACGCCGCAACTGTTGAAATTTTTCTGCAGCTATATGAAAAATAGACAGCAGTACGTCGACTTCAACGGATGTGAATCTGACTCTTATTGCACCTGGTCAGGCGTGAGTCAGGGCAGCAATTTGGGACCTCTCGAATTTATTATAATGATTAACGATTTGCCAGAAGTCGTTAAACATGGCAATTGTTTATTATTTGCAGATGACCTCAAGTTGTTGCTCGAGGTTAGAAGCGAGTCAGATTGTAAGCTTTTACAGGAAGATATTAATAGGATAGTCGAATGGAGTAAAAAGAACAAGCTCCAATTTAACGTCTCAAAATGCTCGATCATGAGTTTCACACGCGCTCGTTCACCAATAACATACGAGTACGTTATGGATACTACGCCTATGCCAAGAGTTACACAGGTACGTGATCTGGGCGTTTTAGTTGCACCTGACATATCATTTCGCGACCACGTCACTAAGATCTGTAAAAAGGCGTACAGGAATCTCGGATTTGTGCTGAGACAGACGCGTTACTTCACCAACATTACAGCGATCAGGGTCCTGTATCACGCGCTTGTCAGAAGTCAGCTGGAACATAACGCTGTCATATGGGCACCGCATGAAGCTAAATACTCTATAATGTTGGAGCGGGTCCAGAACAAATTCACGCGCCACCTGTACATGAAACTATATGGGGTATATCCGTTTTATCCCTTTTTTTTTATGGTAATAGGCGGCAAACGAGCAGACGGATTGCCTGATGGTAAGCAATTACCGCCGCCCATGGACACAAGCAACACCACAGGAGGCACAAGTGCGTTGCCGCCCCTTTGGGTTGGGAAAAAGGATAGGATGAGGAGTGGGATCAGGGAGAAGGGATAGGAGATAGGGCCTCCGGCACTCTCACTCACCGAACGAAACGCAACAAATTAGGTACTGTTACTTTACGTCGATTTTCTGTGAGAGGGTAGTACTTCCCCGGTCGAGCCGGCCCATTCATGCTGAAATCAGCAAGGCTCTACTACCTTGATTTACCCCACTCTATTTGTACTTGGCATGGTCGGGTATAATGAATTGAGGGTGCGACGGGAATTCACACTCATAGAGTATATAGTCAAATTACTCCGTGGCACTGAGCATGATCCGGGCATGTTACAACACTTAAGTTTTTCTGTTCCCGACCGCTACGTCTGGCGGCGACGTCGTCCACCATTCCTGGCCGTACCGACAGCGAGAACAAATCTGCTCGCCAAATCTCCTCTTACCCGAGCAATTCGGGTTACCAACATCATACATGATGAAATTGACATCATTACGTGTCAATGGTGTGAATTCACAAAGCTACTAATGCACAAGTTATGCTATGAATAATTAATAGTGTGGTGGGATGCATAAGAGAGATTAATGTATACCTAGTATTTTCTTTTCTAGCTTTGTTGTGCTACTCACTTCACAGTGTTGTTTCATTGTTATATAATATTTTTAATTTGTTGTTTTCATTGTTATCTTCTTTGTTTTTTATAAGATGTTTTAAATATAATTTTAAGTGTCTTGCTATTGCATTAGGTAAATTACCTGTAATAATAGCTATAAGAGATAGAAATAAATAAATAATTGGGTATTAAATAATTGTAAGATGCGTCATTACGTCACATTATTATAATAATTATTATAGCAATGAGATACGGCAAGATAAGAGAAAAGGCAGCTTCGTTAAAAGGGAGTCCCTTTAACGAAGCTGCCTTTTCTTTTTCATGTAGTAATAGTGTACAGTGTAATTTTTTTAAAGAAATGCGAAAGAAAAGGATTAATTTTTATAGATAATTAAAATAGAAATAGAATGAATATTATGCCAAAAGGATGACACAATATTTATTATAATTGTTCATAGTATTTTCCAAAATATTGTTACAATTTCAATGTATCAAAACATATGACAAAAATAAAATAGCACTAACACCGTCCCCATGCCACATGTTAACACTGTGTGACACCGAACTTGTTACTGGCAAATGGGAGTTGTTGTCGAACCGGATAATGTTATGCCTCGTATGTATCGAGTGAATTTTAATTTTATATATTTAATCATTATTATTGTATACGGTATTTGTCAAAATATTATCACGTTTTCAATAAAAAAAAAAGCGCTAATACCGTCTCCATGCCATTCGTAGTCAATCTCCGCTAATGTCCCAATGTGCGGACACGATTAGTGCCATCGTGACACAGAGCGCCGCGCTATGCGTTTGTGCTCTTGTAGTGACTGCCTATTAACACTGTGGGACACTGGACTTGTTGGAAAATGGGAGTTATAGTCGAACCGGAAAATGTTAGGCCTCGTATGTATTGAGTGATTTTATTTTTTCTAAAATTATTTTACGTTAATGAGTGGCTAATTTATGAAAGTTGGCTTAGTTATTTCGCTTATGCTGAGTATAATCTTCGATTAAAATTTCAAATAAAAAAAATTTAGTCCTTAAAATTTATTATAATTTTGCCCTAAAAGTCATAAACACATCCAAATAAAATTTTGTTGCAAAGACATTAAAAACTTATTATTAAAATATACAAATTTCACATGCGTACCGCTTAATTATTTCTCAAAAATATACATACATCAAAATACAATTCCCAATGAATTGCTTTTAAAGAATTTTCTTTTTGATAATAATATAATTTCACAACAAATGCTAATAATATTTATGCTAAAAACTTAAAAACCAAATTTTATGTCTTGCGATGTATAAAAATCAATAAACTACTATATTAATATACGCTATACTATGTCAATAAAAACTAAAATATTTTAAAGCAAATTTAAATGCTTACAAAAAACAAACAAATACAAAAGCTATATAAAATATGCGTATCTACCTTTCTGAAATTACCATAGAATTTGTAAACACATGAGGACAATAATCTTCTAAAAATAAACTATCCCACTGGCATATTTATTATTAGTTGACCCAAAAGACGTTGTTCCGCAAACCAAATAAAATTGTTGAACTATTCCGTCAGAACAATAGAAAATAAATTTTGGATATACCTTAATCCCTTTTCAGTACGAAATGTTACCAAATATACACAAATAGTTTCATAAATTTCGGTTGAGCCGTTTTGTATGAGTGCGGTTACATACACCGTAACTCGAGATTTTTATGTTAGAAGATGTATTCGTTAATACAACACGCAAAATTTATACTAAGTAATTCTGATTGATGTTGATAGACATGTAAATGATGAAAATTAAAAACAAACGAAGCTGATTCTCTCAAAACAAATAATAAGTCTCTCCTGCTTGTATAAATGTATGATTAAACCACTATGATTAAACACTGATGTTATAACCAAATGTTTATTTAACCCGCTTTGCGATAAAACGATAAATTTTATCGATAAAATATTAAAATGTCAACAGTATATTAGAAAACATTGATTTTCGATGATGAGTTACAGCTTGATTTTAATATTTTGAATAGATTTATTATTTTTATACTTACAGCTATATCATTAATAACATAAAATATAATCAATTATTACCAATTAATTATATAAGGAAAATTCCTAATATGATTTAAAATTGTCTGTATCTACCATGCCACTTTTGTATTGATATTTCAACACTTAAAGCAAACTTAAAAATTATATTAATGACGACTTAAGCTTTTCCTATATTATCGTTAGCGCGCGGAAAGCAAGTATATTTTCAAAGGATCTCAAGGACTCCAAAATAGAATAAATTCGACTTAAAGATTTTTTGAAAACGCAACGGGTTTACAGTTACAAAACACACCTTGAATTGTTACAAATTCACCGTGAATTTTATAATTTTAAAACGAAATCCTATTGGAAATCAACGAAAAAAGCTTTCTTTTCAAGAAGGTGTGTGAAAGCGAGTAGATGTAGCTGTAATAACACACATCCTGTACAGGTGATTCACATCCTATATTCAAAATCGCTGCCAGACAGTGGTTTTGAGTGGTTTTAGTTCAGCGGCCGTAGAAATCCCATCAGGAATTCCCCAGGGATCTCTCCTTGGCCCATTGCTGTTCGTGATATTTATCGATGATATAGGTTCCTGTTTTACATACTCTAAAATAGTCCTGTACGCAGACGACATGAAAATATTATGTCCCGTCTCACAACCTGCAACTCCTGCAACTCCTATAATCTTCGACTTACAAACTCAGTGATACGACAATCAATAGAACTTACTCAGTGAGGGATCTTGGCGTCACCTTTGACTCCAAGTTGCTTTTTGATGCTCATAATGAAAATATTATGAACAGGGCTAACAGAGCACTTGGTTTTATTATTAGGATTGCGTCAGATTTCAAACACATAAAGACTTTTAAGATTCTTTACTGTGCATTTGTCCGCAGCCATCTAGAATACGCTTCGCAGGTATGGAACCCAGTTTTCAACATTTACGCCGACCGAATAGAACGCATTCAGAAGCGTTTTCTTCGATTTGTGCAATGTAGAACTCACAAGTATACCTCTAACTATACTTTACGCTGTAAGAAATTTCACATACTACCAATATTTGAAAGAAGGCGCATATCAGATCTTGTTTGTCTATTAAAGATTGATAATGGTTCGATTGTCTGCCCTGAACTACTTAGTAAGTTGGGATTAATAACACGCACCGCGTATCTACGTCAGCCTAGCTTACTTTATATACCGCCAGTAAAAATCGCGTATAGACAAAACTCGTTGCTGATAAGAGCGTGTAGATCGTTTAACGAAGTATCTCGACATGTTGATTTAGATTTGTTCAATACCAGTGTTTCCCGGCTAAAAAAGTTACTTGTTGCAAAATTTTTCTCCTAGCTATTATAATATGATAAGTAAGCCTCATTTTATTTCTTGTTCTTTGTAATTAACTTCGTGTCTCTGCCGACTTTTGTTAAATTTATTTTTTATGTTTATTTGTGAAAACTTGTAAATGCCCTCAGCTTCATAAAATTGTAAATTGTATGTCTTTGTTAGCGGTAAATTTTCCGAAAAGATTAAAATAAAATCGAAAAAAATAAAAATAAAATAAATAAAATAATAATCAATCTTTGAATAAATATAATCATACAATCATTCGTATACGGATGATTAGTGCAATATAGATTCGGAACAACCATTTGCGAATTAGCTTGCTTTGGGCATTAGTCGACGCAACGGCATCGTTAAGGCAATTTGTTCTTTATGGAAATTCTAATGTTGTTTATTCATATTATTGTCATACAGCTTATACTCATAGTATTATTCACATTATTATTCCGTTTATTTCATTTCTTTCTCATATGTCACATTCTATATACCTACTTAATAAATAAATAAGTAATCAAAATAAATATATAAAATGTGACCTCGGAGACCCTCCGGCACCGGGCACAGGGACCAAGCTACCGGTGGTTAGGTCTTCAGAGAAAGGTGTCGTGATAGATGTGTGTGAAATAGATAGGTGTCGTGTCCAGCAATAATGCCTTCTGTATAGAGGACTTGATCCAGCCGTCTAACGAGAGCCTCTTGAGGTGGTGGTTGAGGCTCTTGGCAATAAGACCTTTTACGGTTACGACTATCGATACAATGATCGTCGAGTCAACATCCCACATGTCGAAAATCTCGTGAGCCAGCTCCAAAATACTTCATTTGTTTATTTTTCCAGCTTTCACGTGATTCTCGTCATGGGGGTATGGTGACGTCGATGATCATTGCAAAGCGCTCTAATCGGTCTATCACCACTATGTCGGGCTTGTTAGCCACAGTGGTTCTGTCAGTAATCATTATTCATATAATTATTATAGTATGCCAGTAATGAGCCATTTCTTGCATATTATATCTACATGTTTAATTGGATAGTGGCCGCAGCTACGCTTTATTTTAATTTAACGGTTTCTCCGGAAAATCCTTTCTTAATGCACAAGGAACGCTTATGCCAACTCTTATCTTTTAATGTTATGTTCGCAGATATAGGTGTACATAATGAGATATAATTACAACAATCACAAAAACATTTTCAAAGACAACATGTATCTGTTGTATTTTTTTTGTAAGTCATACAAATAATGAAACTAATCTGTGTTGCATTTCAATCCAAAGATATATTCTTTATAGTACACACATGGTATAAATTACATCTAGGCGTTACCATCAAAGCCAATTGAGGAGTTTTTCAAAAAAGGCTAGAATTTCTTTTCATACTGTCTTCGAAATGCTCAAAATGTACCTTTGGTATTTCTAGTATAATTATACTAATCATTCACTCTTTTATGTGTATTGCATAATAAATATTTTAATTATAAAATCTTTAGCTTAAAACTGCAAATAAAACTATTTGCATTCTGTAAAATTGTATGGCAAATGAGCTAATCTAAACCTGTAAAAGTCTCAAAGTAGTTATACCACTTTTTGGCTAATAAATATTTTCTACTGGTGATTTTGCGATTGTACGTTTATGAGCGTAATTTGATGTTTGACCAAGACAATCATTTTAAAAACCACAAAGAAGTTTATATTTGTTTGGTACTCTACTAAACATGACATCCACTTTGTATGAGCTTCGCCAATAATCAGATTTTACATTTTTGTTCCACAGCGGGTCTCGGTGTGCGGCACGCTCAGGCAGCGCTTCTGTTCTTTGGCATGCTGTTCGCATTCACCATGCGAGTCAACATCAGCATGGCAATAGTAGACATGACGAATAAAAATAACGACAATATAGTAAGTAGACATTTATAATGTATTTGGTATTACAGATCAGGAAATCTCTCTCTCTCTCTCTCTTCCTAACTATATATCTCACATTGTGGTAGGGTCAGATTTCTTTATGCATTATTATTTAATTTACGTGTAAAAAATTATGCTTATATAAACGTGACCGTGTGTATGTATTATATCGAAATTTCGCCAGTAATTTTTATCGAGTTTGTTTTAAAATAAATAATGGCTTGACATAACATGATTGTAAATAGCTATCTCTAGGCTACCACCACTGCACTGGCAGCTCAGATGCCTGTGACACCAATCAGATGTACTCACATGTTACCAACTTAGGACTGAAAAACAATAGCCAAAACCAGTGCCAGAATAGGACAAATCAGCCCTCTTCCTTTTCTCTTCAACTTCTCTTAGTCCGTATTGCCTCTCTTTTCCCTAAAGAAAGGTTACCCCTTAAGGCCGCTGCATACGTGACGGGTTTCTTCACGGACGGGACGGAACGGGAAATTTTGGAAATATCGTTTTATACAAAATCTATATGGAAGCGCATATGTTACGGAGACACGGACGGGAACGTGGCACTGACGGGGCGGGAAAATATCGTCGCCAACGATGTTTAGCACATGCAGCCCCGCCCCGCGCGTGCCCCGTCCCGTCCGTGTTTCCGCTGCGTATGCAGAGTCACTCCGTTCGTATCGGAGAGAAAAGTAGTGTTAGACGTTAGCATCAGCGTCGAAAATGCACGACGAAAAACTAATCGAGCGTGCACGGTCACATCCAGCTTTATATAATTTAGCTATCTCAAAGTATTTAGACACTAAGTACAAGAATCATCTATGGCGTAAAATTGCAGTCGAATCATCACTCACTGGAGACGGAAATCATATTTTACATTCATAACTTTACAATAGATAGTACTTGGAGATGTCGGCGCGGAGTGTTGCATCGCATGCGCGGCGCGCGCTGTTGGCGTGCGCGGCTTAACGAACGTGACGTTGATCGATACTTGTCGAACGATCTGATGATTTATTTTCCAGTAAAGCAAAACATTATTTTGACATACGAAAATACTGATAAACTTGAGTCTCATCATCCAGAAGTTCTTTGTAAAGAGTGTGGTATTCTCCTTCCTGTTCTTTATTCTGCCATGTAGGATGTACAGAGAATCTCCTTTTCTTGTTCACGGTCGTAACTACTTCGTCATCTAGAGCAATAGCAATTAAAGCCAATTCTTGAAATGAAAATTCCATATTTCCTTCTTCACAACACTAGCACGTTAGATCCGAATCACTGTTACGGTATGCATTAAGAACACGTTACCGTCTTGAACGAGGCAGTCACGTCCCATTCCCGTTCACGCTCCGTATTATTTCGTATTATGTCGTTACGTATGCAGCGGCCTTTAGACAGCAAAACAGATCAGTTAAAATACTGCCTACCTATTTTCACGAGGGTAGCACTAACCCAGTCAGCCTATACATGCTGTCATCTACTACTCAATCTTAGCCTTATTGCACTCAACATGTCGTATTATTATTGTCAGTCACTCCATAAAAAATCTAAAATCTGTAGAACTGATTAGACTAAAAAGCGGACAAAAACTTCTTAAGTTACAGTCAAGTCACGTCACTCTCGCTAGAGTGCTTGCCAAAACGCTCGATAGAATGCTCGCTAGAACCCTATCGTTTATTTTTCTGTAACGTAACATTCGCAAGAATACTCGTCACAAGTGAATGCTCAAGTGTATCAAGTCTATCAGCACGTTAAGGCAAAATTCTTGAATGCAAGGAAACTATTGTATAAAAATGTTTATGTTGTCAACAATATCTGTTTTATTTATTGTCTGCACAGGATCCATTGGGCGACTTGCTCATAGTAGCTTGTTTGTCAATGTAAACGTGTCAAGTGAAATTATCGTGAAAACATAGGTAGTCATCAAACTGTTTGCGGATGTACGAATATTAAGCTAAGTTTTCCCTAACTGATTAGATAAAATTATCTAAATAACAACAACACTTAATAATATACTTAATCTCTGTCTGTATATAATCAAAATTAGTATTTTAATTTGGTCAAGTCATCTTAAATTTTAATCAAAGCCTCTTGAATTTTGTTTGATATATAATACTTGTTCATATTCTTCATACTGCGTATGTTTTTAAGAACGAATTAATATTTCTAAAGTAACGATAAAACGTCTGCAAACTGCCTTTATTCCGAAAAATTTTGGATTCGTCCTGGAACTGCTGTTGTCTTTAATGACAAAATAATATTCTATTGAATAATTGTAAGTTATTTTTGAATTAGCCTGTTTTAAAACTTCATTAAGCAATTATTGCTATAAAAATATTCATAAGTTTTTACAAATATTATATTTGACTGCACAGTTGGCGTAGTGGTTTAAGCGGCCGCCTCACCGATTGACACTGCGCCGAAGTGTTGTGGGTTCGATCCCCACACGAGACAACACGTTATGTGACTCATAAATTGTTGTTTCGAGCCTGGGTGTTCATTTTGTCCGTTAGTTGTATGTTTGTAAAGTCCCCCGCGACACAGGATTTAGTCCTAATGCTTGTCTTAAAAAAAAAACATAATAATAAGAATATAATACCAACCATGTTTATGAACTGTCCCACTGCTGGGCACGGGGCCTTACTCTTCGAGAACATTATGGAGAACTATCAGACATGCAAATTTTATAGGTTTTCTCATCATTTTAATTAACCAGCGAAAAGTAATAAATTAAGCACATGACTCTCAAAAGTATGGTCTCATTCGATTCAGCACCAAAAATACATAAATAATGTTTTAATGTTGTACATGTTTTGCCGCCAAAATATGTTCTTTGCCCTGTACTAATAAGCCTGCTTTTATAATTATTATAGCCTCAATAATATTATACTTGAAGCTATATATATATATAAAAGACAGTCGTGTTAGCTAATATGAAGCTATATATATATATATATAAAAGACAGTCGTGTTAGCTACACTATTTATAATTCAAGAACGGCTTAACCGATTTGGCTGAAAAATTGTGAAAAGGTAGCTCAGATCCAGGAAAAACGCATAGGAAACAATTAGTTGCAAAAAATAATCTGGGAGGGATTTTAGAGAGGGTCAAAGTTTGTAGGGACAAACCTACTACCTATTGACAGTAAGAACGCATGCGGTGTAGTAATTGGGTGCTGCGCATGTGCTATCGCATATGTGTCAGTACTGGCTCATCATACATTGTCATATTGTGCACTGTCATTACATCGTTCGCTTACATATATAACCTAATAATTATTGTAACTGCTCTGGCTAATCCCTACTAATATTAGGTATAAATGCGAAAGTGTGCATGCATGTATGTACCGATTTCACGCTAAACCGGCTGAACCAATACTCATAAATGCGAAAGTGTGTGTAGAGATGTATCGGTCCATGGCTTTGACATTTGACTGTATGCAAAGTGATGTTGTTGAGCACCTTTCGGTAGATAATGTACCCTATAGAGTTTCTGGACTCCTTACAATTATCAGGAGTACCTTCACGCAACTTAAGACTGTACGTTGGAATTCCAGTCCTGTTAATGCGGAATCTTAATGCACCAAAGCTTTGTAATGGCAAACGGCTACAAGTAACACCTAGGACGATACATTATAAAAGCTATTCGCTATTGCGAGTCAGACTCGCTCATGAAGGTTTCCGTAGGAGTTATCCACTTATCATAGCCATTATCTTCGAATAACTATTAATAGTATTTGTATAAACGACAAAGCTTTATTTGCGGTTTTTAATATGTGCTTTATTTCTAAAACTGCTGACTACATACCTATCGTTCAAACCAATTTTCGTTGGAAGTTTTTATAACGATCTACAGTATATTTTTTTTTTTAGATTTGTCACTCTTTTACTTTAAAACATAGATGGACACACACGCCCATTTTACCACTTTGGAACCGTATATCTTTCAAACGATTTACTTTGAGAAACAATGGTTTTAGGAACCTCAAAGCAATTTTAACGACCCATTTTCCACATCAGTTCCATGTATGAAGAGCCCCCCTTAATATTCAATATTTTTTATAACGTCGTAAACCGGTTCACAGAATACATCTAAGTACCTACCAATTTTCAAATAAGTAAACTGAATAGTTTCGGCATAAAGTGGCTGTGACATACGGATAGACAGACAGACATGGCGCGTCTATAAGGATTCCGCGTTTAGCCATTTTTGACAACGGAACTCTAAAAATACTGTTTAAAGAATTGTTTTAGATACTTCTTGCTATTATATTTCTTATTTGTCCCTATGAACAGAATTAAAACGAAAATTACTATCGAACGATGAAGGAGTTTTGTGTTACCCCAAATTCAACGTAAGCGAAGCCGCGGGCAAAAGCTAGTCTTTATATAAGTATGTACTCGCAAGTTTTTTCGACAGAAATATGAAACACCAAAAACGTCGTTGTAACAATCGCCCGGTCAAGAACTTTTTACATTTAATTTATAATATTAATTAAAAAAAAATGTCTTGTCTTCTCTTTGTCTTGTCTTGTCTTATCATTCGTAGCGTAGGTCTAATAAAAACACCATTATCAGTAAATATAAACAGATTTTTGCATGCTGTGACCTTTATGTGAATAAAACCAGCTTATCACACACAGTCAATTAATTGGCACATAAAATTAGTAAAGATAAGAGTAACGACGCAATTATTAAAATCTAATAACAAGTTCAAAAGAAATACAATTTATCAGTGTTGTTAATGCGGTTGCGTCGCCATTTAACGGTTTATTCTTTATTGTACACCAGAAAATAAAAACTACAAGAGTACAGTGATCAAATTATATAGAAATTAAAACTAGTGGTACAAGGGCGTATCGCAAAAGGCGATTTCTTCCAGACAACCAAGAATGGAATAATTGATTGAGTCACAGAGAAAATGGAACTACCCATTTACGGGTACATTACGTGATGTTGTAACAACGCACACACAAATTGTTGTAAAGGCCCCCGCGGTACAGGATTCATCGCTAATGTAGACTTTGCTTTATAAGAAAAGAAAACAAACCTGTTTATAAAAAAATACACTTTTATTTCTTTATTTATTAATACGGACTGCCTCATTGGTCTCGCGGCATAAATGTGCGCATGGGATTGGGAGGTCTCGGGTTGGGTTCCCGGGTCGGGCAAAGTGTTATTGGGTTTTTCTTTAGGAAATTCTCAGTAACAGCACGGAGTCTGGTAATGTGCCTGGTACGGCAATAGGCTCGCCCCCTATTACATGGGACCTAAACATTGCTGGCGAAGTGTGGGTGTAATATTACACCTCTGCCTACCCCTTCGAGGATACAGGCGTGAGTCTATAACTAAAAATAAATAAAAATACACTAAATTGTGTACAGGTTGACTTAATGCCTTGGGCATTATCTGCCAGTCTACATTTTAATTAATATTTGTATTAAATTTGCACATACCTACCCATTTGTAAGGTACCTACATGGTTTATTAAATAGTATATTTTTATTGGCACACCACGCGGGTGAAGCCACATGTAACAGCTAGTTAAAGTATATTTCAAAGCTATTTGAAGCAGCTGCACTCTCAAAATGTACACTACGAACGTTCTACAAACTTATCAGCGTCTAAAAGATTTACGAGCCAAGCTTAGCTTTGCTATTTCGATTTTCGCTATACTTTCGTTGAAATCTTACAACAGTCATGCATGGTGGATCGATACAATTTTCTTTGAGATTGCTTCGTGTCTGAGTATCAGTGGACCACGAGCTCCTACGCGAGTGTCCTGAATAGCAAACTGGACAACGCTAGGATGATCACGGTGAGGATGTATAGAATAATGGAACAGCCTCATAGTTTACAGTATATAATATTCGTTTTCATTGTTTTTGTTGCCAAAATTTGATTAACAAATTGAGAAGTGAAGTGTAAATTTATCTATTTAGTGTTTTACTGTAGAACAAAAAAGCGGTATACATTTTTACTATCTTTAGTGATGGTAGATTTTTATAGAAAGACTAACTGCGAAATTCAATATCCAATCTATCCATTTTTTGGAGCTTTTATATTCGTTTATGACATAAGCTCCATACAAAATATGTCAAACACGAATCTCGAATCTCAAAATCCATGGATCGATCGAATATTGAAACTGACCTTAAGTCATAAGTTGTCACATCTGGTTATATCATCAGGCGTCAGTGCTCAAATAATAATACTTCCTTCCAGTCTTAAAAATAACTTCGTGCTGGAATGTATCATGCGGAGCCGGTAGTTCAATATTTCTTGGATAAGAAACCCATGCCATTGCTATCCCTACTGAAGTTTTCTTTACAGTGATCTTTAGACCTAATTTTATGACTCCCAGGGCTCAGAACCTCAACAACTGATGATCTCTGCGTCAAAAAGTCGTAGCAATACACCAAGATAAGCTCCTTACTTTAAAAAACGTGACAAGTTATCTCTCGATGTTTAGTGAATCCGCGAGCTCAAAACGTGACTCAGTTTATTATAGAAATAAGATAGTCAGTCTACAATAATTTATTGCTTTTTATAAAAAATGCTTGTTAATAAACTTTGTATTTTGTAATGTTGTGAATACGCATAAGACTCTAAGACTTGCATGTATGATTCTTAAATGTATAACTGGCCTCACATATTTTGATTTGTCTATGTCACATCTCTGAATGATCATTTCTTTTCCTTTTTATATTATATTATATAATAGTTGTCATTATTCTTTTGAAAGACCTATTACAATATTGAAACTTTACAGCAATATAGAATTGGTGTATTCATTTCAATATGGCTGTAAAGTTTATTATGTTGCTATGTTTTATTATTAATTATTACCAAAAATTACTATATTAAACACCAAGATATATTATATACCCTTGTGTAAAGTAGTAAAACATTCTTACAAGTCAATGACATAGTTCATACATTAAGAGTCAAGCCTGGCTATAGCTAGCCAAAAGCGGTATATAATATCGCATCTAATACAATATCTGTTTGCCACATTCAAACCAAACATGAACCCCGATTAAACCCGGGTCAAAGCGATGTAAATAGGAACCGATACCGCGACGTGATTATGTTGGCTACCCTTGTAAGTTACGCACACATACCTTAATATGATAATATACACCTACATAAGCATGTGAAGGTGACTAAAGACTGGAACATTTACTTGCTAAGCTGGTTCTTAATCTGGCGATTCACATGTACCTACCATAACCGTTGAAATAGTTAATTATTAATATCGCGAACATGTGAAGTCTGTCAATATGCACTTAGCCAGTGTGGTTGTAGGTACTATAGCCTAAACTTTTTGAAAAGAAAATTTGTGCTCAACAGTGTGAACGATTACAAAAGAGATGAGGTGTCATCTCGTTTGTAATGGAACTCGTCTTACTGCTATGTATTTTTACCCGTCTGATGTGATCAAATCACAAATCTGAACTGCTAAATTATCAGCAAATCATCATAAATGTTTTGTCTATACCAACCCAAAAGCATGGTTTCCAACGCAAAAGAATAGTGAACCAAAAACGACTCCTCAGCAGATCAGACTTCGTTTTCATTCGTTCCCACCAAGATAAAGTTATTTCATTCCTGTTGCAAACAAGAAATGAAACAGAAGGGGCATCAGAGAAAGCCGAAAGAAAAATGAGAAATAGGAAATTATTATTCAGCTTATTTCATAGCTCTTTTCGCTTTCTAGAACTGATCATGCTCATTATTTTACTATTTCTACTCGCTTAATAACTTGAGCTTGATTCTTTGCCGGTGGAAACACATCTATGCAGCTTTTTGCAAGATAATATAAGTAACTAGAGGATGCTCGCGGCCAGGCCGCTAAGGTAGATACTACCTTAAGGAGCGTAAGGGGCAATGGCTGTCAGTCAATCACTCACCCAAGAATTTTATATATACAAAAATAATTTTATCAATAATAATATCAAATTAATAGGCACGCTCAGCTTGCAGTGGAAACAGACCTTTAGGTAAATAAGAGGTGTGGGTGTTGAGGTCATGTATTAAATTGCCAGTCTGATTGCCACCTAAGCTTGAACGCGTTAAACAGTTCAGGTGTCGATATCTAATATTGGTTCAGATCCTTGTCTGAAATTGAAATCATATCGATTGCCCGGTACTTTGAATGCCACGTAGACGGAATAATAGAAAATCTATTTATAGAGTCAGACGTAGGAGAATTACACTTTTGTAAATAGGCAAACGGTTCTGCTCATTTTGTTTGTCTTTGCTAGATGTTAGTCGTGTTGCCCTTTTTAACGATTATTATGAAAGTTGCCTCCCAGGCTCGGCTACCAAAAGTAACTTTTTGAATAAATTCCAAATAATTTATTGACCGCCTCCATGGTCCAGTGTATAGCGTATGCGACTGCTGATCGGAGGTCCTGGGTTCTATTCCCGGGTCAGGAAAAAGTGTTACTGAGTTTTTCCGAATTCTCAGTAGCAGCACGGAGTCTGGTGAAGTACCCGTTAACGGCAATCGCGTATTACGTGGGACCAAAAATAAATGGCGAAATGTGGGTGTGATATTACACCTCTGCCTTCCCCTTCGGGAATACAGGCGTGAGTCTATAAAAAAAACATATTGACATAAAATACAGTGTGCCTCTTATGAAGGGAAGCTATATAGGGAGCTCTTAGCCCGCGATAGCCTAGTGGCGATACTAACAGACTGCTATGCAGAGGGTATCGGGTTCGAATCCATGGCGCGCATCAATGACTTTACAGAATTATGTGCGTATTGAATTGTAAATTGCTTGCCTCGTGCCTCGGGGGCACATAAAACCGTCGGTCCCGGCTGTCATGAAGATCTTTGGCAGTCGTTATAGGGAGTCAGTACCTATGAATAAAGTAACACTAGGCTAAACCATGGAATATAGCTATCTCTTTGGTTTGCGGTGGTCAGACAAGCAGTCGCTCTATTGAAAAGCATTAGCTTTTAGAATATTAATTCTGTCCAATCCGGTTAGACTAGAAAGCGGGCCCCGGGTTACGCTAGGAGAATGATGCAGTGTGCCCCTTATGAACGTTGTATTTGGTAATTTTATTTATTTATTATATTTATAGACTCACGCCTGTATCCCTGAAGGGGTAGGCAGAGGTGTAATATTACACCCACATTTCGCCAGGAATTTGATAATGTACAGATAAATCTGATTGAAGATCGCACATTATTTTGTACATGAAAACAAACTTTTGAAGACAAGCAAGAAAGCAATACTAGTGTAAATCATATAGAAAGGGGGTGCTACGGTTTAGTAGCGATGGCTCTGCATGCTCTTAAGTGCACCCTGGGTAAACCGTATCTATTAACAATGTTCTATGGTAGTCCACATCCCTTCATGGACTAATAAATATTCGAGATTAATTCGCATCAAATTTTATGGCATATGGTTAAAAGCTAGGAATCTTGATCATCGTTTTCATTTTACTTTTTAATGTAGAGAACCCAAAAATACATTTGATTTCTTCTTAGCATAATGTTTTATTCTTAAACTTCATCCATCCTATTAAGTTACAAGGAATAAAACAGGAGTAAGGGATATCTAGCTAGATTTATTTTTATCATTTTTCTGAATTTTCTTCGAAAATCAAAAAAAAAAAGAAGAAAAACGCATAGATGAAAGAATAGAGAAATATTTTTATTGCTTTCGTATATCTGTACATTTTGTAAAAACAGTCCATTAGAATTGGATCACAGAATGATAAACCAACGAACATTTAGTTCTATCTGAAATTTGAACCCAAGATATCACCTTAATCAACTATCATAAATGTAAAATGACATAATCATTTTAACAAGAACCCAGTATTATAAAATACAACATCATTAGTATATATTTAGTATCTTGGACTTTTACAAGAATATATTTTCCATTAGTTTTCTAGGTCATAAGTCCAGGCTAATTCCGTTCGTAAATAAACCAACCAGATATAATGGAAAGTTTATCGAATGAACGTCAAAAGGTTATGTCCCCGCCCACATTGATACAGACAATATGCACATATTAGACACGTCACTTGCTTTATGTACAAATGCAGTACAATCACGTTTGTAAACATGTATGGGTTTTATGGGTCTATACTAATATTATAAAGCTGAAATTTTTGTTTGATTGTTTGTTTGTTTGAACGCGCTAATCTCAGTAACTACTGGGCCGATTTTAAAAATTATTTTAGTGTTAAATAGCCCATTTATCGAGGAAGGCTATAGGCTGTATAACATCACATTATGAGCTACGGGAGCAGAGCAGTAGCCCTAAATATGCGCGGGTGTAACCAGGGGCTCACCTAGTACTAGATACGTCACTTGTTTTATGTACAATTGCAGCACAATCACGTCGGTAAACATTTATGGGTCATCTTGTTATAATTATGCGTCTCAAAGTGATTATCGTAGAACAATATTGAGTCAACCTTGGTCTCGTGTGTACTTAGATCATGTTTATTTGTTAATAATAGACAAGTCATAAAACTATTGTATTTATGATAAGTTAACGCGTGATTTGTTTATCTAATTTGTTTAGTCTTTTAAAACTGCAAAAGTAATAAAGTTAGTTTTAATCAAGCTTTCATATTAGACGCTAAACATCCTGCCAGTTCTATAGTATATCAGATCTGCCTCATGACATAATATTGCACTGTCACGCGATCTACACATGCATGCAACATTTCAGTTCATTGGAAATCGTGAAGTGGCTTACAAACTTACAAGATTTCATTATGGACACAGGAACAGGTGTCACAACAAACAAATAAAGGCTTGTAAAAATGTAACGCTTGCACAAGAATTTTGCTCTAATAGTAACCTTGTATTGTGGAGACATTTTAACTATGGACACAAAGAACATCCAGACTCAAATACTTTTAATTTGATGGATTATATGAATTCTTTTAACGTGTGAGAATCAGACCACAATACTTAGAACTTAGGGCTAAAAGATGTCGCAATATGTCTACTCTTACCACCCACCAATAAGTAATAATCATCATCATCAGCATCAGCCATGTATATATACTGTCCCACTAAAAAGAAGAAAAACATATTCTTTTTCATTAAATAATCATACTGCTCGTATTTTTGTAAAATTTTAATTAAAATCTGGGGTACCAAACACCCACGCAATCGATTATGTATCTTTTTAGCCGCGCCCAAGTAAAACTGTTAGTTATAGCGGATGGATGCGGGTGGCTCAGGATCGGTCCAGCAGTGGACATCTTTTGGCTGATACGATGAAAGCTGTTATAGTCACCGTTTTCATCGTCATATAAATTGTATTACACACCCACATTTCGCCAGTTATGTTTAGGTCCCAATTATTAAATATTGCCATCTACCGGGCACAATATTAAGCGAGCGATGATTAACATTTTTAAAACACACATAACTTCGAAAAGTCAGAGGTGTGTGCCTGGGGTACCTGAAAAACCAACCCGTGCTCCTTATGTACCCATGTGTCGGAGGGTAGGGTTTCACCGAAGCATTCCTCGCTATCCCCCGACGGGTATTGGCCCGCCAGATGGTCAGGCGCGGATCCCTTGGCGGCGGATGAAGGTGTTGGGCTCCGCCGCCAAAACACCCAGCGGCCGTAGAGGATAGGGAGGACGGCAACGCAACACCGACACGCCTCTACTCCCACGACCGCACCCGACTGCGAGGGACAGACAGAACTATCCCCCGCACCCGCACCTTGGGACGTATCCTACGCAGGCCTCACCCAAGCCCATGTGAAGCGTCCCCTCCCGGGATCCCGCTTAGCTTCACCGCGGTTGTACCTCAAACCCACGGTTACTGAGCCCCCCCACCACAACAAGGTAGAGATCCCATGGGGGGAATACACCTCTTCCTACCCCTGCGGGGATAAAAGGCGTTAAGTCATACTATAATTGTATAAGTACTAAAATACTTTTAAATTCTGTACACGTTTTTCGCATATATTTCCATATTACAACCAAAAGCCACATAAAAACAAAATAACAATAGAATACCAATTTGTATAATAATTATCATTATAATAAAATTTTACGATATCATCAAAATAGATGATCATGAGCTTGTCACCACATTTGGGCACATTATTATAACCATAAAATTAATATGATATAAATTTACTAATATCTGATTCACGCGGTTCATGCTAATGCTAATTAGTAGGTAATTATAAAAGCGATACATTCTTGTAAAAGATTACACCGATACCCAGCCGTAAAATATTATGATAGAATTTAGATTTAATGCTTATAATATGGGTTTCAAAGTTTTACAAAACTAAAACGATTCTTGTAATATATACTCATAGCGTGGCAATAGTTGTTTGCTAAAATACATACTATGCATTTTGTACGAAATAAATGCATATTAAGAAAGGACAATGGGAAACTTTGTATGGAGCGTGGGCGAACCGCGGCCAAGAATGATTTTGTTATTAATTGGTGTGTTTTAGTCCTAGATTTACTGTGGATTATTATCACTGTGGTGAACTTCTAAAACGGATAAAAACCATTTTTATTTTTTAATCTTTTTATCGTTTGAATTACTATTCTGGCTTACATCCAATGCAAAAATACAAAAAGAAAGTGAAACAACTAATTTAGAAAGTCATAATATAATAAATCACATATTATTGTATCGATAGTAAGCACAGTTACCATACTATGTATTATAAACATAAAACCTTTATTTGGTTATATATAACTAACATAATATCATCAATATATAATAAACTATAACAATGCATAATTATTGTATGTAGGTAAAGGTATGAAAGGACAGAATCATTTTAAAAAGGAATTAAGTATGATTTTAAGCCATGTGTAGCCGAGTTCCTCTTATTCATGCTCTAAAATCCCACTTAATTCTGCTGCTGGTAATCATATCTCTTTTGTTTGATTTCTTGCCCAGCCATATATACATATGGCATTAAATTCATTGATGGCCGCCGACCGCCCAAAACTGCCAATTGTCCTTTGTAAATTTAACTCAATATCTTTCGACTTTATTGCAAAACTGGTACTGCAATAAATAATCAAGATAACAATTAGTGTCTCTTTACCAGGCACCGATTGAAACAAATTGGACTGATTAACATGAGCACCAATATTTTGTTAAGATAAGTACAATTCATAAAATGGAGGTTTCAAGTCATACACACATACTAATCTATATCACGCAGCTACAAGTACGACTTAAAACGCAACAATACAATGGCCGTAATCTTATGCAACGTAATACATAATGCCACAAAAGATAAAGTATGTTCCACGTTAATGAGCTGGACTTTTAATTCATTAAGTTTCGTATCATTTGCACTTTAACTCTCAGTCAGATAATTATATTATAATTGCAGATTGCTGATATATTTATTATAGTGTGAATAAAGTTCAAACATCCCACCAGAAAGGTGTCAGTGGAAAATTTTTGAGATGGAAAGCTTTAATAGTAAGGTCGAGGAATCTTTTATTTGTTTTTCTGAGAGGAAACGAACAATGAGAACTTCGCATGGACAAACTTTTGCTCAAAGTGGATCGGTCTAGTTTTGTTTATCGAGTATGCTAACTTCCTGTTTCGGAGTCTGTTGGCAAATTTGATAGGTTAGGAAAGTAATTGTCGGTATTTAAAGAGTCAAAAAACTGTGTCTATAAGTCGTTCATTATTATTAATCTCATACGTGTGTATCATTATTCTCACTGTGACTGGGGCGCCATACATAGCGAAAGTAGTCAACGCACAGCGCTATTGACTTATTTTGAGATATATTGTGCATCATATTTCTTAAAATATAGTATTATAACTTCGTAAAAACACCTGTGTCACAACTCCAAGTGAAGCACACTGAACATTTAAATGTTTGTAAATAAATAAATCGTTAAAGTTATTCATTTATACTTTTGACAAACTTTATTGAAAGCTTTTATATTATGGATACTTAACGAGCCTGACTGATTAATTTTACGCTTTACATATAAGATATTAGCAGTCATAAAGGACGGCTCAAAAAATTGTAATATTTTATGCTACATATATTATATTTTTTTATAAGTATATCACTCTAGATATTTTTGCCGATATTCCGCCCGTTCGGTAGTAGACTAACGCGACAAAATTTTTGTTGAGGTCCTAATAAAGTACTCCTTTCATAGAAAATGAGCCGAATACTTTTTAATTGGCTACTTATTATTTAACTTTTAACAGTTGTTATTTAGAAAGTCAAATTTAGCTTTTGTTAGATCGTGGGCGTCTGAACTTATAATCAACGAGAGACTTGAAGAATTATCATAGTTTTAGAAGGCATCTTTAAAATGTTCGTTGAGGATTTATAAAATGATGCTGTAATTCTATCGTTTAATTTATATTGAAATCCGCTTTTTGTACATAATTATATGAATACAGTTACAATTTCTCCAGTGTTTATAACCTTTTTCCTGTTAAATTGATCCAAAACTGATACCCCCAAAACCTAAGAATCTGCCATTACAACTAGTATGTCATGTAAACGATTTAACAATTTACTTACTTACGTACTTTGTGCTTGATCTAGACATCTTCTAGTCCTCTTTAGTTTTATTTTCAGTATAACTTCATCATTGAGGTTTTTTTCAGCACTTCGATTGGTCTCACAGTGTCCAAGCAGTCATCTTGTCCTCATTCTTCTGGGGCTACGTGGTGCTGCAAGTTCCTGCTGGCGAGCTAGCGAGGCGATTCGGTGGTAAACTGTTGTTCACTACCTCAATAGTTGTCAACTCTTTGATATCATTGTTGATTCCTATTGGTGCTACTTATGTAAGTACTGCTTTTTTATCTAGTTTATATAGCTTTTTCGTACACTACTTGACATGATCGGCAGCCTTGTATATAAACCGTCCCACTGCTGGGTACGGGCCTCTTCTCACTATGCGAAGGGTAATTTAGAATTAATTAAAATAAAATTAGTCCACTACGTTGGCCAACTGCGGGTTGGCAGAATATTTGATATATTGTATCATAAATATAGGTATGTTGAATTAGGTGTATTAAAAGTATACCAAGTCAAGCTTTATTATCATTTAAATATCAAGACCTTTAGTTATAATTACCCAATTGCCAAACGCATGTATTATGAATTTTATCATGTGATGTTGGTGAATTTCTAATAATCAATAATATAGGCAATATAAAATAATAATAAAGAAAATATTCATAATAGAAATGTCTTCGAGTAACGATAACATAGACTTGTCCGAACATTTAGTAGAAATTATTTAACCAAAATTGTAGTTTTTGAAATATTTGTTCTATATGCACACTTGCATAGGAAAAATATGCCAAATATTTAGGCTGCTATAAAAAAACCAAACCCAAAAAAATCTCTTGCAAGCATTTTCATGTTGTTAATTCACACATTGCGATGTTTTGGAATTTTCAAGCAAACAATTACCTAGAATATTTTACCCTAATAATGCCTGAATTGAGCGATGAAATAGAAGCTTGGCGTTGGTTTGTTTATTCCACTATAGCATTGTTGTAATAAAGGCTGTGATTTTGTTCAGGGCGTACCTAGCAACAACATTATTGTTCTCATATCAGCTCACAGCAGCCTCAGAGATTCTCAATGCTAATACCAATTAAGATCACGAAAAGTTTCTCATTTTAAACCATATTTTTAACTCAATAAGGTACATATTTGTAGAATCCTTTACTGAATTTTCTTGAACCTGCAAGCAAGACATAATTCAAGTATCGTTGAATAATATCAAGTGTTTTAGATTCTTTTGATATTATTTATTTGAAATAATTGAAAATATAAAGTTGCAGTTATACCTAATGGTTTATGAACCGTCTCAATATTTGTCTTTTATAAAGTAAAACATGTACTATGGCACTGACTTAATAGATAAAAACTTAACCAAGTTAAGGGACACCGAGAATACAGATTAGGAATAACTTTCTTCTAATATGAAAAATATCTTTCGTCTAAGGAATCACACAAGTCCACGCGCCAATTAATCGAAAAATGCATTAAACAAAAAATGCTGTACCGATTGCTTTCAGAAGAACTTTATTCTGTTAACCTAGAATACTCTACTAAAACCATAATAAAAAGCACTATCACCACGTGATTACCACCTTTAAATCCCTAAGTTAAATCAATAGAGTATCTTAAATAAGCATATTGAGGATTCGAGCAATTTAAATTAAAGGAGAACTGTTATTTCATCAAGTATCAAAGTAATTTAATCTACATAATATATAACTCAACAGTGAAGTAAAACATAAATCTAAGCAAACTATCAAATATATGAAAAGTTTTAGAGAAATAACGTTTATTTCTGCGTGATTGAAATTCAATTTCAAATATCAAACTACACATCCTAACGGATTCAATAAACTCCTCCGTCACAAGCCAAGAATATTATAAACTTTTATTTCTCTTAGCTTAATCCAATTTGCAATAACTTACTGCGATAGGAAATCAGATTGCACAGGTTTCTGTGTTGCCTTTATGTTGGTATTTGATACAATAAATTAGTTATCTTGAGCCTATTCTAATGTTTATTTATAAACTAAACCATGATCTAAAAGTGTGATGATATTATGTACACAAACTCAGGCATACAATTTTCATATAGTGCAGCATTTCTTTTTTTATTTATATACAATTCTACAAATGTCATAGTAGTTTAGCTGTTCGATCGGCAACAGCATAGTGCGAGTATTGCAAGTTTGATCGGACTATGGGCGCCAATCGCTGTACAGAACATAGCAGCTTTGGAATAGTTTTTCCGGTATTTCGAATCCTTTGTACTCGCAGTTCTAATGTTTTTACAGTGTCCCAGCTTTTCAGTAGTCGAGTATTCTTTCTGTTCACTGCTTCAATGTTTGTAAAGTACTATGGATGTAAATAGCGCTGGATTGTTGTGGATATTTTTTCCAAATGCAAAAAGTGTCTACAAAATGTTTTTGTTTTGTAGGGAGGTTGGAAACTGATGTGCGTTTGTCGAGTACTTCAAGGTCTGACACAGGCTTTCATATATCCGAGTACGCATCACCTTGTTAGCCAGTGGATGCCCAATGAGGAGAAAGGATTGCTTTCTACTATTGTGTATGCAGGTAAGTGTTTAAAATACATATACTAATATAGGTGCATAGGTGCATAGGGTTCCCACCAAGAACTTAGGGTCACAAGCCAACCTCACCTGCAAGTGGTGCACCTGCCGATCAACGGACGAGGCTCTGGTAAACAAAATATCCCGATAAGCCGCAATAGGCTCGCCACCTATATTACGTGGGATCAAAACACTGGCCATAAGTGGGCGTTTAATATGCCTCTGCCTACCCCTTCGGGGTAACAGACGTGAGTCTATGTATGTATGTATGTATGTACTTATATATTCATTGATACGAAACTGGAGACAGGTATAAAGATTATTCTACTACATAGGAAGCCATAGCGTAGAAGACAAATACTTTGATAAATCATAAAATTATCCACGACTGACAGCAAATTCTTCGTATGTAACTAGTAAAAAGTGGAAAAATGCGTTAAAACTTAGAAATTACATAATATAAACATGCGAATGTGAAATGTAGGTAAGTTTTTATGTTCAATACTTATTTGAATCTGGCGTTATCAAAATCATTTACTGGTAAAATCTGGTAAATAAAAATAAAATAATTGGTACCCTAAAATTGAACACCAAAAGTACATACAACCTTTTACAGAAAATTTGCGTTTGCATGGCGCCGAAAATATACAACAAAGTATACAAGAAATATATATACAAGAACCTTAATGTTAACCAATTTAAGCGTAATTTAAAAAAAACTGTTGTTTCAGAAATGTTATTATAGTATTAATGATTTTTTATGTGATAATCTTTTGTAATTAATCTTGACATTTTTGACTTGACATTATGTTATCAGGATCTAATTTAATTTGACATGATTATTGAATTTATTTTTTTCTATTGTTATTATTTACTATTTCTATTATTATTTGACATTACATATTATTAATTAATTACTATATTATTTGCTAAGTTAATATAATATTAATAGCATCATAATAACTTATAACTGACATGATGATAATTTAATTGGATCCATAATGATATTTCTTACATTATATTTGCAAGTCTGACCAGACAGAGCATGTTGATACTACAAAGCTGTAGCACCTGATTGTACACATATTGAGACAAATAAATTTATCTTTATCTTAAAATACGTCCACTACCATTTTTAAAGCTATTTCCCGAAGCTTTACCCAGTAAATACAACACATACATCTCATATGAGTGCTTAAAACAAGTAGAAACAGCGCAACGTATAACTTTGTTCCCTCGTGTCGCCACTGACGTTATGTAATTGGAAGTCTCTTGTAACAATGGATGCTGGTTTATCGCAACGAGTTCTGTCCGTGTGTCAGTGTGCTTACGAATTCATGGAAATTGCCTGTACTTTCTAATGTCTGTTACTTGAATATGGAGGGATATAATTTCAGCGGCATGTAAGAGAATTTGTTACCGAATAAGTATATTTTGAGGTATACATTAGGACTCGACAAGATATCGCAATAAGTGCTTTGATTGAAAAGAAGTATCTCAATGCAAAAGCGTTTTATCACCAGTTCAAAGGAGACACTTTATACCGCAATGATGATAATATTATAGGATTTAGATTGTTAATGACAAAAACATTATATTTTTCAATTTAGTTTAAATGTGGATGATTTCAATCTGAAGGAAGCTTTCGTTTAATTTTATTATATGACATCGATTTGCTCATTCATTGAAAACAAACTTGAAATTTAATTTGTTTCCGATGGATTTTAAGTTGATCACTCACCTTCAACTAAAAGCGCTGTCGTTGCTAAGAATCTTTGCTGGTTCATCTTAAGTCCTTAATAGTCTATAAGAAACCTTCAATTAATCCAAGTCATTGGGTTGCAAGCTTCCTGGGTTTTATTTTCATCTGAAACTTGTTCATTTGAAAAATCGGTAATTGTTGAACCAATCGTTAAAGGTAAAAACCTTTAGAGGGTTAAAATTTGAATGTTCCGTGTTTACTTATTTATTTAATTTGAACCAATTCCAAGAAAAAGGAAGATAAATATAAATATGTATTTATTTTTATTTAATAATGTCGCTTATTTTATTGTAGAGCGGTTTCTTAGATGTCTGTAGGCAGAAAATGTTATGCCATAAAGTGGAGTGCCATTCTTTTATACACAAAATACTTTATCTTGAACTCAGCTTGCGCTTTCAATGATTATGTTCTCTTTGTTTATAAGTTACATATGTATGTAAGTATTTTGCTTGCACGAGTTAGTAAGGAACAAAATATCAAATTATGCAATGTATTATTTAATGTACACCGAATTATAAATGTCTAGAGATCTTGCTTTTAGGTATTCTTCTACAAAATATCTTATATTGCAGATATTCTTACGAATTTGATATTTCAAAAGAAAGATAGACCCATTTACTTGTTTGTCACCTGCAAAGCAGCTATATGATATCACTTCCAAAATAATTTTGGCGATACGTATTTATTTTCTGATGTCTCCTGTTTCAAGTTTCACCGAGAAATTTTGATTCTTTTGGCAGTTGTGTCAGTTTCTAACTTTGTCTTCAAAACATGTTGTTCTCTTGATTTCCTTGGAAATGCCAAGAAACCGTAAACAACTTTTCGTTTGCTGATATTGACTTTATAATTTAATATTTGTCTATCGATAATGTATTTTGTGGCTACTTGTCCCATATAGGTAATATTTTTGCGAGATTAAATGTCAGCAACTTATGATAACCAGGAGAAAACTGTGCTTCCACTATAAAGTTACCTCATGATCAGTTTGATTCACGCCGTGTAATCAGACTTAGGTAACTCAACTAGCAAAAATTGGAGTCAAGCATTTTAAAGGTTAATGAATCACGCAGATTGTATCGTGTAATTTTAATTTCAGGATTAGTGTAAATATTTAGCTAGGTAATATCGTTACGTAATATTTTTGTAGTTTTAGTAGTTTTACATAAATGTTATGAAACTTTTTTGTAGATAGTAGTAGATGAGAATAGATCCTAAATTTAAATTTCTAAAATTTTTCTTAGTAAACAAACTGTACTATTCAGTTAAATCAAATGATTGCGAAAACTTTACGTAGATACCAACTCCTGAAGTATAACTGCCTAAATTAAGTAGTAAAATATTATTGAATGTGATTTCAAAGTCGTAAGAAATTTCAATATTCTCCTTGTCGCCTGACAAGTTGCCTATAGACATAAAAATCTTGATTTTATATTTTTATTGTAATCTTCTTATAGAACTAGGTCGGGACCTAAATATCTACTTAGTAATAAAATAAAATTGAATACGTCACGCTTATTGTTTATAATATTGTTATTATAAGCAATTAGCAGAGCATGATCTAAATGACATACTGTTTAGTTTATTTAATTAGAATCACATGTATCGATACCCGTGGTTATACGCCTTTATCATGTAAACAAATTATATCTTTACTTATCAGTAAGTAAGACGTATGCTATATTAGTTTAGCCGTAGAAAAAAAACTCTTCATCAAGACATCCTGCTAAGCGATTTCAGTCAGGAGCCTGGCACTTGAAATAAATATTCTAATATACTATTCGAATAATAATATTCAGTATTTATAGACTAAACTTCTTATCAGATTTTATTAAGCGGTGATAGTTCAGTGGTGTACTTAACGGACTGCCGAGACGATGGTCTTGGGTTTGATCCCCAATTACCCCGGGCACACACCTCTGACTTTTCGAAGTTATGTGTGTATTAAAATGTTAATTACCGCTCGCTAACAATGTGCCCGTTAGATGGCTCGCCCCCTATTACATTGGGACCAAAAAACATAACTGGCGAAGTGTGGGTGTGTAATACACCTCTGCGTACCCCTTCGGGGATAAAGGCGTGAAGTTATGTTTTTTCTTGATAGGAACGTTTTTTATTTTTCATATCTTTTATCGTTAATAGACATTCTAAAATAATTCGAAAATTATCGTTTTCCCATATTATTCGACTGTCTACTAATAATTACAAAAAATATTACTTTACTAATAAAATTATCGATATGACAAAGGTGCATAATTTTAAGTAGTAATGCCTATCTTGAAGGGGATAAAATTATTTTCTATATATTTTAACATCGAATATTCTTTGACAGGTGGTCAGTTAGGCATAGCGATCCAGCTGATAGCATCAGGATTTCTGGCTACATCTTGGGGTTGGCAAGCAATTTTCTATGCCAATGGAACCCTGGGTCTTACATGGACAATAGCCTACCTCATTTTCGGAGCCAATTCACCAGAAACGTCTAGGTTTATCAGTCAAGAAGAAGTTTTGTATATTCAAAAATCTCTTGGAAGAGAAGGAGAACAGAAGGTCAGTCTTTTTTAAACTATCTTGGTCTGTTTAATGCAGCGTGTAATACAAACTACAGATACATACTCGTATTACATACCAGTAGTTGAATTTGTGATACAATATCATAGTAAAAAACTACTACTTTGACTTCTAATAATATTTGATTAATGATGCTTAAATAAACGCGAAACCATCACAAGGGACAAAGAAGCACGATAAAATTAAATTTTAATAATGTAACTAATCAACATTATTGAAATGGCAAATTTACTTTGCCGTTCAATATTTTATTCATACAATTTTTAGATCTTATTAAGGTTATATCAAAAGATAACGATATTAATTTTCAATCAAATTATCTTTGATCTCAATCTTGTTGTTTAAGTGTTTAATTAATTTTATATAACTATCTGACGACTGGGATCTTAATAAGCTTCTTTTAATATAGGATTGATGAAAAATGTAGAAGGAAAATTGCTAAGTACCTACCTAATTAAAAAGTCTTGAACTAATATAATATTTTCATCGGTCATATCGAATTAGAATTTAATTGTAACTGAAACCACATAGTAATAAGATATTATTAAGATAATAAATAAAATAATAATAAAATACTTAATACCTACCTGTCGTATTAAGTATTTTATTTAGGTTTCTTGTAAACTTTATGATTGAGGCTTTTAGTAACAATTGCCAACTCGGAACAAGACTTTTTAGATTTATAATAACAAATATCGTGTCACCGCTTCTGAAAATGGTTCGTTTATGTGACTGCTGCAAAATAACCTTAATAGTAATCCACAGAAAAGTTTTTATTATTATACTGGACTTTACATTTTGATTACAGAGATACCCAACTCCATGGCTGAAGATTTTGACCTCATTGCCCTTCTGGGCGGTAATTGCGGCACATTGTGGACAAAACTGGGGTTTCTTCACACTTATGACTGAGATGCCCACATACATGTCCAAAGTTCTTAAGGTTGAACTCAAGAGTGTAAGTAATATTTTAAATTAGAAATAAGAATATTTATTTGTATTTTATACACATCATAAAGCTGCCTGTCCACCAAAGCTAGGCAGACAGGTAGCAACATAGGGCCATGCCACTCTGTAACGCCGCGGCGCGGGCGGCGCGGTCTCGACACAGATGCAGCACGGCACTGTTTTTAATGATGCTATAACGGAAAATCCGCAGACAGCCTGTGGTCGACTTTTTACATGGACGTTATGAAATATTTTATACGAGGTATTACAGTTAAATATTAAAGAAATGTTGCACAACGTGCAACATTAAGTTTGATATCCCTTCAACAAGTTCCGTCACCAAAATCACAAAATTCAAATGGCATGGAAAATTTTAAAAAAGAAGTATATTTTGGATGTATAATATGTAATTATGTACTTACAAAAAAAAGGATATAATAATATAATTATGTTTGTTTATCCATTACTGTCTAGTACCCATAGCACAAGCTCTGCTTAGTTTGAAACTAGATGGTGTTGTGTGAATGTATATATCTATCTATCTATCTATATCGTCACGCCTGTCTGCCATTGGCGTAGGCAGAGACTATAGAACACCACATGCTTCGGTTCAAACATACCTCTTTCGCTTCCTAAACATTCATTGACCTCATCATGCATGCGCGTCGGTTATGGGTACTTTTAATTTGGCCCTTTTTCAGTACGTCACCTATTTGGTCGGCGTATGTCCGCCTAGGGCGTCCCCTACCGACATTTCGATTCAGTCTCGCACTTCTTTCGTATTTCTTCTTTCATCCATCCGTTTCAAATGTTCAAACCAACACAACATTCCATCTTCTTTTAAACCACACTTTTCTCGTATCACTCTGTTACGCACTTTATCTATCATACTTCGCACATACTTCTCAAAGCTCTCATGTCTACCGCATTAATCCTACTTACATGCTTCTTCTGCCATAATTCGCTACCATACATCAATGTTGGCGCCAAAACTCCCTGCAATATAGCTAGGTGCCATTCACACTATTTCCTACTTTCACTCTCCTTTCAATATCTCCCTCACATTTTCCATCTCTCGTAAACAAAGACCCTAAATACACAAACTCATTCACTTGCTCCACTATTTCATCGCCTACCATTACGTCACATTCAGTTACACTATCGTCCCTCTCTATGACCATGACTTTGGTTTTGTTAACATTCACTTTCATACCTTTCTTCTTATACGCCTCATTCATCGTGGTGACCATCTGCTGCAAATCCGACGCTGACGACGCAAATAAAACCTGATCGTCAGCGTATAGGCAGGTACCTAAACACAGATTCACCCATTCTTAATCCACATTCAGACTCTTTCAAATCGGCCAAACAACTGTCCATGAACAGATTGAACAGCCAAGGAGACGCTACATATCCCTGTCTAACACCACGATCAATGTAAAACCTGGTCCCGTGTAGGCCCCGTTTATTCTGTCAGAATAAATAATAAATAAGGCACTTGAATCCCTATATAAGGATTCAAGTACCCGTATCAGACTGCTGCTCACTCCATACACAGAAAATGTTGACCAAAGTTCATCCCTCACCACTCGATCGTAAGCCTTTTCCAGGTCAATAAAGGCGCAGAAAACCTTCTGGTGTTTACTTAAGACTTTCTCTGCAATGAACCTTAAGGAAAAGACCTGATCCGTACATCCCATTCCCTTTTTGAATCCCGCTTGCACATCCCAAATTTTACTGTCCGTTTCAGAGATCACTCTTTCAATCAGTATCCTTGCATACATTTTGCCAACAACACTCAGGAGGCTTATACCGCGATATTTTTTGCATTCCTGCTGTGACCCTTTGCCCTTGTATAGTGGCACAATTACGGCTTTGTTCCAGTCACCTGGTACTCGACCGGACCGCCAACATTTATTGAACAATAGGTACAGCAGGCTTGCAGTGACGCCTTCGCCTACCTTGAGCATTTCAGCAGATTTACCCGCCTTCATACTTTCCAATGCATATCGTATCTCTTCCATACCTATACGACTTTCATAATTATCTTACTCATTCACTACTATATTCCGAGTGTCGCTCTCTCCTCGTTCAAACAAATTCTCAAAATATACCTTCCACTGATTCAGAACTTCCCCATGCTCTTTAATAATACTTCCATTTATATCCCTTATCACACCAACTTTCGAATCTCCTGATTTGCCTCGGGCTGTTCTGACCAAGTGCCAGAATAATTTGATATTGGCCCGAAAATGTTGAGCAAATTTTCTATCAAATTTATCCTTGCATTCTTCTTTCTTTTTTCTCACTATCTCTTTTACTTTGTATTTCAACCTGTCATACTTTTCTTTTAGAATCCTTTCATTGTCATTCTCACCACCTACTCTTTTGTTGGCTCTTATGGCCAGCAAGTCCATCCATGCTTTACGCTTTTCCGCTACTACACCACTTACTTCTTGATCCCACCATTCATTACATACATACATACATACATATCGTCACGCCTTTTATCCCCAAAGGGGTAGGCAGAGGTTTATTTCTACACCCACTTTTCGCCAGATATACTTTAGTCCCACGTAATAAGGGGCGAGCCTATTGCCGTACCGGGCACATTTCCAGACTCCATGCTGCTACTGAGAATTTCGTGACAGAAAAACCCAATAACAATGCCCGACCCAGGAATCGAACCCGGGACCTCCCGATCCCACGCGCACATTTATGCCGCGAGACCAACGAGGCAGTCGTATAGGGTTTGATGTCGAGTTACGCAAAGATGGTATTTGCATCGTGTTATCCCTTAGTCGCCTCTTACGACACCCACGGGAGGATAGGGGGTGGTGACATTTGTATTCTATGCCGTCAACCACACGGTCTCCATTCATTACAATTTTTTTTAACGTTCTTCCTCTTGCTTACGCCACATACTTGAGTGGCTGTCACTCCAATCTTAAACTCTTTCCAAAATTCTTATATTTGGGTCATACACAAAAAGTGAACATTGCAAAATATTTAAAATAAAACTTCACGATTTTTTATGAAACATTATATTTATTTAAAGTTAGCCAATGTTATGCTAACAATAATATCACTAGAGATCAGTCTTGAATATTTTAGGAATTAATCACGTTTTTAGTTTTTTCACGTCTACAGAAGAGATTGAGTTATCTACAGAACTACAGAAGGGAACAAACATTTACCTTACATAATCATATCAATAAGGTCAAGAATAGAAACAATTAAAAAAAAACTTAAAATGGAGTTCTCTTCAACCTCCAAGCAAAACATAATCAAAATTCTAAACCAATTCAGTGCAAAAAAATTTTAAAAAAATGTCCACAGAACAGACATTATGCTTCTGTAGGCAAATAAAGAACAGAATATTAAAATATATTATCCTCGTCAGAATCATCCCACATGGAATTCGTCGGCCGTTTTTTATGTGGTGAATCTTCAGTAGCTTCAGAGTCGTCTAAATAGATTCTTCTCTTCTGGGGTTTATGCCTTTGGTTAAATATTTCGATAGAAAGATCTGGAGTCAGTCTATCTGAGAGGCCTGGTCAATTTGGCTCAGTTGGAGCCTCAGGAGTAACTGGAGCCGTAAGAGAGTCACGGATAGACAAATTCTCAGATGAAGAGTCTGGTGATCTTGATCCTTCAGGGCAAACAGGTGACAGATTTTACAAGGATGAATTGCTCGTGGCATAGTAACTGAAACAAAAGATCGCTGCAAGCAACATTATAAAATACTAAACAAAATGGATGTATAATGGAATAATTATTAAAAAGCGAATAACGCTATTGTTTTTTTTTTAGGGTTCCGTACGTAAAAGGTAAAAGACGGGACCCTATTACTAAGCCTCCGCTGTCTGTCTGTCTGTCACCAGGCTGTATCTCATAAGCCGTGATAGCTAGAAAGCTGAAATTTTCACAAACTATGTATTTCGGTTGCCGCTATAACAACAAATACTAAAAATAAAAAAAATTAAATGTTAAGGGGGTCCCATAAAAAAACGTGTTTTTTTTCGTATTTTTTGCTCAAAATTACTAACTGTTACAGATAGACGCTTTAAATTTTCAAAGAATATGTAGCTGTATATTAACTTACAAAATACATAAAAAAAAGAAAATAAAAAGGGGGCTCCCATACCACAAACGTATTTTTAAGCAATTTATTACTCGATCTTAATAGACAGGAAGAAACTTAAAAAAAAATTAAGTATACATACAACAAACATGATTTTCTTTTATAGATGATGGTAGGGAACCCTTCGTGCGCGAGTCTGACTCGCACTTGCCAATTTCTTTTTCAAACACCGTGAATTTCTTTTGCCTATTCACTTCTGTTGACATACGTCTCTTCTGTAGATACAAAGTCTACGGTAAAGATGTCTACACGAGAGACATATTTTCATAAATCAAAGATGGCATCCTTTATTATGAGGTTATAATTTAAGCAATGCGGTATTTGCATACTGCGCCCATAAGCTTAAACTATCTTGATGTTTTTATTTATTTGTAAAGGCTACTTACTCAGATATCCCTTGCACAGGAAAGACACACTGATTTCGACAAAAATCTTGTGTAATTAAATAAAATTGGAATTTTTAATGTCACACGCACTTTACGTAAAATCACAACCAAGCAAATGACAGAGAATACAGTGCTACCGACATATAAAACAAAATAAAAACGATGCGTTCATCTTCGGCATATTTTGGCTTATTTTATAAGTCTACAGAAGTAGACTAAAAATTTGTGAACAACATGTGTATACGTTTTATTACAAAATTTTGAATTATATATTTTTCAATACGTTATGTTATGAATATTTGATAATATAACTCATGTAATGAAACGATATTAAATCACCGAAAGTATGTGTATATATTTTAAACCATCACTAAAACTCAACTACTTGGTATCCGAACAGTCCACAGAAGGAGATTTTTTTTCAGATTCAAAAGCAAAAATTAAAAATGAAATTTCAATACAACGCGATTTTTTTATGAAATGTAACTAGTTATTAACACTAAATACTTATTAAATGTATTTAATGTTGATATAATATCTTAATAACGGCTTTACGTTGCATGAACATTTTTTTTTCGTTTTTTGTGTTTGACCCATTTCGCACTCTTCTTTCTCAAACAAATCTTTTAACCTTACTTTCAATAACTCTTTATCCTGACTACGTAAATCCTCTTCTTCCAATCTTTCAACTTTTACTCTTTCTATAGCAGGTAAGTGCATGCAAGGACGATGGCGCCATTTAGTGTTTAGTCCCGCTATACGGCTAAGTACCAAAAAATGGTCAGTACCCACATTCAAGCCTCGGTACACTCTTGTATCTTTCACTTTTTCTTTCAAACGTTCATCTACCATAAGAAAATCTATCATACTTCTTTCTGTCTACCTTTGCCATGTATACATATGAATCATCTTGTGACTAAACAAAGTGTTTGTCACCACAAGTTTTCTCTCCATACACATGTCCAGCAGACTCTACCCATTTTCATTCACTCTCTCGTCACCAAATCACCCTAGAACCCTTTCATATCCATCACGAGATACACCCAACCAGCCATTAAAGTCACCTAACATAATTATTCTTTCATTATTCTCACACCTAGCAATCACATCTCTGACCTTGTCCCAGAATTCCTCTCTGACATTAAATGGTTTGTGTGTTATGTCCGGGGCATAAACACACACAACAAAGACTTGAAAGTACATAATATCCCATATCCGCTTGACCGCTAGCGCCAATTCGCCGAATTCACTCGACCGCTCACGTTCTAAACAAAATGTCGCGCCGTCGCTCGCCAGATGGGCGCGCTAACATAAACATTTATTGTTGATAAGTCGGTAACATGAGTAAGTTGAAGTGATGTTTTTCTTAAACCATGTGTAAGACTCGTTCAAGTCGCATGAATTCTTTGTTGATATTGAGTTTCTAATTTATTATACTTAGCAGCGAACATTGACTATCGTTGAAAAAAACACTTTGTGCATTTTAAACAGGATTATTTTAAAAAGTAAATCGATGACATACATATTTTATGAGTTTTAACTATAGAGGGATTCTATCTACACCGAATTAAATAAAAAAAAAACATGTATCATAGTATAAAAATATTTAATTTCACGCATACAATTAGCACGTAATCACGGAGCGCGCGAAATAAAGAGTGGCATTTGACATTATTTTTTCGTTCCGGGTTAACGATTTTAAGACTCGCTCCGTATTTTTAGCATGAAGAAATGTTTAATGATTTGAATAGAACAGAGAAAAAGGATTTAAATCATTACGTAAAAGAAAGAAACAGTAAATTCAGACCGAGTATAGCGCTGTAACCAAAAAGGGAAACTAGTCACTTGTGCGCGGTCTACGGAATTTCGAAAAAGGGAGAATAGTCACTTGTGCGCGGTCAAGCGGATAAAAACAATACTTGTCAAAAACACCATATATCTCATAAGTAATACAGATATAAATAAGATTGTTTAGTGCGATTGCCAAGACAATCTATTTATTTAAAACATTAAAGATTTTTAATTAATCGTCTTGGAATTACATGGATCTCACAACTTTTTACAGTAGGAGAACTGAGTAGTGAGAGTTGTTGTTTTTGACAAGTATTGGTTTTTATGGGATATCATTTCTTTTTGTAGAAAGTCCTACTTTGTTTCTTTCCGGTACCTTCTACTTCTTGTACACTAACAACGAATTTGCTTAATTAAAGCCCTAATTGCAAATGTAATTTTGTAATCCTATCAATTTATATGGGATTGCAAAATTATTTACGCAGTTAATGTATCTCAAAAACTGGACCGAAATTGAAAAATATTTTAGTTTTTCCTTGATTTATACACTAAACACTAATTATTGTATTCTAAATTTGAACCTTCTATGTCTGCTAGAAGTGCCTTAGACTTTTGATGATCGGTCAGTCAGGGAGTGACACAACTGACTCGTTATTATTCTTAAACCACTGGTTCAAATTGAATGAAATTTGAAATATGTCATGTTTATACAATACCTGCCTGGTTACTAAATCAGGCTTCTAGTTTTATCCACAACGAAGTTATAGGGGGTCGAAAATGGCCTGAACTGCTTCGAGAAAAGAATGGTAAAAGCCGTGCCGCTTTTTTTCTCGACTTGGCGGGGGCCCTCCCGTGCCCCCAGAAAATTATTATTTGAAGTGGGTGAATTTTGAGTGTCCTAAATAAATTGCCCTATTTGTTACAGAATGGAGTATTATCGTCGCTACCGTACCTCGCTATGTACCTGCTTAGTTTTGTAATGGGTGCCATGACTGATCTCATTGTTCGAAAAAAATGGCTTTCCGTCACTAACACAAGGAAACTGTTTAACTCTATTGGCAAGTATATTTTGGCGCTTTCGTTCGCTTTCAATGGAATAGGGAAACCATAATTTGTCAAAATTAGTTCAGTGAATGAATCAAATTCAAATAATCAATTTTCAATATTCAAATAATCAAATGAATTAAAAGGAGTATTAACTTAAAACTAAGAATAGTTAGTTTTAAGTTAATACTCCTTTTAATTGAAATGAGCAATAGCTCAGAGTGGATTTTTTAGCAAACTTTCAAGCACAAAATAATACACTTGGATAAGGAATACAATATAAAATAATAATTCCTCCGTGAGCACCCATGTTATAAAATAACTCACTTTTCTATCTTTAGTAGGTTTGGCACTGCGACTACATTAAACCAAAATATTCTTACCATTTAACAGGTCTATGGGGTCCTGCGATAGCATTAATCGGATTATCATACACACCAGAAGGCAGTACGAAGTACGCCGTAATCATGCTTAGTGTTGCTGTTGGCATCAATGCTGGACAATATGCCGGATATATGGTAAGTCACTATTTTATACATATCATGTCATGGGTCTACTTCATGTTCCCAACTAGATGGCTGTGGTGTTTTATTTATATGACTGTCTCTGTTAGACTGTTTGGGGAGTTGGGGATTGGAGATGACTGAACCACTCGAATTAAATGCCCCTTGTTAATGAGTTTTTCAAATTTTACTTGATCGATACAATATATTTTACATACTAATTCACTTTACATATTTTTGTACTAATTTGTACATCTATGCAAGACGCGACATGTGATTCGTATAACATTTAACAGCATGGCTTATAAGCGCTTGAAAAACATGCAGATACCTTAAAACGAAGACTAGCAATAATTGGCACGACAGGCACATTGGCTGTATAGTGAATGTGTAGTCCTATTGGATAAAAAAAAACATTTTTACTAATCTTATAAACTGACGGGACCTGATGTATTTTCTGAGAGATATTGACACATTTTCAAAAAAACACTGCAATTTCCAGAAAACACAATATATTATGCTAAAACTGAAAATCCATTTCAAATATTAATCTAAGTAAGATTCATCCATGCGATTATAAGACAGTATACATTTACGAGATTGTTTACATTTCAAGAAGCTTAAAGGAAGATTAATAAAGTGTATAGACTCATCGTTGTGGTAACATCATGGTTCATGAACGGTCCGGAACATTACGAAGGCGTTGTGTGGGAACATTGCTAGAGTTTGTGGGTGACAATTGAAAAAGCTTGTTTTAGTGATATTGTTTATGAATTTGTGTTTTAGTGATATGCTATTAGTAGCTATTAGTGAATTCAAAAACTTTTTGATTTTTTTCTATGGACGGTAATATACATTAAGATAAGAATATAATATTTAATGTAATATAATGTTGTTGAGTAATTGAAACTTATTACATGACTGCTAAGGTTTATGAGTAGCTATGGCCCAGTGAGAAGGTTATATATTATGCCCCAGATGCTAAATACGAAAAATATAATACAATGCCACTTTATTTTCACTATAAATATTAATTTATTCACCAGTCATGACAATTATACTCAGTTTATAAAATAAGAATATAATAGGCAACAAAGTTTGACTAGAACAAAAAATATCGCTAGGGAACTGCAGTCTTCCCTTCTACGTTTAAAGCAAACAAAACGCCAAGTATGTGTATTTTAAGTTAATGTAAACCCCAAATAGGCCGCAATAGAATACTAAAACAGTATTTTAATCTAAATTAAAACATTTGCGTGAACATAAAAACCTATTATATAAAAAAATTTAATACTTGCGAAGATCAGAACTTGCAGCATTACCGTGGTACGAGTAGCGCGTAAGAAATTTAATGAATCATGCCAACGTCGCTACTCACTAAACGTTAACAAAGTTCTTTACAGAGTTTCAACTTTGCTTTCAGAAGAGCTCTATTATTTTTTGTGCTGCTAGTCTCGCAGAATATTAAGTGAATCGAAAAAATTCAATCAACGACAGGTGCAGTCCATCTGCACCTGTCGTTGATTGAATTTTAACTCACTTATTCCTCGCACCAAAAATTAGGTCAATTCTATATTTCAAATCTTTTTTCTACGTGATCGAATTTCAGATATTTGAACATTTTCGTAAATAATTTTGCTATAATCCTTGCTTACCTCATGAGACACCATAATTGTTTATTAATATTTGCAAATCTTAAATAACAAAGCCGTCAAGAAACTGATATACAGGGTGTCACAAGACCCATCACCAAGCCGAAGTCTACTCGTTGTGAACATCATGCCAAGTCATACTAATCAAAAATAATACATGGGAAACGAATTTTTTTTAAGTTTTTACATTTTTAAACCACAATTAAAACGCGCGCGTGCAGTGCTTGAAATACCTACTTATCTATGGGGTCATAGGGCATTTAAGGAACATATTGGTGGAGTAAATGCATTGATTTTGTACCTAATTAGAAAAATTCCATACAGTTAGTATGGAATTTTTTTCGAGGCTCAATTTCTCCTGAACCAGTAATTTCCCAGGTATGGTGCCAAAGTAAAAGTACCACATGGGATTTCAGTTTTCGTTAAGGCTCTTTTTACACCATTTATAATGTCATTGTACGTTCTATCATTTTAGGTTGTATCTGTGAATAGTTTGTACATCGTTAAATATGTAGATCAACCGTTGTGGTTTTATGATGGAAGTTTCGTCCGATGCTTGCCGGGTATTTTCGGTGTTTGTGCAAATGTTATGGAATTTTGGTTATATTTAATGAATAGCTAGTGTCACCATTGTCGACCGTGCGTGCCGTTAGCGCGTGGGGGTTAAAAAGATCGGATGAGCATAGTATGATTATGATAGGAAGAAAAAGAAAGAAAGAAAGTTAATCGTCGAAGTATCACCATCAGTACCAACATTACAATACAATTATCTCACCTAATATAAAGCTATGGTGTAAAAGTATTTTTGGAACCAGTTTTATTATCAAAAACATTGTGTCACTAGTTCAGATGTACATACAATATGTTGTTATTTTTTTCAGTTGGTGCATATCGACATGGCGCCCAACTTCAGTGCGAGTCTGATGGGCGTCACCAACTTCTTAGCGAATATCATCTCCATCATCCCTCCTCTTGTCTGCGGGTACATTGTCAACGATGAGGTAATTTTTTTACATTTACAGCTTTTCCTATTTTTACTACTTTTTAGTTTCTGGTAAAGTTTATACAATTTTCTGAAACCAAGTTTGATGGATTAGAACCGACGTTGCGGCCTAATAAAGCTGAGTAAGAATTTTATCAAAACTCCAAACATAATTTGGGCGAAATCAATTATTTAGTAATTCTAAAAAGAGAAAGCTTTTAATTCTTAGCTAGAGGTGAATTCACGAAACTATAACAGAAACATATTCGCACATTTGGAGAATATAACTAGGATTTTCAAATCAGACAATTGGATGGAATGGAAACCAAATTTTCGAATCACACAAATCATCTAAAATTGGCGTAGATCTGTATCATAATTTATGCAAACAACGTGAAATAATTAGACTTAGCATGCAATTAAAATTGATTCGGGGAATGTGGTGAGTTGATTGCACTAATAATTGTTGCAGCTAGTGCGGTTATTTGAATCAGAAATGTTTCTTCATTATTAGTATTGCCCAGTTTGTGTAATAATTTTAGCAAATACTTGATGAGGTTCCCAGTAACAGTATGAATACATAAAATATGAGCAAACATAGGTGCGTCCATTTTCATCAAAATGTCTTAATCTTTTAACTATTTCTACTTCGGTGATCATATTTGTTTGTTGTAAAATCATCAGCAAAACTATGACATACAAATATTAAAAAAAAAATGATTATATGTAGAAGTTCTCGAATTACATATTATTTAAATAGCAAAAGAGAAATTGCCGCGTGTTATTTAATTCTAAAGTAATTATGTCACTGGTATTAATATCTTACAGACGCAGCCGCATGAATGGCGAAAAGTATTCTTCCTAGCATCCGGAGTGTACTTCTTCACAAACCTATTCTTTGTACTATTCGGTACATCTGATAGGCAGCCCTGGAATGAGCCAAAAAAAGATGATGTTGGTAAGCAAATAACAACTTTACTTACAACATGTAAAGTTTAAATTTGCGTGGATCAAGAAATTAATATAATTTTTAATATTTTCAGAAATGAAGGCGCCTGAAAAGTCGACGATTGAAACGAAATAGTTGTAATTACTGCTGAAACTAATTTATTATTGTACCTGAATTAAGTTACTTTGCTTATAAAATAAATTTTAAAATTATAACGATGTTGTTTTGCTTCATTTAGTTAAAACTACATACTTAGCCAGAATCGTCCCCTTGAGCATCTTCCATTTATTGGGAAGTAGCTTTTACACTAAATCGATAGTATCAAATATGATTTTAGCAAAATAAAGTAGCACTTGATAAGCTTTGCGCTTTTTAACCCCGAATGGCATTAAAAATTACTATCCAACGATAAATCCGAATAACGTGTAACGTGTATTATCGTGAAAACCTTGCACCAAACAAAAACATTATGAGATCACTAGGCTTAATTTCGCTCCAAATTAGCCTTTAATTTAGCCCGGACTTAAATCGAGTTTTAGTATATTTGCATTAATAATTACCTACTCACCGGATAATTTACAAAAAAGGTGTATAATCTCTGATTGAATTGTTATAACATCTTTTGAATAAAATCACATTACAAATCACAAAAATAAATGCAACGAGATTTCAAAACACTCAACTATTCTGGGCAGAATATTTCAGCTTCAACACTTATGTATAATTCCTAGAACGGTCTCTAGACACGTATCCTCAGACCTCACTAGAGCACGGCTCTTCCATAATTTATATAATACGCGACGTTAGGTCTGTTTCGAGCAAGCATATAAATCGCTTCTTGAAGCAGCTAGGAATACTCGATACGTTGATAGGAAATGCGTTTAAATATTTATTTCCGTTGACACAGTTGTACGGAAGAAAATGCTTCCGAAGAATCGCGTTTGATATTCTAGTCTTATATTTTCTCCAGAGAATGTCACTTTTGCGATAACAGAATACGTATGTGGAAGATAAATGTTTAAGGCTCTAGACAGACGGACTGCATTTCAACTGCAATCCAACTGCAGTTGCAGTTCGGATGCAATTTGAATGCAGTTGACACGACTGCAATAGAACTGCAAACCAACCGTGCAGTTCGATTGCACGCCGACTGCAATTGAACTGCAATCGGACTGCACGTTTGGTTTGCAGTTCTATTGCAGTCATGTCAACTGCATTCAAACTGCATTCAAACTGCATCCGAACTGCAATTGCAGTTGGATTGCAGTTGAAATGCGGTCCGTCTGTTTAGAGCCTAAGACATTAGAGTCTTATCGAATTTTATACAGAACTGAAGACATAATTATTACATCTTAACAGGTTGGCGCAGCGGGAATCGAACCCGTGACTGCTACCCCGTCGCGAGTTCGATTCCCGCACAAGTCAAACATTTGTGTGCATGAACATGGAAGTTTGTCTTGGTCTGGCTGTTTCTATTATAATATGTATGTATTTAGTAAAAAAAGTATATATGTATGTTTATCCATGATCTTGTACCTACCCATAGTAGGTACAAGCTCTGCTTAGTTTGGGAGTACAATAATTATCAAGATTATGCAATAAATTCAAACACTTCATGACGTGTGCTTAGTTACATTACAAAGGACTGTGTGTAATTATTATTAATTTTACATAAGTGAAAACCATAGGCGTAGTGCGTTATTAACAATACAATATTTTGAAGAAGTTCGTAATGATAGTATATTACGATTAGCTCTGACAACTTGAAAACATTTTTTATCTGGAGTCTCTTTGGCATTCATCTTTAGTAACTAAATATTTAAACCGCAAATCTCTGCAAACTTTTTTGTGCCACTAGCACGGCTTGGAAAATAGCCAGCCTGCGGTTTCAAGACAAACATCCTGGTCTTTCATAACTTGAGCTGAATCTTTATATGATGCTTATTGTTTGCTCAAATACTAGTATTATGAACTAGACGAGTGAGCAGAAAGTTTTATAGCAATGATAGAAACTTGAAACCAAATTAGACTTTTCGACAACTATTGCAAGGTAAGCTTCAGAAAATATGTAGACCGATAATGTGTCTTTCGGGCGCTTCAATTATTTGATCTTTCCATAGGTTTGGCAACTGGAGATACATATTTGATAGAATGTATAAACGTTATATCAATTAAGTACATATTCACCACTATATACGTATCTCTACTAGTATTATCGCTCGCTTAATAATATGCCCGATAGATGGCTATAGGCTCGCCCCCTATAAAATTGGGACCGAAACATAACTAGCGAAGTGTGGGTGTGTAATACAACTCTGCCTACCCCTTCGGGGATAAAAGGCGTGAAGTTATATTATGTTATGTAGTAGCATAATCCAATATTGGGACCGCTCGTATGAAAACACTGCTTGCATTAACACGGCACAATTATTATACCTAAGTTCCCAAAATAATGCTCTTAAGTTAAAGGCTTCTCAGTATATGTTATATTACTGATTGTATGAACAGCTGATCTCACTTAATATGTCAAAGAAGTTATCCACTCAATACAACCCGCAAACGCTTTAGATTGACTGATTGTCTCGAAACCTAATTAAAGCCAACTAAAACAGCACAGCCTATCTTATTTTTGTTATGAAAGTATTATAACATCCACAGAACAATTGCTACAGATGGTGGCAGTGGAAGCCTAGCAGGGAGCTGAATTGATTAATTTTGAAGGGTCTTGGGTTCAAACTCACACATTGAGATGCAGAAACCTAAGCTTTGTGAGTTCTCCCATACCTAGCCATTATGATAGTGAGTGCATGAATAGGCACGTACCACTAACTGCAATTTTAGACAACATGTTTAAACCGAAATATTTAAATTCAATGAAGAAATTAAGTATAATTATAATGAATATCATTAAGTTTAGAAGAGGACGGGTTTTGACCTTAGTAGAACCACAAAACTTAAACTCTTACTTCAATATTAATAGCCGGTTGGCATACAGGAAACAAGGTGTACCCAGTTTACATAAATAAAGCATTTCGTTTTCCATATGTATTGTTTATTCAACATTGATTTCGAAGTATAAAGGAAGAGAGTTACCATGAGTGCATCACCGCTATTGCACGTAGGTAAATTAAAAAGGACTTTCATGACTTAACGATATTTTTATTCTTTTTCGGTTTTTTACAATACTTACACACATACATACATACATACATATCGTCACGCCTTTTATCCCCGAAGGGGCAGGCAGAGGCGTATCTCTACACCCACTCTTCGCCAGATATACTTTAGTCCCACGCAATAAGGGGCGAGCCTATTGCCGTACCGGGCACACTTCCAGACTCCGTGCTGCTACTGAGAATTTCGTGTCAGAAAAACCCAATAACACTGCCCGACCCAGGAATCGAACCCGGGACCTCCCGATCCCACGTGCACATTTATGCCGCGTGGCCAACGAGGCAGTCGTATAGGGTTTGATGTCGAGTTTTCCGTCTCTACGCAAATTCGTGTTATCCCTTAGTCGCCTCTTACGACACCCACGGGAAGATAGGGGGTGGTGACACTAAATTACAATACTTATACAAGTCAAAACGGTTTTCTAGATGATAGCTTTACATGCATGTCGCCTAATATCTTGTTCTGAAAATTATAGTTTTTAACCTCTGCCGATTTAGCTTGGCAGAGTCACTTCAGCCTTTGTTCTTAATGTTAAGCACCGAGACTTAAAAGAAGTTGATCTTTTTACGCTATTAGTGATTGCATATGAATGTAACGGTTACATTCTAACTCAACTTATTGTTGTTCGTTTCTGCGTTGATTTGGATAAAAATAAACTATTAAATACAATCAATTTTAGATGGTTTTGCTAGATTTAGTAAGAGAGCAGCATGATTTTATAACAACACCATCTACCCTTACCGATTCAAAAGCGTCTACAATAATATCTAATATCAAATTTTGAACATCAAATTTATCAAAATCGATCCTGCTAATAACAGTCTCATACGTACAACGTAAAATTAAGAAATATTGCCGTTACTACAGTAGTAAAAAGCAAAGCTTTCAAACACATAGTACCAAAAAGTTTGAGAAGATTTCAGATAGACCTGAAGTTCAAAATTCACATGACCATTACCAGTGGTTGATGTTTTACGTGTCAGGAGGGACAAGAGGCCGTAGACTAATACGTTACGTGTAACGAATGTGAGATGACGTCTAGACGATCCGTGACCTCAATCCGCGTGAGGCGATCAATGAAGGCGATCGTTCGCGGAGTTCGTGGTAAGTGGTTGTTTCAGCATTTGATATCGGGCTGGAGAAATGAAAATCTATTGTGATATTTAATTGTAAATTTTCTATACGTTGTCTAGTTGAGGGTATTTTAAATATATATACGATCCATTCTAAATGTATTTAATTATACTCTCCTATTATGTTAGAAGGCAAAAAAGTTATTGCATCATTGTTAGATCTGCATTCTAGTGCACTTAAACAACGACTGATCGTATGTTAATCACAATGCCACCACATCAAACTTCTGGTACCAAATTATCCACTTTGCATATACTTGCATTTCAAGGGATCCTGCCGTTTTGCCGAAAAGATTTATACAAAATTTCATTACCCAAACCAATTTTAGCAACCTTTTTTTATACCATTGCATTGCAATATTTCGAATGATTTTAGTACGCATATTTTTATTTGGTCAAATTTTTACTTGGCAAAATATTACCAAGCATAATGTCATAATGGCATTTGGTCTTTAATCAGATGATTTATTACAGCAAACAATCTTCGGACAATAAACGTTTGGTGATACTAGTTTATTTATGGAAGTAGTTAGAGAAGGGTAATTATTTAGAAAAATGGTTAGGTTAGGTTAGAACTGTGACCTCCTACGCAGGAGTCGAGCGAGCGAAGCGAGCGTGCCACGGTAGCGGCCGGCGAGTGCCAGAAACGACTTGCATTAATAGAAATAAGCGATTGTTTTAGTAGGTTAGCCGGAACTGAATTATTTAGATTAGGATAATTATTGATTTTGCGTAAAAACTGTTATTCCAACTGAAATATTTGACTAAATAAAAAATGTTAAAAGTACTAGTTGGTAAACAAGTTATAGTTTAAACGTTCATTTCCCAAACATTAGGTTTGCGTTACAATTTTTTGTGAATAGATTAGTAATAATTTGGCAAATTAAATTATGCGAAAAATTTTTTGGGAAGTGAAAAGGTAAATGGGCACCTTAGTATGGAAACCATACCCATGGCGGACACAAACGAAATATAGCAGAGTGTATTCATCTATGGCTCTCATTTACTATGACATTAGTCGCATTAATGTGAGCTTTGGGAATCTCAAAAAATTCAAGTGTTATCTATGTATATATCCAAACTCTTTAGCTCTGAAACTACGGATCCGATTTGAAAAAATCTTTTTATGTGTGATAGCCACCACATTCATGAGAAAGGTTATAGGCTACTTTTTATCCCGATGTTCCCGTGGGATCACTGAATGAGGCCAACGAAGTCGCGGGCGTTCGCTAATTAATTGATATAGGTAGGTCAGAAAAATAAAATGCTAATTCATTAAAATATTTTTTATTCAATTTGATCCAAAGTAATCATAAGATCATTTAAAAAGGCAGCGGGTGCGTCTGTTGCTTCCTGGTGTATGGCCCAAGACAGATAATAAACAACGCTAGCGATATGGGCGCAGCTATATAATGTGCGAAAAAAAACCTGTTCAATGTGCGAAAGAGACATCGTATAGCATATCTGTAAACAGTACCTCATCCGTGCACCATGCTGTACGGTTTCGATATTATTTTTATGCCTTTATAAGATGAAATAAAAACCTTTGATACCGTTTGTTTTCTTTTTTAAAGGATCCTGTACATTTTTCTCCGATGATTTTTAATCAAACAATTATATGCAATGAAAGGTCATATTATTCCCCTTTGTTTAAAACTATTTTGGTTAATGTCCGCCACTGTTCGCAAAGCGGGTCAGATATGCCCAATGACCTTTGTCAAATTCATTTCGGTCAAACAAGGGAGACCCGCATTTCAAATATATCGTAATTTTATCAACATTAAGTAATGGATTCTAAGGTCTTGCAGGCTTAGAATAAGGATTTCGAAAGAATAATAATAATATAAAGCATACAAGCACTACGTATACGCATTAAATAACTTGTATTTATGATTATAGTACGAGAAACTGATCAAATTTTATTACAAAACATGTACTTACAACACGTACCGCAAATGTATTTCAAAAGTTATCTAAGAAATGCTGTTTAAGAATATTACGTTTACACCACGTATGATATCTAAGAACAAAAATACGTGACAAGTTTTGCGTCGTCATTTGCCCTCCCATTTAGTATTCTGCTTTTTAAACAGAGTATAAAGATTTTTATTCTAAACACATCGCATAGTTTGTGTAGGTACTTGACAAGATTATTCTACAAAAGCTTAACCTATGTTCACACGATACCGATTCCAGTTACTTTTATGTAAATATTATAATTGCGAGGTATCTCAAAGGTATTCGCTTTTATACATACTGAAGACTAATAGTCTTAAAATCCTTGGAGGAAAGAAAACATTTCAAACTCTTTACCTAGAACTTTAAACCTAAAAGTGACTTGTAAAATTAATATACATATATTTTTTTAATATACATATATTTTACTGTCATAGTTTGAAAATTTCTTTGTTTTTCTGGTTTGGTCAATGAATCAATGTATGACACATAACGTAACATAACTTCACGCCTTTATCCCAGAAGGGGTAGGCAGAGGTGTATTATACACCCACACTTTGCCAGTTATCTTTCGGTTCCAATGTAATAGGGGGCAAGCCTATTGCCGTCTACCGGGCACATTGTTAATCAAGCGATAATTAATATTTTTGAAACACACATAACTTCAAAAAGTAATGTGCCTGAGGTAACTGGGCATCGAACCCGAGATCATCGTCTCGGCAGTCCGTTACGTTCAACACTGGGCTATCGTATATGAAATAAGTAATAATTCGATCTTCATCTATTCTATGTAAGTCCTTATTCTCGTATAACTAACAAATTGGTTTTGACTTTCCGTGAAAATATACTTGTGCGCAGAAATCACACTATTTTCTGGCAAGCTTTGATGGACTGAAACTTTCCAAGACCGACTTTATTAAACACAAATATTCTTCCCTAGTTACATAATGAACAACATTTTCTACATTTAAGTCGGTGAACATATTTTGAGACAACCTGTGAATATGATGCCAGTTGGCTTAGTACATATTCTGCATTGAGCTAAATTAACGTAGCTAAAGCAACATGAATACTGATTCTATTCAATAATTTGTACACTACAAGAAGTCGACGACTCAGCCTTTTTGAACTTAGTCTATCAGAAAGTCAATTTTACTTCTCAATGTGACAGACAGTTTGGAATAAAGACGACGAAGTGCATTGATAAATGCGTAAAAAAGTAAGATGCTGGGTAACAAAGGTGAAATCAATGAAATTCGATGAGTTCTTTTTCCAACCTGAGCACGGCTATGGTACTAGTATGGCAGCACAAAAGGTAGACCTGCATGTGCTTAAGCTTACTAAGTGGTTATCGTAAGATTATAATTAATCATCATCATCATCTCACCCTATCAACGTCCACAGTTGGACGTAGGCGTCGCTCAAGGCTCTCCACATAGACCGATCCTAAGCCGCCCTGTGCCAACCGCTTCCCGCAATCTCAACCAGATCCATGCTCTAGTTATATGTTAATGAAGATTTCATATTATTTTGTTGACATAGCATAGAGAGTGAATGCCAAGAATAGTTTTCTTTTTATATTTAAGAAAAACCGAAAGTGACTAAAACATAATATACAGGCTGTCACAAGACCCATCACCAAGCCGAAGTCTACTCGTTGTGGACATCATGCCGAGTCATACTAACCAAAAACAATACCTGGGAAACGATATCTTTTAAAGATTTCTCATTTTCTAGACCGCAATCAAAAGCGCGCACGTGCAATGTTCGAAACACCTACTTATCCATGGGGTCATAGGGCATCTAAAGAACATATTGGCGGGGTAAATGCTTGAATTGATTTTGTACCTAATTAGAAAAATTCCATACTAACTTTGAGCCTCAATATCTCCTGAACCAGTAATTTTCCAGGTATGATGCCGAAGTAAAAATGTAAGTTTTCGTTAAGGGATATATATATATATATATATATATATATCCCTTATATATATATATATATATATATATATATATATATATATATATATATATATATATATATATATATATATATATATATATATATATATATATATATATATATATATATATGTATATATATTTAGTCTAAGGACTAAAATGTGATATCCACTACGTTACTTTTATTTTTCAGTTGCACTACTTAGATACGGTACCACTCCAATCTCTGAAGTAAAACCCAATTACTATAAGAGTGGTTGGAAGTTATTCTTAACAAAAATGCCTCTCGTGAGCGAAGGTTTCCGACGAGGATGAAGTTCTTTAAGTTTTGAAGTGGTGAGTTTAATTAAAAAGAAAAAGTGGACTTTATCTTGTTGTTCGGTAGCTTATCTAAAGTAGTATCTTTACAACTTAGTTATTAAGTTCACTGTTCTTGACTTATTATGTAGCTATTAAATACAATTAACGAATCATGTTCGCCATAAATCTACACATCATTACATAGTATAAATCAAAGTCTGTCTTCTGTCTGTCTGTCTGTATGTATGCTTAAATCTTAAAAACTACGCAACGGTTTTTAATGCAGTTGTTTTAATAGATAAAATGATGCAAGAGGAAGGTTTATATGTATAATTGACGCTGGCGAAGCTGGTGACATCTAGTATTCTTTTAAAATGTAGGTTATAAGCTAACGAACGACTTTCTATTAGCGAAAACCGTCCAAAGATCCGCTTTGGACGGTTTTCGCTAATAGAAAGTAAGATTCCTGAGAAAAGTTTAGGTGTATAATTCACGTGGCCGGGGCCGCGGGCAAAGTTTAGTTAAATCTTTAACCACGTATTAATTATCATGTATTTGATATTGAAAAAACGAATAATGCAGAGGGTATCGGTTCGAATCCACGGCGCGCACCAATGACTTTTCGGAGTTATGTGCGTATTGAATTGTAAATTATCGCTTGTCCCGTGCCTCGGAGAGCACGTTAAGCCGTCGGTCCCGGTTGTCATGAAGATCTTTGACAATCGTTATAGGGCGTCAGTACCTTCTAAATAAACTGACACTAGTCTAAACCATGGAATATCGCTATCCCTTCGGGTTGCGGAGGGCAGACAGGCAGTCGCTCCGTGGAAAAGCTAATTTTCAGCCAAATCCGGTTAGACTAGTATGCGGACCCCAGATTGAAACTGGGATAACGCTAAGAGGATGATGATGAGATGATATTGAAAAAAGAAATAAATCAATCGACAGCATCATCATAACGACGAACATAATTATGACACGATATGCAAAAATAATAATGACTTAAAAATTAAATACAATAATATACTCTATAGCTGAATTTCGTTGCAATGGCGTTCCGTAGTCTCTTCCTATCCCTTCAGGAAACAGGCGTGCGTCTATGTATGTATATGTTACGGTAAGAGTGAATAAATGAAGATTATTAATAATAATTACCGAAAGTTGAGGTTAAAGTGATAAATTAATCACATACTAATAATACTAATACTTTAATAAGCTGAGTTGACGGAGCCCTGCTTCGCAGGGCTCCTATTTTGGGTGCAGTATCACAAGAGAACCTAACATAACCTATTAAGTTTTCTGAGTGGATAAGTTCCTAAGCGGACGAGACTTTTAAATGATATTTTGTAAAACGATCGGCATATTATTATTTGGTGTGCAATTAGTATTTTAGTGAACGAATAAAGTATTTTGCGTAACGCACTTCAGTGTGTTTTACTTAAGATTTTTAATGTACAGTAAAAAATATCCCTAAATAAATACGAGTACCTGCTGGTCAAAAAACATTGGGTTTTTATTTATTTTATAACTTTTACCAATATGTGTCGTGAATTATTAATAATTACCAAAACATGTGGTTATTATTAATAATTTCGTAAAAATATTAATAATTTTCAATTAATCAGATTTTTCAATTCCCTGGAAAACCAAGTTAGCTGGCTGTGTACGACCTAAAACTGACAAAGTACATAGTGAACTTAAACACGTCATTTTTGGTAAACTAAGTCTTACTAACCTGCCTGAGAATACATCTGCAGTCCCTTAAGTGCTTTGGCTGAATGCATCGCAAGGGGAGCATATGTTTTCTGCACTACCCAATACTCATTTTAGTTGCTTCGTACGATAAGACCAGAGATAATAATATCTTAATAGCCACTATAACTCCTCATTTTGAAGCATTCGTTTCCACTTGCGGTTAATACATGTTTAGACTAAAATTCAATTTTTGAGAACAATTTTAAAAATGTTGATACTGTAGAGCATCTACATTTTGTAAATGTTTAGGATCTTTATTATTATGTAAAAACTCTGTACTTATATTTTTCGTTTTTCAGTTTGTTTACTTCGTTTGCCATTTTTTTGTTTACTTTATTTCTATAACGTTTCTTCGTTAATATTTCGTTAATATTCAGTAGAGTTTTTTTCTTTAACTAGAATATTTAAAAGCCAAAAGATTGCAGTAGCATCGAAACTTGCCGAGAAGATCATTATCACGATATATAAAACTCTATTCGAATATTATACGCAGCGTCCGTTTTCCGATCATATTTCTCGATAATGGAATAAAATATAAGACCGTATAGGTCCGCCCTGCAAAACACCGCCTTTTAATTTTTTGCTGAGTCAAAAATACGATAAAATAAAATTGTCGCTTCGAATATTTTTAATATATATTTTGGAAGTCCAGCTGTCGGCAATATTCTGTAATCGGTCGTGACGAATATTTCAATCATTTATGACATAACATAACATAACAAAACGCGTATTATCTCCGAAGGGGTAGGCAGAGGTGTATTACACACACACTTTTCGTCAGTTATGTTTAAGTCGATCGTATAAATAATATTTTACAATATTTGAATGCTTCTTGAATTAAGAGAATTGATTTTTATTCTGTTTATCCTTGTTAATCCTTGTTTAAAATTCAGTTACATGTTTTCAATATGTCATTTGCATTGATAGCCATGCGGAGAAGTCAAACAGACTGCAATGCAGAGCGTATCGGCGTAGGACTTCAATAGTTTGTTTGACATCATACATAATACATAGATACGTACATATATATAGACTCACCGCTCGACTACATAATTAGCATGCACACATGACACAGTTACCTCTATCAATGCTTGAGTCATTATTTTTCCTTAATATTTATTTTGTCAATAATAGGCCTTGGTTTTATTGATAATTCTTAATTATAATTATGTATGTATTCATACAGAGCTATAAAACATCACAATAATAATAAAACTATGGCGCAATAATAAATACGAATTAAATGGGTTCTCAAAAGCTCTTGGCAATTTTCACTTTAGTAAAGTAGGTATACTTCTTAAAAGGTACCGCAGAAGCCATGTTTATCTTTGTTTATTTTTTTTTAATTTTCTGTCAGATTTTTCTCCATGCTTTTTATTCATGCTTACTTCAAAGTATATCAACAAAACTACATGAGTAGATAAAAACTACCTGTGTGCTCGATAGATGGCGTTGTGCCGGACGGCTGAATCGCGCTATGGTTTCGTTACCGCGTCAAGTACATAAAATCCGTGAATATCCCAAGTTTGACGAAATAATAATTTTAACTGTAAGTTTGAAAATTTTTTATAATCACAACGGCTAATCTTCGGCTTTTGCTGTTGTGGTGATAAGCTGATAACGGTATCTAGGTACTAGGTAGGATAATACAATTATAAATAATAATATAATACTGACTGGGTAGGTTGTGCCACGATAAGTACATTAAGTACCTATTAGCTCTGTGTTAATTGTGGATTATAAAATATAAACAAGTGCTATTCAATATAAAATCTAGTGCAGTGGAATCTGAATCAAATTACTTTTAATATAATATAATACATTGTGGACAAAAGACCCAAATTAGTGAATAACCATCTAAATACATGTAATAAAGCGAAGAGATATAATAGCGGCGGTAGCCCAGTGGTGTACGTAACGGACAGCCGAGACGATGGTCTCGGGTTCGATCCCCAGGTACCTCGGGCACACACCTCTGATTTTCGAAGTTATGTGTGTATTAAAAATGTTAATTATCGCTCGCTTAATAATGTGCCCGGTAGATGGCAATAGGCTCGCCCCCTATTACATTGGGACCGAAACATATCTGGCGAAGTGTGGGTGTGTAATACACCTCTGCCTTCCACTTCGGGGATAAATGGCGTGAAGATATGTTATGTTATGTTTAAGCGAAGTGAATAAACGGCATTATTAGACTTCCAGTGACATTTCTCCGCACAAAAATTTGTTCGCAACATGAAACATTATACGAAGTGTAAAAGTGACAATTTAAAGTGGTAAAAATCCTAACCAAAAATACAATACCTACACGACTTTGCAAAAATTCCAGTTTGACATTTCAATATCGATCAAGGAAATAGCGCCATCTAGAGGGTTCACTGAAAATCGTTTAGCTCGCTATACACCAAGACGCACCAAGTCACTGTTTTACGCGCTAGTACCGAACCAAACCAAAAGAGGGCAGCATAAGTACCAAAATAAAATATTTTTGTAAATCGTTAAATAATACCATTCAAACCATGGAAGAAGTTATGAATATGATCCAAAAAATACAAAAAGAACTAGACGAACAAAAAACGACAATCGTTCAATCAGCCGTAAACGTTACAAATCAAGTTACGCAAAATATAAATGTCACACTTGAAGAAAAATTCAAAATAATTGAGGAAAGACACAAAAACCTTAAAGAAAAGCTGAAAAACCAAGAGAAAAGATTATACTTCCTAGAGAAACAGTCAAAACAGAGGAACTTAGTAATATTTGGCTTGGCGGAGACAGAAACATCTTATGAGAATTTAGAAAAAAAATATAAAAAGGAGAACTGTCATTTGTGACCCAGACCCCACATGAACGAAACATATCCCAGATTTTTTGTTATTTTGAGTATAACAAATGCGTATTATTGTTATATTCGAAATAAGTGGTTAACAACAAAATAATTACTTTTGAATTTTTCATACTAAAAATATATTTGATATTTATTTACTTACTCACAAAACTTGTAAAATAAAGTATCTAATGATTGGATTATTCAGATGACCTAAAGTTCTAGTAAATAATAATACGTAACTATTATATAATATTTGAACTTCAAGTAAGTTAAATCAATCGAGTTAAAGGTTCATTTAAATCTTCGAAGGTAAAGAATAAAGGTATCATTACAAATCTGGGAGCTTGATAGTGGAATATAAGATTGATAAGTACCTAAATAAAAAAACAATAATTCTGAAAATCAGTTTTTATTCATTTTCTATTTTTATGTCTCTAAGTTCATAATCCATACCCAGTGCGGGATTGTCAAAGTTATCTCGATTTCGTAATGTACGTTCACAAACAGCACAATTATCGTCAGCCATATCAACGAACCACTCGTAAAGCAAATAATCAAGTCCGGTAAGAAGAATGCTTGAAGTGGTCGTAAAATATAACATCGGAAATAGAATCGCACAGATCTTAACTCAACATAGGGAAGCGAAGGACTGCGCCGATAAGCACGATGCGTCAGCGCACGCGCTTTGTTCGCCTATTTAGTCATCTGTGGCCGCGTACCTATGGATCCTCCCCGCGCCGACCCGCGATATACAAGTTTTAATAAAAGAGTAAGTAACCACGATTGGTTTCTGTTACCTGATCCAAAGCAGGTATTACACCTAAGATAACACATTACATGTAATTTTTTTTCAATTTCGGATATAGTATATTCTACTGCCAATATTTTATCTTTGCTCTAATGGAGATACAAGTTTGCTGACTGTCTATATTTCCTATTTGTACTAACTTTGGGTCATTCTTAATGGATACAATTGCTATTAAATGAAAAATAAATGGTTTATAAATATTTCGCCTGAGTAAAGTTAAATAGCTATTAATAGTTGTTAACCACTGTTATTTAAAATACTGTTACGATATTTTTGGTATATGTAATATAACAAAAAAACAGGTATGTTTCGTAACCAATGTAACGTGAAGATGTAAAAAGTAACAATTTAATTAAACACAGTAAATAAAAACCGAAGTATATCTAAGCAATAAATGACACATTTTGTCTGGTTTCGCTCAGCAATACATTTTTGAGTTTTCTTAGAGTTTGCTTTTGTATTTTATTAACATATTATTCTGTTCTCAGCCAACTGGCTGAACTGCCCTACATTGCTTAACAAACATACATCACTATGTTTGTTAAACAATGTAGGGATCAAATATTTGGTGGTTTTTTTCCATGATAGTTTTTTACTGATGGTATTACAAATTTATGTTGTCTAACACTCTTGGTATTATACGCATTTTCTACATTTATTTTGAACCTATCATTATACAATTGTTCTGCGACCACCAAATAATCGAACCTTTTATATGTATAGGCAGTAATTGCGCATAATTATCCTTGTATTTAAGTTTTGTTTTTCTGTCTATTAAATACTTCATGAAGCAAGTTTGCAGTGCTTCTTCAAGCCCATGGTACTCGTTGATGCTGCAGAATGTTCGCTTAGTCATTGTTTCTCCAAAAATTACCTAATGACAAAAACACGAAAAAATTATCTCTGATGTGCCCACTGGCCCCAATTGGGGACACTGATATAAAAACACATTTCTTCTATTGACTGTTGACTATTTACGATAAATTTTACTATATTCAATAGTATACACTATATTTATGTATTTTACGTAAAAAAACAACAATAGTCCTAGACGAAAAAGTAAAAATTATAAAAGACTTACTTTAGGCAATCTCTAATGCTTGAAACGACTTCACAAAATGCATAGTAAAATCACTGTTAACTATTATTAGGTATTCACTTTCCGACGTAATTACATGTTACGAACTTCTTAACCTTCAAGTATTCCAAGTAGAAAGAAGTCAAATATATAATGGTAATAAATTGAGGGTATTTATTAAGGTCCTCGTTTGGGGACGGCTGGGCTATATGGGTTAATATTTTTTTAAATCAATATTATATGTTAAATCATTATAAAATTTTAAATCATTATTTTAACATTATTTACATAATTTCACATTTTTTTCACAAGCCAGCCACAGTAGAAAGACAACCTGCTGTCCTCCCATACATCAAGGGCGTGACCGACAAGATTGGCTACATCTTGAAGCGAGCTTCAATCAAAACTTTCTACAAGCCGCCAACGAAGATAAGCCAATTATTACCATCTGTCAAGAGTCAGTTACCCTTACAAGAGGCCGGGGTTTACAAGATAGACTGTGAGTGTGGGCTCTCATACATTGGACAAACCAAGAGAAGCATAGGCATTCGACTAAAGGAACATATTATAGCAGACATTAAACACAAACGCTCGACGAAGTCTGCTGTGTGTGAACATTTAGAATAAGGAACCAACCATTACCTGCGATTTGATAAACCACAGATACTCGCAAAAGAACACCGCTTTATTCCAAGAATGATACGTGAAGCTATTGAAATTAAAAAACATCCTAATTTCAATAGGGAATATGGTTGGAATGTTCCTCCAGCTTGGGACCCTGTGATCAGGCTAATGAAACCCAAGAAGGACAAAGTCACCAGAAGACATCAAGACACAGTGAGCACATTCTGCATAGATAGTAACACCAATAGTTGAAAAATTTTCGGGTACTTCGAGATAACTTTTAAATTCAAGACAAAGACAAATATCACCCCAGTCTGCCGTGAACATGAATCCTGTAAAGAATTCGAAACGTTGGCTAGTTATAAAAATGTAGTTTCTAGATCATTCGGTTTAAATGTAATAACTAGTAATAACCAGTAAAACCAATATAACGCGATAAATTCCGTAAACTGTAGTTTAATTTCAATGTGTAACATTCGCGTAAACCCAAGAAAATATTACATTATTTTTATTTTAAATCATTATTTATTTATATTTTAACATTTTTATTTTAATTTAATAATACAATAATAATTAATTGAATTCGTGAATCATTTTGCATGCATATTGTAATTTTATTGAAACTGTAAGTCGAATGCAAGAAATAAAAGGCTTTTTATTTTTATTTTATTTTTTATTTATTAATTTAATACTAAAGTATTTTTATTGAAGTGAAAACAAATAAAAATTTATAAAACCCACCAAATTGCATAACAGTTTTTCGGCGGGGTTGGCGCTCGATTATTTAACTTAAAAGATATATTTTACACTTTTACACTCTTAGTTGACATAGTCTCATGTTGAAGAAAGGTGAAGATGTAAAAAGTAACAATTTAATTAAACACAGTAAATAAAAACCGAAGTATATCTAAGCAATAAATGACACATTTTGTCTGGTTTCGCTCAGCAATACATTTTTGAGTTTTCTTAGAGTTTGCTTTTGTATTTTATTAACATATTATTCTGTTCTCAGCCAACTGGCTAAACTGCCCTACATTGTTTAACAAACATACTTAACTATGATTGTTAAAAAATGTAGGGATCAAATATTTGGTGGTTCTTTTTCCATTATAGTTTTTTACTGATGGTATAACAAATTTATGTTGTCTAACACTCTCGGTATTATACGTCTTTTCTACATTTATTTTGAACCTATCATTATATAATTGTTCTGCGACCGCCAAGTAGGTAATCGACCCTCTTATGTATAGGCAGTACTTTACAGATATACAGTAATTGCGCATAATTATCCTTGTATTTTAGTTTAGTTTTGTTTTCTGTCTACTAAATATGAAGCGAGTTTGCAGTGTATTTATCTTGTCTAAATATGATTTAAATGTACGCCCATAAGTGCTCAATCCATAACTAAGCAGCGAATCAGCAAGAGCAAAGTAAATGACACGCAGCGTTTTCTTATTAAACGCCGTATTTAGAACGTAGAAGTTACATAACACCGCTCTGAGTCTAGTGCGCACTGATTCTACATACAAACTCCTGCAGTTCATATTAGCGTCCACCCAGATATTTGATTTTTTTAACGTACTCTAATTTTGGACAATAACAATTATAGTTATTTGCGTGCATGCATTCGTATGTGTGCCCTAGAATACTGATTTCTGAGTGGTTAATGTTCTTTGCTTTAGTATTATGTGGTGAATAAATATTATGCATAACCTTTGTCTTATTCAGGTTATTTGTCGTTTTTGTCTCTTGAATATTCTTTGACGAGTACAGCAGACACATGTCATCAGCATACATGTAGACACGGCATTTATCTACCACATTACTTACACTATGGACATGCATAATGTAGCCGACGGGTCCGAATACCGAGACAGTTGGCTCACCGAGGTTCACCCCGGCTTCTTGTCCGGCCACTCCTGCAATGCAAGTCTGCAGTGTTCTGCCACTCAGATAGTTACGGAACTATCTGTTAGTCGGGCCCCGTATCCAACACTCATCCATGGCTCTGAGTAGCGTGTCATGTTCTAGAGTATCAAACGCTTTTTTATAGTCAATAAATAGAGCCAAGACCTGATGACCCTGATCTACGCTGCTATTTATGTCATCTGAGAACTCAGACAATGCCGCACGGTATTTCAGGGGCGGCAAGAAGTATATTTTTTTAACTTTGTTTAATATGCCCACAATTTGGTACACGTATACTAGGATCTTATTAGAATCAGGTCATACAAAAAATATGACTATATTATCAGACTTTTTAATTGTATGATGTAAAGAAGTAGGGTGATCGACAATTAACAAATTTCGTGCAAAAAATAGTGTTGTTTCAAGTATGAATGAAACTGATATATTAGTATATTCAGCTTTTATATTTTTTTTAATCGTAGCTCTATTGTGTGTTTTTAAATAAAACGTGAAAATATTATATGATATAATGAGTATTTACTTGTCATTACACTTTTAATGAAGCAGGTAATATGGAACCATTTGTTTTCAATTATGAGACTATAACTAATCTCCGTTACCGACCGTTAGAGATACGATAGACGAGATTCATTAGACCCTATAGATCATATATAGGTACATATGATCATATAACAAGGTAAATTAATTGATCCAGAGAACTTTGGATCATATTGTTATGAAACTGCCTAGCTATATGTTAGTTTATACAGCTGGTATAATATGCCAAATACAGTGCACAAAGTATTAATGCATGGCAAACAAATAATACGTGCTGCTGTCTTACCCATTGGAATGTTATCTGAGGAAGCTCAAGAAGCGCGTAACAAAGACTACCGCAATTATAGTTATATATATATATATATATATATATATATATATATATATTATAGGCTAGGTCATTCAAGAAAATTTTCTCGTCTATCCTGTAATGAAGACGTACCTACTGAATATGCTCTTAGCTACTTCAGATCCCCTTATCAGCAGTTTACGTGCAGTACCTTATAAAAAAACTATCCACTTCATGATGATGCCAAAGTTTTATTAGTGGATAGCACCCATTGTTTGAAATAGAATTAGTTTTTATTATAAGTCAAATCGATTAGATCGATTGAGTAACATTTTGTTTAGTCTATTGAAAATTTCTGACAATGGTCACACTGAACTGTCAATCTTTTCGTTCATTGTCGTTTCCCGCGGTCAGCGAAAAAACCTAGCTCTGGATAGATTTCGTGTTGTGAGCGTTTCGATCTTGTATTTAGAACCCGTTTGATTGCCACTTCCTTGATCAATAACTGGCACCGGTTAATTGTGATAAAAATAGTATTTTAACGAACATTGTAAAACTTGAGTGAATCCGATGCACGTGGTTGGTGCCGGAAGAATTTGCTGATTGAAGACGCTGCGTGGAGTCTGGTAAAGTAAAGATAATTCACTTGCTAATATTGGCCAATTTTAGTCTCGTGTGTGTCTAACTTGCCTCCAGGACTCCACTCAAGAACATCACCAGGAGATATTTGGTAAGTAAGTTGTTTAATTCTTAGCGCCAAGAAACTTGGCCCAAGACTGGATGAATTAATCGCTTCCACTGATCTCTGTTAAAAAATACCCATTCTTAGCCCGAATTCTACACATAATTTTTTGATAGCAAGAGCGTGGTTAACTGCCTATATTGTAAATTTGTATCTTAGTCGTTGATTGTATCTGAACTCAGATTGGTATGAGCTTGTATCTTATCACCTTGTAGACAGTATTGTAGTGTTTGTCAGGTCAGTTTTTGTCTAAAATACATAATATTTAATTGTATAAGTTGACCTAGATAATTTGAAACACATTTTCACATAACCTCAATCAGTAATTGTTGATTTGTATTGTTCAAAAATCTAACTTGAATTTGTTGTTGCATTAATAAGCCAGTTTGTTTGGATACATAACAGCTGTATGTATCAATAAATTTAGTAAATTTAGTTCACTGCATATATTCATAAACATTGTAATAATCAAACTTGACCTTGCCACTTGGGCGGGTCACATTAATAAACTTTGTTTTGTTATAATATAGATAATATTGCTAGGTAACACATATTCTGTGCTTACTTACTATTGTATATCTCAAATAACACAGCCAGTCTGTCTGTTGCAAATAACTAATTAATTAATTTGAAGTTTCAACTTTTAATTTGTTATAAGTTATAACTTTGATAACTTTTGTGTTTGATTCTTCAATATATTGAAACTATTAATTTTGTTGGACAGTAGATACCTGTCACTTGCCTGCACTTGCAGTAAACTGGCTAATACTTTGTTGGTTTCAAAGAATTAAGAAAAATTAAGTTTTGATTGTTAATTTTATTTAGCGCTTGTCCGGGCTCTTTTGACTTTTGATTATGTCAGCTATCAAGGACTTGCGTGCGGCTGCTGGTGCTATTGCATCAGATTTGCGCTGGTTTGCCTCGGCCAATGCTTTAGTGAACCGGCCTGATCGCCAGCAGGCCTTACTTCAGAGGTACAAGCGGATTGACGATCGCCTGGCAAGTGTGGAACAGCAATTCCGCACTTTCAGCACTTGCTGTCTTGAAGTGTCAATCAATGATTTCACCGCTGACCAGCGAAATAAGGTAAGCGAAGACTATGCCCAGGTCTTAGACCTGTATGATGCTGTCTCCAATACTGCGAGACAACTAGTTGCCGATAGGGAAGGGCAACCCGGCCTGAAGCAGGAGCTTCCTAGGTCAGCACCGGGGCTGGTGAGTAGGCTCCCTACTTTGGACCTCCCCCATTTTGATGGCTGCCTAGGAAGCTACCTGGGCTTCATTAATTTGTTCGACAGCCTAGTCAATGATAGGGCTGACCTTCGGCCGGCACAAAAGTTGGCCTATCTAATGTCGGTTCTGGATGGGGAGGCTAAGGGCCTCATCCAGCATCTGCCCGTGTCTGACGAGGCGTACCAGACGGCTCGGGACCTGATCACCCGTAGGTACCATAATAAGCGTGGCCTCGCCGACACGCACATTGAGCAGATTTTGGGTTTGCCGACGCTCACCCGGGTCTCTGGGTTGCGCACCCAACTTTTGAACCCGCTCTTGGTGGCCATCAACGCACTTAAGTGCCTTGACCTGCCCGTGGACCAATGGTCCTATCTATTGGTGCACATTGTGCTGAAGAAGCTGCCTGCCGACCTGAGGTCGCGTTTTGAACAGCGCTTTGGTGGGGATAGCGCGACCCATCTGCCCCCCTTTGCTGACCTGGAGAAGTTCCTGGAGGATGAGTGCCGGGTCTTGGACAACTCCGGTGGTGACACGCCGGCTAAGTCGCAGCCGCCCAAGGTCAAGGAGCAGGCTCGCGTTCACACCCGAGCCAGTGTTGACCGGCGCCCTCCTCGCTTTGCAGTCACGCAGAGCCCAGTGGAGTGCTCCTACTGCAAGGTCACGGGGCACAGAACGGCCAGTTGTAGGGCATTCTTGGACCTGCATGTCGCCTCTCGTAGGCGCATCGCGAATGCCCGCCGCCTTTGCTTCTCTTGTTTGGGTCCCACTACCAGCGAGACTGCCCAAATTCTCGCCCCTGTCCTCACTGTGGAGGACAGCATTTGGACATTCTTTGTATGAATGCCAGAGAGGTTGGCCGCTTGTCCAACCAGCCGACGCCGCGCACGGGCGGGTGTTTTGAAGGTGGCAGCCGAGGCTCACCGGCGCGTAGCCGAGAGTCGCCTCGCTCAGTTGATCGCCACTCGCCCCGCTTGGAGAACCGTAGCGTGCGCACGCCTCCTCTCTCTCGCGCACCTGAATGTGCGACCGCGCAACGTCACCAGCACCATGACTGCTGCCCCAGGTACTCCCCTCCTTTGGCGGAGCGTCCCCACCTTGACTCGCGCCCACCTCGTTTTGGGCGGGTGCGTCATTATGACCCCCCACAGATGGCGCGCGGATCGAGTCATCGCGCCTTTGAGGACTTCAAGCCGCGCCCTCGTTTTGACTTGCCTGGTCCTGGCCAACGGTCGCCGCCCAGGCAACAATAGGTCATTGACCCCTGCCCTATAACTCCAACCTCCCCCATTGAGACCGTTATCCTACCAACGGTTGCTGTTAGGGTCTGGGGACCCACGGGGACCTCTGTTGTGGTCCGTGCTATATTGGACACAGGTTCACAAGGTTGCATTGTTTCCACTTATTTGGTAGGGCAGGTTAAATTAAATATGGTCTCTTTTCCGAATTGTATACGGGGCATAGGTGACGTAGCCTCTAATGTTGAAGGGCAAGTTAAGGTTTTGTTTGGCCCTGTTGGATCTTCACACCCGAGGAATAAAACCTCGGCTATTGTGTTGAAGAATATTTTGGGTATGCATCCACAGAAGCAGCTACCTGCTGCTGTGGTGAATTTGACATCGGGATTGGAACTGGCAGACCCCAAATTTGACACACCGGGACAAATCGACTTGTTGATTGGCTCTGATGTCCTCGGTGGAATTTTGATTGGTGGGAAAAGGGTCTTGGTGCCAAATGGTTTGACTGCCATCCCGACCATATTTGGATTTGCTTTGATGGGACCTGTACCTAGGGACCCCCCTCCACCTGAACTTGACAATTTGTTGGCTGTAGGCTCTGCTCTCTCTGATGCGGTTCAGAGGTTTTGGGAAGTAGAGGAGCCCCCTCAAGCTGCCCGTTCGAATCCAGAACATGAGGAGTGCGAGCTGTTCTTCCAGAACAACACTGGTCGACTCCGTTCTGGTCGGATCATTACGAGGCTACCATTTCTGTCTGTTCGGCCTCCGCTTGGTGAGTCACGACCTTTAGCCGAAAAGAGATTGTTGGCTATGGAGCGCCGCATGGGTCGTGATCCGGAGCTCAGACAGAAGTATATTGAGTTCATGAGAGAATATGAACAATTGGGACACATGTCTGTGTCAAATTTGGATTGGCGTTCGGTGGAGCACTACTTTCTCCCGCATCATGCGGTATTGAAGCCATCGACTGGCAAGCTGCGCACAGTATTTGATGGTTCTGCGCAGACTTCATCAGGCGTATCCTTGAACCAGTGCTTGCATTCTGGTCCCAAGTTGGTCAAGGACCTTTGTGACGTCATCACCAGCTTCCGACGACATCAGGTTGTCTTTGTGGCCGACATAAAAATGATGTTCAGGCAGACTATTATCCACCCTGATGACCGTCGCTTCCAGCTGATCCTTTGGAGAGAGTCTCCTCGCGATCCCATGGTCGTCTACGAGCTCAATACAAATACGTACGGGTTAAGGTCAAGCCCCTACTTGGCAATACGTTCTCTTTGGGAGCTCGCAGACCGCGAAGGCCTACGTTTCCCAAGAGCCTCCGCCATCTTGAAGGACGATATTTACGTCGATGACATTTGCTCGGGCGCCTCCACAGCGGATGAGGCGATCCTCCTGCGGGACGAATTGATAGGTATTTTGGCCTCCGCTGGTTATGAGTTGCGTAAATGGATTTCCAACTCACCAGCGCTTTTGGAAGGCTTGCCAGAGGATCATCAGCAAGATCCACATCTATTTGAGATTGTTGACAACCCCGCCATGATGGCTGTTCTCGGCGTTCAGTACAGACCAGTCCAAGACATCTTTACATATAACGTAGACTTGAAATTGCCGTGTTCTTGGACTAAACGTCTCGTATTGTCTACTGTCGCCAGAACCTTTGATCCGAACGGTTGGATCTGTCCTATCATATTTTGGGCAAAATGCTTCTTGCAGAAGCTTTGGACAGCAGGATTGACCTGGGACGAACCTCTACACGGCACTCTTGTTGAGGAATGGACCTCTTTTGTATCCTCACTTCCTGCCGTCAATGAGATCTCCTTGCCTCGTCCCATCCTTCCTCCCGGGAAGTACAAGGCCACCCTTCACGGGTTTTGTGACGCCTCGGAACGTGGTCACGCCGCCGTGGTGTACTTGCGCACAGTCAGTGCCTCAGGTCAGGTGAGGGTTTCCCTGATCATGGCAAAATGCAAGGTTGCACCCCTTCGGACATCTCTGACCATTCCGAAATTGGAGCTCTCGGGAGCAGCCCTTCTTGTACGCTTGTTGAACCAAGTGTCCAGTACTTTGGGTAAAAGCATTTGCATTAATGGGACCTACGCCTGGACAGACAGCCAAATTGTTCTTTGTTGGTTGAAGGCTTCTGTCCACACTTTGGAGGTATTTGTCGCTAATCGCGTTTCCCAAATCCAGAAATCCGAAGTCAAACTTGTTTGGAGACACGTGCCAGGTGAGCTCAACCCCGCTGATTGTGCCTCGCGCGGATGCTTGACGCCTAGTTTGATAGGCCATTCGCTGTGGTGGGGTCCGGAATGGTTGAGTCGACCAGAAATTGATTGGCCTCGAACGCCAGTTTTGAATACTTCTAATTTGCCGGGTCTACGAACACTCGCTCTTGAGAAGGTGGAATGCGCCTTCGACCCCGATTTTTTGTTAAATCGTTACAGCTCCCTCGACAAGTTGTTAGGTGTCACTGCTTGGATAAAGCGTTTTGTTTTTAATTTTAGGCACCCACAACAGAAACGACTGACACCGTTTCTCTCACCACAGGAACGACAGGAGTCTCTCACCTTTTGGGTTCGTTCTGTGCAATTGACGCATTTTGAAAAGGAGATTGCTATCCTTAAATCAGGGAGATCGAAATTGTCGGGAGCTGTCTCTAAATTGAACCCCTTTCTGGACGATACGGGTCTCTTGCGCGTTGGAGGGCGTCTCAAGAACGCCAACCTCCCTTACGGAGCACGTCACCCCCTTTTGTTACCCAAGGACGGTCACTTGGTACGTTTGTTGGTAACTGACCGTCACCTTAAAAATTCGCATGCTGGTTGTAATGCGCTCTTGGCCATTTTGCAACGCGAGTTTTGGATTTTGTCTGCCCGAAGAATTATTCGGAGTGTAGTCTTTCGCTGCATCCCTTGCTATAAGCTCAAGGCTTCTACCATGCAGCCCTTGATGGGGGACTTACCGGCAGATCGCGTAACTGAAAGCAGGACGTTTGACGGTGTTGGCACGGACTTCGCTGGTCCTTTTTTGGAGAAAACGTCGACACTTCGAAACAGCAAGACTGTCAAGGCCTACTTGTGTGTTTTTGTTTGTCTTTCCACAAAGGCCGTACACTTAGAACTGGTCTCCTCGCTTACGACCGAGGCGTTTGTAGCCACATTTGACAGATTTGTATCCCGCAGAGGGCTGCCTTCCTTGATCCGTTCTGACTGCGGCACTAACTTCAAGGGCACTTATAATTATCTGAATGATGTTGTTAATTTCCTTGAAACCAACAAAGCTGATATAGGTGATAGGCTTGCCCGACGTGGGATAAATTGGTTGTTTCCCCCACCAAATTGTCCACACTGGGGTGGTATATTTGAGGCCGCCGTAAAATCGGCCAAAACACACTTGCGCAGGACAATCGGTGAGTCTGTTCTTACATTTGAGGAACTCGCAACTGTGTTTTGTAAGATTGAGGCCGTTTTGAACTCTCGGCCATTGTGCCCGATCTCCTCAGATCCGAATGATTTGGAGGCCCTTACGCCGGGCCATTTTTTGATTGGTCGCCCACTTGTCGCCTTGCCTGAGTACCCCTATATTGATACGAGACCTGGTCGTCTCTCGCGTTTTGAATTGGTACGCCAGATTACTCAGAGCTTTTGGAAACGCTGGAATTTGGAATATTTGCACATACTCCAGCAACGCGTTAAGTGGACCGACAAGACCGATCCACCCAAGATTGGAGACCTCGTTTTGATCAAGGAGGCTAACCTTCCGCCACTCAGATGGCGCAGGGGGCGCATCCTTCATTTGGTAACTGGGGCTGATGGAGTTCCCCGATTTGCTGAGGTCTTGGTGGACGGTTCGATTCTGAGGAGAGCGGTTGCAACATTGTCACGTCTACCAACCGATTAGCGGACCGGTAGGCCGGTCCGGGGCGGGTGGATGTTTGAAATAGAATTAGTTTTTATTATAAGTCAAATCGATTAGATCGATTGAGTAACATTTTGTTTAGTCTATTGAAAATTTCTGACAATGGTCACACTGAACTGTCAATCTTTTCGTTCATTGTCGTTTCCCGCGGTCAGCGAAAAAACCTAGCTCTGGATAGATTTCGTGTTGTGAGCGTTTCGATCCTGTATTTAGAACCCGTTTGATTGCCACTTCCTTGATCAATAACTGGCACCGGTTAATTGTGATAAAAATAGTATTTTAACGAACATTGTAAAACTTGAGTGAATCCGATGCACGTGGTTGGTGCCGGAAGAATTTGCTGATTGAAGACGCTGCGTGGAGTCTGGTAAAGTAAAGATAATTCACTTGCTAATATTGGCCAATTTTAGTCTCGTGTGTGTCTAACTTGCCTCCAGGACTCCACTCAAGAACATCACCAGGAGATATTTGGTAAGTAAGTTGTTTAATTCTTAGCGCCAAGAAACTTGGCCCATGTGTTAGATCCTTTGTCTTGGGCTAAGACTGGATGAATTAATCGCTTCCACTGATCTCTGTTAAAAAATACCCATTCTTAGCCCGAATTCTACACACCCATCTATAAACCTTTATTTCTGTATTTATTATTTGATTAATTAATATTAATACTCAAATTCTTTCCTTACTCTATAATATTCTCTTCAATCCTTCTTCTCCACCTTATTTGAAAGAACGCTTCAAGTTCCTAGGTGACTCTCATTCAAGATCGGGTCTTAGGTCATCGGTAAATTTGAGATTGGAAATTCCAATGCATTCCACTACTTTTTACGATAAATCCTTTACTGTTCAAGCGGCACGGTTGTGGAATGCATTGCCTGTTTCCATCAAACTGGCTCAAAATATCACATCTTTTAAAAATTTAGTGAAAAACCACTACTTATCTCTTTAACTTTTCATAACATTGTCAAACTCACACTTTCTTTTTCTCCCTTTTTTACTATTGTCTACTCCCATTACTTAATTCATTATATTATTGTATGTATGTATGTATTTATAGTATAGTATATTTATTAGTTTATTTGTATAGTATAGTGTGTATTCGTATTTTGTTTCATTAGTATCCTACTACGCCAAAACTGCCCTATGTCTGGCTCCTTACTTCTCTTTTCCATAAGGGTTGCCTGTAAGAGATTGCTTTTTAGCGATAAGGCCGCCGTTTGTGCAACATGTATTAATCTGCTGTAATTTCTGTCTTAAATTCATTTGGTGTACAATAAAGATTATTATTATTTGTTTCTCTTTCACGCGTACTTTTCTAACATAATGATGTTAAAAAAGTACACGGCCCTTTGGCAGGCGTACACGGAGACCTAGGTCCAACGCGCAGAGGCCCTTTGAGAATTTTAATCTAGAATATGGTGGGACACCTACTGAGGAGCCTCCATAACTGCACTATGAAGTACAGCCACGGATTAGCCGCAGCAGGTGTAGAACTATTGCTACTTGTATGGAAACTAATTACTCTGGGCTATTGTGATGGGTGTTCAATGGATAAGTGAATATGAAAACTATGGATGAAAAACGGCGTCTGCCCTAAGTACTCTTATAGTACGTCGGAAAGGGGCAGACGTTGACTCGCCAACTCACTAGATGGACCCTCTCTAAATAGCCACCATGGTAAACGAAGTCTGCCATAAAGGCAGCCAGAGGGCAACACCGGTGCGAGTGGCTAGAGGTGTAGAGCGGTGCGGCACCGGTTTCGCCATCGCGGGTCGTGACCCGGAGCGGTTTTCCCCGTAATTACGCCCTTGAAAATGACACTTCCACCCCCGAGCTAATAGCTCTTGCGGCTTCCCTCTGGCCGGCCGACCAAGGCAAGCCAGAGTTGAGATTCCTGCGGGCACTCTTGGAAATCCACTCCGGCCAGCCAATAAAGGCAAGCCGGAGACGAGGCCCTGACCGACTCTCTGAAGCATTCGGGACCGCAGTGTCGCCACACACATTCAGCTCGCCACAAAGCTGCCCTGCGGTTTGTAAGCTTTCTTTTCATCTTGTAATACATTTTTGTTTATATTACACGATGAAGGTGATGTTTGAAAGCTGTTACTCTGCCATCTGAGATTGCGTTAGTGTCATGATGAGATAACGGCTGCCCCAGAGGGGTTTATTATTATTATTTTTATTAATATTTGTTTATAATTCTGCTTAAATACTTTAGCCTGTTTTTCGTAATGCGATTCATTGGAATATAAATTTCAAGTGAATTTGTATTGTATTGTATCATGTTAAACCATAATTGTACCATGTTAAAAAATATATTTATTATTATTATATATGTCTTGATACACTAATACATTCGTTTTATCATTTTAATCAAGTTTTATTGTTATATGCAACGTATTTTAAATTAAAAATATTTTTTTCCGCATTCCCGTACTACCTGCACCACCGTGTGCCGGTGTGGCGGTACTGCGGCTGCGCCTGAATCCGTGCTGCGCATCTGATAGTATCATATTTTGTTCAAGACAAGCACTGACCTGCCCTACCACTATCTTTTCCATTATTTTGTTAATTACCGATAAGTTGGCAATTGGCCTGAAATTAGCGTATTCAGTGTGCTCTCCTGACTTATAAATAGGGCGTATCACAGCTTTCTTTAGCTGCAATACGCCCTATTTATAAGTCAGGAGTATTTTACTGTATACAATGATGTGTTAATAAAGCATGCCAAGACTGGTGAAATGTGTTCTTTAATTATTTTCAAATCTATAACCTGAATACCATCCACCCCTGGCGCTTTATCGCTGCTTAGCTGGTCTATCACTTTACAAACTGTATAATTGCAAACTAGCTTAAAACGAAATGTAACATTACTGGCATTTACATAAAAGGTATGTATTTCTATCTAAAAATGTTATACGACAATTATTATGCTTAATATTACAAATTTCTCTTGTAAATGTATTACATATCTTAATATATAAAATCCTTGCGTTACTGACTGACTGACAGACAAGCTACAGCTAAAACTATAAGACGCAGGAAGCTGAAATTTGGCATGTTTAAGTATTCCTTGGGTATCGTAGGGGTGCACTAAGAAGGGATTTCCTGAAATTCCCACGGGATCGGCCAAAACGGGTAAATTTAAAAAAGAATGCAGGCGTAGCGGCTGGCGTCCTATAGTATAACATAAATACATTGTATCTTATTTCCTAAGTATCTTTTAATTAGGTTTATCATCTATATTAGTTTTCTTTCGAACTGTTCAGCTATTTATAACTGCCCAGATCTTCCTACGATCACCGCAACATTTATTTATTTCTTCCTGTCGGTATTTTTTTTATATTAATTTATTAACCTTGTCACGAAATCTTGTATATTGCAATCGTTTAGGGTAGTCTCTGGGCGAGTTCTACCATTCCCTAAACAGCTGATCCCTACGCACTAACATATTTTTTAAAGTTCGACGTATCCACGGTTGAGAAACTCGTTTGATATTAGTCTTGGGTTTTACACTCGTTATAAATATCTCCAAAAATTAAACATAATATATCATACATAATATATCATACAAAATTAACAGATTATCTACACCTAACAACTGAGACCAATCATAATCACTGATTTGTTTACTTACTAACTTATTGGTACCTAATTACATACCGAATGTCCAAGTCCTTAATAACATCACATTGAGATTGAATTATATTATTTAACTGCACTGAAACACCAACCATATTATGATCAGAAACATCGCACTCAAGTCTCAATCACAAACGACTCGCAGTTACGCAGCTGTCTCGCTCGCACGATCAATGCAAGACTTCTCTCTCACACCCGCGACGACAACTTCGCGTCGCGCGTAACTTCCTCGGTCGGTATGACGTACTGTGGGCCTAGTGCACAATCATGCTGTCTTCATAGTTCGACGCCTGTCGGTTTTGGTTTATTTCTGAAGTTTATGTTAACATCGCCTGAAAAAATTGTGTCTTCGGTTCGTGGAATATTCTTAATTATTTGCTCAATTTCAGATACAAATACTGTCTTATTAGTTTAAAGTGGTCTGTAGGCCGCAATGATATTCAATGTCGATTGGTTTGTGGTGAGTTTACCATGCATCGCTTCTAATGCACTGGTCTGTAGTTTTTCAGCTCTGAAACCAATAATATATTGTACCTATATCTTTGGCTTTTTATTGTGTTTTAAAATAAATAATATCCCTCTATATTGTATAATGGTAGCTCCTCGTCTTTAATATTTATCTCTGTCAGTACTAATATGTCTATATCATAAGGACAAATTTTAATTAAAATTAATAATTCATCGAAGTGCTTCCTAAGTGAACGAATATTTAGGTGAATATTTAAGCATGTAATTTTGTGTTATTCGATAATGTGTTCCGTCTTGTGTTCCAAGTAGTTATGTTTTGAAACCTTTTAAATTCACAGTCGAGTGTAGTAATTGTATCGTAACGATCCACTTTTAATTGTAGTTAGGAGTACGCGGTGTGCACTCCGCACTGTGTGCATGTGTGCGCTTGGGTTGCGCTCGCGTCGCGCGGCTAGTAATTTTTTTCAATTGCTCAATGTCACTCTCGGAACGAATTGTTTTTTTTTTCTTTTGCTCATCACTCTTCCTTATAAGTATTTTGCCCTCCTGAATCCAGATTTATTTTTAAGACGATTAAAATTGATTCTTAGTTGTCCATAATAAGTTTATAAGTGTATAATCTATGATAAGTTTCGTTTTTTAAGAGCATGCATGAGGAATCTGATGGGAGTGAATGAAGCAAGAGAGATATGTCAGGATCGTTGCAAATGGCGTTCCGTAGTCTCTGCCTACCCCTTCGGGAAACAGGCGTGAGTCTATGTATGTAAGTTTTTATATTTAGTCAAATGTTCATTTATATAAATACGGTCGGTATTCTTGGTACCATAGACTTGGCCGTTGCTTAAATGCTTTTTACGCCGTCCGATCCATTTGTCTCGCTCTTCTTTTGATTTTACAGTAATCACGACTGCCAGAGGTTTCTCGACGCCTGTTTTATCTCGCCCAAACCTCACAGCACTTTTAATCTGGCCGGGGTCTAGTTGGAGCTTTGTGCAACCTGGATGACTAATTTACCAACGTCCTCGCTGACCTTTCTCTCTAAGCCGGCTAGTTCCACCATATTCTCCTTCTGTATTTCCTCTAAGTCGTTAACTCTTTCCTCTAGCGATCTATTACATTTTTCTAGATATGTATTTCTATTCCCTAATGCCTTTATCTTTTTTTCGGACCATGCTTGGTACTCACATGACTTATCATATTTTTCAGACGTAAAATCCACCAAGTTAGTCAATTCGGTTAACTTTTTCTCCATGCTGTAAACCACCTCCATCTTTCGATTTATTTCGGCTAGGTTTTCTTCAATATATGGTTCCTCGGGAGTTGAGTATGCAGTAGGCGAGGTAATCGGCGAATAGACATCACAAATTCCATTTTTTAATGTTTTCCCTTACACTTAACAATCTCATCTTGTGCTGCTGACACAAAATGTTTGCACTTTTTGCATTGCACCATTGTTATTGTATGTTTGTTTAACGAAATATAATAGCAACGGTATACTTAATTCGCGCCCTAAATTCACAGCGATTACGTAATTGAAGCGATTATATCGTCACCTTTATGGCAAACTTACGAAACTGAAAAATACACATTTTACAGGGGAGCGTTTTGAAACATTAGATTGTCGATAACTTTTTTCAAGAGACAGATCTAATAAATTTAGCGATACATTTGATTTTCAAAGTTTAGCTATTTTTAAACACATTTCATAGATTATTACTGTATTACAAGTATCAGAAATAAATGCATATTCGTTACTTTGCACCTTCATACATTAAAGTTTAGAGGTCTTTAGTTACACTTTAGCAAATTTACGAAAGTGGTAATTTCGTAAGTTATTTATGAAACTATCAAATTGAATTTTTGGTAAACTTACGAAAGTGGGACTTTCGTAAGTACAGCAAAGGATAATTATATATTTTAGAAAAACATAAGTTTAACCATAAATAATTAAAGTGTAATCATAAATTGTTGGTTGAAATAGGGATACAAAATTAATAATAAAATACAGATTCAAATAAATATATTTATAGAAGAAAAAAATACAATATTTAAATGCTATTACACGTAAAATTACAAAATAAAATTAAAACTTGCGAGTTACAACAATCTTACAATCAAAACAAGTGACACTAAAATGAGCCCAACTACCCAATCTGTCGAAAATCAACAAATAAAAGGCCCCCAGTTCCCTGTAGTCCCGCTGTCCCCAACTACAGCAGCAGTGCGGTAACAGCGGGGCAGGGGGTGCTAAGAATCTCCAAGCTACGGCAAACGGCTACCACAAGAAACTGACCCTGGCTATGTACAATGGACGCTTTCTACGGCTGGACCAACACATCACCGAAGTCGAAGTTGAACGAGGTCGTATAAACTGGCATATTTTGGGGTTGTCTGAAGTCCGAAGACAGGGAGAGGACACGATAAATAACCCTTGAGTCAGGCAACCTGTTCTACTTTCGAGAAGGCGATCAGCCCTCTCAGGGCGGTGTTGGTTTCCTCGTTAACAAATCCCTCGCTAACAACGTTGTAGAGATCAGCAGTGTGTGGACACGGGTAGCGATTTGCTAAGGCTCTACATGTTACCACCAAGACACACTACAGCGTTCGGACTGCTGCAAACCCATTAGACTGTTGACAAGAAAACTGACGCCGTAGTTAAGACGCTATAGGATGTGGCTCGAAGGGTGTTTCCCGGCAAAAGCGTTAACAAGCAGAGTAAACTCTCGCTCAAGAGACTCTTGAACTTATGAAGCAAAGAAGGGAAATGTCATATGCGCAGACGTCTTCGACGAATGGAAAAGATCTAAACCGTCAGATCCGGAAGCTGCTACGACGTGACCTCCGATGTTCTAAGACCCGTGCCATTACTGCTGCGATTGAACAGAATCGCGGCGCCAAAGTCTTCGCTTGCCAGCTTGGTAGAACCCATCTGTCGAAAATCAATACTGTGGATGGCAAAACCGTAACCTCCAGACGCCAGTTAGAGATTTTCGCTGAAATCCTGATTTCAACCAAGCCGATTTATATTTTATAAACAGGGTGTCACAAGACCTATCACAAAGCCGAAGTGTACTCGTTGTGGATATCCTGCCAAGTCATACTAACCAAAAATAATACCTGGGAAACGATATAGTTTTTTAAGTTTTCACATTTTTTAAGTCGCAATTAAAAGCGCGCGCATGCCATCCCCGAAATACCTACTTATCCATGGAGTTATAGGGCACCTAAGGAACATATTGGCGGGGTAAATGCATGGATTTTGTACTTATTTTGAAAAATTCCATACTAACTTTGAGCCTCAATATCTCCTGAACCAGTAATTTCCCAGGTATGGTGCCCAAGTAAGTTCGTAGTGATTGGTACAATATGGAATTTCAGTTTTCTTTAAGGGTCTTTTTGCACCCTGTATATTTATTGCATTAAAATTGAGAGACATTAAATAATGCTGTGTACTTAACACAGCATTTTTATATTTCCTCATAATTATGACCAAAAATTTATATGCTTACACTGATTTTGATAAAATAAATACTTAGGTAAAAAAATTGTAAAGCAATGATGCACTATTTTTGAATAACTAATCAACTAGAGATGTGCAATCAAATTATTATAAATATTGACTAGTTAGTCTATGGTCGTATGTTATTCGAATTATTTGATCATATTTAGGATATTTGAAATAATAACTAACAGTTATCTATAACAAAAGTCTACCTAAGTATCTTTATCCACTTTGGATCACTCAACAATGGATCAACTACACTAATTTCTATGTTTGCTTTGGGTTACTTGACCTCTTGACAAATGTCAACTACCAATGTAAATTCGCGAAAATGCCAAATTCGTGACTTTCATACGGGATATTTGACCTCCAGTGAAGTCCTGTGTCGAACAAACTACCAATGTAAATTTACGAAAATGCCAGATTCGTCTGTTTGCTATGGGCTACTTGACTCCCTTGAATATATATTCTGCCAATGTAAACTCACGAATGTGACATATTCGTAGGTTGACCGTGGTATATTTTTCTCGGACTTCATATATATTAAAGCCAAAGCAACTGATATTTATTTATTTATTTTTAAGGAAAGCTTACGGACTAATTACAGTGTTAATAACGTAAACAGCTATATCTATCGCCAATTACAAGCTTCCGCATATTACAAGCTATACAGGGTGGCGCTACCATAGGGGCACTTTTTAAACAGAGGCATAGCGTACAACATTCTGAAGCCTTGTACCAAAAATCAATTAAATCGGTGCAGTAGTTTAGCCACAATATCGATTTTAAGTTCCGCAATTTTTGCACATGCTTTGAATTCCACACAGCTGATACAAAACGGTCAACGACCCTACATTGCACGAACCGACTCGCGACGCGACGCCTCGACGTCATCCGAAGTTAGGCTCAGCGCAGATAAAACGGAGCGCAGCGGAGAGGATTTTATTAACGCACTTGAAAATAAACTATATTTTTTTTACAATAAAGTGCATAAATGCTTGAACCTGACAAAAAACATTCGCGCGTCCTCGAAGATATGCGGGAATCCTCGCGCGGCGTCGAGTCGGCGCCCGCATCGTAGTGAGTCGCGGCGCGCAATGTAGGGTCGTTGACCGTTTTGTATCAGCTGTGTGGAATTCAAAGCATGTGCAAAAATTGCGGAACTTAAAATCGATATTGTGGCTAAACTACTGCACCGATTTAATTGATTTTCGGTACAAGGCTTCAGAATGTTGTACGCTATACCTCTGTTCAAAAAGTGCCCCTATGGTAGCGCCACCCTGTATATATTATGTGTCCATTTAGATCAGCAATATCTTAACACTATAATAATATTCAAACAAAGTGCAAGAGTAAAGGTTAACAGAGATGATCATTAACCTACCTTCTAGTTATTGTTAATGTGAGTGAAGTTCTACCAGTTATTGTTAATGTGAGTGAAGTTATTATAAATTTTAGCTTATATTGTAAATAAAGTAATATAGTTAAAACTAGTACATAGCTTACATCTCTAATGTTTTGTTAATTAACTTCTATTTTCCTTCCAATACACATTAATAATTATTATCTTCTAGATATATCTACTAATTGTATTCTAAATATACCTACTGTATTATGACAATCATTCCATAAGGCAACAAACAAGTTATTCTGAGTTACTTATTGCAATATAAAGAAAAATTTTTTATGCTGCTACATAATATATAGCTCACATCTTGCTAATTAACTATTTAAGCTAATAAAATTATGATATAAGTATAATTACTTAAGTACCTATCCTTAATTTTCCTTTATCTTTTCTAGATATTACACTGTATTATGACAGACGTTGTATAAGACAATAAACAAAGCAAATTCAATGTTGTGTGAAGTGCGTACTCCCATGTGTGTATACGCATTTCTACATATTGTGTATGTACGTGTGTATGCATTTCAATCGCCCAGCCCTGCGACAATGTCTTGGGATCAGATCTATATGTACACGAAATCTATATGCACGATTGATCCAAATGCACTAACTAGTGCACATGAATCAATGATATGCACACATATAGTCTACTAGACGGTTGAAATACACTACAAAGCGTGGTGACAGTCCTCGCGAGGCACGCGCCGCGAACGGCACACAACGACCGGCCCGCAACACGCGCACCCCCATACTCGCCGCGAGGCATACAATACGTACCTGCCTTGCCGCGAACAAAAGGCACAAACCCCACGAGGCACTCGGAGCGCGTAGCCCGCGGCGCACACTCCGCAAAGACCGTCCCCACATTAAGGCTTCCGCGTAAAATAATTATTAGTTAGGATGTGTCTTGCTGACTTAGGTTTGGTGTAAAACAAATCTAAGTCTAGATCGGCTGGCACTTTGTTAAAAGACATCGCGCTACGCAGCAGAAAAGAGTTCCGTCGACAATTCGTGGTTGCGAATGGTATGTGTAATAATGGCCGTAATCTGCGGCCTGCGCTGTTAGTTTCCAATGATACTTTAGAAACTAAATGAGGCGAATCAATATTACTATTAGCAATATTAATTAGAAAGCATAAATCATTAATATCTCGTCTTTTTGCTAACGGCAAGAAGTGGTATCTACGACATCGATGATCATAATCGATTGACCATTGCTTTGCCTTATAATCTAAATAACGAAAAAACTTTTTTTGAATTGCTTCGATACGGGATTCATAAACCGCATATTGTGGATTTCACACAGGAGATGCATACTCCTACTACACTGGTTTCAAAGAGCGAAAATTAGCGGACATTCTCATTATAAACCCTAAAGATTTCGATGCTTTGCTTACTATGTAGTCTATATGTTTGTCAAACAATAATTTGTTGTCAAAAACAACTCCTAAGTCACAAATATGGTCTACCTTTTTTATTGCACAGCTGTTGAGTGTATATACTGTGTTTAATATATTTTTCTTACGAGAGTAACGCACATGAAAGCATTTAGACATAAGTATTTAAACTTAGTTTATTTGACTCACAGTACATAACAAACCTATCTAAATCCGCCTGGAGTAGCTGGGCGTCAGAGAAGCTATTAACTGGCTTTAGGATCTTTAGATCATCTGCATATAATAATATTTTTGAACTTTGAAGCATTTAGTAACGTCATCTATAAACAATACAAACAATACAAAAAAGCTGAGGGTAGTTGAGACAGCTAGTATTATTTAAAATTGCTCTATATATAAAAATCAATAAAATAGTAAATTTTAGATATTTAAATAATTTAATGAAAATATTCTATAGCTAACAGTGTGTACCTGCTGGTTAAGTGTTATCTTCAAGAACTGACAAGTATTTCACCAACACATAATACACTTGAAATGGAAGCATTCAAGGTCACTAATATTCTTGACATGCAATCCTATTTTGAGGACCGTATGGCCCAGTTTGAGGAAGAGCTACAAAAAAAGTCCTCACAGAACACTGGCAACTTAGCAGATGACTTTGCTGCGTTCAAATCATTTGTGCTACAGGCGCTCAAGTCCTTCTCACAGCAGCTTGACTGTATTGGCCATGAAGTCGACAGAATGGAGATGCGTAGCCGCAGAAAAATGTTACTTCTTCATGGTGTGGAGGAACACAAGGATGAGGAGACAGCCCAGGTGGTGGCAGACGTTGTCAAACAGCGTCTCAAGATAGACAATTTCACACCTGCTGATGTCCGGCGCTGTCACAGGATGGGGCGTCCAACTTCCAGCAACAAGGCGAGGCCGATTCTGATAAAACTTGAATCTGTCGCGGTGCGGGACAGCATTTGGTTTGCGAAGACAAAGCTGAAGAGTTCGGGAATCACTTTGTCGGAGTTCCTGACCCGCTCCCGACACAACGCTTTCATGGCTGCGCGTGCGAGGTTCGGGGTTGCGAAATGCTGGACAAGGGAAGGCCACATCTACATCTTGGCTCCTGACGGTAACCGCCAACGCATAACAACCGTTACTGATCTTAGCAAGATAAAGCTCCCAGATGCAGAGAAGCCCGTTGGTAAACCGACCGCAGCCAAGGCCAGGCGAGTTGCTGCCAAGAAATAGGTTTCCCATGATCCTCGGATGTCTGTGGGTATTTATATTTACTTCCAAATATACTTGTTTGCAATGCACCGTCATAACTTATCACTTGTTTATAGTTTTCTAATTACCGCAACAAGTATTTTTATTAACTTGTCAAACTCACATCTGTCACAACTGTCAGTAATGACATAACGTCGTTCTCTATGTAGTAACGTTCCTTTTCGCACTAGATTTTTATTGTTATTTATGTTTTGTTAACATTGTTTATAATTTTTAAATACCCATAGGTACTCTATATGTGTCTTAATTTTATTGTTCTGTAAAATACTCTGGTGTTTATATTTGTTAGTTACATATTTCATCTTGGAAAATTTTGTTCTCTTTGCTTTGTTAATACGCAACTGGCAGGTGGACACACAGTTGAGTTTATAGGAATATTTAGATATTTTGTTTTTTACGTGTACCTATATTTACTTATTAGATATTCTTTGTATATAAATATTTATACTTATATATATATATTTTTCATATATGTCACAAACCGACTCGAAAAGCGACGATGAAAGCTTTCATTCAGCAACTAGCTTTGATGACAGCTTTGTTAGTGTACCTTCTCTGGGAGACATTCTTCGGTCTCAGTTTTCAGACGTACCCAAGCACTTTAATGTAGTCCATATAAATGCACAGAGTATTCCTGCTCATTTCTCTGATATGCTGGCTAACTTAGACTGCCATAATATACATGCCATTCTTGTGTCCGAGTCATGGTTGAAACCATGCCTACCATCAATTTCTTATATTCTTCCAGGTTTCCAACTAATCAGGAATGATCGCAGTATCGGCGGTGGTGGCGGTGTTGCCATATATTTACGCACTTACATTCCTTATCAGATTGTTTCTACGTCATCACAACCGCCACCGTCGAATGCTGGCGAGCATCTCTTTTTAGAAGTGGAACTTCAACACACAAAACTTTTATTGGGCGTATATTATTCTCCTTCGCGTCATATTAACTATTTTTCTTCATTTGAGCAAATCCTGGAAAATCTCACACCTTCCTATGATCATACCATTATTATGGGTGATTTTAATACTTGCCTTCTCAAGCAGGATTCAAGAACTACATCTTTACGACGTGTTACAGAATCCTGCAATTTGACTATTCTAAATCTCGATGCAACACATCACTTTCCTAATACTACTCCTTCTCTTCTCGACCTTATTCTAGTTTCTTCTACCAATCATGTTCATAGGCATGGTCAATGTTCAGCTGACGCATTTTCTTACCATGACCTCATCTATCTCTCTTACAATATACGCCCACCTAAACTGAAGCCAAGGATCATACTGCAGCGCAATTTTGGTGGAATGGATCATGATAAAATTCGTGAGGACGCGGCTAATATAGATTGGGAATCACTGTTCTCCTCAGATTGCGTCGACACTAAAGTCCATATTTTAACAACTCAACTAATTAAGTTGTATGACGTGCATGCGCCAGTTCGTGCAATCAGAATCAAACATCTACCTGCCCCGTGGCTGACAGATGACATTAAAAAGCTCATGGCGAAGAAAAGTGCAGCGAAGTCAAGATTTAAGCATAAACCAACTCCAACGAACCACGAAAAATACGTGGCCATAAGAAATTACTGCAACAAGGTGTGTAGGAAAGCACAACGCCAACATATCCATAAGTCAGTTGAAAACGGTGATCCAGCAAAGGTCTGGAAATTTCTCAAAACTTTGGGTGTTGGTAAGACACAGCAAAAATCTATTCCAAATAATATCAATATTGACTCTCTTAACATACATTTCTCTTCCTCGTCCAAGTTTGATGAAAATATTAAAAGTAACACTCTACAGCATCTTTCCTCTTTACCAACCCCAGATTATTCTCCTTTTATCTTCTCTCAATTCACCGCTTGTGATGTTAAGAAGAGCATTCTCGAAATCACGTCTAATGCAATCGGTAATGACTGTGTAAGCCGCAAAATGATCCTTCCCATCCTTGACCAAATCCTTCCAGTCCTATGCAATATCTTAAATCAGTCTATTTCCTGTGGCACCTTTCCCTCAGCGTGGAAAGAAGCACTGATTATTCCCCTGCCTAAAAAACCTAAACCTTGTACTTTAACAGATTACCGTCCTATATCAATATTACCATTCCTATCAAAAGTCCTAGAACGTCTCATCCATAAACAACTTAGTTCCTTCCTTTCTGAAAATTCCCTCCTTAATCCTTACCAATCAGGTTTCCGACCTGGACACAGTACCACCACGGCTTTAGTTTGTGTTACAGATGACATTAGGCAAGGGATGGACAGTGGCAATCTAACAGTGCTCTCGTTACTTGACTTCAGTAATGCGTTCAACACTGTGGATTTCCACATCATGCTTGGCATCCTCGGCTCTCTTAACATATCTCCATCGGTAATTGACTGGTTTCAAAGTTACCTGTTTGGTCGCCGGCAACGTGTCCGCGTTGAAGATACTTATTCCACTTGGTCTAACACGAATGCAGGTGTACCACAGGGTGGCGTGCTATCCCCCTTACTCTTCGCAATATTTATTAATGCTATTTCAAACCAATTAGTTTCATCCTACCACCTTTACGCAGATGATTTACAAATTTACACGCAAGCTCCCTTTGACAAGCTAGCAGAAGCCTGTAAGACTATTAACTCGGACCTCGAGCGGATCTGCGAATGGACTCAGAAGTATGGACTCGTAGTGAACCCTGAAAAAACCCAACTGATTGTTATTGGCAGCCCAAGAATGTTGGCTAAAATTGTCTGGTGTGATCTACCACGAATCAGTTTTAATGGCAAAGACCTAGCATTTAGGAAAACCGTTAAAAATTTGGGTGTCCATATAGATGAAACAATGTCTTGGCGACTTCAGATACAAGAAACAAGTCGAAAACTGTTTGCTTCAGCCGCATCAATACGAAAATTACGCAATTTCCTTCCAACTGCAACTAAAATTGCACTTGCACAATCTTTGCTTCTGCCGATCCTTGACTACGCTGATGTCAGCTATCTTGACCCCACAGAGGAGCAACTGAACAAACTTGAGCGTCTCCAAAATTTCTGCATACGTTTTATATTTGGTTTACGCAAATATGATCATATTTCAGAATTCCGCAACAGGCTCAAGTGGCTTCCGATTCGCCTTCGCAGAAATACTCATATTCTTACATTACTGTATAATATCCTGTTTAATCCCAATAGTCCCTCATATCTTAAAGAACGTTTTAAGTTCCTTCATGACACACATTCAAGGTCCTTGAGGTCGTCTGTGGACTTGAGGCTGGAGATGCCAATGCATTCCACTAATTATTTTGACAAATCTTTTACTGTACAAGCTGTGCGCCTGTGGAATGCATTGCCTCTAGATATTCGTAGAGCAAAATCACCTAGTATATTTAAAGGTTTGTTGAAATCGCACTATCTTTCATCCATATAACATCTTTCATTATAGTTATAGTATGTATTATATATTATTTTTATATTATATATATATATTTATATGTGTATGTCGTGTATGTATATGTAGGTATATGTATGTGTGTATGTATATATGTTTCTGTATATCTATGAACTACTTGTATACCATTCTGGTTGTCTTTAAACTACACCATTTATCGCACTAAACTTATTTACCATCTGTCCATCCTAAGGTTGCCTGGCAGAGATTGCTTTTAGCGATAAGGCCGCCATTTGTACATTCTGTTTGTGTTTTGTATATATTTTGTTCTATAATGTAACTTTTTGTAAGGTGTACAATAAAGAATAATCAATCAATCAATCAATCAATAATGGACCCAAAATGGATCCTTGGGGAACCCCAGAAGGAACAGTAATCCATGCCGACATGTAACCATGCAACGCTACTGCTTGCGTACGGCGGTCTATGTATGATGCAAACCAACGAAGGAGATCACCATGGATGCCCGCGGCTGTTTTCAGCTTAAACAGGAGCCTTTGATGGTCTATTCTGTCAAAACATTTATTAAAATCAGTATAGATGACTTCCACTTGGGAGCTCTGCTCCATGCCCTGACTAATAACCTCGCTACATAATAAAAGATTAGACGTAGTGGATCGCTTACTAATGAAGCCATGTTGCTCATCACTTAAATAGCCTCGTAATGCCGAGTATAATTGCGAATATATAATTTTTCTAAGACTTTAGCAAATAAGCATAATTTTGAAATAGCTCGGTAATTTTCAATAATTGGGCAGTCTCCTTTTTTAAATACGGGCGTGATAAATGAACTTTTCCAAATTTCAGGTACTATTCCTTCGGACAATGACCTCTTAAAAAGTAGGCAAATAGGAGCAACTAAAGCCTCCGCACAACGTACTATGAATAACGGTAGTATATGGTCTCGCCCGCCCGTTTTGCTTATGTCTAATGATTTCAGTAATTTTAATACACTGTGTGGACATACTTCAATGGATGATATACCCGTCATATTAGCGGTATTAATATTGTAAACAGTATGCAAGTCGGGTACAGCCAGAGCATGAGTATGTACGTCAGGCTTCTGGTAGGTAGCACTAAAATATGACGAAAATAAATCGCAAATTTTTTCACCCGTGGAACCCACAGTACCGTTATAATTCATTACATTAGGGAAGACACAACTATTACGTTTAGTTTTCACATAACGCCAAAAGTGCTTTGGATTTAGAGATATAGATGCTTCTACACCTTCAATGTATTTGGTGAAACATTCTTTCTCGACAGCTATAGCTCTATTTCTTAAAATCGTGAAGGAATAATAATCTGACAAATTTTTGTACCTTATGTATTTTTTATGGTACTTGTACTTTTCTTTTAGTATTTTTATTAATGCATGACTGTACCATGGAGGATGGTGTATTTTTTTACTAATCTTGATGGGTATATATTTAACCCTAAGGCTATATAACAATTCGTAAAAACAAGCAACGGATTCATCCAATGTTTGCAAGTGAATAGTACTTTGCCAGTCAATTCCACCTAATTCAGCATTAATAGCGGTATAGTCACCTCCGTAATAATTATAATTTTTGATATAATTTCCGATTAACCCACAATTATAGCCCATTATCTCAGTTTCAATCACGAGCGGCATGTGATGTACGTTGACGGGTACTGCTAAGGGGTCAGTACATTGAGTTACAGTGGCGGTTCCATTAGTGAAAACCAAATCAAGCAATCTTAGGTTAATATTTCGTTCACCATTTATTTGAGACAGGCTGTACATGGTTATAGTGTCAAAAAAGTTATGGAGATAATGACAATTGTAGGAGGGCAATAATTCATTCGTATTGGGGTCCCTATGCCATTCAACGTCACTGCCAAAGTTGAAATCTCCCGCCAATATGAAAGTATCCTGCCGGTTTGAAGATATAATGTTATGAAGATTTTGAGTAAAATTAGCAAGTTGTGTTGTATATGAATTGCCCATATTTTCTCTACAAAGATATGTAGTGCAAATGTGTATATTATGTTGTATTTGAGTTTTAGTCTTCATCATAGTAATAGTGACCCACATATCTTCGGCAGAACTACGCCAATCATATCTCTCCGTTACTATTAAGGTACTCTTTGCCGCAATCAAAACACCCCCGCCGCGTGCCTGCATCGTTCGACTACTATCGCGATCGCGCCTCCATACGATATAACGTGAGTCAAACAACTCACTATTACTAAAACAGTCATTTAGCCATGTTTCAGTAAAAATTATTATGTCACAATTGTTTCCACAAATATTACGATACACGTCATTAGCCTTCGTGCGCAGCCCCCGTGCATTCTGGTAGTACAATTTGAAATTAAACATTATAAAAATACACTATAGCAAAGAAATTATCATAGTTAAAATAATTGCAATTTATAAATCCCGCATCCAAACGCGATAAAACCACAGATAAGACAATAATAAAACTATCGCACATAACCGATGCAATAAATAATTAATGGAGGTAAGTTGTAAAATAATACTGCGAATCATTAGACGCAGCAAAGGACAGTGTTTAACTAAGAACGACTTTGGAATTATCGCCAGAACTCGTTTATCAATAGGTACAATAGAAAGAATGCCAGGTAGCGATTTAATAGATTCAAGTCTAATGTGTACAAAGTTATGTTCTATGCTGTAAGAATTATGATCGCAAATAGCATAGCGGTGGAGTTTGGAACATAAAATACATTTTAATTTAATACAAGTAATACGAGTAGGCACAAAGCACATACACAGAAAGGGTTGGAATACAGCATGTTCACAATAAGGCCAGCGTCTCGTAATCATTAGTAAACATTGCAATACTAATGTAGTTGCAATAAGAAAATTAGAAGTTACTATATAATTTATTTGGAATTCAAACCTGACTACTGTATTTTTGATAGATTTTCTTCCGATATGATTGTGAGTACCGGTGATTTATTGGTCTTCCTGACGAGTATTTTCGTATGTTTCACCCAAACGTATTGAAAATTTCTCTCAGCCACCAATTTCTTCACCTTAGACAGGAGAATCTTATTATGAATCGTAAGATGGTCATTGATATATACTTTATGCCTTCCCGGTAATCCAAAGTATTCAGCTGTTAGTGGGGACGTCTTCGAGGTCAATCTAGCTGCGGTTATAAAGTCCTGCTCGACATACTGGTTATTGAAACCGACGATTATGGGTTTAACGCTATCTTTCTCTCTAGTTGGAACTCTAGTAAGGAAGTCAATCTGAGACTTTTGGACAGGATATTGAATTTTATTTCCTATTGCCGTCACGATGTTATACAGGTTCTCGGTATTGCTTTGTGGAACTCCCTTTATTTCAATATTCTTTTTTCTGGCCCACTGTTCCTGTGTTCTTGACTCCTTTTCTAATTTATCAATCCGAGTTTGAGTGGCAGTGACTTGGTCTTGTAGCTTATCTACTTGCTTGAGACGCTGCTCCGCTTCAGTCAGCCGTTTGTTAAAATCCTTCAGTAAGTTGTTTACCTCGCATCCGGTTGTAGACAATCCCGTGAAATCCTTTCTGAGAGCTTTTACTTCACCACTCATTGAATCCAACTTGACTGAGATCGCTCTCATCTCTTTGAGTAACTCAGATTGGGTGTAAGGCTTCGGTGAACTGGGTGGTTGACTAGGCCCAGACTGCTTACACTTCACACAACGAAATGATGATTTACGGTCTCCTAACCTTTTGAATCCTGTTTCCGTCACTCAGGAGTGACAGACTGTGCAGGCACAGTGATAGTGCAGATGTTGAGAACACAAAGTACAATAAACTCCATCTGATAAGGCCTCACAACAAAGTCCACATTTTTGTACATCCATCGCAATATGATATTCAGATACCTACACAAATTTAATAATTACTGGTATCGATGCGAATAGGACGCGGCGCGACTAGCTGTAACGAGGTCCGAGACCAGACTGGTACCAATATCAATTTGGTAAGTTTACTTAGGGCGTATTATCAAAAAATGGAGATTCGAACTACTCAATATCTATAACCTTTAGAGATAGGAGTTTGAAAAAATTACACCATATGTAATACTACATAAGGTGTATTTTTATATAAAAATGTCAAATTTTCAAAAATTGCGGATTCGCAAGTTTGCCGTGGAGGTGACGATATGTGAGAGATATGTAATAATATCTAGGCTTTGGGCTGAAATTACTGATATCCAAGTGTTTATACATAATATGTAATAGGATAGTGGCAATTAAATGACACTGACATAACGTTTGACAGTTAGGTAAACTGTCAAACGTGTAAATAAGGTGTACCTACCTATATAAGTCGACAGGCTCGGCTAGTTCGTCCTATTCTCCTTCGACGACTGCTCAGGTACGATATGGTTCTGACTATTTAACTGCCACTGTGTTTCAATATTGTGTTGCTTATTCTTTTGTTTAATCATCTAGGAAATAATGTAAGATGGTGTAATCATTATCTTATTGATATTGATTGTGGGTAGTTTGATTGTTTGTGAGATACTAAAGATTGTAATATAGGATAGAATAATATACTGTGGATCAAGTTGTATCAATGAGATTCATTATATACCTAAATAATGCTTATTATGTTCTGTTGTAAGACAGACCTTTCTAGTAATATAAAACTACCCACAACATTGATATTTGATATAGATTGGGTGTACCACTGTTTGTTCATTAATGAAAAGAATGACCAAGAGTTTTATTGCCCGTTCTTGCTCTTGGTTCTATATCTTTGCTTTGCGAACTGGACTCTAAATGTAAATGTAGAATCACGACGTAATCTAAAGATATATTCTTGTCCCAAACTGAATAAATGAAAGTATGATTTGATAGTTGTCTCTTTTATTTATCTAAACTGTCTCTACACTATAGGGAGCTTCCCTGATTCTGACATCAGAAGTGGGATAAATTTGCGCCCACAATACTAATACATCCAATTGCAAGTTCCAGAGTCTCCTCATCGTGATGCCATGATTCTGCCTAAGCCCGTCACTGCACCGTTCAGCTAACGACGGAGAACGATTGCCCTACGATCCAGTAGCAACGTTGCCGAGAGCAAGCCGGTGGATGAGTACCGACTTCATATCTTAACGATCTGCAACAGTATGCTGAAGCCAACAGCAACAACCAACTGCAAAAGCTGGTAATGTACTTCCACCAAGATTATAGCCATGAATGGTCGAAAAATATGACTATTGTGATTATGTGGTACCAGGTTATTTTAACGTGTTCATCAAAAATGTATTTGAGTATAAAACTATGTAGGTAATAGCGAAAAAGTTACAGAAAATGTATAATAGATTTTTAAAGTAGCCGATATTGTTCTAATCTGTTGGAATTTAAACAGGCAACATTTGTAGTGATTGACAGAGACTCGGTATGAGCATTGGCTGTGTTGTGCTTTGATAACTCTTTCTAGTGTAAGTACTGATTAGCGTAATCGTCCTGCATATTTGAATTCCAAGAATGAAGTGCTCTGACGATTTCTTCATTAATTTTGTTGGCTGTGTATTCATTACATAAAGACCAATATTGCGGTGTAGGAATGTGCCTTAGCTTTGTTCTATAGGCTGTAGTTAAATTTTCGCCACAATTACCAAATTAATCAGTTCATGCTATATAGTTTTATTAAATCGGATCCAAACTATAACGAAAGAAAAAAAAAAAGAATATTTTAATGTTAAGCTCTTGAATGTGTTGCCCTGGAGATAAGACTACGAAACTGTATATTTATCTTCAACATATCTTTGAAATATATTCGTATTTTTAACTGGTTAATAATTGTTTATGGCACAAAAATTTGTGTATCAAATTACAAATAATGCACTTTCTATAATTGTGTAGTGAGTAATTGTCATGTACCCAGATAATTTCCACCAGTTTACTTGCAATAGACATACTTATGATTTTGTCACTTTGATTTCTATTGGAAGAACAAAACCAAATAGCTTCCATTTGTCTCAGAGGCACCACATTTGAATGACACGTTGTAAAGATAACCTATGAGTTTTGTATAACATATCAAGCGGGTCTGTGTCTAGCTAGATCATATCGATAAAATGATAGTTTCGTTTAGTAACTATTTCCTTTTATTTTTTAAACATACCTCATCCACCCGAGGGGTCATAATTATAATATGCTACGTCTAAATATATAGCTCAAGGTATTTTTATTAAAAAGTAGTTATTGAAGAAGGTTTTTTATATTACATAGGATTAAATTGACTTGCTAAAGATAGTGACATCATTTTGCTTATGTCTGGCACTATTAGATGGCAGTGTATCCAATATTTTCAAGTAGTGTTATTTTGGTTGATAATTTCCTGCTATTTATAACGATAATAGCAGATAAAATAGTTAAAATGAAATGTGTAATAAATGTAGACATCTGTCTAATTAAATGGATTTGAAATCAGCTATTCAACTAAATTGATTCAATTTGAAAATAGTTGCAAATTACATCACTGATTTTTTTTCGAAAACATTCTCATAGTTTATTTATCTTAAAATCTTAAAATATGAGATGGTATTTATTTTTATCTGCTTTTATTCATTGAAATTATGAATTTTTATTATGAAGTGCCATGTGTTAAACTGTAAACCTTTTTAGACCATAATAGTAATAAGCAATCTTAGGATTAGCTCTCGGTAATGAACTATCTTATGAATTTAGTATCTCCGGTATAAACACTGCGATAGATAAGCTATTTAAAGATATTTTTTATGCAAAGATATATGTGTACATGTACTTTGTGTGGTTCAATTGTAGGAGACCATGGCAATAATGATTAAAATGGGAGTTAATCATCCTAGGTGCTTGAAGGGATTTGTGTATTTATTTTAAACAATACTTACATGTAAGCTTACTATTTTTATACCAAACCTCTTACGAATCGTCAAATCTTAATTATAATGAAACTGAATGAACCAGATACCTAACGTGAAATACGTAAAAAAAAATGAATTAAAAACGATAACAGTGTTCTGATTGTGTAAATGGAATGAAAATAGCCACAATCACATGATACAATTGATAAATTAAACTGAAATTGATGAAATTAAATAAGATATTCTGCTTAATATAATACGTATTTTTATAAGTACATTGATGTTTTTAAGTGTTGCGACCTAAATTAATAAATCTAGGTATGTATATTTGACTTACAGATATTGAAATATTAACCGACTGGTCTAAATTTAAACTTATTTTAACTAGTGTCTGATTTGACTTTCTACACGACTATTTATTATACCGTTTCTTACCAAGAGTACTTTTACTAGCATTGGCGTCTTGTTTAACTTTAGGCAGTTCACTGACTATTGGTAACATAAATAAGCTATTAACTAAATTGGTTCATTGTTGATTACTGGTTATTTATTTATACTTTTGTACTGTTTGTACCTGCAATACATTCAGGTCAATTCAGTTTATAGCATTCCATACTGTACATTTACGGGTGGTAGACTTACAATTAGGAAACAATTATTATGGAACACTATTAGGAGAGAGGAGCAGTTTAGTAATATATTATAATAGTCTATATATTATACCTAGGTGCATATGATATATTATAGTTAAAAGATGTATTATAGTAACATGCTTTAATAGGGTCTGCTGCATTTATTATTCTAAATTGATAACATTTTAGTGTATTATTAATATAGATATCAATTTTGATTATGATAAGTTACATTTATAGTTTTTCCTACAGTTAGTTTTTGTGGAATATAATAAAGAACTTTGTACTTTTAGATAGCTACGATTTATAGATTAATAACGTTTAGATATTCTTTGATGACATAGTAGCTTTTACAGATATTTTTTTTTTGTGTTCTTACTAAAGTATTTAAGTTAAATTTTAAAATACATATACAAAGAAAGTAAAAGGGCGGTCTTACTATAGGTTAAAGGTTCTGATAACCATACACAGCATTACATATAAATTTCTTCTAAACAAGGATCGATAATGTAGGTAGCAGTGATGATATAAAGGTATCTGTAAATATCTATAATGTGATAACATCGATTTATTCATTGATGATTAAGTAGTTGACGATGATTGAATTATTATTGATGATTAATTTACCGATGGTTAAGAAGTTGATGATAATGCTGGCAATGATGACAATGTTGATGATAATGATTTTGATAATGATTTCATAATGATTTTGATAGTGATTTTGATAATGATTTTGATAATGATTTTGATAATGATTTTGATAATGATTTTGATGTTGATGATACTGATAATGATTTTGATGTTGATGATATTGATAATCATTTTGATGATTGTTTGAAATATAATTAGTTTTTATTATAAGTCAAATCGATTAGATCGATTGAGTAACATTTTGTTTAGTCTATTGAAAATTTCTGACAATGGTCACACTGAACTGTCACTTCCGTTCCCGCCTTAAAAAATTAACACGCCGGTCTTGGTCTGTCTCGCGAGATTGTAATTGATATAAATTGATAGCTCTTTGAATTAACGCGAATTGAATCAACTTGTAAATACTTATAATTGCCGCTTTTGACTTCCGGCAAAGTTTGTGATAATTTGTGAAATATTGAATTTTATAAAACACGTGTGTGAATTCCTGTTTGGTGATTGGAGTAGGACTTCACCGAATTAGATTCACTGGTATTTATTCGATTCTCTTGTTATTTTGGCCAAAACTATGAGTTAATCTTATAGGTCCACTCAAGAGCATCAGTGAAGATATCAGGTGAGTTGAAACATCTTATTAATATTGGTTGTGATTCACTGTGCAACGCAGTGCATTGTGTCTGGATCCTTGTCTATCGTAGTCAGGTAGATGTATTACAGCTTCCACTGCGCACCTTGAAAATCCCTGCCTGCCTGCGGTAATTCTAGGCAATGATGATATTGATAATCATTTTGATGTTGATGATATTGCCTACGAACTGCTGAAGTCTTTCGCCTTGTTCGATTTTGATAATGATCTTGATAATGATTTTGATAATGATTTTGATAATGATTTTGACAATGATTTTGATAATGATTTTGATAATTATTTTGATGTTGATGATATTGATAATCATTTTGATAATGATTTTGATTATCATTTTGATGTTGATGATATTGATAATCATTTTGATGATGTTGATAATCATTTTGATGATGACATTGATAATCATTTTGATGTTGATAATATTGATGATATTGCCTACGAACTGCTGAAGTCTTTCGCCTTGTTCTAGCCTGGACTCATGTGCAGCAGGTGTGGGGCTAGATAATGTCAAGGAGATTGACCGTTGTTACTTGTCTATTTAATGTGAAAGGAAGGGCAATGGCAATGACAGTGTATTAGAATAAAAACTGTCCTAGTATTACACTACTGTTATCATACAAGTACCTGTATACTTGTAAATTAGTGAAAATGAAAATTTGATTATTTACGTCAGTTGTTAATTTCAATTATTTACTTTATTTCAATTATTTATCAGCGATAAGGAGAATTACCTAACATTTTTTAATTTTTATTCTTAAAAACGTTACTCAAATTTTTATGATGCTTCGAGGGGGCTCCTTTTGTACTAAATTATTTTTGTCATTTTGTGGATGGATAATGCAGTGGTGTAATATTCTAAAATTCAAGCTGTACTTGTATGTAACATGTGTATTGTGATCGTTAATGATCCCGTCATAGAATAGTAAATACAATTTGTAACAATGGTTTCAAAGCAGCTGATACAGAAAACTTATTTCTAGATTCACAAAATGAAACCATAATTACTGTAAATATGAGTCCAGTTTATTTTTGTGTAATTGTTTCGAACAAATGGATTGTTGTGATACTATTCTTATAATTGAACTTAGATGACGACGTAAGTCAGTATAGCCGTAGCGGACGTAACGTAACGATACTATAGTTTTTAGATGGCTTTAATCAATATGGTAAGAATTCATTATTACATAATACAGGGCGCCCGTCGGGCGATTGTTTTGTAAAGTGTTATTTAATTTATTGTACTTCGAGGACGAAGTAATTGTCAGTCTGGCCGTGAGAGATATGTAATAATATCTAGGCTTTGGGCTGAAATTACTGATATCCAAGTGTTTATACATAATATGTAAGAGGATAGTGGCAATTAAATGACACTGACATGACGTTAATCCGTGTGGTGACGGATTAAGAATACGGAATGTCACCACCCTATATCATCCCATGGGTGTCGTAAGAGCCGACAGAGGGAGCATATTATGCAGAGAATAGCACTGTAAGAGAAGAAAAACTTGATACCAACCCTATACCAACCCGTTTGGCCAGCGTGGTATAGTAGGCCAATTCCTCCTTTCAAAGTGTTATGTCATATGGCATATTATTATGGGGTAGGGCCGCTGACATTGAAAATATTTTTATATAACAAAAACGGGCAGATAGGGCCATTATCAGTTAAAGACAAGTGTCTCACTTAAAGAAAAATTTAAAAATATTGGTATTCCTACTGTAGCATCACAATATATTTATGCCAGTGTTATGCATGTACGACTTCATATAAATTCTTACAAAATGAATAGTGACATACACAATATTAATACTAGGAACAGGCACAAATTATGTGTACCATATTTCCGTTTACACAAAACGCATAGCTCTTTTATTGGGCTTAGTATAAGAATGTATAATAAAATACCTAGTAATATTTTAGACTTGCCTTTAAGGTCGTTTCAGACAATTGTTAAAAATAATCTTTTACTAAAGGCATATTATAGTTTAAATGAGTATCTTGACGACAAGTACGCTTGCAAATAAATATTCTTTTATTGGGTCAATTTCTTTTTATTATTAGGTCAATAGGCAGTTTTATAGTGTAGTTAATTACCGTATTCTCTTTTATACTACATTTGCATTCTTGTTCTACTCTTTTTATTATAATTTATCGGATTTGTAAGGTGAGGGTAACTCGTGGTCATGAACTGCTAACTATAGTATTTTCGCTGTGTAATGATATGCATGACAGTTCATGACTGACAATTATAGTGATGTAATCTAAGGAAATTTAAGCGATTATTTATAAAAATCGAATTATTTGGCAAACGACATGCAATCGTACGTAGTTACCGATTTTACATCTTCGAAATAAATTCATATTAAAAGGGTTTTGGCAAATACATTCACAAATAAAACGCATCAATTTTTTTATTCTTTTATTATTCGTCACTGTCACTCGAAATAAAACCTCATATCTGAATCGGAATCTTCTCCGACTGAGATAATTAATTGCTGATCTCAAATTCGGTCGAGGTGGACATACTTATCCCAAGTTTGTAAATATTGTCGATTATGTTATTTCTACGACTGATTAATTTTATCATTGTATGGATTTCGTATTGCCAACACATCGGAACTATCTACGTCAGTTATTGAAGCTTTACTCTCACGTTTCTTCGGAGTGAACAGCTTCTTGTCTTCAAAACTAGTTTCTTCAAATTTTTCTTTGGTTATTCGAGTAACTGAAGCCTTGCTTGCCGATGTCCAGAGCTGCCGCAACTCTGTACACAACAGTGTCGATCGGTATTACCGGGCCCCCGTTTGCACGCTCTCGTTCTAAGAAGGTCCTCAAACGAAGCACTAACTCACGGCTTTGACAGTTTAAAACTATCTTTTTTGTTGTTTTTGGCAAAACAAAAAAATAAAAAATAACACGCCAAACAGGCAGAATCACAAACCGCATACAAGGCGCTCGTACTGACGTACCTATTCGATCACAAGATGGGCGCTCCTATTAATCGATTTCATGTCGATTCAATGGTTTCAATCTCTACTGACAGAGGGTTCTTTTCATGCATCTGACATTTTGAGGATTATATTTTATTATATTTAAATTATTTATTTACCGTTAATAATAATTATAAAAACAGAGAGAGACATACTAGTATCAATTTACTTTGTAATTTTTAATAGATATTATTTTAAATGTTTGTTTTTTTTTGCCAATTTATTTTCATAAGTTGAAAGTAGTATGCGTAATATGTAAAATGAGAACTGTCATGCATTTCATCATACAGCGAAAATACTATAATAGATTGTAAATTGCTGCAGGTTCATATACCATTACTTTTCGGAACACACTGTTCCATCAGAACAGTCATGTTCGCGAGTTGCTTACATCAAAAGACGTAAGTGGATGCTCCTGTTTCACCATATTCACTTTGAGAGGCTTACTAAATGAACATAATTTATTGCTTGAGTATGATATCAACAACTATTAACTTTTGCAATAGTAGATAACTCACAATGTGAAACAGATGCAGCTCCTTACAAATAAAACATGTAAAAGAATTATACTGGCAGTTAAAAAGAGTGGCCACGAGTTTTATTGCCCGTTCTTTCTCGTGGTTCTACCTATTGCATTACGAACGTGGCAGTAAATGTAAATGTAGAATCATCTAGTAATTAACTTTAATCTTTGACGTTCATAAGCGTCACTTTGTGACCTAAATGAATAAATGATTTTGAGTTTGAGTTTGAAAGGAGAGGCCTAGTCCAGCAGTGGACTGTTAAAGGCTGATGATGATGATGATGATGACATGACGTTTGACAGTTAAACTGTCAAACGTGTAAATAAGGTGTACATATCTATATAAGTCGACAGGCTCGGCTAGTTCGTCCTATTCTCCTTCGACGTCTGCTCAGGTACGATATGGTTCTGACTATTTAACTGCCACTGTGTTTCAATATTGTGTTGCTTATTCTTTTGTTTAATCATCTAGGAAATAATGTAAGATGGTGTAATCATTATCTTATTGATATTGATTGTGGGTAGTTTGATTGTTTGTGAGATACTAAAGATTGTAATATAGGATAGAATAATATACTGTGGATCAAGTTGTATCAATGAGATTCATTATATACCTAAATAATGCTTATTATGTTCTGTTGTAAGACAGGCCTTTCTAGTAATATAAAACTACCCACAACATTGATATTTGATATAGATTGGGTGTACCACTGTTTGTTCATTAATGAAAAGAATGACCAAGAGTTTTATTGCCCGTTCTTGCTCTTGGTTCTATGTCTTTGCTTTGCGAACTGGGCTCTAAATGTAAATGTAGAATCACGACGTAATCTAAGGATATATCCTTGTGCCAAACTGAATAAATGAAAGTATGATTTGATAGTTGTCTCTTTTATTTATCTAAACTGTCTCTACACTATAGGGAGCTTTCCTGATTCTGACACGCGTCCTTACACCGAGCGCACGCGCACGGGACTGTATGTAGTCATTAAGACTACGGAACGCCATTTGCAACGATCCTGACATACCCCTCTTGCTTCATTCACATCCATCAAGTTTCTCATGCATGCTCTTCTGTTAAGGATACTTCTGACCTGTCCTTTTTTAGCATGTCTCCAATCTGGTCAGAGAACGTCTGCCAAAGTATAGCCTATTGCCGCTTATCGGGATATTTTGTTTGCCAGAGCCTCGTCTGTTGATCGGCAGGTGCACCACTTCCAGGTGAGTTTGGCTTGGGACCCTAAGTTTTTGGTGGGAACCCTATGCACCCTATAATAGCACACCATCATACACTTGTGTTGATTTTCGTATATACTGAAACTTCCATAATGACTTTTACTCCTGTTTTTAGATGGTCATAAAACCTTCATAAACAGAAAAATACAGACAATTTGCGATGCAAAGATTATCCGCGCGCGTCTAGTGGTGAAATCAAGTAGTTGTCTAAGAACGACACTTTGACCGCTTTCAATACAACTTAGCTCCGAGGTTATGGTGGTTATCGCATTGAGAATGATCTGTGAAAGTGTCGTTCTGTTCTTAGGGCCTGTTCACGAGATCGGTCTAAGCGGCGAGCGTCGCGACGGGCGGCGCGGCAGAGCGTCGTGCACGCCACGACCCTACAGTAGCGGTAAACGCAGCGGCAAATGTGGACGTATTTGGGCCGAAGCGAAGGAGTTCCCCATAAATATGGCGATAACCAAAATATCTTTGTGTAACCATACGGTATACCTACAAAATTGTCGACATTGGATCTTCATTTCATACAAGTATTTTATATCAAAGGAATAATGCATATTCGCAATTAATGAGGCGTTTAATAGGTACCTACACAACGTAGATTACGTTAAGTAGGTAGGTAAACCACTTTTTAACTTTCATAGTAGCTGTGTCTGTACCTAAATAGGTACATATGTACATTACACAATGTTTTAATGTTTGCGATTTATATTAAAACCTACCATTATATTCTGTAAAACATTGTTTCATTACATCTCGCAACGTTTTATTAACATTTTTGTATTTATACAGCGGATGTGTTGCTATCCATACACGCACCGTTTTAAAATTTCGACTTTAAATGTCTCCGTATTCATTATCGCCACCAAATATTTAACAAATAGTTTAACCGCCTAGTTCGTCCCTCGCGTAACGCTGTCTGTGCCGCTCGGAGTCGTGGCGTCGGACTCGGTCGCAGTACATTTGTTCCCGCCGCTCGCCGCACCGCGCGCCGCGCCGCTCGCCGCGCAGCCATTCGCGCCAAAAAAAACGCGCGCGTTATCGCTGTGCGCGGCGGCTCGTGGCGTGCTTCGAACGTTTTCATACATTTGATCTTACCGCTCGCCGCCCCGCGCTAAGCTGCCGCTCAGAGCGGCAAGGTCGTGACAGGGCCGTTAGGCAATTTCTAAATTTCGCCGCTAGAGTCGCTATTAGAATCTTAGCATCGCCATTTAGACATTAACCCTTTCAGGACCATAAGGATATGGGACTATATATTATGATAAAAGCTATGCAAAACAGTTAATTATGCATCAATTTAAAATAATTTTAACCTAAAATATACTTAAAGGTTATTTATTTAGATAGTTGGTATTCTTTGGTCAATTTTCAAAAAGACGAGCAAACAGTAGTAAAATTGTGTTGCAGAGTGCACCTTTGCTAGACTAATAAATGGCCTTTATTCACTTTATACCATAACTTATTACTGTAATTTGTATACCTATTGATTAAAAAAAATTTGATTTTCAGTTTCGCCATTTTGTATCTATACCATATTATTATATCACACACACTATTTTAATTTGTCCGTGTGGTGACGGATTAAGAATACGGAATGTATGGGTGTCCCCATATCATTCCATGGGTGTCGTAAGAGCCGACAGAGGGTGCATATTATGCAAAGAACAGCCCTGTAACAGAAGGAAAACTTGATACAAACCCTATACCAACCCGTTTGGCCAGCGTGGTATAGTAGGCCAATTCCTCCTTTCAAAGGAGATGCCTAGTCGAGCAGTGGACTGTTAAAGGCTGATGATGATTTTAATTCAGGTTCAAGACATCACAAATGTTACAGGAAGATAATAATATTATACACTACTAGTACACTGGGACAGTTAACAGTTACAGCAACGTCTTTTAACGCTCCTCTGGTACTACTTTACGAACATCAACCATAATATTATAAGCCAGTTGAATGTGAAACCCTCAGTAAACAGCCTCAATAATAACCGTTACATTGGTGTTAAGCGACGCGTGGAGCGGAAACTTTATAGTTTAGGTCTGTAGTTGTAAGGAAATTTTATTTTTAAACTTAGCTGCAACAAGTCCAAAAACTAAAGCAGACATGTCCTAGCCAAAGATTATTCGAGGTTTGATGTTACTACCAACAGTGTTTACAGATTGTTTGAATAAATTGCAACGTTCTTCATAGTGGAGTATATCATCAACATCGTATGAGCCTTCTCATAAGCACAAGTGAGAGAACCAAGGTTTTAAAAATAATTTACAAAGTAATCTTACCATTTGATTCACCAAAGACTACGCTCCAAATTTACAGTGAACATACCCTGACACCGTAAAGCGAAGCTGTTGACGACTTTGTAATTTGTTAGTGTAATATTATAAGCGGCTCCAGTAGTTTAGTACACTTAAGGGACACTTGATGGGTAGTTTGGATTATGTGTCTAAAATAGTTCTCTATTGTTTCTTAGCTAATATAGTACGTAAATACAATGCGCAGAAATTGTGTACGCAGCTTCTCTGCGAAAGTCTCGTATAATAATATGTTGCTTTCTGAAGAGTTTGTATTTATTACTTTTAGCGATTGATTTATAATATTTATTTGATATTGGGAGCATCGATTTCACTAGTTGCGTGCGATATCAAATTAATACCAACACCTAAAATTTCAACGCAGGCATCAGATTATAATGCCCATGAATCAAATGAATGGTTATATAAATATTATTACTTTATCACGATAGTAGTGTTTATTTAATGAATTTACGATTTGATAACATGATAAAATGCTTTTTATTTATTATATCCTTTGTTGAATCGGCATCTGTGAGAATCATCGGGCAAAAATGTTGAAGTTTACATAATCATTACTTGATCGACTTGATTCTTTATTTCGGGTTAAGTAGGTAAATATTATCTCTTCTAATATAGATGAACGCTAATCTCAAGTACTACAAGTTCGATTTGAAAATATTGTTGTACTCGATTTAAATTTATCGAGATAGGCTAAAAACTATAGAACATCATGCTATAAGTTTCAGGTCCGGAATACTAGACATAAAAATGCGGGTGTAACAGCAGACTCAGCTTAAGTATAGGTACAAATCGCGGCAAATCATTTAGTTTAATAAAATAATTCTGTTATACTATTTACACTATAATATAATAACAATTCACTTCACAATTTAATTTATAGAGAATCTTCGTAACAAGTTCGTATGTACAGTTTATAACAGCCACTTAACCCATGAGAAGGCGCGCCCTAAATAGTAACACGAGCAGGCGCGCGTGAGCAAAACTCTCACGCTACTTCAAATGACGTTTTCTTTGAGATTAATCAAATTTTTACGATAAATTTACACGTTATAATAAATAAGAAGTCTTTATTTAATTAAATAAGTGTTTTATTTATAATGAATTAAAAAACATGCAGTCCTATGTACGAACTAAAAAAATATTGTACTTCGGCCTCTATTTGGCGGTAGGTGTCAAAAAGTCAACATATACGCGAAATTTAAAACATTTAATTTAATTATTTTGAAGCATTTTTAAGAAAAAATATTTGTCTACACTGAGTATTGTAAGTGATAAATACACTGTACTCACATTTGTAGAGGAGTTACATAGCTGTATGTAAACTTAATTCTGAAAGTTACACCACCTGCCAGCACTTCACATTCTCATCAACTTTATTATTGTAAGAAGCACAAGATCACTTGAATCGAGGAATCATAATGTCTGAACTAACGAATATCAAGAACGCGCAGAACAATCTTGAAGATATGTTTAACAAGCGGATGGCGGAACTCGAGGCGCAGCTTCATGGAGGTACAGCAAAGGACACGGTTGCAAAGGTCGCAGAAGAGTTCCGCACCTTCAGGGAGCTCATGTCTGCCATGCTTGGTCTTCTACGGAAGCAAATAACAGAGTGCTCTCAAGCGATCGACGTCATCGAGACCAGGCACAGACGCAAAGCACCGTTATTTCTGGGTGTGCCTGAGGTAGAAAAGGAGGACTGTAGGACTTCTGTGACAAGAATTCTTCAAAACATGGAGCTTCCTAGTACCACCACAGATAACATCAGTGTCTGCCACAGAATTGGTCCTCCCAGCGAAGGCCATCATCGTCCAATCCTGGTTTGGTTTTCTGCAATGGATCAGAGGGCTGCAGTCTGGAGAGCTAAGACCCGGCCAAAGGGTACTTCAGTGTCCGTAAAGGAATTTCTGACAAAGCCCAGACAGACGATCTTTGGTAAGGCTCGGCTGCATTTTGGGATGCGAGCGTGTTGAACCCAGGACGGTGTCATCGTTGTGAAAGCGTCGGATGGCACTCGTCATAAGATATCCACCACCGAGGAGTTGAACTGTTTGCTGCAGAAATATCCAAAGCGAGTTGAAGCGGCAACCGTGGGGAAGAATGGCGCCGGAACTGCGGCTACGTCGAACGCAACTTCCAAAACGCGTAAATAATATCATTCTTCATATTATTTCTGTTTTCTTTTTGTCTGTCACTTCTCTATTTATTACTTAATTAGCGAGTATTATTGTTTTCATTTCTAGCTTTTATTTTTGTTTTGTTATAGTGTTTGACATATTGGTGACAGTTAGATGTCATATTTGTTGTAAACTACGTTCGGAAACTGTGTATGTTCTCTTCTTAGTGCTGCGTTTAGTTTTTACTTTTATTGTTTGTGTATGCTGGCGGGTGGTGCAGAGAGGACTGTGTTGCTCATAGTATATTCACTCTTTTTTTCAGTACATATTATATTTATCAGTATTTATATTTATATATTCATTATATTATTTAATGAATATATAAATATATGGATTTAGATACATATTTGTCGGCCAATGAGTCAGCTACTTCATCGGATAATGAAAGTTTCTGCTCGGCTGATGGTACGTTGAGCAAATGCCTTCAAAAGTCATTTGGACATCAATTATTTTTTAACGTGTGTCAATGCACAAAGCATTCCGAGCCATTACAGTGACTTGCTGGAAGCTTTTTCAGGTTCAAATGTGCATGCCATCTTGGTTTCGGAGAGTTGGCTAAAACCAGTTCTCCCTTCTACTTCGTACTCTTTGCCTGGCTACATCCTTATTCGTAATGATAGAGTCGGTAAGAGAGGAGGTGGTGTTGCAATATACCTCCGCAGTACCTGCCCGTTTAAAATCTTAGCGTCTTCCTCACCTACCTCTTCATCTGCGGAATACTTATTTATTGAGATTAACGCCAAGGGCGCTAGAGTTGTTCTTGGCGTTGTCTATTGTCCCCCTAGTGCCGATTATTTCTCCAGTCTCGAGCCGATTCTGGAATCTTTAGGGTCTCAGTATGCTCATCATATTGTCATGGGCGATTGCAATACCGACCACCTTTCCCGTAATTCCTGTCGTTCCCGTAAGCTACTCGACATCGTTCAGTCAGCCAGCCTCCATGTATTACCGTTACAAGCTACTCACCACAACGATAATGGTGAGGACACCTGGCTTGACTTAATGCTTACATCCTCTCCTTCATTAGTCACATCCTATGGCCAACTGCCTGCTCCTGGATTCTCCCGTCACGACCTTATTTTCCTGTCTTACCGTCTGAAACTTCCCAAATCCCCGCCCAAAGTTCTGCACATGCGTTGTTTCGGTCGTATGGATGTGGATAAACTGAAGCAAGATGCTTCAAGGTTAAATTGGGACAGATTGGTATCCACCTCCACGGTGGACGAAAAAGTGGATATTTTCAACGCAGTAGTCTGTGAACTTTACGACGTCCATGCCCCCGTGAAACGGGTGAAACTGAAGCGTCCACCAGCACCCTGGATTATAACGGGTGTTCGGATGGCTATGCGACGAAGAAACCGAGAGTTTAGGAAGTATAAAAGGGGCCGATGTGTAGAAAATTGGGTGCGTTTTAAGTCTGCAAGAAATCGGTGCAACCAGATGGTGCGCAATGCCAAACGCCAACATATTCTTAATAAGGTTATATAGCGGGTCTTACTCGCGATAAATCTTATATTTAAGGCATAAATACCTCGGTTTTTTCCCAACGTTTCGACTGACTTGCTTCAGCCATGGTCGCGGCGGGACTGGTGAGCTCAGCGCCGTCCTTATGTTGTGCGGGTTTTGGCACCTACCCTCACTGGATTTTTATTTTTGTTTTTAACTACACTGTCGGTACCTCGACACACTACACTAATGACGTCTATACACTGTTGAGCTGTATCATTACGGCGGTGTTTACACTTATTGATGACTGGATTCCAAGTTGTTGATAATCTAAATCCATCCTCCCGGTTGAAATTCTTGTGTTTTTTGATTTCAACCGCTTCACGCACTATCCTGGAGTAATAGTGACGTTCGGTGGACAAGACCTGTGGTTGATGTAGTTCTATCCAGTGGTTTGGTCCAGATTCCAATAAATGTTCAGCTATAGCGGACTTATTTACTTGTCGATTTTTCACAGCTGCGATATGTTCCTTGACCCTTTCCGCAATTGTTCGCTTGGTCTGTCCGATATAGGAGCTACCACAACTGCAATCGACCTTGTAGACGCCAGGTGTCTGAAAAGGAATGACATCCTTTGGGCTGCGCAGATTGTGTGCTATCTTGGAAAGCGGACTATATACAGTCTTAATGGAGTATTTCTTTAGTACTGTTCCAACTTTGTCCGTTACTCCTTTTAGGTAAGGCATGTAAGCCGGCACCCTGCTCACCTCAGGTTTACGGTCCCTCCTCTTCAGACGGTGTATCTCATTCTTGTATCCGTCACGTCTAAGTACCTCCTGAACATGTGAGAGCTCACTGTTTAAGTGTTCAGGGTCACAGAGGTCATACGCCCTGTTCACTAGGGACGTCACAACGGATGCCAAGTGTCGCGGGTGATGATGCGAAAACGCGTTGAGGTACCTGTCAGTGTGTGTCGGTTTTCTGTATACAGTGTGTGCCAGGGTACCATTGTCTTTAACTGTCACTTTTACGTCAAGAAAGGACAACGCTCTATATAGGTATCGAACGATACCTTTCCCTCCCTGTGACGCAAGGCCTATATAATACCTTTGCCCAAAATCCAAAGTTCCACCCTCCCTGAACACTTCCGTCCCATTTCTATCCTACCCTTTATTTCTAAAGTGCTAGAGGGCTGTGCGCACAAGCAACTGTCTCATTTTATCCAACACAACAAGTTGTTGAGTCCTCTACAATCAGGCTTCAGGCCTGGTCATAGCACAACTTCTGCCCTCCTAAAAGTGACTGGCGATATTCGTGAAGGCATGGAAAACACCAAAATCACTGTCCTGGTGTTAATAGATTTTTCAAATGCCTTCAATACCGTCAGTCACGATATCCTGTTATCTATCCTCTCCCACCTCAAGGTCTCGGCTGGAGCTTTGGATTGGTTCTCAAATTATCTTCGAGGTCGCCAGCAGTCGATCCACGTTAACGAGTTATCATCGAGATGGTTTGATACTACTGCGGACGTTCCTCAAGGCGGCATTATTTCTCCTCTTTTATTTTCTATTTTTATAAATCTCCTAAATCGAAATCTTCAGTGCGCTTATCATTTGTATGCCGGTGACTTGCAGATTTACTCCCAAATAAGTGTGGAACACGTCAATGAGGCGATCGACAAAATCAACAGGGATTTGACTGCTATATTGTCCTGGTGTCAGAAGTTTGGGCTAACCGTAAACCCTGGCAAGACCCAAACTATCATTGTGGGTAGTCAATGGTTGTTAAAACGACTAGACTTATCATCCCTGCCGCCTATAACCTTTAATGGGACCACCATCAATTTGAATCCTGCTGTCAAAAACCTTGGGCTACACATAGATATGACGCTGAATTGGCAAGTTCAGGTAACCCAGGTAAGTCAAAAGGTCACCGGTACGCTGCGTGCTCTCTACCGCCTCTGGAAGATTTTACCACCTGAGATTAAGACAATGCTTGTGCAGACTTTGATTTTCCCCCTCATCGACTATGGTGATGTATGTCACTTTGACCTGAATGCAGATCTCCTTGATAAACTTGACCGTCTTCTAAATAACGGCATTCGATTCATTTTCAACCTTCGCAAGTATGACCATGTGTCTACTTATCGTTCTCAATTAAAGTGGCTTCCCATACGTCAACGCCGTAGTCTGCGTGTTCTCACTACCCTCTATACTATTCTTACATCTTCAACTTCTCCCCAGTATTTATCTTCCTATTTTCAATACTTATGCTGTAACCATGAACGAAACCTCCGTTCATCCAATAATCTTCTACTCACTGTACCCTCTCATAACTCTAACTTTCTTCATTTCTCTTTTACTGTCCAATCTATTCTTCTCTGGAATGCCCTCCCTCTTGAAATCAGGATGGCTAAGACTAAAATTACTTTCAAGTTCAAGGTGAAGGAACTTCTATTGGCTGAGTCGGCGATTGTGTCCTAAGTCGTTTAAATTTCATATGTGTTTAATATGTATATATATACCTTATGTAGGTGTATATATTTATGTATGTATTTATATATTCATGTGTGTATGTATGTAGGTAGTTTTATAATACATCTATATTATGTATGTTTATTTGTAACTTATGTGTATATATATATTTATATGTATCTTTAGATCTACAATATTTGTGTTATTTCAAATTCATTTTCATTATATTACACCTACTTCTTTTCTCTCTGAACCACTCTAAGGTAGACTGGGAGATAATGCCCATGACATTTAGTCCGCCTGTATACGCTGTGTATATAAAGTTTAAATAAATAAATAAAATATTTGACTAACTTTACATAAAAAAACAAAAAAAAAATACAAAAGCGCAATAAAAGGGAATGATGTAATTTTCCATGAGATCTTGAGTTATGTGTCCTTCATACCAAATATGGCACATAAAATTAACATGCTCAGTGAACACTGATATACTGATCAAAATGCATGTGTTTTGCTTGCTTTTTATAAATGCATTTTGCTAATGTGGCATGCCACACTTCCAATAAAGTGTGGCATTTTGCGTCAAAGTGTTATTTTGCGAATGTAGGATTGTGCGCCTAATCCTACTGGTATCTACTAGTGATACAACAATTGATTTGCATAGCTCCTATGCATATTTTGATTCTCTACATGTAATTTCTTAGGAGTTGGCTCAAATAAGACAGTGTAAGATTTATTTTTTTAACTTCTATAATATTTTCAGTTATAAAATTATGCACATAAAAATACACTCATTGGGAACTTTTATCTGTATATATAAAATCCTTTCGCTACTGACTGACTGACAGACAAGCTACAGCCAAAACTACTGAGCGCAAGAAGCTGAAATTTGGCATACTGTTCCTTGGAGACCATGGGGTGCACTAAGAAGGGATTTCCCAACACTCCCTCGGGATCCGGTAGGAACAGTTAATTTACGGGCGTAGCTGCGGACATCCTTTAGTTTGATATAAGTTTTAAGATTTTACAACACTTGGGATGCAACCACCCTTTGTCTTTTGAGGGGCTTGCCGATCACTCATTGTAGAAATTGTTTACTATAAGAAACAAACAAAATATTTAAATAATACATCCACTAAGTTAATCAATAAATGTGCACAATAAGTACGAACAAACAATTAAACAAATTTTGTTACTAAGAAAAAAATACTTACACGAACGGGCGCGCGATGAGCAAAATGCCGCGCTTCACGAGGCACCGCACTCAAACCCATCACCACCCAGTCACGGTGGCAATGACTGGCGCGAGTGTTGCGTCAGGGGAAAGGGGATTAAATTTTGGGAAGGTACTGTAAAGCTTGTAGTGCCGTAGTATGGCTATAGTGGAAATTTTCAGCAATCAATTTAAGCGTGAGCAAAATGCTCATAGCGCGCCTTCTCACGGGTTAATGTACTACTTTATAAAGTTTAATGAGAGCATGTTAAATGATAACATAGCTTATAATTTTATAACATGCCATTATCTGGATACGAAAATGTAGTTGCTGGGAATCATGTGAAAAAGAAATATCGAAGAAAATTATACTCCATCATCCACAAACCTCGCCAGGACTCATCAATTTGGGCGTCGAACCTTAAAAACATCCAAATAACGGATACAAATTGGCTTTGAATAAATATTTGTGGATCACACGAAGCGTTGTTCCGTATAGAATAGGATCCCCAGATACGCGACGCCTTCCTTCATAGTGGTGAGCAAACCATTGAAATCAATGTCTACGACATATTATCGTAGACACGTTACTAATAGTAATTAGTAACACAACCCTTCACATCACTACAATCGTGTCACAACACTACGGCACCTGCGCACCGCCGCCGCGCGCGGCGTCATCATCGGTCAGCTATCAGAAGCCCAACGAATCAAACGTTCAAATCTATCGCCTGCGCTGAATTGTCGGGCAATCACATTTGTTACGAACCAGATTTACATAATTATATTAATTATTACAGTCCACTGAAGAATACCATCTTTTATTAATAACTGGCTCCGACAACCAGGTTATATTCTGGACACTAAATCTAAAAATCTCGATTTTATATTTCAATTGTAATCGTCTTATAGAAAAGAACCAGGTTGACACCTTAATATTTACTTGGAAATATAGTAAAATGAAATAGGTTTTGCTTATTGCTTATAATAATGTTATTATAAACAATTATCAAAGCATGATCTAAATGACATGTTTAGTTTATTTATATATATATATATACCCGATACCCGTGATTATATATCTTTATCATGTAAAAACACATTATAATTATTTATTTAGTTATAATTATCAATAAGTAAGACATTTTCTATAATCATTGTTTTAGCCTTAGAAAATACCTCTGCCTCTATCTTTAGCTATTAATGTTATGCACATCTTTTCCGCTAGGAGCTTATAAAAGTAAAACGAATAATAGAATTTTCGTAGATGTGATCAATCCATAAAACATCCTCTCAAACGTCAACATCTAAGGATAGGTCATTTGATACTGACAATATTCAGCCCTTCTTTATTTAATTTATTGAGAGAAGTATTTGTCTTGGTAAAATGTTTTTTGCATCTATTTCGTTCTAAAAATCGTTTTTCCTTATTTACCTTAAAACAATAGTTAAAAAAAGCATATTTGTATAAATTTCATACATCAACAGCGTTATGATACGGGTACATTATTTTTGCTTTAATCAATTAATACTCCTTTCTTTAATGGGATAAAATTGTATATACTTTTAACATACGATTTTCTTTTTCAGGTGGACAATTAGGCATACTGATCCAACTGATAGTATCAGGATTCCTGGCTTCATCTTGGAGTTGGCAAGCCATTTTCAATGCCAACTAATCAACCTTAATAAAATAGCTTTTTTTTGCCGTTCAATCGTTTATTCATATTTTTTTAGATCTTATTAAGGTTATATCAAATGATAACGATATTCATTTTCAATCAAATTCTTTATGATCTCAATCTTGTTATATGTTAAAATGTTTATTTCATTTTCTTTAACTATCTGACGACTGGGATCTTAATAAGCTTCTTTAAATATATGATGGATGAAAAATGTAAAAGGAAAATTGCTAAGTACCTACCTAATAAATAAATATGTTTTTGAACAAATATAATACTTTCATCGGTTATATCGAATAAGTATTTTATTGTTACTGAAACCACATAGAAATAAGATATTATTAATCTGTATAATATATAAAATACTTGCGTTACAGACTGATTGACAGACACGCTACAGCCGAAGCTACTGGGCGTAAGTAAGTGAAATTCAGCATGTATGTTCCTTGAGGAGTGTAGGGGAGCACTTCTTCTTCTTCTTCTTCTGTCGCGACCTTATCCCATTTACTTGGGGTCGGCCCTCCTTATCCTTTTCCTCCATAGTGTACGGTCTTGAGCAGTGCTTGCGTCTATTTTAGCTTCTTTCAGGTCATTTTCGACCGTCGTTAACCAAGTGGCGGGTGGTCTTCCGCGTCCGCGTTTCGTCGTTGGCATATTTAGGGCAAGCTTGACCATGTGGTCATCGGGTTTCCTCTGGATGTGACCATACCATCGCAGGCGATTTTCTTTCACTTTGTCAGCGATAGGGACCACTTTGAAGCTGCCTCTTATGTACTCGTTAACATAAGAGGCAGCGTTTTGATTCCTTCCCTAAGGGGTAAAGCATGTTGTCTGGTATTGTTGCATGTATTAACTCTTAACTTTGTGTGTTGGTTCCTCAGATTAGATTTGATAATTCTTTATTGTACACCACAAGTAACATTACAAAGTTAGAAGAGAGAAATCAGTTTACATTAACCCTTTATGGAGCAAGGAGGTGCAGAGATGGTTGAATAAAAAAAGAAATAAACTAAATTAGTATTTTTTATACTTTAAACAGAATTTAAAACAAAAAATAATTTTCAGTAACGCTTTTTCGAGTTTTCAGGTTGTGCTTTTTAGATACAAAGACATGATTGAACAAAACAAGTTATTGCGAACTTCGTATCTAAAAATACACAAAATGACTTTCGGGCTTATAAACTAAAAACATTAATTAGCTTTAGGCAATAAAAAATGTTAATTCAAATAGGCAGTTCTGTGAGATCAGAGGGTTAAAAATAAATAAAATAAATTTATTTAGCCATTGTAGACTATTTCGTATGAAATTCATGAAAATTGTTAGGTTTTTTCGTGAGACATAGCCTCGTATCATATTTCAGACAAGTTGTTACTGTCTGACCCGTTTTGCAGTTCCTGTTTCGACCATTCTTTACAACAATAGGGATATGGCCATCAGTGCGAATATCCTGCGATATTTGTTGCCACACGCAGTACACATTTTCCTGTTGGTCCGAAATATTCATTTTCAGTTTCTGTAAAACTCACGTTATCAAAGTTTGTTTCACCATCATCAGATCAGCCGAAATACGTCCAATGCTGGACATAAGACCGATCCTGAACCACACGTATCCATCCGCTACCTGCGATCCCAACAAGATCGTCAGTCCACCTTGCGAGAGGCCTGCCTCTGCTATCCGCCACTACAACGGCCATCGGTTCTTCTGGCTTTTGTTTCACCAGTGTAAAGGGGAAAAAGTCATAAACTATGCCAGATGCTTTTGCTCGTCTAAAACTTAAACCCCTAAGGATGAGGCTTATTTTAAATGTACTGCCTTCTCGATCCTGCTCTTGTCCCTTTGTACAGGACCATCATCTCGTCATCAACTTATTTTGGGCTCAATTTGCTAACAATTATTTACAGTCTACACTTATTTCCCTGTCTACCGACCACATAAACTTTGTGTGATCCACTTTTCATTTTTTTGTACGTTGAACTTTAACATCACAAGTCTGTAGTTGCATTAGGGCTTCTTGTCTTGTGCTTGATGATGGTTCTGTACTATGGTTTGGTTTTAAGTTTCTGGTATGCGTGACCGCAGTAGTCTGGATGCAATAGGTATCAGAGGACTTGAAATACTGAATATTGTATTTGGCGTACTTGGCGACTGTAAAGTTTTTATGAGGGTGCAGAATTGACTGACACAAGAGAACGTGAAGATGGGATCGTAACACTCACGGCTGATGCATCGCGTAACCATAAATATGCCTTTGGAGCTTGTATTTGTTATTGTAAACAGTAAACAGTCATCTTCGCTATCCGATTGTTGAAAAATATCCTTCATCTCGTTGGGGATATTGGGAGCACCTGAAGAAAGTCTAAATCTAAGTCAGAAGCGTCAAAACCTGAGTCAGCTAGTGGCATCAGAGCCAAGATTCTTGACACCTTCGAACTTCGTTTTATTTTCGATAAAAAAGTTAAGTATCGTTGTATCTTTTTGGACACAAACAAATAATTTGCTAATCACTAAGAAAGACGCCCAGTATCTATTTAGATACATAAGTAATAAACACGATGTATAGGGGTAAGTCGCAATGTATCTATTTAGATACAAATACTTTTTTCCTTCATAATACGTAAAATAACTAAATTTTGTAATTAAATATGTATACTTGTAATAATTTGATGCTTTTCGAATAATATGACACAAGAATATATGCGGTATACCCACTTATACTACAACTTTTAACAAAATTTTAATATACGTCCACCATTACTCAGTTTCACCGCGGACCGTTTAAGTTTGTGCTGTGATTGAAAAGAAAGAGATATTAGCCGTGGCGTGACGTATTGCGTTTTCGTTCTTTCGTACGTTGATAACTTGTACGGAAAGAGGAAAACGTTCGCGTGACTTTCGGATTTTGTGCTATATCCGTTTAAATGTGTTGTGCATATTTAGACACAAAAATGCTTAAAGGGTTAAGAAACATTTTTCAGAAATTCTTTCGCTAAGGGTTACTCTCTTAAAAAGCAGTCGAAATGTGTTCGAAACCTTTGTATTCCTTCAAGAGATTAACTTCAAACTTTGCATAATTGTTCCTCAAATGACGTTAGCGAATTCACCCCTAGGATTGGACCTCAAAAAAGGGTCCTTATTTTTATGTTTTTTTATATTATATTATAGAAATGTCGTTGTAAGTTTGTTTAAAAATAAAAAATAAGATTCATCAAATTTGTTTGAGAATTTATATTGCTATCCAAGAGGCGCAATAGCTTATACAAAACATTTTGTCGAATCGAAATTCACGCGTGCGAAGCAGCGGGCAAAAGCTAGTATAAAATAATAATTAAATACTTAATACGACAGGTATTTTATTTAGATTTCTTGTGCACTTTATAATTGTGGGTTTTAGTTACAATTGCCAACCCGGGAAAAGACTTTTTAGATTTATAATAAGAAATAATGTGTCACCGCTTCTGAAAACGGTTCGGTTATGTGACTGCTGCAAAATAACCTTAATAGTAATCCACGCAAAAGTTTTTATTATTGTACAATACTTCTATATGGACTTCACGTTTTGATTACAGAGATACCCAACTGAAGGCTGAAGATTTTGACCTCATTGCCCTTCTGGGCGGTAATTGCGGCATATTGTGGACAAATCTGGGGTTTCTTCACACTTATGAATGAGATCCCTACATACATGTCCAAATTTCTTAAGGTAGAACTCAAGAGTGTAAGTAATATTTTAAATTAGAAATAAGAATATTTTTTAGTATTTTGTACACATCATAAAGATCCACCAAAGCTAGGTAGACAGGTACTAACATAGGGCCATGCCACTCTGTAACGCCGCGGCAACAGCGTTCTCTCGACACAGATGCAGCGCGGCACTCTTTTTATTAATGCGGTAACGGTGAGTCCGCAGACAGCCTGTGGTCGACTTTTTACATGGACGTTATGAAATATTTAATACGAGGTATTACAATAGGGTATTTGACTAAAAAAATCGAATTAGTCCGTCAGTTAGATTATCGAAAAATATTGGATACGTATTTTTTGTTTTATCAAATCAGTAAAAAATTACGAAGATAAACCGCATCAAAGATGGAGAAACGTCTAAGAGTGGGGGCTTGTAACGTCACTTGCCAGTAAAAAGTGTACTGGCAAGTGACGTCACACGAGTTTTCAGCGAAGTTTGTAGTCTTCATTTTTTGTTTACGTGACTAAAGAAAATATACGTGTCCAATATTTTTCGATAATCTAACTGACGGACTAATTAGATTTTTTTAGTCAAATACCCTATTGTAGTAAAACTCCAGTTGTATTCCAATACAATTTATATTTCGGACACACTGTACAGATATTATAATATTTCCTAAGAGCCACCGTCCGTTCAGTACCGTCGCCCGGAATGGAATGCCCGCTCTCGCCAACCGCCATTTTGAATTATTTCGATAGTGATGTGACTCGGACGAGTCAATCGACTACAAATTATTAAATTCCAATCGATATTAATTTTAATAAAAATCATCACTCGTCCATCCTGACCTCGTGTATGTCCCCATATATGCAATCAAGCAAACTTAACATAAACCTTACACTCGGCGAGAGGGGGCACGTACAATCACATTAAAGAATCCTGTAAACCCATCCAATTCTCACCAATACATTTTATAAACCGCTTATAAAAGCTTACAATCCTGGTCAACCCATCCAATTCTGACCAATACATACATACATACATACATATCGTCACGCCTTTTATCCCCGAAGGGGTAGGCAGAGGTGTATTTCTACACCCACTTTTCGCCAAATATACTTTAGTCCCACGTAACAAGGGGCGAGCCTATTGCCGTACCGGGCACATTTCCAGACTCCGTGCTGCTACTGAGAACTTCGTGACAGAAAAACCCAATAACACTGCCCGACCCAGGAATCGAACCCGGGACCTCCCGATCCCACGCGCACATTTATGCCGCGAGACCAACGAGGCAGTCGTATAGGGTTTGATGTCGAGTTTTCTGACCAATACATTTTATAAATCGCTTATAAAAGCTTACAATCCTGATCAACCCATCAATTCTGACCAATACATTTTATAAATCGCGTATAAAAGCTTACAATCCTGGTCAACCCATCAATTCTGACCAATACATTTTATAAATCGCTTATAAAAGCTTACAATCCTGGTCAACCCATTAATTCTGACCAATACATTTTATAAATCGCTTATAAAAGCTTACAATCCTGGTCAACCCATCCAATTCTGACCAATACATTTTATAAATCGCTTGTAAAAGCTTACAATCCTGGTCAACCCATCCAATTCTGACCAATACATTTTATAAATCGCTTATAAAAGCTTAGACATGTTATAAATGCAATGCTTGCTAACCCATCCAATTCTAGCAAGATTGACATTTACCAACAATACCTACGTGTTATAAATGCAATGCTTGCTAACCCATCCAATTCTAGCAAGATTGACATTTACCAACAATACCTACATGTTATAAATGCCATTTACCAACAATCCCATGTTATAAATGACATTTACCAACAATACCTACGTGTTATAAATGCAATGCTTGCTAACCCATCCAATTCTAGCAAGATTGACATTTACCAACAATACCTACGTGTTATAAATGCAATGCTTGCTAACCCATCCAATTCTAGCAAGATTGACATTTACCAACAATACCTACGTGTTATAAATGCAATGCTTGCTAACCCATCCAATTCTAGCAAGATTGACATTTACCAACAATACCTACATGCTATAAATGCCATTTACCAACAATCCCATGTTATAAATGACATTTACCAACTATACCTACGTGTTATAAATGCAATACTTGCTAATCCATCCAATTCTAGTAAGATTGACATTTACCAACAATACCTATGTGTTATAAATGCAATGCTTGCTAACCCATCCAATTCTAGCAAGATTGACATTTACCAACAATACCTACATGTTATAAATGCCATTTACCAACAATCCCATGTTATAAATGACATTTACCAACAATACCTACGTGTTATAAATGCAATGCTTGCTAACCCATCCAATTCTAGCAAGATTGACATTTACCAACAATACCTACGTGTTATAAATGCAATGCTTGCTAACCCATCCAATTCTAGCAAGATTGACATTTACCAACAATACCTACATGTTATAAATGCCATTTACCAACAATCCCATGTTATAAATGACATTTACCAACTATACCTACGTGTTATAAATGCAATACTTGCTAATCCATCCAATTCTAGTAAGATTGACATTTACCAACAATACCTATGTGTTATAAATGCAATGCTTGCTAACCCATCCAATTCTAGCAAGATTGACATTTACCAACAATACCTACATGTTATAAATGCCATTTACCAACAATCCCATGTTATAAATGACATTTACCAACAATCCCTACGTGGTATAAATGCAATGCTTGCTAACCCATCCAATTCTAGCAAGATTGACATTTACCAACAATACCAACAACATGCAGTTCCTGCTAACCCATCCAATTCTAGCAGGAACTGCTACACTGCTTATAATAGCTTATAATTCTGGTCAACCCATCCAATTCTGACCAGAATTTTCACATAACAAAATAGACCTTTAATAAATAAAATCATGGCTATATTAACAATTGTATCGTAATTTAGTTAATACGGTTTTACAACCAACAGTGCAATATATCAGCTCATACAATAGTTAGCGCAACATGTGTAAAACACCACTATTACTAACCATTTAATTTTTAGCACAAGTTAACAACATATTATTATCATAGCGACATAATATACACAAGGAATTAATATAAATTAGAATGATAGGCTGTTTTATCACTGCTACAAAAATAAGCCTGTAACAATACAGCTCTGGACTGTACCATTAATACCTAGGTACATTAATATTATTTTAAATTAATAATTTTTAGGAGGGGGGTGAAGTTACTCGCGTCAGTAGGAACTACCATCCTTTCCTAGACCCACCCTACACGTGCCCCCAAAAAAATAACCGTTATCCGGTCAAATGGGCTATCGGCTATTCACCCCAAAGGACAATAAAAGCTACCGCTTAGTCATTAAAAACCTCCACCATAGACAACAACCACCAAAGATTGTGAACTACAACAGAGATCCCATGCAGGTGTGGTAGCCGCCGAGACCGTAACGCAGTCAAAATCTACACCAGCTCCTGATAACACCACTGATATTACTGACAATCAACGAAATTTGACTCTTGAAAGCATACTCATAAAACAAAGTGAGACGATCGATCTCCTAATTCAACAAATGTGCTCCATGTTGGACCGTATCACAACTCTCATTATAGAACAACAAATTACTTCTCTAAACCTTGCTACGTGGAACATTAATTGCCTTGCACCTAAATCTCATGAACTTGAAGCATTCCTCCACTCCAACAAACTTGCATGCATGCCTTATATCCGAAGCACATACAAACAATCGAATCTAAGCCGAATTTGCATCACCGGATATAGCGTGTATTTTACCTGCCACCCGAATGGCGGAGCTCATGCTGGTTCTGCGATTGTTATTAAACATAGCATAAAACACTGCCTACCGCAGCCGTACGCGACTAATCACCTACAAGCTACCACAGTGCGCATAGAAGACTGCTACGGTCATATGAACTTCTCAGCCATATATTGCCCACCGCGACATTGCATAAAAGAAGTCATGTTCACAGAATATTTCCAGTCTCTGGGGAATCGCTTCATAGCTGGTGGGGTCTGGAATGCTAAGCACACCTACTGGGGATCACGAGTAACCGTTACAAGAGGTCGAGAACTAAAAAGGAGCGTCGATTCCAATCGACTTATACTATTATCTACTGGTGAACCGACATACTGGCCCACAGACGGCAACAAGATATCAGATTTGTTGGACTTTTATATCACCAAAAATATTCAACCCCTTTATGTTCACATAGTATCAAGCCTCGACGTCTCCTCGGACCATAGTCTAGTGATGCTGATGATAAGCACAACAATCACTTACTGTGTACTCTATAATGAGAACCTGTAAAATGCAAAAACAGACTAGGGTAATTTTCGTGAATTTCTGGAATCCAATATAATTCTTAAACTTCCACTGAAGAATCCCGAAAACATTGACCACGCGTGCCCATACATCACCAACCTGATACAAGTAGCGGCTTGGAAAAATACTCCCACTCTAGAAACACCCAATCGTAGAAAACTATTTCCAGTTGATATCCGCAGCAAGATGTCTGAAAAGCGCAGACTTCGCAGAGTGTGGCAACATTCACGCAATAGAGAAGACAAAACACGACTCAACCGGGTGATCACTGAACTAAGGACTGCTCTCGCACAGGTTGCAAATGCATAGAGTCTACTAAAAGATAAGACAGTCTCGAAAATAAGGAGTACTGCTCAGCAGCATTTCTCGATGTCCAACATGCTTTCGATCGGGTTTGGAACAAAAGCCTATTGTGCAAAATAAAGAGGACCCTGCCCCACACGTTCTACCTTCTTTTGGCATCATATTTAAAGGATAGAACCCTCCAAGTCAAGCAACGCGGCTCCAGATCCCCGCCGCACACTTGCGATTCAGGAGCGCCTCAAGGCTCGGTCCTTGGCCCAGATATGTATAACATATTTACTCACGACCTACTGCAAGCCCCCAAATGTAATTATTGCGACGCCTGTGGATGACGCTGCATTTCTGACATCTAGTAGTGACCCAGATGAAGCCAGGGGGCCCTTACAAATCCAACCAGACCGTATGACCTGGAAGGAGCATGTAAAACATAAACGGAACGAAGTCAACTTTCGTTTAAAAAAAAAACCTATTGTGGTTACTCGGTAAACAATCCGCTCCGTCCCTGAGTAACAAACCCAGAGTCTACAGCTCAGTTATAAAACCCATATGGACTTATGGATTCCAACTGTGGTCCTCAGCCTGCAAATCAAACATCCAATGCCTCCAGAGCCCAAAATAACATCCTCAGGACTACAAGTGGCGCCGCCCGGCCCACTCGCAACTCTGAGATCCATGAGTACTTGGAGACGAAAACTTCTGGAGGGGTCATGAGGCAGCTCTTTGTCGTCCCGTTCAAGACGGCATCGCTGCTCACCTCGGCTGTCCTTTCGAAAAGACCGCATCTCATCCTGTCTCAATGATGTCGGTCTATGCGACGATAACGGCATCGTCATCAAGTCAGAGAAAACCAAACTGCTAATAACACACTATACATATTTGCGACCATCAGTAGAACCAGTATTGTATACACACAACCATTCAAGCTTTCATAATTTATCAAACCGTCAATGTAAACCTATTGAAAAAGTAAACTGTTTTAAATACTTAGGCATGAAAATAGATGAACATTTTTCATGGTCCCATCATTTAGATTACCTTTGTGACAAACAGAGTATTCATCATACAATTTAAAACAGATGTAAAACAGAGTATTACTTGGAAAATTCTATCATTTAAGCTTTAAAGTACCTAAAGGAACATTGAAATCCTTATATAAGTCACTCTAGGAGTCTATTCTCGGTATGCTTTAGATTGCCATGGTCTTACATTCAAAACATATATAAATAAATTAGAATCAATCCAAACAAAGTTTCTTAAACTTCTTGTCAATAATAAAACTAGAAATCAGCATAAAAATGTCTACACAAAATTATTTAAAATTTGTAAAATACTACCAATTTCCCTAAAACATAAATACTTATTGGCTGTAAACAACCATGGCAGTCTTGGGCATAACTTGGAACCAGTTACAAATAATTATAACACCCGATCGATGGCCTCTGGCAAATATATTGTACCAAGAGTGTTTAATTATTACGGTGGTAGAACTTTAAAAACGTTTGCCATATCCGCCAAACAATGTCCCAGAGGACATAAGGAACGAAAATGATGAAACTATACTTAAAAGGAGACTTAAGCAATATTACTTAGATAAGTGCTAGAATTTAAGAGTGAATTTAGCTATAAGTAGTTATTGTAATTTTATCTATGTAAACGTTCCAATTTACTGTACGGAGACTGGATCCCACAGTCAAACCGATGACACGGTTTTGTGGGACACTGCACTATTTCTGCATGAACGTGTGAATGACAAATAATTAAATAAATAACAAATATGCGACGCATTACGGTCGCCGCGACGAGAGCCCGTTCGGGAACCCGGTCGATGACGACTCCGTTGCAGCCGATTTCCTCTTCCAAGCGCCCGACTCCGTCTCGTTACTCTCGTTATCTCTCCGACCCAGGATCCCGGACGCTCCGGCCGCAGACGCCGCGATGAGCAGGGCCACGGCTCCGATAGCGAGTGCGACCTCCACAGTCCACCTCGCTGCGCAGTCGACTCCCGCCCAGCTCCTTCGCCATCGCGTCCCGATCCACCGGGCTCCGGCGTCTCCAGGCGTCAGCTTGGTCCATTCCCGCCTCGCTCCATTTTCTTTAACTCAGAGACGAAAAGTTCGGTTTGAATTTGTATTTTTAAATAGACGGTAATTTTTTTTTTTTTTGAAAAAAATCGTCTATCTCGAAAACGGTGCGCGTTAGCGCAAAAATAATGAAAAATTCATACCCCTTTATAAAACCCCGGAGCATATTTCTTAGAACCCTTTTCTGACCTTAACATGACCTTGACCCTGGTCCTCCGAACCACTACCAATGATACACTTTATTTAATAATTAAAATAGACGGTCTTGGAGCTTTCTCCTCAAGACCATGGTTGCACCTTAATGTGACCTTGACCATACGTTCACGGCACAAGCTAAACATAATCAAGTAGTATTCTTTTCGTAATTATCCGTTACATACATACACAGTCTCCCTTCTATATCCTCGAAGAGCTAGGCAGAGATATTGCTATACTCACTTTTGACCAGACCAAAGAAATCCCAACAATACATTGCCCGATCCGGACATCGAACCCGGGATATGTCCCACGAGAAAATTTATGCCGCGAGACCAACGAGACAGTAATAATCCGTTAGACAATTATTACACTATGAAGAGGGTAATTTTAAATTTGTTAGCGTTGTTACATTGTACGCTGGTAACTAGTTTTCTATTCCAATATATATCTAACAAAAGTTCAAAACTAGGACGAATACAAAATACCCTCATACGCGCACACGTAAAATCATAATTTGAACTAAAACGAATATAAATTAATGTGAGCATGTACCACTTCTGATTTGTAGTAAAACTCCAGTTGTATTCCAATACAATTTATATTTCGGACACACCTTTACACTGTACAGATATTATAATATTTCCTAAGAGCCACCGTCCGTTCAGTACCGTCGCCTGGAATGGAATGCCCGCTCTCGCCAACCGCCATTTTGAATTATTTCGATAGTGATGTGACTCGGACGAGTCAATCGACTACAAATTATTAAATTCCAATCGATATTAATTTTAATAAAAATCGGGACCTTACACAATTAAATATTAAAGAAATGACAAATAAATTGCTGTGTGTAAGCTGAGGCGTTTTTGCACATTGAGCAAGAACGGCAACAAATATCAAACTCAATAAGGTTGCACAACGTGCTACCCCTAAGTTTGATATCCCTTCAATAAGTTCCGTCACCAAAATAACCTTCAAATGGCATGAAAAATGTTGAAATAAAAGTATATTTTGAATGTATACTATGTATATATTTACAAAAACAATAATGTAAAAATATAATTATGTATGTTTATCCATTACTGTTTAGTACCCACAGCACAAGCTCTGTTAAGTTTCGGACTAGATGGTGTTGTATGATTGTATTATAATATCCCATAAAAAGCAATACTTGTCAAAAACACCATATATCTCATTAGTAATACATATATAAATTACATTGCTTACTGCGATTGCTAAGACAATCTATTTTTTTAAAACATAAAAGATATTTAATCAACCAACTTGGTATTACATGGATCTCACAACTTTTTACGGTAGAAGAACTGACTAGACTTGCTTTTTTTTGACAAGTATTGTTTTTTATGGATATTATTTCTTTTTGTAGAAAGTCCTTCTTTGCTCCTTTCCGGTACCTTCTACTTCTTGTACCCCAACAACGAATTTGCTTTTAATTAAAGCCCTAACCGCCAATGTAATTTTGTAATCCTATATATTTATATTATGGGATTGCAAAGTTATTTATGCAGTTAATGTATCTCGACAACTGTACCGAAATTGAAAAATATTTTAGTTTTTCCTTGATTCATATACTAAACACTAATTTTATTCTAAATTTGAACTTTCTATGTCTGCTAGAAGTGCCTTAGACTTTTGATGATCGGTCAGTCAGTGTGTGAGCAAAGATTTGCTCGCTATAATTCTTTACTGGTTCGAATTGAATAAAATTTGAAATACATGTACCATGTTTATACAATACCTGCCTGGTTACTAAATCAGGCTTCTAGTTTTATCTACAATGAAGATATAGGGGGTCGAAAATGACCTGAGCTGCTCTGAGAAAAGAATGGTTAACCGTGCCATTTTTTTTCTCGACTTGGCGGGGGCACTCCCATGCCCCCAGATAATTATTATTTGAAGTGGTTGAATTTTGAGTGTCCTAACTAAATTGCCCTATTTCTTACAAAATGGAATATAATCGTCGCTACTGTACCTCGCTATGTACCTGCTTAGTTTTGTGATGCGTGCCATGACTAATCTCATTGTTCAAACCCAAATAAAAACAAACTTGCAGCAAGTTTAAATCAGACTTGCTAGTTTCACTGTGACAAACTTGCATCAAACTTGCATGAAGTTTGCTTTTCAAAGGTTGCACAGGTACAAGGCACAGGTTGGTGGTCCGACAACAGCTGGTCGTCGAACACCTCCTGCTGTATCTAGGAGGTTGACCGACCACCAACCTGTGCTCGTCGTCATCTAAATCCTTTGGAAAACCAACTTCATGCACGTTTGTCACGGTGAAACTAGCAAGTTTGATTTAAACTTGCTGCAAGTTGGGATTTTTATTGTTATCTGGGAATAATTCCTCCGTGAGCACCCACGTTATAAAAGAACTCACTGACTAATTTATATGGTTCTATCTTTAATAGTTTTGGCACTGCGACTACATAAAACTAAAATATTCTTACCATTTAACAGGTCTATGAAGTCCTGCGATAGCATTGATCGGATTATCCTACACACCCGAAGGCAGTGTGATGTACGCCGTAATCATGCGTACTGTTGCTGTTGCCATCAATGCTGGACAATATGCCGGATATATGGTAAGTTACTATTTTGTACATATCATGTCATGGGTCTATTTCATGTTCCCAACTAGATGGCTGTAGTGTTTTATGTGACTGTCTCTGTTAGACTGTGTGGAGGATGGGGATTGGAGATGACTGAACCACTCGAATTAAATGCCACGTGTTAATGAGTTCTTCAAATTTTACTTGAACGATACGATATATTTTACATACTTATTCACTTTACATATTTTTGTACTCATTTATACATCTACGTAGGACGCGACATGTGATTCGTATAACATTTAACAGCATGGCTTAAATAATAATAAGCGAAATAATAAGCGAAAAGAAACATGCAGATACCTTTAACACGAAGACTAGCAATAATTGGCACGACAGGCACATTGGCTTTATAGTGTATGTGTAGTCCTATTGGATTAAAAACAATCCCATTTTTACTAATCTTATAAAATGACGGGACCTGATGTATTTTCTGAGAGATTTTGAAACATAAAAAAAAAATATCAATGCGATTTCCAGAAAACACTATATATTATGCTAAAACTGAAAATCCATTTCAAATATTAATCTAAGTAAGATTCATCCATGCGACTATAAGACAGTATAAATTTACGAGCTTGTTTACATTTCAAGAAGCTTAAAGGAAGATTAATGAAGTGCATAGACTCAATGTTGTGGTATTATAATAATTCATGAATGGTCCGGAACATTGCAAAAGCGTTGCTGTGGGAACGTTGCTGAAGTTTATGGGTGGCAATTGAACGCTTTAGTTTAGTGATATTGTTTTTGAATCGATAAAATATGCTATCCGTACCTACTGAAAGCAAAATTTTATCAATTTCTAAATTTCTTCGCATTCAATAGTTAGCTATGTGTCAGTGAGAATCAAGAAGATTTGATTTGGTTTGGACACATTTCATATAGAGTATCGACACTGAGTGAAATAAAATTATTGAGTAACTAATTTCTTTTGCAAGATTGATTAAAAAGAAATAAGCACCTACGGCTCCGTGATGGGACTAGAAGACTGCCACGCAGATCGGTTTTTAACTTTGTTTGTCGTAGCTCATACCGCTCAAGTTTTAAAGTAACGTGCTTTATTGCGTAAGTTCGTGGTCACAGCTGTCGTGTTGTATATCAACATATCGTCAAAATCTATCAAGATAATAGGACGATGGGGATTGGGAGTTCATTAGCTCAAATATTCTAAAACTAATCTTAATCATAAAGCATCACTCTTCAGCCCTTCTCGTCCAGTCGCTGCCAGCCTCTGTTACTGAAAACAAAAAGGGAATTACCGATGCCACTTTATAATTTACTGTAAAACCCAAATAAGCCGCAGTAGGATGCCCAAAACAGTATTTCAAACTGAACGTTAAAAATCAGCGTAAACATAATACATATTGTGTTAAAATTTAAACCGTTGCGAAGATCAGAACTTGCCACATTACTGTTTTAGCGCATAAGAAATTTAATGACTCATGCCAACGTTGCTACTTGCTAAACGTTAACAAAGTTCTGTACAGATTAAGTTTCAACTTTGCCTTCTGAAAAGCTCTATTATGTTTTTTGCTGCCAGTCTCGCAGAAAATCGATGGACTGCACCTGTCGTTGATTGAATTTTAACTCAATTATTCTTTCCACAAAAAATTGATCACATCTTTCATTTTTCTACTACGTACAAAAATTATACTGTCCGTGTGGTGACGGATTAAGAATACGGAATGTCACCACCCCATATCATCACATGGGTGTCGTAAGAGCCGACAGAGGGAGCATATTATGCAGAGAATAGCACTGTAAGAGAAGGAAAACTTGATACAAATCCTATACCAACCCGTTTGGCCAGCGTGGTATAGTAGGCCAATTCCTCCTTTCAAAGGAGAGGCCTAGTCCTGCAGTGGACTATTAAAGGCTGATGATGATGATGACAAAAATTAGGTCCCTTCTTTGCTTTTTCAAATTCGAATTGCCACGAGTTCTTATTTAAAATAATAGAACATGTTTGTAAATATCATTTCTTTATTAATTTTAGCGGATCGATTCGACTATCACGGTAAAAAGTAGCAAATGTTACTGTGCAGCCGTCTAAATATCTCCACCCACAAAATACCATTGCATCACTCCCTTATGACGATAGCTTAGATGATGTCGGAGCACTTTTTGGAAGAAGTCGGTTACTAGTTAATACTAATTGACACTTTTTCTGTTGTACATAATTATATTTTCTTTTTCAGTTGGTACATATCAACATGGCGCCCAACTTTAGTGCTAGTCTGATGGGTGTCACCAACTTCTTAGCGAATATCATTTCCATTAACCCTCCTCTTGTCTGCAGGTACATTGTCAACAATAAGGTAATTTATCTTGTCATTTACTTACAGCTTTTTTGTTTTATGTTTGCAAATTAAGTACTTTCAGGTAGGTAATGTTTATCCAATATTCTAAAATTTAGGGCTTAAATGCATAATATACGTTGATATCTATGCGATATTAAAGACGTTACCAATTTATAAGTTTATTACAAAGTCGATTTAGCAAATCTATCGCTTTTCTGAAAACATTTTTATCGGGTCGGGCGAACAGTCGAGTCAATCTATTCTGGATTTACTCGACTGTTCGCCCGACATTTTGAGAAAGTAGTACATTTAATTCTCAGTCTGAGGTGGAATCATAAAATCATAACAATGTTTTAAATTATGCTAACAAAGCTGAAGAATATGGAACTAGGATATTCAAAGCCGAACAAAACAGAATCCAAATTTCGAACCACACAAATCATCTAAAATTGGCGTACATTTGTATCATAATTTATGCAAACAAGGTGAAATAATTAGACTTGGCATCTAATTAAAATTTATTTGGGTCGTGTGGTGAGTTGATTACACTAATTGTAGCAGATTGTGCGGACATTTGAATTAGAAGTTATTATTCATGATTAGTATTACCCACTGTATGCACAACTAAATGAAAAAAAAATCTTGCAAATTCTTAAGGGGTGCCATAGTAGTGACTGTATGAATAGATATGAGTAAAGATGGGTTCGTCCGTTTCCATCGAAATGCCTTAACCATATTTGTACCTGGGTGAAAGCATAAAGCTATTCTAGGTCATAAGGGAATGTTAACAGGAGTCAGTTTCCTCTTTTAAAAAGTGAACGACTTAATCAAAATATTGATACAGAAAATTAGGTAGATGACATATTTATTCACATATTTTAAAACTAAAGTATCTCACTGATGGGCCTTATCAGAAGGCTTAAGGTCACTCAGAGGGCGATGGAGAGAACTATGCTTGGAGTTTCCCTGCGAGATCGAATCAGAAATGAGGAGATCCGCAGTAGAACCAAAGTCGCCGACATAGCTCTCCGGATAGCCAAGCTGAAGTGGCAGTGGGCAGGGCACATAGCTCGAAGAACCGATGGCCGTTGGGGCAGAAAGGTTCTGGAGTGGCGGCCACGTACCGGACGACGCAGCAGAGGTAGGCCCCCCGCAAGGTGGACCGACGATCTCGTCAAGATCGCGGGAGGCGGTTGGATGCGGGCGGCTCAAGACCGGTCTGTATGGAGAACCTTGGGGGAGGCCTATGTCCAGCAGTGGACGTGGTTTGGCTGATATGATGATGATCTCACTGATATATATTAATATCTCACAGACGCAGCCGCGTGAATGGCGAAAAGTATTCTTCCTTGCATCCGGTGTGTATTCCTTCACAAACTTGTTCTTTATTTTATTCGGTGTATCTGATAGGCAGCCCTGGAATGAGCCAAAAGAAAACAATGTTGGTAAGGAAATTACAACTTTATTTACAATAAGTAAAGTTTAAATTTGCTTGGATCAAGAAATTAATATATTTTTTAATATTTGCAGAAATGAAGGCGCTAGAAAAGCCGACGTTGGAAACGAAATAGTTATAATTGCTGTTGGAACTTATTTATCTACCTGAATTTAGTAACCTTGTATAAAATATAATTTTAAAATTATAATGATGTTGGAGTGGGCGGCGATAGCCCTGTGGTGTACGTAACGGACTGCCGAGACGATGGTCTCGGGTTCGATCCCTAGGTACCCCGGGCACACACCTCTGACATTTTCGAAGTTATGTGTGTATTAAATTAATAATGTTAATCATCGCTCGCTCAATAATGTGCCCGGTAGATAGCAATAGGCTCGCCCCCTATTACATTGGGACCGAAACATAACTGGCGAAAAGTGGGTGTGTAATACACCTCTGCCTACTCCTTCGGGGATGAAAGGCGTGAAGTTATGCTATGTTATGTTTATGTTATGTAATGAAGTTGGGCTTCATTAAGTTAAACTAAGTAGTTTAACTTGAAGGAGCTCAAAGGAACCAACATCATAAATTATGATTCTGGCTAAGTAGCCAGAATCATAATTTATGATGTTGGTTCCTTTGAGCCCCTTCAATTTATTGGCAAGTAATTTTAACAATAATAGATAATAAAAAATATGTTTTAACATTAAGCATATTGTAGCAGGTGTAGTAAGGTTTACGCTTTTAAATTCGGTATGAAATTATATAATAACTAGAGGACGCCCGCAACTACGCCTGCACATTATTTTAAAATGTATCTATTTTGACCGATCCCGTGGGAATTTCGGGAAATCCCTTCTTAGTGCACCCCTACGGTCCCCAAGGAACATACATGCCAAATTTCAGCTTCTTGCGCCCAATAGTTTCGGCTGTAGCGTGTCTGTCAGTCAGTCAGTAACGCAAGGATTTTATATATTAAGATATCCAACAGTAAATCCGAGTAACATTACTTGTTATTCAGATTTATTATTGGTGTGTATTTATATTATCGTGAATACCTTGTGACAGCAAAAACATAATGAGGTCACTGAACTTAATTTCGCTCCAATTTAACCTTTTTTTCAAGTTTGAGAGTGTTTAGGGTTCCTTTCCTAAAAGGCAAGAACGGGACTCTATTACTAAGCCTCCGCTGTCTGTCTGTCTCTCTGTCCGTCTGTCTGTCACCAGGGTTGTATCATATAAACCATTATAGCCAGAAAGCTGAAACTTTCACAAACTGTGTATTTCCATTGCCGCTATAACAACAAATACTAAAAATAAAAAAAAGTTTACAGGTAGATAGGTAGTTGTATATTACCTTTGAAATAAAATAAAAATTAAATTGAATAAACATAAAGTAAATAACAACAAACGTAATTTTTAAACAATTTTTAATAGATCTTAATAAACGGGTAGAAACTTAAAAAATATTTAGGTATACATACAACAAACATGATTTTCTCTTATAAATGATGGTACGGAACCCTTTGTGCGCGAGTCCGACTGGCACTTGGCCAATTTTTTGTATAAATAATTACTCACCGGCTGACGATAAATGTACGATAAAGGTGTATAATTTTTATTTGAATTGTCAAACATATTTTGAATTAAATCACACAACAAACAAATCGTACAAATATATCCAACAAGGTTTCAAAACACTCAAATATTCTGGCCTGAATATTTCAGCTACATCACTTATATAAAATTCCTAGAATGTTCTCAAGAGTTTCAGACACATAGGTATCCTCGGACTTCGCTGTAGCACAACTCTTCCATAATTTATATAATACGCGACGTTAGGTCTCCTTCGAGCAAGCATATGAATCGCTTCTTGAAGCAGCTAGGAATACTAGATACGTTGATAGGAAATGCGTTTAAATATTTATTTCCGTTGACACAGTTGTACGGAAGAAAATGCTTTCGATGAATCGCGTTTGATATTCTAGTCTTATATTTTTCCGGAGAATGTAGCTTTTGCGTCAGTTCAGTTCTGAATAAAATTTTATTCAGAACTATCATCTAAACTGGTTATAAAATCTAAAATCAGTCTATATTTTCTTTTTTACTAAGAAGCACATCATTTTCACATGTTTAAGAGGTATTACATAGTCTTACCATTTTTTTAACTTAACTGAGGCCACTGAGATTATCCCCCCCGTGGGATCTCCACCTTGTCGTGGTGGGGGGGCTCAGTAACCGTGGCTTTGAACCCCGCGGTGAAGCTAAGAGGGATCCCGTCTGTCCCTCGCACTCGGGTGTGGTCGCGGGAGGAGAGGCGTGTCGGTGTTGGGGGCGCACCATTCGATGCGTCGCGGTGGGGCCGCAGAGGAAGAGGAGATGCGGTGTTGCGTTGCCGTCCTCTCTATCCTCTGCAGCCACTGGGTGTTTTGGCGGAGGAGCCCAACACCTTCATCCGCCGCCAACGGGGTTTTGTTCGGGGCCTGCGTGACCATCTGGCGGGCCAATACCCGTCGGCGGTTTGCGACGTATGCTTGGGCGATACCCAACCCTCCGACACACGGGTACATGAGGCACAAGGATTGGTTTTTAGTCAGTAAGTCTGTCAGTCCCCTTCGCCCATCCCCCAGGGCGGAGGGACTCCATGAGGATTTTCCAACCCGACACCAAAAAAAAAAGGCCATTGAGATTATGCAATAAAAGCAAACACTTCACGACCTTTGCTCAGTTATGTTACAACATATAAAATAATCGATTTTAAACTTTCGCGATTTGTATACATCATAGAAATTAATTTAGCGGGTCTTAATCGCGTTAACTTAAATTGTTTAAGGTATAAATACCTATTTGTTACCGACGTTTCGCTCGTCTTGCACCGAGCGTGGTCGCGGAGAGACTGATGAGAGCTCAGCGACGTCTTGTGGAAGTGCGGGTTTCAGCACCTACCCTCACTTGGTCTTTATTTAAGTTCGCAATGTCGGTACTCCGACACACTACACTAATGACGTCTACACACTGTTGAGATTTATCACTGCGGCGGTGTTTACACTTGCTGATGACTGGATTCCAAGTGGCCGATAATCTATATCCATCCTCCCGGTTGAAATTGTTATATTTCTTGATTTCTACCGCTTCACGTACTATCCTGGAGTAATAGTGACGATCGGTGGATAAGACTTGTGGTTGATGCAGTTCTATCCAGTGGTTTGGTCCAGACTCCAACAAATGCTCCGCTATCGCCGACTTGTTAATATGTCGGTTTTTTACAGCTGCGATATGTTCCTTTACCCTTTCAGCGATTGTACGCTTAGTTTGCCCGATATATGAACTACCACAGCTGCAATCGACTTTGTAGACGCCAGGTGTTTGGAGAGGAATTACATCCTTTGGTGTACGCAGATTGTGTGCTATCTTAGAGAGCGGACTGTATACAGTCTTGATGGAGTATTTCTTGAGTACTGTTCCAACTTTGTCCGTCACTCCCTTTAGATACGGCATGTAAGCGGGCACTCTGCTTACCTCAGGTTTACGCTCGTTCCTCTTCCGACAGAGTAAGTTTTTCTTGTATCCGTTGCACCTAAGTACCTCCCGAACATGTGACAGCTCACTATTTAATTGTTCGGGGTCACATAAGTCATACGCTCTGTTTACTAACGAGGACACAACGGAATCCAAGTGCCGCGGATGGTGGTGCGAGTTCGCGTTGAGATACCTGTCGGTGTGTGTCGGTTTCCTATACACAGTGTGTCCAAGGGTACCATTATCTCTCACTGTCACTTTAACGTCGAGAAAGGGTAACGATCCGTCTACCTCCATTTCGAATGTGAATCGGATGTTCGGATGTATGGAGTTCAATTTGTGTGCGAATTGTTCTACGTCCTGCTTGTTGCCCTTCATGATGCAGAAGATATCGTAACAAATAGGTATTTATACCTTAAACAATTTAAGTTAACGCGATTAAGACCCGCTAAATTAATTTCTATAACATATAAAATATCGATTCGTTAGAACAGCTATCGCCTCAATCCCGTCCGTTTTCTCATACGTAGTTTAGTCAAGAACTTTCACTTCTTTTTCAAAAGTAAAAACCATAGGCATATAATATGTATAAGAACAATACAATATTTTGAAGTTGTTCTAATGATAGGATATTACTATTACCTCTGACAACTTGAAAACATTTTTTATCTGGAGTCTCTTTAACATTCCTCTTTAATAACTAAATATTTAAACCGCAAATCTCTGTCCTCAACTGCAATTTTTGTGCACATTTATCAAATTAAAGGGGAACAAAATGGTATTTATTTAATAAAACTATCACAGCCGCTGCGGCTTGGCAAATAGCCAGCCTGCGGTTTCAAGACAAACATCCTGGTCTTTCATAACTTTAGCTGTATCTGTATATGATGCTTATTGTTTGCTCAAATACTATTATTATGAACTAAACGATTGAGCAGAAAGTTTTATAGCAATGATAGAAACTTGAAACCAAATTCAACTGTTTGATAACTTTGGCAAGATAAGCTTCAGAAAATATGTAGATCGATAATGTGTTTTTCGGGCACTTCAAACATTTGATCTATCGATAGGTTTGGCCACTGGAAATAAGTATTTGATAGAATGTATAAACATTATATCAAACAAGTACATATTCGTCATTATATATGTATCACTAGTAACATAATCCAATATTGGTACCGCTCGTATGAAAACACTGCTTGCATTAATACGGCACATGCATGATAATGCTCTTAAGTTAAAGGCTTCTCAGTATATATTATATTACTGATTATGCGAACATCTGATCTCACTTATTATTTGTTAGAGATATTAATCTCTAACAAATTATCTTCTCAATACAACCCGCAAATGCTTCAGATTGACTGATTGTCTCGAAACCAAATTTGATCCAACTGTAAAAAAGCACAGCGTATCTTATTTTTGGTATGAAAGTATTAAAACATCCACAGTACAACTTCTACAGGTGGTGACAGCAAAAGCCTAGCGGGGAGCTGAATTGATTGCTTTTGAAGGGTCTTTTGTTCAAACTCATGGCCACATGGAGATGCGAAAACGTAAGCTTTACAAGTTCTCCCATACCTAGCCATTTTCATAGTGAGTGCATGAATAGGCACGTACCACCGACGGCAATTTTAGATAACATGTTTAAACCAAAATATTTTAATTCAATGAAGAAGTTTGATTAACATTATAATGAATATCATTTATTTCAGAAGAGGAAGGGTTTTGATCTTAGTAGAACCACAAGCCGATCGGAAAACAGGAAACGCGGGGGTACCCAGCATACATAACTAAAGCTCTATCTTAATAAAAACAATTTAGTTTTCCATATTTATTGTTTATTCAACATCGACATCGAAGTACAAAGGAATAGAGTTACAATGAGTGCATCACCGCTATTGAACGTAGGTAAGTGACACTCAGTTCAGACTTTGTTTTTAATGTTAAGCACCGAGACTTAAAAGAAGATGATCTTTTTACGCTATAAGTGATTGCATATAAAGGTAACGGTTACATTCTAACTCAACTTATTGTTGTTCGTTTCTGCGTTAATTTGGGTAAAAAGAAACTGTTTAATACAATCAATTTTAGATAGTTTTGCTAGATTAAGTAAGAGAGCAGCATGATTTTATAACAACACCTTCTACCCTTATTCAAAAGCGTCTACATAATATCTTATATCCAATTTTGAAAATCAAAATCGATCCTGCTTATAACAGTTTCATACGTACAAGGTAAATTGAAGAAATATTGCCGTTACTGCAGTAGTTAAAAGCAAAGCTTTCAAACACATAGTACCAAAAACTTTGAGGAGATCTCAGACAGACCTGAAGTTCTAAATTCACATGCCCATTACCAGTGGTCGATATTCTACGTGTCAGGAGGGACAAGAGGCCGTGGACTAATACGTTACGTGTGACGAATGCGAGATGACGTCGAGACGTTTCGTGACCTCAATCCACGTGAGTCAATCGTGAGTTCGTGGTTCGTGGTTGTTTCAGCATTTGATATCAGGCTGAGAGATGAAAGAAATCTGTGTTTTTATTTTGGTATTTATCTTTTCTATATATTTTCTATTTGAATGTATTTTAAATTTTTGTAGATTCCATTCAAATATGTTTGATTAATGTGTGTCATTCGTAGACCTATATTCCAACATACTCAGGGATTGAATAATCATTCATTACGTACAATGTTACCATATCAAAAATCATCCAATTGGTGTACACTTGCATAGCAAATATTTCGTTACTTTATCAACATTACAATATTATAGGTTCCTTAGCTCTTAAGCTAGGCTTAGAAAAATGATTTTGGAATAACACATAGGTATAATGCGTCGGTATAATTCTTTCAGAGTGAATGGCAGAGTGCATGCGAGAGTATGAATGCGTAAGTCCGCGACTTATCTGGGTCCGGATGAAAGTAGGCCTGACACCTATATTTTTGATATAGGTGTCAGGCTCGGACTCTTCCTATAGTAAGGCGGTAAGAGAGGAATTTTGGGAACAAATGAGAGAAGTTCTGTTATTGCGTAAGTGAAATGAACGTATTGTCATGCTTGGAGATTTTAATGCAAGGGTTGGAGTTAAGCGTGATGGGTATGAAAATGTACTTGGGAAGTTTGGAGATAAGAATGTTAATGACAACGGAGTGTACTTGTTAGATGTATGTGTGGAGATGGGTCTGTCAGTGATGAATACATGGTTTCAGCATAAAATGGTACAAATGTACACGTGGCAAAAGATGGAAGGTAATGTTGTGTTAAGGAGCATGATAGACTTTGTGACAGTCGATGAAGGAATGAGAATGAAAGTAATGGACACCAGAGCGTATCGCGGATCTGATGTTGGCACAGACCACTATCTGGTAATAAGTAGAATTAGTGGACTACTCAAAGGCTGGCGGCACAGAGTTACAGGTTCTACTACAGAGTTAGAACGTATAAAAGTGGAAAGATTGAAAGAAAAGCGCGTGAAAGAGATGTACAAAAAGCAATTGGACGAACGGATGGATAAAAGCTGGAGTTTTGTGAATCAGGAACGTGTGAGTGAGGTATGGGCGGTTTTTAAAACCAATATTGTGAAATGTGCTGAAGATGTATACGGTATGAGTAAAAGAAGAAGTAAAAATTGCGAGAAAGCTGACTGGTGGGATGATGAAAATAGAAGAATGGTTGATGAAAAGAGAAAAGCATGGCTGGATACTCAAGCAATAGAAGCAACAAATAGAGCGAGCGGTGGTATGAATGAAGATAATGTTAAAGAAATGAAGATTAAATATAGATGTGTGAAAGCTACAGTTAAAGCATGTATAGAGAGAAAGAAGTATGAGAAAAAGGAGAAATATGAGGAACTTTTCGGCGCAAGTTTCCGAGAGAATATAAAACTCTTTTGGAAACTCGTAAAAGAAGCGCGGGGTAAAAATATGAAAACATCGATGAAAGTGGATAGGAACTAAAGAGGTGAAGTCATGAATGAAGAAAGAAAAATACTAGAATGCTAGAAGAATTATTTTGAGAGCTTATTTGAGAAAGATGTGAGTGAAATAGAACACGAGGAGATGACAGATATGTTTGAGAGCCCAAGTGATGAAATTGGAATAGATGAAATTATGAAAGCGTTAAAAGGTATGAGATCAGGCAAGTCTGCTGGGTGTGATAGAGTGACGATTGAGATGTTGAAGGCTGGCGAAGGACTCATAGTTAACCTCCTGCATCGCCTTTATAATCTATGCTGGAAACAGGGCCAAGTTCCAGATGACTGGAAGAAGGCAGTGCTTGTCCCAATTTATAAAGGCAAAGGTTCGCAGCAGGAATGTCAAAATTATCGCGGAATCAGCCTTCTTAGTGTTGTTGGAAAAATGTATGCCAGAATTTTGATTGACAGAGTAGTGAATATGACGAATGACAAGATATGGGACGTGCAAGCGGGATTTCGGAAGGGAATGGGATGTACAGACCAAGTCTTTTCCTTGCGCTGCGACTTATGGAAGGTGTTATCCATGTATGGGGTGGATAGCTTTATAATTAGGGCTCTGAAATCCCTGTATAGTGGTTTTAGAGCCTGCGTCCGAATTAATGCTGCCTATATGGACTGGTTTAAGATATCCACAGGTGTCAGACAAGGGTGTCCAGCTTCTCCCTGGTTGTTCAACTTGTTCATGGATAGCTGCATGAATGATATGAGAGAAAATGAATGTGGGATCGATATGGAAGATTTGCGTGTTAAGTGCCTGTTGTACGCCGATGATTAAGTAAATCTTGCATCATCGTAGAATTAACGCAGTAGAGATGCGATCACTGCGTAGTATGTGTGGTGTGAGACTAATTGATAGAATTCCGAATGTATCCATACGAGAGAATAGCGGTCTGAAAGAAGATGTCGTGACTAGGATTGAAAAAGGAATGCTGAAGTGGTTTGGACACGTTGAGCGAATGAGTGAAGAAAGAATGACGAATCGGATCTATAAGGCAAATGTGTGTGGGCAAGTCGGTCGCGGCAGACCTCGTCGGACATTCCTCGACCAAATTGGGGACGTCCTAAAAAACGGCAAGGTCCGAAGTACGCGAAACCGGCAAGCATGTATGAAAAGAGTAATGAGTGTAGAGGAAGCGCGTGAGGTCTGTAAGGGTAGAAGCAAGTGGCGTTCCGTTGTCTCTGCCTACCCCGACGGGAAAATGGCGTGAATTTATGTATGTATGTATGAACATAAGTATAAAAATACAAACACACACGTGTTTGTATCCGCTAAATTGTTTTTTCGATAACAGTACGAGAAACAGATAAAGTTTCGTTACAAAACACGTACCGTAATAGCATTTCACAACCTATCTGAGAAATGCTATTAAAGAAAATTACTTTTGCACCATCCCGTATGTAATCAAAGAACAAAAATACGTGAAAAGTTTTGTGTCGCCATTAGCCCTCCCATTTATTTTAGTATTCTGCTTTGTAGACAGAGTATAAAGATTTTTATTCGAAACACATTGCATAGTTTGTGTACTTGACAAGATTGTTCTACAATATCTTAAGCTTTGTTCACACAATACATATTCCAGTAACTTTTATGTTCATAATATATACGAGGTGTCTCAAAAGTATTCGCCTTTAGGGCAGTTTCAGATTAGCGTATTTTTCTGCGCGTATACGGTCGTTTTAGCATATGCGCTTACACGCGCGCTACATTACGCCCTCAAAAAACCGGACTTGCGTAAACGGGCATATTTCGGCGTTTTCGCTCGAAACGGTAGTAACATCTTGTCAGTGTCAACATGGATTCTGACGGCTAAGCGCGTCAACGCTCGTACGAGTTGCGCGTGTGCCAAAAGGCGCGCCTATACGGGCCTACATGCACTTCCAAAAACGAGCTTATACGCGCGTATAAAACGCTAATCTGAAACCACCCTTATATTGCAGACTAACCTAACTAGTCTTAAAATCTTTGGAGGAAAAGAAAACATTTCATATTCTTTACTAACTAGTGCTTTAAACCTAAAAGTTACTTGTAAATTTTATATACATATAAGTTCTTATTTATATTTTATTGTCATAGTATAAAAATTTCATTGTCTTCCAGGTTTGTTTTAGTGAATAAATATATGACACATAATATAACTTTCTTTCGAAGGGGTAGGTAGAGGTATATTACACAGCCACACTTCGCCAGTTATGTTTTGATCCCAATGTAATAGGGGACAAGCCTATTGCGATCTTCCGGGTACATTGTTAAGCAAGCGATAATTAATATTTTAAATACACATATAACTTCAAACAGTCAGTGGTGTGTGCCCGGGGTAATTGGGGATCGAACTCGAGACCATCATCTCATTCGTCTCGGCAGTACGTACGTCCGTTACGTACTCCACTGGGCTATCGCCGCTTTTTTATATATATGAAATAAGTAATAATACGATCTTGGTATATTCTATGTAAGTCTCTATCCTCGTATAACTAACTACTTGATTTTGGCTTTCCGTAAAAACATTCTTGTGCGCAGAAAACACACTACTTTCCGGCAAGATTTTAATGGTCTGAAACTTTCCAAGACCGAATTTATTAAACACAAAAAAAAACTACATTAATCGATTTTTAACTTTCGCGATTAGTATACATCATTGTATTATAATTATCATAATTATTGTATGTATCGGTCCCTCCGCGACCACGACCATTGCAAGTCGGTAGAAACATAGGAGAATAACAGAGGTATTTATGCCTTTAAAAGAGTCATTTATCGCGACTAAGATCCGCTAAATAATATTTATGAATGTTGCGATGGATGTGTGGAGTTACGAGCATGGATAAGATTAGGAATGAATACGTGAGAGGTAGTCGGAAAGTGGCGCCTATAGACGAGAAAGTGAAAGGAAGTCGTTTGGCTTGGTATGGACATATTATGCGAAGAGATGATATGTATGTAGTTAAGCAAGTAATGAATATGAAGGTAGAGGGATGGAAAGAGAGAGGGAGGCCAAGGAATGGATGGACTGTGTGCGGATGGATATGAAAGAGAAAGGGGTAAATGATCATATGACGGGCGACAGAAAAGAATGGAAGCGAAGGACGTACTGCACCGACCCCAAATAGATTGGGACCAGGGCAAGAAGATGATGAAGATCCGCTAAATAATATTTTATGATTTTCTACATTTAAGTCGGTATTGTAATACACCTCTGCCTACCCCTTCGGGGATAAAAGGCGTGAAGATATGATATGTTATGTAAGTCGGTGAATATATTTTGAGATACCTTGTAAATGATGCCACTTGGTTTATTAGATGTTCTACATTGAGCTGAATAAACTTATGCGAGCCGCATGATCGCTGCGATTCAGAGAAAGCTTACAAGAATACTGATACTGTAGCACAATTCGTTTACCACTACGTGAAATCGACTTAAAGAGCTCAGCATTTGCACTTGTCTATAAGTAAGTATTTTTTATTGCTAAGCTAGAGTTCACTTGCGTCTCCGCCCGCGTGAATTATACACCGGAACCATCCTGCGAAACTCCGTTCGGTTGACAGGAAGTGGTAATAACTTGATTTTATAATATGTATAGATGTGATTGTCGAATTGGAAGTTTTTTAAGTGATGACCAGATGCATTGATTAACGCGTAGTGAAGTAAGATGCTGGCTAACACAAAGCTGACATCAAGTAAAATCGATGAGTTCCTTTTTCAGCCTGAGCAGGACTACGGTTCTTTTATGTAAACCCAAAGGGTCGATCTTAAGCCGCCCTCATACAATCGCTTCCCGTAATCTCAACAGATCCTCAGTCCACCTTGCGGAAGGTCTACTCCGGCTGTCTTTCGGTAATACTTATGTAGATTTAATATTTTCTTTAACATAACAATTATGAAGATTGAACATAAGAAATACAATATCTCGTTTTTAAGTAAAATGCTCAGTAGAAAACGTTATAAAATAAAAATGTACAAAAAAGTGATTGCCACATGTGAACGTTTCGCTACTTCTATTTTTCACTTGCACAACTTAGATACCGAACCACTCCAATCTCTAAAGTAAAACCCAATTACTATAAGAGTGTTTGGAATTTATTCTTAACAAAAATGTGTCTCGTGAGTGCAACTTTCCGACGGGGATGAAGTTTTTAAGTTTTGAAGTGGCGAGTTTAATTAAATAAAAAATACTGTCTTGTTGTTCAGTAGCTTAACTAAAGATACTAACTACTAAGTCATTCAGATTACTGAAATAACTTATTAAGTAGCTATTAAATTACAAGCTACAAATTATTTTCGGTAAAATGAAGAACATAAACTACAGACTGGATTATTTAGAGTTTTCACCAATTGATAGTGTGATTCCTGTGAAAAGTTTACTGTTACTGACTGAACTGTTACGAAGATTCTCTATAAATTAAATTGTGAAGTGAAATGTAATAAATATTATAGTGTAAGTAGTATAACAGAATAATTTTATTTAAACGATTTTTCGCGATTTGTACCTATACATATGCTGGGTCTGCGGTTACACCCGCGATTTTATGGCTACTATTCCGGACTTGAAACTTATAGCGTCATGTTCTATAGTTTTTAGCTATCTCGATAAATTTAAATCAAGTACAAAAATATTTTCAAATCGAATTTGTAGTTCTTGAGGTTAGCGTTCATCCATATTAGAAGAGATAATATTTACTTAAGCAGAAATAAAGAAATAAATCGATCAAATAATAATTATGTAAACTTCAACGTTTTTGCCCGATGATTCTCACAGTTTCCGATTCAACAAACGATGTACAAAACGCAGTGTATCATGTTATTTAATCGTAAATTCATTAAATGAACACTACTATGGTTAAGTCATTTAGTTCACTTCACTAACTTATTAGGCAACTATTGAAAATGAAGTATATAAACTACAGACCGTTTTTAGAGTTTTCACCAATTGATAATGTGATTCCTGAGAAAAGTTTAGGTGTATAATTCACGTGGGTGGAGCCACGGGCAAAATCTAGTTTGAATCTTAAATCATGTATTTGACAAATAAGAAAGTAAACAAATGAATCAAAACCCCAATATCTATAACGGCCTTCGGCCAACAAATTGTTAAATAAAGAGTAGTTTGAAATATTTAGTAGAATGGTCAAGTTTTCCCCCCTTGGGATCTCCACCTTGTCGTGGTTGCCTACCCCTTCGAGAAACAGGCGTGAGTCTTTGTATAGCTATTATTGTAACTATTATTTAATTCCCTGGAATTTCAAGTTAGCCAGCTTTCTACAACCTAACTGGCTGAAGTGAATAGTAAATGACACGTTATATTTGGTAAGCTAAGTCTTACTAACTTGCCTGAAAATACATCCGCAGTCCCTTAAGAGCTTTGGCTGAATGCATCGCAAGGGTAGCAGAACTTTTCTGCACTGCCCAATATTCATTTAATTTGCGTTCTGAGATCAGACCAGAGGTAATAGTATCTAAGTAGCCCCTATAACTCCTCATTATTATGCCTTAGTTCCCCCTGGCGATTAATTCATCTTCAGACTAAAGAAACATTTTTCGAGAATAATTTTAAAAAAATATGATCCTGTAGAGCACAGATTAAAGCTATATATTTTATAAAAGTGTATGATCTTGATAATTTCGTTAAAATCTGTGTTTGACTTTATGGTTCTCCAGTATGTTAATATTTTTGCATTTTTTTGTTTACTTTATTTCGTTTTAGTTAACTGGAACATATAAAAACCAAGGTTTACAGTACCCAACTTGCCAATAAGATGTTTATCGCAATGTATAAAAAGCTCAAACAATTTTTGTCCGCATTATTCGAATATTATACGTAGCGTCCATTTTCCGATAATATTCATCGATAATGGAATAAGGCAGCACGTTCCACACTGGAAAACAGCGCCTTTTAACTTTTATCGAGTCAAAAACGCAATAAAATTTTCGCTTCGAATATTTTTTCGAAGTTAAGTGCGTATGTCTGTGACTTCTTCAAAATATTCTCCAAGACTTGTGCAGTTTGCCAACCCGCACTTGGCCAGCGTGGTGGACTGTGGCTTTACTCTTCTTGTAAGGAGAAGAGGCCCGTGCTCAGCAGTGGGACAGTTTAGTGCTGATGATGATCTAATTAAATTGGATCGAATATTGAAACCATTAGTGAGATATGCAATTAGCCACGCTGTGCCCACGTCATATGCTACTATCTTATGCATGGCTGCTTTGAAAAATATTATAAAGAAAATCCAAATAAAGTATTTGCTCTTTAAATGAATGTCTGTCATTTTCTTTGAGATGTGGATCTAATTTTAATAGCTCCCGCGAGCATGAAACGAGCGATTCATTTTCCAGTGCAGTAGTTTGTCTGATAAGACATCCCTACATAACGATAGAAGTGAAGCTTGATTCTCGGTCCAGATGAGACGGCCGACGAAAGTAAAAATAATACATACATGCATACATAGTCCCACGTCCATATTCCCGAAGAGGTAGGCAGAGGTATATTGCTAGACCCACTTTTCGCGAGATTTATTTCGGTCCCACGTAATAGGGGACGAGCCTATTGCCGTACCGGACACATTACCAGGCTCCGTGCTGCTACTGAGAATTTCCTAACGAAAGAACCCAATAATACTTTGCCCGACCCGCGGCTCGAACCCGAGACCTCCCAATCCCACGCGCACATTTATGCCGCGAGACCAACGAGGCAGTCTAAAAATAATAATTTTTATAAAGGTATTAATTTAAACAAAATAAATCAAAAATATAATAATCTCGTGTCACGGTGTTAGTGATCGTGATCGTACGCCGTTGATACGGCTCGACCATATTTTATGATTTTTCTGTGTAATTATTTAATCTGATGTCAAATTCCTGCGTTACTGATGGACTGACAGAAAAGCCACAGCCATAAGTTCTGAGTGCAAGAAGCTGTAATTTGGCATGTATGGTCCTTGGAGCATGTAGGGATGCACTAAGAAGGGGTTAATCGCAATTCCCAAGGAATCGGGCAGAAACAGTAAAATATAAAGGGAAATGTTCGGGCGTAGCTGCGGACAATCTCCAGATATATATATTGAAACATTAAAATAGTTCAAAATTTAAACTCATGCCGGCGCATCTGAGGGTGGCAGTGGTAGTTTATTTAATCATCCCTCTCATCGTCAAGCCAGCATTTCTTTGACCTACACAGTTCATAAAATAATGTTGAAATATAAAATCATATTCAGGACTAGGAACCGTGAATAGGTCAACAAAGGCAGTCGGATCGTCCCGATTATTCGAAATGCGTACAATTTATACGAGACTGTCCTCGATGACAGTGGTAGCGATAGAGAGAGGACATTATGCTAAACCTAAACAAAATGAGCCGTCATACTGTCACCGGCTTATTGTCACCGCTCAATCTCGCTGTCAAGAACCAACGAGTCAGCATACTTTACACGATTTTTCAAATTACCATTAGAAAAGACTTTAATAACCTGGTAATTTCTCTCGATTTCTCTGAAAATAATAATTCTGAAATAAATTTTGTATATAGTTGAAAAATACCGAATATGGTATTTGATCTAGTGAACTCCAGGGGTGTGAATACTAGGTGAATTAAATAAAACGACTGTATTCTGATCTAAGTTGACTTGCTGGTTCAAGATTTATTCATTTTTTTTTTTTTTGTGTGTGTGGACTAGTTGTTGGCCGCTGATGGCCTTGACAACTTTACGCGGACTATGGGTGAGCGCAGAAGGCTGCCAACCCGTCAATAATTGTCTTCGCTTATATAGTGGCCGCGGTAACCAAACCATAGCGCGATTCAGGCGGACGGCACAACGCCATCTATCGAGGTTGACCTCAAACTTTTTATAATAATTATTTTGTTTGGTGCTTAACAATTGTAAATGAATGACTATTATGATTTTCTGAAAATATGGTACTTGTAAAGCAGGTAATTCCATGGGTTATTCAAATAAATATGGTTGGCATGGTTACGGTAGAAACATACGCCAGTAAGGGCCTGTGCAAACCACGTTTTTTAAACGCGCCGTCGCGTCGACTGCGCGCTTTTATCCTACAGAGCAGTTTGTTGTCGTTTGTATAGCGTTTGCTCAGATTATTAGAACAAAAGGCAGATGTAGCGCATTCATCAAAATGAGGCACGATGACAGCTATGTGTGCGTGACATTTGGCGACTGCACTGTACGGACCCGAGCGTCTATGTGCGTGTACAGTTGCCAGATTATGAATAATCTCCCACTCATCATCCTCATCATCATCGGCCTTTAACAGTCCACGGCTGGACTAAGACTCTCTTTTGAAAGGAGGAATTGGCCTACTATACCACGCTGGCCAAACGGGTTGGTGTAGGGTTTGTATCAAGTTTTCCTTTTCTTACAGTTCCTGTTCTCTGCATAATATGCTCCCTCCGTCGGCCCTTACGACACCCATGGGATGATATGGGGTGGTGACATTCCGTATTCTTAACCCGTTACCCAATCTCCCACTATTTTGCACATAGCTTTGTAATGTTTTTATGCAAGTTATATACTGACATTAGTTTGCGGTCTTGAATAATTTACTGTATAACTGTAATAGATTTCATTACGTATATGCACCGGAGACAGTGAACATTAACGAAAGCGACGTACACTATACAGGTGAATATAGATCAATTCTCTCACCCTTGTAAACGTATTCATAAACCGGCGAAATTTTGTCAAGTACACAATAAAGTATAAATATTATGATTTGTAGACAAAACTAATTTTACTATTAAAAATTTTTAAATATTAGAAGCGCAAACTCATGGATATGATAGTTTATTTTGACCATTCCAACGTACGGTTCTCAAACCTGGTCACCTACCCAGCTTCACAGGTCACGCCTAGGGGGTGCCTAGGGGTCTGCCAAAGAGCTATAGAGCGCTGCATCCTGGATCTTAAACTTAAGACAGGATACGGAACACCGAGCTGCGTTCTAAAACAGGCATCAAAGACGTGGGAAGAAAGGCTGCCAGTCTCAAATGGAACTGGGCGAGCAGCGTCAGCCGTATGTACGAGGCTCGTTGGGCAAGAGTATCTACACTGTGGGTGCCAGAGGATAGACGACGTCGCCGAGGCCGGCCACGAAACAGGTGGCGAAATGACCCAGACGCCTACCACAAGAGCTGGCTTCAGATTACGTGCGACAAGCATACCTGGAAAGATTTGGAGGAAGCCTTTGCCCAGGAGTGGGACAACGTAAGCTATTAAAAAAAATTAATGCATCAATTATTTCTGTTTCTACACATTAAGTACATGAATATTTGGATCGTATAGGGATCGAACCCAAAACAATGTATACATATTGGAAAGCCTATAACAATATTTGCTTATAAAGATATATCTAAAATATACTTGAGCCGTGTTAGCCGCTTTAGTCAGGGGGTGCTTCTGTCTGTTGGTCTGTCCGACCATTAGACAGGGCTTCGGGTACGCGCTCCCGGCTCTCCGAGCTACTGTAGTCACTACCCTATATCCGTCCAGTGATTACAGTACCCCAACCTACAACCCCCTTCTTCCTTGTCAATCCATCCTATCCATTTACCCCGTATCTCCTATCACCTTCCTCTATAACGACAACATTCCCAAGGAGGGTTGGCGTCAGGCAGGCGGCCGGCTGGTAAAATTCATGCCAAAACCTTTTGCAGTATGGCCAAGTATGTACATGAGTGCGATAGGATTAGGGCGTTCCCCGCAGGCGACGCGCAGGGGCAGCACCCGGCACCTGCGAGAAATATGCAAGGGTTGTTGCACTACTCCGGGCGAGTGCAACATAAGAAGCAAGCCTGTGACGTAAAGGTGAGGTATGCAAGTTGGAACGTAGGTACGATGACTGGAAGAGCTAGAGAGTTAGCTAGTGTTTTGAAGAGAAGACGAATAAATGTGGCATGTTTGCAGGAAACAAGATGGAAAGGTACGAAAGCTAGGGAGATCGGTGAAGGATACAAGTTTTATTATTGTGGAAGTGATGGCAAAAGAAATGGTGTGGGGATTGTGTTAGACGAAAATCTGAAAGATAGCGTGACAAGTGTAAATAGAGTTAATGACAGATTGATTGCTGTGAAAGTGATGTGGCAAGGTATTATTCTGAATGTGATAAGTGTGTATGCCCCTCAGATAGGCTGTGATGATTGTGAGAAAGAGAAGTTTTGGATGGATTTCGATAGCATGATGACGAATATACCGGAGAATGAAGAGATTATTGTGGGAGGTGATTTTAATGGACATGTGGGACGAACAAATGAAGAGTATGAAAGAGTACATGGAGGTTGGGGACTCGGCAGCCGAAATTGTGAGGGAGAAGCAATTCTTCAAGCTGCTGCCGCTTTTGACCTAGCAGTTGCAAATACTAAGTTCGAAAAAAAAAGAGCAACATCTGATCACGTATAACAGCGGCCACCATATGACCCAGATCGATTATTTCTTAATAAGACGTAATCGACTCAACTGGGTCAAAAACTGTAAAGTGGTACCAGGAGAAGATTTAGTCTCGCAGCACAGGCTCCTGATGGTCGAACTAAAGATTCAAATAAGCTTTAAAAGAACCAAGCAGCAACTGACTCCAAAAATAAGATGGCATATGTTAGAGAAGAATGAATGTGTAGAAAAAATCAGAGATAGAGTGGTAGGTAAAATGTTAGGAATGGGCGATATGAATGATATTAGTGTCAATGAGTGTTGGGAAGAGATGAGTGAATGTATTAAGGGTGTAGCAAAGGATGTTTTAGGAGAGTCGAAAGGGAAGCGTATGAAAGATAAGGACACGTGGTGGTGGACAAAAGAGGTACAGAATGCACTTAAGGAAAAGAAAGCAAGGTTTAAAGAATGGCAGCTGACGAAAGGAGGAAATGAATCTTTAGAAGAAAGTAAGAAGAAGGAATATGACGAATGTAAAAAGAGAGCCAAAAAGGCCGTAGCCATTGCTAGATCCAATGCCCTAGACAAGTTGTACGGGTTACTTGAAAAACCCGAGGGTCATAAATACTTATACAGCATGGCTAAAGCTAGAGAGAGAAAGGCGAAGGATGTATCCCATATTAAGTGCATGAAAGACGAAACAGGAGAGATTCTTATGGACGAAGATAGAATAAAAGAACGATGGAGGACATACTTTAAAAAGTTAATGAATGAGGAGAACGATTGGAGCGGAAAACTTGAGAATGAGGTGATGAATATTGGGTTAGTGAAGGAAATAAATAAGGACGAGGTAAAAAAGGCTGTTAGTGGAATGAAGAATGGAAAATCGTTAGGACCAGATGGAATACCAGTAGAAGCATGGAAAGCATTAGATGATGGATGGGCGTGGCTGACTTTATTCTTCAATAAGCTGTTGCACGAGGAGACCATACCCGAGGAATGGTGCAACAGTTACCTGGTGCCCATTTTTAAAAATAAGGGTGATATCCAAGAGTGCAACAATTATCGGGGAATAAAGTTAATGCCACATACTATGAAAGTATGGGAGAGAGTAATTGAGCGACGCCTGCGTGACGAGAGTGAGATTTCACGAAACCAATTCGGTTTTATGCCTGGTCGAGGTACGGTGGATGCCATTTTCGCTCTTCGCCAAATATGCGAAAAATACAGGGAGGCACATAAAAACTTGCACATGGTGTTCGTCGACCTTGAAAAGGCATATGATCGAGTGCCCCGTGAAGTCTTGTGGTGGGCCCTGAAGAAGAAAGGAGTGCCTGGGAAATACCTGACATTGATTCAAGCCATATACGCTGAATGCCGAACGCAGGTCCGATCCGCAGCTGGTATCACAGCCAGATTCGATGTGGCCGTAGGCTTGCACCAAGGGTCGGCCCTTAGCCCCTACCTCTTCCTGTTAATAATGGATGCTATATCATCGGACATACAGGAAGAGGCACCCTGGTGCATGTTGTTTGCCGACGACATCGTTCTGGTAGCAGAGAGTGGACAGAAGGTGCAGAGCAAGCTGGAGGAGTGGCGGCAGAGACTGGAGAATGTAGGCTTGAGAATAAGCAGAACCAAAACGGAGTATATGTTCTGTGACTTTGGCGGTCTCTCCAGTCCTAAACCGGTTACACTCGGCGGTACACCTCTACCAGTATGCTCCGATTTCCGCTACCTAGGTTCACTCCTGCAAGATGACGGCGAAATTGATCGGGATGTTAGGCAAAGAAACAACGCAGGATGGATGAAATGGCGACAGGTCTCAGGCACAATATGCGACCACAAAATGCCTGTGAAATTAAAGGGCCGTATGTATAAATCGGTTATAAGGCCTGTCGTACTGTATGGAGCTGAGTGTTGGGCTACAAAGAAGATGGATGAGAAACGATTGCATGTGGCAGAGATGAGAATGTTACGATGGATGTGTGGAGTGACAAGAATGGACAGAATTAGGAATGATTACGTTAGAGGTAGTATGAAAGTGGCGCCCATAGCTGAAAAGGTGAAAGGGAGTCGATTGGCCTGGTATGGACATGTTATGCGGAGAGATGAGATGTATGTAGGTATAAAAGTGATGGATATGCATGTAGAAGGACGAAAAGGGAGAGGACGGCCAAGGAAGAGATGGATGGACTGTGTGAGGATGGATGTGAAAGAGAAAGGGGTAAGCGATTGGATGACTGGTGACAGAGAAGTATGGAAGCGAAGGACATACTGCGCCGACCCCAAATAAATTGGGAACAGGGCAAGACAATGATGATACTTGAGCCGTGTGGTTGACGGCATAGAATACAAGTGTCACCACCCCCTATCTTCCCGTGGGTGTCGTTAGAGGCGACTAAGGGATAACACGATGCAAATACCATCTTTGCGTAGAGACGGAAAACTCGACATCAAACCCTATACGACTGCCTCGTTGGTCTCGCGGCATAAATGTGCGCGTGGGATCGGGAGGTCCCGGGTTCGATTCCTGGGTCGGGCAGTGTTATTGAGTTTTTCTGTCACGAAATTCTCAGTAGCAGCACGGAGTCTGGAAATGTGCCCGGTACGGCAATAGGCTCGCCCCTTATTACGTGGGACTAAAGTATATCTGGCGAAGAGTGGGTGTAGAAATACACCTCTGCCTACCCCTTCGGGGATAAAAGGCGTGACGATATGTATGTATGTATGTACTTTTATAATAAGTTAATATATTTTTCATTAACATGACAATTCTTATTACATAAATCAATTGACAAGTGCATTTTCCATAATATAGGGGAAACGGCGTCGACGTAAACTGGCAACACACATTTTTTGCTGAAATACGAATTTTATCGAAATTAAATTATGAAACAGTCAAATAATCCATAGATAACCGTGAAAAGATATTCTATTTTTCTGTTTTTGCTTTTGGAAACAACTTTTACAATGTTAAAAAACGCATGACGGCATTTTATGAATTTCAAAGTTGAGTTGATCGGGGCGCGTGAACTGTACTATGCTTCGATTCGCACTGAGCCGGATTTGTATTCGCTTTTCAATTTGTATTTGCTTTAGTGGCCTCACGCACTGTTCCGCGCGCTCCATCTTATTCTTGTTCTATAATCTGAGAGCGTCTGTATCGCTACACACGCGCGTGTGCATCGCGGCTGTTTCGCTACACACGCGCGTTTGAATTTATACAGGTGTGCAAAGGTCTACAGGCTGCGTCTGACTTGCGTGCGTATCGCGTCTGTATCGCTACAAACGCGCGTCGACGGCGCGTTTAAAAAACGTGGTTTGCATAGGCCCTAAGAGTTTAATAAAACATCGTATTTATTTTTGCTAAAAAGGCAAATACAGGTGTTTTGTAGTATAAAAATTGTAGTTGTGCCCAAAGCAAAAAAAATATAGTAATCATTAAATAAAAAAAGCCTATACGTACTTACAATTTTATGGCTAAATTATGAACTGAATTTCTGGCATGAACATTTATTTTTAAAAGAGTCAAAGAGTTTAGTAGCGTAAAACAAAGCGATTGAACCACAAATTTGCATATAAACCACAGAACGCCACCTACAGGTAATAAAACATCGATTTTAAACGGTAATTTCTTACGAGGTGTACTCATAAATTACGCGAATAACCGTGCTACACCTAATGCACCGCAAAAATTTGCAAGCTCGCTTTAATATATGGCTGGAAGGCAGAAAATTTTCCTCGATGTATGCAATTATGGTAAGGTACGTAATAGAAAATGTACACATTTATTTCAATTAGTAGAAAAATTGCATACCATAAATAGCCGTACGCCATTGTATACTAATGTTGATTTTAGTTTATACAAAATGCTGTTGGCCTAACACCATTTTGTCGTTTAGAGAACATGTGAATACTTTTTACACATTAAATACAGTTAATATAGATTCAATAGCCCGGTCAAATTAGACCAAAAAACGGGGGTGAGGTAATTCGCACCCTATACCTAAATGAGGTCTAAAAAGTCCTCATTGATCCGACATCTGGAAAAAAATTACACGGGGTCAAGAGGTAGCAAAACGGGCTTTTTACGATTTTCAACCAAACGGTAAGCTTTATTGTAAAATTGGCCCGGAGAAAAATTGTAGATCACATTATTTTCTTTAAAAAGCATACTATGTTTACGAGATTTGTCACTCTCTTATTTCAAATGTTAGATAAGCGGGACTCCCGGTTTACCACTTTGGACGCGCTTGTCTTTTAAACTATTGACTTTGAGAAACAATGGTGTTTGGAATCTCATTTAATTGTTTTTTAGACACCACGCATGTATATGACAGTGAGAAAAAAAAACTTGTGTCTGTTCCATGTATGGAGAGCCCCCTTAATTTCCAATTTTTTTATTATACATACATACATACATAGACTCACGCCTGTTTCCCGGAGTGGTAGGCAGAGACTACGGAACGCCATTTGCAACGATCCTGACATATCTTTCTTGCTTCATTCACTCCCATCAGATTCCTCATGCATGCTCTTCTGTTCAGGGTACTTCTAACCTGTCCTGTTTTTAGGATGTCTCCAATCTGGTCAGAGAACGTCCGCCTAGGTCTTCCCCTTCGTCCTGTCCCTTCCACACTTGCCTTATATATCTGCTTGGTCAGTCTTTCGTCATCCATCCTCTCCACGTGCCCAAACCATCTTAGCATACCTTTCTCGATGCTTGTCACAACATCTTCTTTTACCCCACAACACTCTCTTATCACACAATTATTTACTCTGTCAGTCAAAGATACACCACAGATACTTCTCAGTACTCTAATTTCTACAGCATTTATTCTACTTTCATGACTCTTCTGCCATACCCAACTATCACTACCATACATAAGAGTAATAACTAACACCCCTCTATGCACAGCCAAACGTGGGTGTTAATTGTGTCCGTTAGTTCTATGTTTGTAAAGTCCCCCGCGACACAGGATTTAGTCCTAACGCGGGAGTTGTAAAAAAAAACGAGCATTTTTTTTATTATTGATAAATAATCGTGAAGCAGTATGCAGAATGTACCTGTTTACCTATCAATTTTCAAATGTATGTAAACCGATAAAAACGCGTTAAACACAATACTTTACCTCAAATGTGGCGTCGTAATGTAGTGAAAGTGTGAAAAGTGCATTATTAGGACAAATACAAATCTTTTAACTTTTTGGAAAAAAGTATTCAGACATTTTTTGTAGATAATTATCTAATCTACAATTTTCGTTCAGCAAGTTTTATGATAAAAATTAACATTATGCTGGAAATCGCGAAAGACCCATTTTTGTGACTTTTGACCCCGTGTAATTTTTTTTCAGGTGTGTGGTCAATTAGTTTTGAGAGAACATTTATAATGAAGTTTTAAACCATTTTAAACAATCCTACAAATTGTCAGTTGGGTGAGAATTATTATAACCTCAGATGTCTAAATTGACCGGACTATAACGTATAAGAAAGGTTTTATCATTATATCGCAGTGTCTTGTTTTATTCAGACATTATCACTACTGTATAACGTGTGAATCCGTCACTCACGGTCAGTTTTAAATAATTGATTTTCATTTGTCTGGGAGGATTATATTGATGAATTTCAAACACTATTTATTTTCAGTCAGTCAGTAAAAAAACAGAGTGAAACCAAGGACAATAAAACCTAGAGAGAAGAGAAACCAAGCACAATAAAACGCTCAAAGACGCATGTGCACGGAACGCAATAGAGTATAGTAATATTACAATACAAACTTTAAACACACCTTCACATTCCTTCACAATGTAACGGTAAGATACTGAAAAGTAATTTTTTTAGGATGCAAAAAATATTATAGGAATGTGTTATATATCAACTTCCTATCTCCTTCGGATTATGTTGACATTAATATCAGAAGCTTGTATTTATTAGTTAGGCCGCCCTAACTTTGGGCGTCAGCGTTAACGCAGCGACACCTCGGTGTCGACGCGGCGCTGACGCCACGTACACGCTGCGGTGACGCCGCGTCTACGTCGCGTCAGCCGAGTGGTCTTCAATGAACGCTCGACTGACGCGACGTAGACGCGGCGTTGACGCTGACGCTCAATGTGAGAAGGTAGCCTTAAACATCTCATTACCTTTTACCAAGGCATCGCAATATTACAGAAAGATAATATTATACTTGTTCGCGACAGACATTAAAAAACTCTATAGTGAATAGTGTATTTGAAACCGTGAGTGAAAATCGTATAAAAATAGTGCTATCCAATCGTGCGGTACACCGGAGTCGGTTCCCGGACGCGTCAAAGTGATAAAATAACGCTAGAATAGTGAAAATTCGCAAATCGTTAATAAGAAGTACTCTGTAGTGCATAAACATTAAAACGAATACTTGTGCTAACCGTAGGGACTAGATATCGATCATTAATAGTGTTATCAGTTGTAATAGAGAAGAACATACATACATAGACTCACGCCTGTTTCCCGGAGGGGTAGGCAGAGACTACGGAACGCCATTTGCAACGATCCTGACATATCTCTCTTGCTTCATTCACTCCCATCAGATTCCTCATGCATGCTCTTCTGTTCAGGGTACTTCTCACCTGTCCTGTTTTTACGATGTCTCCAATCTGGTCAGAGAACGTCCGCCTAGATCTTCCCCTTCGTCCTGTCCCTTCCACACTTGCCTTATATATCTGCTTGGTCAGTCTTTCGTCATCCATCCTCTCCACGTGCCCAAACCATCTTAGCATACCTTTCTCGATGCTTGTCACTATATCTTCTTTTACCCCACAACACTCTCTTATCATACAATTCTTTACTCTGTCAGATAAGAACGAATAGTTGATAAACAGCTGTATCGTTTACATAGTCGTTTTATAATTTTATAAGTATTTTTTAGCTTAGAATAGGCTTGAAATCATATCTAGATACTTTCTTATTGCTGGTTATTACCTTATATAGTTAAAATAAACATAATAACAAACATTTGCATGTTTATCGTAAACTTTGTTCATGTACGATAGTGTTTACTTAAGAAAATTTGTATTTTTACTTATGCATCGTAGGTTTTCCTGTAATAACTTAGAATTTAATAAATATATTTTCATGGCGTTTGTTTCATTAGATGCTCCATATAGTTGCACACAACGGCCCACCTAAATAAAATTATATATAACTATAGTATTTAATAGTTTTTAATAGAAAATATAGTGGGCGGGCCCTTGTGTGTAATTGACATTTTGACATTTAGACCACAGATATGAGAAGTAGTATCAGATAGAGCGCATTCGTCCAACTAAGTGTGGCACGTTGACAGCTATGTGTGCGTGACCTTTGGCGACTGGCACTGTACGGACACGCGCGTCTATGTGTGTGAAAAGTTGCCAGATTATGAATAATCTCCCAGTATTTTGCATATAGTTATGTAATATTCTTATATTCATTTGCGGTTTTGAAGAATTTACCATGGATTTAATTAATGCTTTTGCTTAAATACATTTCTTAAATGTAGGTACCGAGTTAAGTTTTAACTACTTCGTAAATCTGTATATATAAAATCCTTGCGTTACTGACTGACTGACAGACAAGCTACAGCCGAAACTACTCGGCGCATGAAGCTGAAATTTAGCATGTATGTTTCTTGGGAACCGTAGGGTGCACCCCTACGATTCCCAAGACGGGATTTCTCGAAATTCCCACGGGATCGGACAAAACGAGAAATACGAAAATATGTGCGTGCGAAGCCGCTGGCGTCGATTAGTTGAGAAATAAATAGTATGTATGTACACACGGCACCAAGTCAAGCTAAACAGTTGCTGGACGATTTTGATACTTATTCCCTACGCCATAAGTATGTATGTACACACGGCGCCAAGTCAAGCTAAACAGTTGCTGTACGATTTTGATACTTATTCCCTACGCCATAAGTATGTATGTACACACGGCACCAAGTCAAGCTAAACAGTTGCTGTACGATTTTGATACTTATTCCCTACGCCATAAGTATGTATGTACACACGGCGCCAAGTCAAGCTAAACAGTTGCTGTACGATTTTGATACTTATTCTTTACGCCATAAGAACGGTGCAAAGAACAAAATGTATAAGCTTGACGAGTAGCAGGGTGTACACGAATATTTGGATCGTTTGGGGATCGAACTCAAAACAATATTATGTAAGGTATATACTAATTGAAATTGAAATTCTATTACTATATTTATGAGAAAGAAGATATATCTACAATATACTTTTATAATACGGTAATGTATTTTTCATTAACATGACAATCATTATCACATAATCAATTGACAAGTGCATTTTCCCTAATTCAGGCAGAACGGCGTCGACAAAAACTGGCAACACTTACATATTTCTTGCACAAATACGAATTTTATCGAAATTAAATTAGGAAACAGTCAAATTATCAATAGTTACCTGTGAAAAGATATTCCATTTTCCTGTTTTAGATTTTAGGAACAACTTTTACAGTGTTTAAGAACACAAGACGGCATTTTGAGAATTTAAAAGTTGAAGTGATCGTGAAGCGTGAACTGTACGATGCTTCGCAGCGCACTGATACGAGTTTGTATTCGCTTTTCAATTTTGTATTTGCTTTAGTGGCCGCACGCAACTGTGCCGCGCGTTCCATCTGATACTACTTCTCATATCTGTGATTTAGACATTTAGATACTTGACATTTTTCGATAGTTTTTCTTGAATAACTTAGTGACGCAAACAGTTAGGTTTAGGTATTGTTTACCAATAGATAGGACTTTTTAAGACCTATCTAGCTATGTATAGAACATATATACATGTACCATAGTATCTAAGTTATTTACATGTATGTACTTTATCACAAATAAAGATTTGTTGTGCATATATTCGGTGCGGTGGTCGTCGTTAAGGTAAAGTTCCGAAGTACCTAAGCGACCATGTTTTCGGCCAGTTTGTTGGATTCCCAACCACCCTCTTGTGACCAAGTAACCATATGTAACCACCAAGTACCGAACACCTGAACAGCATCGCTCCCAATGTATGAAGATGTTTTATTTCTGAAGCCCCGAATAGATCGAAGCCATACAGTCCACACATATAGAAGAAGCACGTCGTCGTAGGAACATTCGCCAGTCACACAACACCAGCGGACTGTGGCGGTCCAGCTAAGGTTCTTAAAAAAATCTGTGGTTGGGTTTCGAAACGAATCGCCCGAATTTGAGGGTATTGGTGGTGTAGGGGGCTTAGAGGAGTTAGTTTTAATCCCTTAAAAGTAATTTTGGCTGCGGAGTTGCGTCTAAATATATTTAAACAATTTCCAAAAATTCTTCATTCAAATATGCAAAACGGAAAGTAATTTTAAGTTTTATATGAAAGTAACTAAATAGATTGTGTTAGGTTCTCCTTTGACCCTTAACCCGGAAATAGGAGCCCCGCGAAGCAGGGCTCCGTCAACCTCAGTTTATTAAACTAGTGGAATCAATAAAAGCAATATTTAGGTTTTATGTGAAAAACATGAAACGAAACGCAACCGCCATTTTGTATGAATGATAAAGACAGCTAATGTTAAATTTGTCCGTCATTGGTTTCGAGTACCTAGGGTTAGGTGCGACTGTAATAAGTAACTAAATAGGTTATGTTAGGTTCTCTTTTGAACCTTAATCCGATAATAGGAGCCCTGCGAAGCAGGGCTCCGTCAAACTTAGTTTATTAATCTAGTGTGAAGAATGTGGAAGTTGGCAGTGCCATACACACCGATGTTTGGAGATATTTTTTTTCTGAGGAAACCAAGTATTTCCCGCAAGTGAAAATGGTGAGAGGGGGGGGGGGTTCCGAGACCTCTTCTCCTCCCCCCAATCACTCACAACCCCTAAAAACGGCGACGTATTTGTTTTACCCTCATACTATTACTTTAACTATGAATATGTTAATAGCAATTACTCATTAACATAAAAATTGCAGGTGCTTGTACTAAATTATCTTTATTTATATTTTGGTGAATAAAAGTTATGGAAAATGGCATTATTGAAAACGAAAATTATAGCAAATACATTTATGGATTTAAATTATTATGACACTTGATGGATTATGACCAATGGAATTAGTGAAAGTCATTTTATGTCATTTCACGATTATGGCAACTGAAGCGTTATTTCTAATGAAATTATGGCAAATACCAGTATGGCATATGAAATTATGGCATTTTAAATAATAATAAAAATAATATTCTACCACATTCACACAACACCATCTAGTCCCAAACTAAGCAGAGCTTGTACTATGGGTACTAGATAATGGATAAACATACATCATACTTTTTTTGTAAATACATATATATTACACATAGAAACACCCAGACCAAGACAAACATCCATGTTCACGCACACAAATGTTTGACTTGAGCGGGAATCGAACCCGCGACCTTCGACGTAGCAGTCGCTTACACTCCCGCTACGCCAACCGGCCGTTGAATTATGGCAAACATTAGTAAACCCTTCAATACATCTTCACAGTTTCAAATACTTAGTTGTATTAGTGCGTGATGAAAATAAACTATTCTGTTTTTAATATTTCTTGAGATTATTACTTGTTTAACCGCTACAAACCACCAAACTCGCGACAAAAGAATTTACAAAAGGCGAGAATACCTGGCATTAAAACACATAATTTATCAAATAGCTTTGCCATTTGATTCAATAAAGATTACGCTCCAAATTTACAGTGAACATACCCTGACACCGTAAAGTGAAGCTGTTGATGACTTTGTTAGTGTAATAATATAAGCTGTTCCAGTAGTTTAGTACACTTAAGGGACACATGATGGGTAGTTTGGATTATGTATCTTGTTCTGTTTGTTCTTGGCAAATATACTACGTAAATACAACGCGCGGAAATTGTGTTAGCAGCTTTTCTGGGAAACATGACGCTCTCTGAAAGTTTTGTATTAATTGCTTTTCACAATATTTTTTTATGTATAGTGCTGATGTTAGGACGACTGAATAATAATTTCCTATGTGTTTCGTAGAAAAAAAACAGGTTAAACATGTATAACATAACATAACTTCACGCCGTTTACTCCGGAAGGGGTAGGCAGAGGTGTATAGACACCCACATTTCGCCAGTTATGTTTAGGTCCCAATGTAATAGGGGGCGAGAGACGAGACGTTTACACTTTCTTACAAGACCTAGAGCTAATAAAAAATAAATTTAAAGCAATTGGTTTGGAACTAAATTCTGACAAGTGTGAAATTTTTATTAATGACCATTTAGATAACCTTTCGATCTTAACAAAATTTAATTCTTTGGTGCCAAATATTAAAATCATCAATAAATGCTCCTTTCGCCTCCTTGGGTCCCCTATTTTCGACGACGCTTTTGGACCTTTTATAGATGAAAAACTACAAAATTTCTGTGAAACTTCAGAACGGCTTTACAAAATTAATATTCATCCGGCTTTCACGATTATTCGGCACTGCCTCTTTATTCCAAAATTAACATTTTACTTGCGGTCCTCTCCTTTCGGCTTCAATCGACTTTACCAGTTCGTTTGGGCGGCCTCGGCGTTCGCAAAATTACCGATGTAAGTCTACCAGCGTTTTTGGCCTCGGTCCACGGCACTGAGGAATTAACCAGGAAAATTCTAGAACCCACACTGGTTAATTCTGAAGTGCCGTGCAAGACTGATACAATCCAAGGTGGAAAATCTACATTCTGCAATAGGGGCAATAAACCAAGATCTTAATGCTATCAAGGATTGGTCGAAACGGTTTGGATTGGCAGTGAACCCTGCTAAATGTCAGGCTATTCTAGTTGGCAGTTCCCTTATATTGAACAGGGTTGACTTGCAGGCACTACCAGATGTAATTTTTGACGGGCAAGTTATCCCGTTTAGTTCTAGCGTCAAGGATCTTGGTTTATATATTGACGCCCACCTTGATTGGCGGACTCAAGTGGCAAATGTCAGTCGTAAAGTCATTGGTGCCTTACGGTCTCTGTATCGTTTGAAGAACTTTCTGCCGGTCAAGACTAAGACAATGTTAGTACAGACTTTAATATTTCCTATAATTGACTATGCGGATGTGTGCTATCTCGACCTTAATGCAGATCAGCTCAACAAGCTCGACCGCCTTCTCAATAATTGCATTAGATTCGTTTTCAATCTCCGCAAATATGATCATATTACAGAGTACCGGTTACCCATTCGCCAACGCCGTAGCCTACGTACTCTGTGTACTCTTTATTCTTTATTGCACTCCCCAAATGCGCCTGTGTGTTTAACTCCTCATTTTCAATTTCTTTATAATACACATGAGAAAAATCTTCGTTCCTCAAATAACCTTCTTCTCCTCTGTCCTTCTCACAATTCTAGCCTTGTACATTCTTCGTTTAATATACAATCTATCCTTCTCTGGAATGCTCTCTCTCTCGATATCAGGATGTCCACTAGCCGGTTTGTGTTTAAATCCAGAGTTCGCCAGACTTATATAGACAAACAAACTGAATCATGATAAGATTATAATTTATCTATTTTGTATGTATATAATTATTTTAATGTATATATATGTAATATATTAACGTATATATGTATGTGTGTGTGTGTGTGTGTGTGTGTGTGTGTGTGTGTGTGTGTGTGTGTGTGTGTGTGTGTATGTGTGTGTATATGTGTGTGTGTGTGTGTGTGTGTGTGTGTGTGTGTGTGTGTGTGTGTGTGTATTTATCAGGTTTCTGTCTTGCTTATAATGTAAATTTATGAATTGCACCTATTACATGTATCTCTGCATCACCTAAAGGTTGACTGGTAGATAATGCCTACGGCATTAAGTCCGCTTCTGTACTATTTATGTGCACAAAGTTTATAAATAAATAAAAAATAAATAAATATCTGCATACGAAACGTGAATGCTGTGAAACATGTGAAAAATAAAATTCGGAAGAAAATTATACTCCATTTTTAAGATCTTGCCTGCTTGCTAGTATTCAAATTATGGATTCAAATTAGCATTGAATCATTATTTGTGGACTATGCAAAGCATTGTTCTGTATGGAATTTGGACCCTAAACACGCAGTGCCTATAAGGTGGTGAGTAAACCATTAAATAAAAAAATTGGAAAACGTAATTTTTGCTAGATATTCAACTATTAAAGGTAAACTTGTAACGTAGCTGTTAATTTTCAACACCAAATGCATGTTTATTGCCTGAACATCTTTTTTACAGACAATATGTTATATCCGGTCATAAAATAAACATTCGTGTAATAATATTTTAGACTAGCTGACCCAGCGAACTCCGTATCGCCTTTTTAAGAGTTTTTATTTAATTCCCTTTTTTCCAAGCCCCTTTTCCAAAGTTACCATTGACTTGGCGCTTAATCTCTTATCATTTCAGTGTCTTTAAATGATGAACAAACAAAAATAGATTTTTATATAATATTGAATTCCCCATTCCTTAAAATATTGGAGATGATACTCATACGAGGGTCAAACTGAAAGTTCTTAGAAAATCAAAAACTGATTACATTAGCCAGTTATTAGTTTTATTATATCTTTTCAAAATATTGTCCATTGACGTCAATACACCGCTGCATGCGATGGAACCACTGGGAAAAGCACTTTGGCCACTCGTCCTTAGGGGTCTCTTCAATGGCATCGCGATACGCAGCCACCGCTTCTTCAGCATTCATAAACCGCTTTCCTTTAAGTTTTTCTTTAATTTTTGGAAATAAATAAAAATCACAAGGCGCGAGGTCGGGGCTATACGGCGGGTGACCCAGTAATTCAACGTTTGATGTCGCCAAATAGTCGATCGTTCGCTTGGCGGTGTGCGACGAGGCGTTGTCGTGGTGAAGGAGGATCCTACTGCGAGGTCGTTTCTCTCGAACTTTTTTCAAGACAAGTGGCAAACAATTGGTAGTGTACCATTCTGCAGAAACTGTTTTTTGATCCTCTAACACAATTGTTGCGAAATGACTTATCCTTCCAAAGAACGAGGCCACCATTTTTTTTCCCGCACTTCGATCTCTCTTAACTTTAGTTGGCAACTCCTCGAAAGGAAACACCCACTGAGCAGATTGTCTTTTGGTTTCAGGATCATAACAGTAAATCCAGCTTTCGTCACCTGTTAGTATGTCGAACACAGCATTTGAGTCACCTCCGTTAAATCTTTCAATCATTTTACGGCACCAATCCACACGATGGAGTTTTTGAGCCTTAGTCAAATTATGAGGTATCCACCGGGCGCAAAGCTTCCTGACCGCTAAATGTTCGTGGAGGATTTTGTGCACTTGACTCATACCGATGCCTAAGCTTGTCCGAATCTGCTGATAGGTCACTCTTTTGTCAGTCTCTATCATACGCCGCACAACACAGATGTTATTTTCAGTCGTCGCCGTAGAAGGCCGTCCCTCACGTACATCATCAGTGAGATTAGTGCGACCACGTTTAAACTCATTAAACCAGTTGTAAACAGTCGCACGAGATGGGGCTTCATCGTGAAAGGCCAATCGTAGTCTATCATAACTTTCTTGTTGACTTAAATGACATCGAAAGTCATAAAAAATCTTTGCACGAAAATTTTCTCGTGTTAAATTCATGTGGACGTGACACAGACAATTTTCAATTTGCCGCCAAATCGTAAAACAAATGACAAATGAATGAAATATATACTCAGTAATATTGGCAAAGAGTTCTATTTTCAAATTTTAGAATTTTTTTTTTATTATATTGTTTATAAGTGGCCAGTTCTAAGAACTTTCAGTTTGACCCTCGTATTGACTTAAAAAAAAACCCATCCGCCATCTTTGATTTCCTATCCGCCATCTTTGATTACGAAATAGATGTTGTATTTGGATTCGCCATCCCTTAAAACATTGGAGACGATAACCATATTGATTTTTTTAAACTTTCTCATTCGCCATCTTTGATCACGAAATAGATGTTGTATTTGGATTCACCATCCCTTAAATCATCAGAGCCGATACCCATATTGATTTTTAAAATTTTTCCCTTCTGCCATTTTTGATTTCCCATCCGCCATCTTGAATCACGATATAGATGTTGTATTTGGATTCCTCCTTCTCCCATCCCTTTAAACATCGGAGACAATACCCATATTGATTTTTAAAAATTTCCCATCCGCCATCTTTGATCACGAAATAGATGGTGTTTTTGAATTCCCCATTCCTTAAAATATCGGAGACGATACCCATATATCGACTTTAAAAAAATCCCGTCCGCCATCTTTGATTTCCTATCTGCTATCTTTGATCACGAAATAGATGTTGTATTTGGATTCTCCATTCCTTTAAACATCGGAGAGGATACCCATATTGATTTAAAAAAAAATCCTATCCGCTATCTTTGGTCACGAAATATATGGTGATTTTGTATTCCCCATTCCTTAAAATATCGGAGACGATACCCATATCGACTTACAAAAAAAACCCGTCCGCCATCTTTGATTTCCTATCCGCCATCTTTGATCACGAAATAGATGTTGTAATTGGATTCTCTATCCCTTCAATCATCAGAGACGATACCCATATTGATTTTTTAAATTGTTCCCATCTGCCACCTTTGATTTCCCATCCACCATCTTGAATCACGAAACAGATGTTGTATTTGGATTCTCCATGCCTATTAACATCGCAGACGATACCAATATTGATTTTTTTTTATTTTCCCATTCGTCATCTTTGATTTCCCATCCGCCATCTTTGATCACGAAATAGATGTTGTATTTCGATTCCCCACCACTTACAATATCACAGGCGATACCCATATTGATTTTTTAAATTTTCTCATCCGCCGTCTTTAATTTCCCGTCCTCCATCTTGGATCACTAAATAAATTTCATATTATTAATCAGCGTCCCGAAAATCTCGAAAACGAAACCATATAGATTCCTAGATCCTATTGACCCAACCCTCGCCCTTCTCGTTTGACCATTAATTCATTATTTTTTTCTGGCTCCTAAAAGTTGTGGCGTTATTTTATATAGCCTATAGCCTTTCGGAATAATTGGGCTATCATAGGCAATAACAATTTTTAAAATCCGACTGCTAGTTTCTGAGATTAGCCGACATTATCTTATAGCCTTTTGCCCGGCCCCAAAGGCTCGAAGAGTTATGTTATATAGCCTATAGCCTTCCGGAATAACTGGGTCCAGAATTCCGGAATATCGTATACAAAAAGAATTTTTCAGATCCGACCGGTAGTTCCTGAGATTAGCGCGTTCAAACAAACAAACTCTTCCGCTTAATCAACGTGCACAATATGACATTATGTATGACGTGACAGTACTGACTGATATGCGACAGCACATGCGCAGCACTCAATTATCAGCGCATGCGTTCTTACTTTCAAGAGGTAAATTTGTGCCGTACAAACTTCTACCCTCCCTACAATCCCTCCCAGTTTAATTTTTACAACTTATAGTAGCCTATGTCCGTCTTCATGGTCCAATATGTATCTCTATATTAAAATTCAACAAAACGGAACATACATACATACATACACAATTTCGAATTTATAATATTAAGTAGGGATTATCAATGGGTTTCTTCTGACATGAAACCCGCTGGGCGGCAGCACTGAGACTTCAGGTCCGGAAACCCAAGGGGAAACCTGTCAAAACTGCCATCAAACAAAGAAGTATATAAACGCGCACGTGAATTTGAATTTATGCAGCGGTAATAAGTTACAAATTGACTCTCCATTTTATTTAGAAAACGTTTGTATATGAAATAGAAAAGGGCAGTTTTGAGGGTTTTCCCGGCATTCATTCGAATTTTTCTCAACTTTTAAACCTTCCCTAGACCTCCACGAACATTTCAAAACCAAGATAAGATAAATCCGTTCAGCCGTTTTCGAGTTTTAGCGAGACTAAGGAACAGCAATACATTTTTATATATATAGATGATAAGTCTGTTAAAGCTTGTCGTCCATGCAGCTATCGCTTCTAGACATTTCGTGCAGAAACTACATATCGTGGGTATAATGGAAGAACTGAATAACTCAAAATTTCAAGTTTCGAGATAATCGCGATTTACTGTTTTTTTGACACTTTTTTTTACATTTCTAAGAAATGGAGAACAATTTTACCGTCGGCGATTTCATATGCTTTAAGCATGTTTGCTGTCGATTCTATGCTTGATTAAACTAACTTTTATCATGAACTAAAAAAATAATAAAAATAAAAATCCAAGTTATCCAATTTTGCCTCACCAAGATATTGCAAACATACCGTAGTTAGCTAATTCTATATTGTAGTTATTCAGTTTTCCCACACATTAAATGAATTTGAATACATGAATTTGGGTAAACTAAGTACACTTATTGAGTTTTCAACCTAAAGAAATATTAAAACACGAAAGTTAGGCATTCTTAGTGAAAGTTTATGTGTGAAATTTTATCACTGATTATTGATCTCACACGAAATAAAAGACCTGGATTGGAAGTAGTAACATAGTATATATAAAAAAAAAAAAAAATTACAATATCAAATTAACAGAACTAGGTATGGCAACAAAATATTATAATTATATAATATAAAATTACTTATTATAAATCTTCTAAACTCAACTAAAACAAAAATAACTTCCCTTTGCATTAAAAGATACTAGGATGGTCTTAAAAGTTTCCGACCTGAACCTGAAGGAAGCAGCACTCGTCAAAAAAAGTGTTGTAGATGTAATTGAGTACAATTGTTCAAGACTTGTGGCAGTTATCCACCAACATTTCAGCTGTTTTGTAACAGTAATTGCTGTTTGACAGCCATACGATTGAGTTGATGTGAGTGTTTTTTGTATAAATGGGAAATTTTGTATCGAGCTGTCATTAAATTTTTATTTTTGAAAGGCAATATGCCGACGCCATTTAAATTTGATTAAAACTCTGTTTATGGGGACTCTCGGCTCCATCATCATCGCCCTAGCGTTATCCCGGTTGCATCCAAGACTTACACGTCTTAGAGCCCGAGGTTCACTTACTGGTCTAACCAGATATGACAGAATATCGACTTTTCCACAGAGCGACTGCCGTTGGACCTCCGCAACCCAAAGGGATAGCGATATTCCACTGGTCTACAGTATCAGTTTATTTGAGGGTACTCACTCCCCGTAACCATGACAGCCAGGAACGACAGTTTAACGTGCTCCGAGGCATGGGGCAAGCGATAATTAACAATTTAATACACACTTTACTTTGAAAGTCATTGGTGCGTGCTGTGGATTCGAACCCGATACCCTCTGGATGGACTGCCATTAGTACCTCCACTAGGCTATCGCTGCCTCTCTGTTCCATCAGTTACCACAATTTAATTTTGGGCAGCTGAATTTAAACTTGGTCGTAAGAGCTAGGGAACAGATGAAGGTCCGCGACGTCCAAAAACTGTAATCACTGACGATAACCTCTCTAATTTCACCAAATGGTGCTAGATGACCACTGAATTGAGTAAGAGAGATAGCAGAGGCTCTGAAAATGAATAACAAATGTATTAGCTACATATTAAATCAAGATTTAAGCATAAGCAAGCTTCCAGCGCGACGGGTGCCGCGTTTGCTCACGTTAAGACCAAAACCGCGTTCGAATGAATTTTTTTTAATGATCTCTTTGCGTAGATTAGGCCTATGATCCAAGTTTTGGTATAACTAATGACTGTAGATGCAACCTGGATACACCATAATGCGCCCAAATCAATAATACATATATTCCAAATAGTAAATTTCTAAGGAGGAACCGACTCCAAAGGACAAAAGCGTTTTTCGGCTGGGAAAGTGATGCTGACTGTTTTTTTGGGATGTTCATGGAGAGATCGAAAGGGATAACTATTACAGCAGCATACTACGCTCTATTACTAGACAAATTGAGGGTAGAAGTTGTGCAAAAAAGTCCACATTTGCAGAAAAGACTATATTACTGACATAAATCTTCGTATACTTTATATTTATTTTGTCACTGATTTCCTACGTGGCCCAGTAAATAAGCTATGCGTCTGTTGATCGAGAGGTCTTGCGTTCAATACCCGGGTTAGGCAAGAGTGTAGGTAACTGATTTTTCCAAATTCTCCGTAGTTCAGTAGTAGAACGAAGTCTGGCAATGTGACCGGCAACGTCAATAGACCCCGTTTTTACGTAGGACCTAAAATGCATGACATGGCCAAATGTGGGTGTAATTATTACAACTTATGTCTACCTCTTTGGAGTATCGATTTGCCACGTCACGCCTTGCTCGCTATCAAGCGGTGTATTTTCTCACCTTTAGGCTTTCATAATAGGAAGAAGGCGTGTAATGGTCAAACAATTATAATACTATTTCTTCTTATTTAATTCATTTCATCAGCCTATCACTCCTAGAGGTGGACCTCCCCACGGTATGCCACAAGACCCATTCTAGCGGCCAACACTACGCTTGCTGAGGCGTGGCGTTAATTTAAGAACCTGCTTTTTTATCTACATACCATAAGCTCCCCCATTCAATTTGCTATAACCCTGGACTATGTCAGTTACTTTGGTCTTCTGCCGGATAATCTCGTGCCGGAAATTATTAATCAGCGAAATCTCTAGCATTGTCCTTTTCATAGCTCTCTGAAAGACATGTAGTGTAGGCAGTGCATTGCAGGACAGCCCAGTTTCAATGGAGTGTAAGGCATTTTCGTAGTCCACAAAAGCCAGCCACAGTGGCCGGTTTTACTCTTTCGGATTTCTAAATAACCTATGAAAAAGTATGCTCTGTATGGTTTGGCCCACGGTACTAAATCTAGAAACCTAGCCTGCACCGGTCGCTGGAAGACATCAAATCTTGATGTCAGAAAAAAGTAGGAAGGGGTGACCACACCACCCTCTCTTAAAGATCTGCTCTCTGAGGCACGAGACAAGCCATTCTAACCCGAGCCCTGTGAATGGCAGTCTATTGATTTCTCCACTAGGCTATCACTGCCTACCTTAGTAACATAATATGTCTAATTATAGTATATCTGTTTATTTATAGTATAATTATCCGATTGTAATAAATCGCCGGTAAAAACATAGCATACTAGTATAGCACAATCTACTTCTTTAAGTTGCAGTGACCACCCCATATTAAGTCGTAAGGGCCGACAGAGGGAACATACTATGCAGAGAATAGCACTATAAGAGAAGGAAAACTTAAAACAAACCCTATATCAATCCGTTTGGCCAGCGTGGTATAGTAGGTCAATTCCTCCTTTCAAAAGAGAGGCCTAGTCCAGCAGTGGACTGTAAGGGGCTGATGCTGAGTTTAAAATCTAAATCGATCATTTTGCTGTATTCTACTACCTAGTGATTTAATTACATTTAAGTTATTATATTTTATTTGGAGCAATATTGTCGTGAGGCCTCTAGAGATGCTTCGTGGAGCCCTGGCGCTCTGCGGAGCGAATTTTGAGAATGGTTAATCTATGTTTACATTATTTCGCACTAAATTAGTGCGAAATAATGTAAACCTATAGATTAACCTACTGAATTATACGATAACTTCACTAACGTGCGTATACTATAAATAGAAATATTAAATAACTTCACCTATTGACATTTATTTGATTGAAATCTCTTATAATTTTATATATTCTCGAAGAAGAAATAAATAAAAATACTTATTTAAAAACGAAAGAACGTTCATTAATACCCGAATTAAATAACTCAAGTTGTTTAGTTTTCCTTTCAACTTGACTAGTTTCATTAAAATATTTTCGTGCGCGGAAGAACTAAATAACTCAACTTAGCTAATTCATTTCATACTCAAGTGATCAGAAGTCACAATTGTTCAATTATTTAGAGAGTTATTCATTTTTTCTACTAATATTTAATGTTAATTTATACATATCTATTTCTACAATTGAAACACAAAAATGGCTTTATTTTTGGACTGGGTTAAGATATAAGAATGTTTGTTAGACCAAAAGATGCGGCACATTTTGGGGTTCACGAAAATAGTAAAAGGTCAATTTGGCCAAAATCTGAGTTATTTAGTTCTTCCATTATACCCACGATATTCCCACTTCTAAGTACCTAATAGTCAGTTGCAATAGTTTCGAGCGCTCTTTGAAGCTTTAAGCTCGATGACTTGTTGCCTCTCAGAGGCATTTCAACTGAATACTGGCTTGGCGTAACCAATTCAGAAATTTAACCTTACAAGTTAGAACATTATTCATCAAAGGAATCAAAATGGTTAGTTTTCATTTAAGGAATGTTTATTGCTTTTGTAATCCGTACGAACTATAATAAAGTAAAGCTTTTATCACATTTATCAGTACAATTTATGTTAGGAGGTAACTTAAATAGTATACGAAAATTTTATTTTTAAGTGAAAATCATAATTTCTGTGTTCTTTATTTGTATTTTATATGAGTAGTAGCTTAGCTTTTCATTTTACAGTATTCACCATGTCAACTCCTTATTTCCTGCAATAACGAGACTATGTAAACGTTTTATACTGTAGAATTGAAGTTACTACATTCCACAACTTTGATTTACAGTAGACGCCAAATAATTTTACCATTGTTTGATTCAAGCTACAAAACAGTGTCCGTTCTAATTTTCACAGAGCGTAAATTATTGTCATGATTTATGGCGTCGAAGTATTTCCTATTAAAGTGGTAAATCAAACGCGTTTGCTTACATTAAGGTTCATACCACATCTCTATTGAAAAGTGTTGTGAATACTAAAAAGAAAATAAATTCAATCAGCGGACACAAAGACCACGTAGAATCCAAACAATAGTTTGTAATAGCACATAGATTTATCGCTGTCTCAAAAAAATTACGTAGTGCTGAAATGCGAGATGACCGCGTAAGCCTACCTACCCCGTTTTATTAAGTACAGTCAAGTCACAGAACCGCTTGATATTTTCTCTGAAAATTATAGAATGTTGTCTCGGTTTAAATTGAAGTCTCCTCAACTCTATCCCAACTATAGTCGATTAAAAACAGGAAGACATTATGACTGAGTTCCCTTAAATCAGCACTCTAGTCACGTTAACGTAGTACTATTTTATCCTCTTTGGACCTACTAATTATAACACGCTATCTGAATAATAACAATCGAGATACTATACGAGTTAAAATTACGGTCTAAAATTATTATTGTTTTGAAGCTTTCCTTTGAAACACTTGGTCTGCATATTTGCTGTTGAAGCGCTTCAACTTATGAAGAGGAAAAATAAAATACTGGACAGTATGGATAGGTTAAGGGCTTATACTTTAAAGGAGCACGAACACGTCAAGAGTGCACGGCTAAGGTGAGATGACCTTGTAGAACTTCCTCTTCTTGAAGTCTTAAGGGATTAATTTTAGTGATAAGTACGATCTGTTAAAATAAGATGAAATGTAAAGATTTTAAGCACGTTAACCATTATTGTATTGAAGTAGGAATGTTGCTAAAATGATGCTTACATTGTTAATACGGCAACAGCTTAACAATAGCAGTATATATGATCATTTGAACGCCGGTATTGGTATGTCTGATCCTCGTACATTTGTACAAGCGTTTTCTAAAAAGTCCGCTATATGAGCATAATTCCCTACTGTGTTGCGCTTAATATGTTCGCAACACAAACATTTTCCAAGGAATACCATTTGTTATCTAAAATATGTATATCTATTTAGTGTACTTTCCGGTGAATAGGTTTTCTTAGTGGTGCTGTTTGACATAATTACCTCACATATTATTTTTAGCTTTGAGAACAACTACGTAATTTAAGAGTTCAATATGGGTGAATTATAACATAATGTAGCACGCATTTCATAATTACTTGTAAGCAGGTTATTGGACTTGTCAGTGTTGGCTTATAAATAAACAAAAGTATGTTCGAATTTTAAATAATATCATAATGATTGACAGTTTGGTTTTGCAGATTCTATTTAGAATATTATAGAGAACAATCAGACATGGCGTTTTACTCACGATGTTTGTAATAAAAAAAATGCTTCGGAAAGTCAGTGGTGGGCACTGTGAGTTTGAACTCGAGATTGTCTGTGTGTCTCTGTCAGTCTCTGCACTAGGCTATAACCCACTTAAAACACTTGACTTTGATTTTAACTACATGTGTGTAACTGTATTATAAACAAAAATACCTTCACCGAGGTCAAAACAATAATGTTCATATAATTTGTCAAGTATTTTCGGTTCCGAGTGGGTAATAACTTCCGTAGGAATGGCATCTATTCCCATAACCATACGGAATTTATGCGATATGTATAGTGAATGTGTACACCTTTAGTGATATGTTTGTATATTATGAGTTCTTTCCAGGTTTGTAATTTATCTTGTAATGTTTCCATTGAGTTTTGTGTAGTTACAATAAGAATAAGTGTTGAAACTTAAATTGTGGTAAAGTTGTCACCACTGGCATATATTGTTTAATTGAGAATAGATATTACACCGAGTTAAAAATATTTTAAATATCAAGGTCTACGATTTACGCAAAGTTGCTGGCAGCGACTAGATGGCGAAGAGCCTATGGCCAGTGGATTGTATCAGGCTAATGACAATCATTTCAATGCTATAGTTGATTGAATCAGGCGTTACTTGGTGGAACTCCATTGTAACCTAATGGAAGAGCGATGGGGAGACTGAGGCTCAGTCGTTGCCCATCGCTCCTGAGGATGCCTCATGCAGAGGCGAAACACGTGTCGAAGAATAGTCGGCGCATACAGCGGGATACTGCAAGTCAGGTATCTTCCTGGAACACACACAATTCCTATATCCCTTATCCTTTTAGAGGAGTTCGGTATTGTCAACCTTTTTCTATTGCAATAGTTGGGATGGTCAATCCGAGGGTGCGTAGTGGGTTCCTCTGTCCTTCCATTAGATTTCAATGCTGCTTTAACATCAGGCTGGCGTTATCCCGGTTGCGATTTCAATGCAAGTAACGGCCGGTCCCAATAGGTATAGGATCTATCCATGGATTTGGAGATAAGAGATACATACATATTTGACATAAGTTCCGTAGACATACAAAATATGTTAAAAAATCCATGTAGTATAGATGGGATATTGAATTCAGCGGTAAGTGAACTGGTCTTCTAGTTATTGTATAGCCTCTTTTCTTTAGCTTGTTGACTTGAGTCTAAATATTGTCATCATCCTATCATTATTCCGATAGTATTCAAGATATTAATCTGAATTTGAATTGCAGTCTAAACAGATTTGACTGCAAAGCTTTTTGAAGAGCCCCGCAATTCAAAGGACAGTCTTAAGTTAAGGGTATTTGAGAGAACTATTCCTTATCCTCCCTATATTAGCCATTGTCAAAATCTTCATGATTAGGGACTGCTTAACATGACCACCAAGGCATGGAGCGTTTGGTGGTTTTGAACCTACGACGCTCTGCATGGCAATGTACTGACCTTATCAATTGAGTGTAACTGCGTGCAATATCAATGACGACAATAATAATACATCATATACAACACCTTTGCGTAGAGACGGAAATCTCGACATCAAACCCTATACGACTGCCTCGTTGGTCTCGCGGCATAAATGTGCGCGTGGGATCGGGAGGTTCCGGGTTCGATTCCTGGGTCGGGCAGTGTTATTGGGTTTTTCTGTCACGAAATTCTCAGTAGCAGCACGGAGTCTGGAAATGTGCCCGGTACGGCAATAGGCTCGCTCCTTATTACGTGGGACTAAAGTATATCTGGCGAAAAGTGGGTGTAGAAATACACCTTTGCCTACCCCTTCGGGGATAAAAGGCGTGACGTTATGTATGTATGTATGTATCCAACACCTGCAATATCAATGTCAAAACCCATGTATCACATACCAAAATGTAGTTTATTCCAAAAATAAAATGTAAGCTTCATAAAGTTTTACGAAATGATATGTAGAATATAAGTGGGCGTTTAATATGCCTCTGCCTACCCCTTCGGGGAAACAGGCGTGAGTTTATGTATGTATGTATGTATGTATGTAGAATAAAACTGCAAAGTGTTATTCCATACATTATCGCTTAAAATGAATGTAGCGAATGAATAGTCAAATAATTAACCGCCACATATGAGTAACAAAAATTGTTTTAATAGGCTCATTTTTTGTGTTCGGATGAATCAGTAATCTGGAGGGTATATCGCGTTACTTGCGCGACTGAAGTGAACTTACCATTTTTTTGTATGTATCAAATATCAAGCTAAAACTGTCTCATTTTGTCTATATTCGTTTGTAATTTTATAACAATCTTGTTGCTTTTGGGAAGTGTTTGTGATAAGCTTCGGAAATTACATGATGTATCGAATTGTTCGCTGTCGAATTGTAGGCTGAAAATATATGAATATTGACGTTGAGATATAATTTCTTGTTTGAACAGCTTCAGCTCAACATTAAATGAAGATTATATTTATGTGGCTTTGTGACCACTGGACTTTGTATATGATCCATGAACAAAGTAGAAAATATAAAAATACGTTTAAATAGTGAATGATGATAATTATAATTATGAGCATAAATAAAATGGTTGTAATATCTTGTGGAGCTATAATTGGTGTATTTTAATGTCTATTTGTGATGTACCTACCACGATTGATGATTTACCATTATCTATCTTGACGATCGTACAGGTTTTAATCATATTTATGATACGTTTTAGGTATTATTTTTTCAAACCAGCTAGTTGCTAAATTATAGATTTATTATTTTTGTGTGCATATTATTTAAAGAAACGTCATTATTATTTGGAAGCCTAAAATTCTAATCTTTAGGGAATATACAGCTTAATTTAGCCGTAATTATCAATAATTGATGACCAAATCCTTATAAGTGCTTGCAAGGCGATTTCCCTATGATGCCATTATTCCTAGAATCGAAGAACAATATTATGAGAAGACATCACGTAACTTCTGATGAAGACCTTGCTGCACACGGATAACTAAAACAATGCGCGAACTGAAATGAATGGAAATGCATGTATTAGGATAGTTCTTGGCAGTAGAAATGCAAAGCCAAATCGTTATTCAGTAGAGGATTGGACGCGCATTAAAGAGCTATAAAGGTCAGTTGTGAAGCTTAATGGCTCTATAATGACTTTAGTCTGTACATCTAATACTGATCTATCAGTAAAGCTTTTTTATTTGATAACTTAAGCAACGTGTGCTAAGATCTATCCTTTGACTGGTAGCCGCCAAGTGTTGATTGTAGAAGTATTATTCAAAGGAAAGAAGTCATTGGCCCGGTTGTTGTTTTGGGGCACAAGTTATGCCGTTTGGTTTATAAACTCTAAAACAAATTACTAGCTGTCATGCCGGATACACACACAAAAATAAATAAAAAACATCGTAGTTGGTAATAGTAGTAATTGTACTGTTTCCCACGGACGAACAAATTATTGATATTTATTCAAAAAACGTGTGAACTTCAAATATGATGATGATGATGAGCAACCACAATAAATTGCAAAATCTTCAGCTGGAAGAATCTTAGATAACTAGCAAATATAAAATTCAAATTTATCAAAACTTATTATCATTTAGCCAAGTGTTGCGATTATATTCGTAGGCCACCGGGCTACTGGAGACTGGAGGAGGAAAGCCAAAGATCGAACTCATATTCGTGTCATAGGAGAAGCCTACCAGCAGTGGACTGATACAGTCAGATTATTTTCAAAGTAACCATTCATACCGCAGTTCGTCAATCGTAGCCACTCATGTTAACACAGCACTACTCACACATATAACACGATTGCAATACCTCAAATGCATATTCTCCTCAGTGCAGCAGCCTTTGAGAGGCCTTTAGAGTTCACAACCCAGAGGTTAGCATCAATTAATATTCCTAGCTTTGACGCGGATGTACCTACTAGTATAAAGGACACGTTCAAGATTTTCGACACCATTTTCCCTTAGCAAATATTGACAACGAATTTTCCTTAACGTTTAGAATGTAAGACGATCGAGGAAAACATTATTAAATCAATAAAGTTGGAATATAGCTAAATATCGTGTGATTTGAATTTCAATTATTTTTGTGGACGTAGTTGACTTAATTTTGGGTAACGTCGGTAATGGTTATGTAATTAAGTAAATTTGTATTACTTTGTAACGTCTTGGAATGAAAAGCAAAGTGCTACGCATAAGAAAATACTTTATTATTATTTATTTGTTTCTCTATCATGCGTACTTTTCTAACATATGGTGTTAAAAAAGTACACGGCCCTTTGGCAGGCGTACACGGAGACATAGGTCAAACGCGCAGGGGCCTTGTGAAGGTTTTAATCTATAATGTGATGGGACCCTACTGAGGAGCCTCCGTAACAGCACTATGAAGTACAGCCACGGATTAGTCGCAGCAGGTGTAGGACTATTGCTACTTGTAGGGCAACTAGTTACTCTGGGCTATTGTGATGGATGTTCAATGGATAAGTGAATATGAAAACTATGGATCAAAACCCACGTCTGCTCTAAGTACTCTTAAAGTACATCGAAAAGGGGCAGACGGTGACTCGCCAACTCATTTATTTTATCAATACGATATGTTAGTTAACGATATACCTACTGTGATGGTATTTTTCTATATTCTTTGGATAGAACAGTAACTGTAGTGGTATCATCATAATTCTCTAAGCGATATCGCGATTGGATTCCAGACTATGTCTTGGAATCCAGAGTACAGGTTTCTAGCCCAACCAGAATTTACAAAATTTTGGCAGCTTTTATAATTACGATTAATAGTTTAGTTTGTGAAGCCTCAAAGCGTTTTCATTTGTGACTAGCGTCCCATGGACATTGAAAATAGGCAAAGTTTCTCAGATGGAATGCAGCATTCTAATGGTGAATGGATTTCTTAACAGGTCTAGTAGTTTTAGAGCTTATTTGTTTAAAATAAACAACGCACAAATTAATATTCTCTCTCGTCCTACAGATGACATAAAATACTACCAAATCCATCAAATTATTAGGTATATCACATATCAATAACTTTGATCAGATGTATATTTGAATATTCGGAACACTATAAGACGCACTTATTCGTAATTCGGTACAAGTTACACGTTTGGGCATTGCGTTACATGAATAAAATATTTTTTGGATCAATGTCGTACGTAAGAGATACCGTAGACGTAATAGAATCCTTGAGAATATTTAAATTTGTTTTATTTTTGCTTAGTCATAGAACGGGGAAACAAATAGGTAAATGGGTCACTGATATGTGTGCACGATTTTTTTGAAAGTCATCTCCCGCACTCAGAATACATTTTGTGTCGCGGAGCACTTTACAAATAATCAATCAACATACAAGGTACCCCCTTACAGTGGATGTACCTTGTGTGTACTACAATCTTGAAACAATAAATTGAGGATCACAAGTTTGGTGTTGTTCCATGTGTCGAACTCGAAACTCAACGCTCTACTAAACGGGGCGACCGCTTAAACCACTACACCATACGTGCAATCAAAATTATTATATTTGTTGTATGCTTTATTTGATTTGGGAGCAGACGAAATGAGACCATATAATTATTATCTGGTTGTTGCAGGCTGGACACGACGATATGCGAATCGAGCTCAATGCTGTGTCATTGTCTCCAATTTTTAAGGTTTATATCCAGCAGTGAGCGAACGACTGGCGAAAAATTATGATTTTTCTTAATCTTTCGAGTCTTGTACATCTAGTACTTATAATTATATAAAGCTGAAGAGTTTGTTTGTTTGTTTGGTTGAACGCGCTAATCTCAGGAACTACTTGTCCGATTTGAATAATTCTTTCAGTGTTATATAGCCCATTTATCGAGGAAGTCTATATAACATCGCGCTATGAGCGACGGGAGCGGAGCAGTAGCCTTAAATAACGCGGGTGTAGCCGCGGGCATCCTCTAGTATACCAATATTTATGTAAAAGGACTACGTTCATTTCAAATAATTAATTGATATTACTGCACGGTTGGCGTGTTTCGAATCTAGGTCCATTGTGTCTCCCGCGACATAGGGATTATGCTGAGTGCGGGCGCTATCATTAAAAAAAGCAGAAATTTAGCATGATACTCATTTTACGATATTATGGTAAGATAATAGGATGTTCCCTAGTAATAAACATTAAAACTAAAAGTCTAAAATCAGTACAATGGTAGGCATTGTTGCGCAATTACAGGCCAGGTGTTAATTAAGTCCCATCACAGAACATTTTTATAATAAATCAAGACTAAAAGTATATTAATTCTGTTTATCAACCTGGTTAATTAATTATCCTCAGATCCAGACGCTGACTAGTAATAATTTTATAACTCCTAAATAAATCATACTAAATTTAATTAAAACTTCTTCTAATAATTTCATATTTAAATTTAAACTTTATTTTTCTACTTCTGCCTTATTCTTTTATAACGCGCGGTCAGTAATTTACGTTATATTGAATACTAGAGGACGCCAGCAGCTACGCATGCATTTTTTTTAAATTTACCCGTTTTGGCCGATCCCGTGAGAATTTCGGGTAATCCCTTCTTAGTGCACCCCTACGGTTCACTAGCACCCCTACGGTTCCCAAGGAACATATATGCCAAATTTCAGCTTCCGGCGCTCAATAGTTTCGGCTGTAGCGTGTCTGTCAGTCAGTTAGTAACGCAAGGATTTTATATATTAAGATTGGCATTGAACCGGTACAGATCTGACAAGGATGACTCGATATACCGGCACAGATATGGCAAAGCGGAGCGGAGAGAATTTTTCACTGACAAACTATCAAAAGACACATAAATCAAATTAACACAACAGTTACTGTTGTTTATGTGCGCGAATGCTTGTTTTATTGTTTTTAGTTGCTTTTGAATAGTTTCACAGTGAAAAATGCTCTAAGCTGCTTTTCGCTATATCTGCGCCGCACCATACAGTGATTTTGCAATTGGCCGGACAAATGGGGCAGGTTTATAAAGTGACATCAGATTTTCCACACTACTACCGATTGTGATGTATACAAATTGTGCCTGCAGTGTTTCACTTATACCAAATTCTGTTTTTCTTTTTTTGTTGTAGGTAGCAAACGAACCCACGGATCGCCTGATGGTAAGCGATTTTCGCCGATAGATACAAGTAGCACTAGAGGAGTCACAACTGCTTTGCCGCCTTTAAAACTAGGAAAAGCCTAGGAGAGGGAGTAGGATGAGGGAGAAGGAATAGAGCATGAGGCCTCCAGCACTCTCAATCATCGAATGAAACGCAACAGTTACAGGTACTGTTACTTTACGTCGATTTTACAAGTATGAGACATAAGCCAATCGTACGTAAATAAGTCATGATGGTGCAAGTAAAATATACATACATACATACATACATAGACTCACGCCTGTTTCCCGGAGAGGTAGGCAGAGACTACGGAACGCCATTTGCAATGATCCTGACATATCTCTCTTGCTTCATTCACTCCCATCAGATTCCTCATGCATGCTCTTCTGTTCAGGGTACTTCTAACCTGTCCTGTTTTTAGGATGTCGGAGAACGTCCGCCTAGGTCTTCCCCTTCGTCCTGTCCCTTCCACACTTGCCTTATATATCTACTTGGTCCGCCTTTCGTCATCCAAAAATCAAGTCAAGTAAAATATATAAGCATCAAAAGGGTTTTTTAGGTTTCCTTATCGTAATGATAAAATAAATGAAGTGGATGATAATTTTGTTTGTTTAATTAACAAACAGTTTCAGTTCTTAGCATAACCCTACTTTGAAGCTATTAGATATTTTACGTTAACAGTTATTAAATATATATAATTGTTTGGACAATCGTTGTTTCAACGATAAACTACCTCAAGGAAGGAATACTGCCTCTGTGGTCGTGTGGATAGCGTATGCGACTGTTGATCGGAGGTTCCAGGTTTGATTTCCGCGTCGGGCAAAATTGTTACTGGGTTTTTCCGAATTCTCAGTAGCAAGACGGAGTCTGGTGATGTGCCCAGTGACGGCAATAGGCTCGCCCCCTATTACGTGGGACCTAAAAATTCATGGCAAAATGTGGGTGTAATATTACACCTCTGCCTACCCCTTCGGGGATACAGGCGTGAGTCTATAAAGCAGTAGACTATAGCAGGGAGATGATGGTAATGAATAAAGATTTATTCTTCATATTTTTAGGATTACGAACCTAATATGGAAAAATTCGCCAAGTGCGAGTGGGACTCGCGCACGAAGGGTTCCGTACCATTATCTATGAAAGAGAATCACGTTTGTTGTATGTATACCTACTTAAATATTTTTAAAGTTTCTACCAGTTTATTAAGATCGAGTAAAAATTGCTTAAAAATTAAGTTTGTTGTATGGCTCTTTAATATTTATTTAATTATTTATTTTAAAAGGTAATAATTCTGTGAAAATTTTAAACGTCTTCCTGTAATATTGAGCAAAACATAAAGAAAAACACGTTTATTCTATGGGATCCCCCACTTCATATTTTTTATTTTTAGTATGTGTTATTAAAGTGGCATGTCGTATCACGGTTTATGAGGTACAGCCTGGTGACAGACAGACAGACAGCGGACGCTTAGGAATAGGGACCCGTTTTTACCTTTTAGGTACGGAACCCTTAAAATGGAAGCCTTATAGCCTTCTTGTCCATCCTTCTGTATTTCTTTATAAAAATGTTAAAACATTGTGGATAAAAAAGTGAATCATTTGCAAGAGTAAAATAAAACGTAGATGAAAGGACATTGATTTACCTTACCTCATTAAGCCGCAATCGCTATATCTTGAGAATTGAAAGCTCTATCACCTTCTCCAGATAAACCAGCTTTGAAACTAGACAGTAGAAAATAAAAGAACATACGTTAAAAGCTTATCGCTGCATCGCTAAAAATAATTGCATCGAAAAAGGTTCAGCTGTTCTTTGAAGGGGTAGACAGTATTAACTTTACACTGGTTTGTCACCTTCATGGCCGAATAAATGAGATGAACATTTAATTAGTAGCGAAGATTTGTGAAAAATACGACATGAAGGCGTAGGTATGTTGTTTTGCTCGAGCAGATAGTGGATTAACTTTATTTAGCTTACTTCTCTCTACTAAAAGTAAGTTCGCTTCCAGACTGTACCAGCACCCTTGCAAATACTACGAATCCTTAAAATTTGCCATAATATGGTTAATTTCGATATTACAGAACATAAGATTTATACCTACATATAAATAGACTCACGCCTGTTTCTCGGAGGGGTAGGCAGAGACTACGGAACGCCATTTGCAATGATCCTGACATATCTCTTTTGCTTCATTCACTCCCATCAGATTCCTCGTGCATGCTCTTCCGTTCATGGTACTTCTAACCTGTCCTATTTTAAGGATGTCTCCAATCTGGTCAGAGAACGTCCGCCTAGGTCTTCCCACACTTGCCTTATATATCTGCTTGGTCAATAATTCCTTATCCATCCTCTCCACGTGCCCAAACCACCTAAGCATACCTTTCTCGATGCTTGTCACTACATCTTTTTTTACCCCACAACACTCTCTTATCACACAATTATTTACTCTGTCAGTCAAAGATACACCACACATACTTCTCAGTTCTCTCATTTTACAGCATTTAATCTACGTTCATGACTCTTCTGCCATACCCAACTTTCACTACCACACATACTTGTAGGTGCTAAAGCCCCTATAAGTACAGCCAAACGTGCCTTTTTGGACACGTTTTGACTGTTCATAAACGCCCTAGAGCTCCATCACAGACTGCACGGTTGGCGTAGTGGCTTAAGCGGCCGCGTCGCCGCTTGACACTGCGCCGAGTGTCATGGGTTCGATTCCCACACGAGGCAACACTTTGTGTAATTCACAAATTGTTGTTTCGAGTCTGGGTGTTCATTGTGTCCGTTAGTTGCATGTTCGTAAAGTCCCCCGCGACACAGGATTTAGTCCTAATGCGGTAGTTGTCCTTTTTAGAAAAAAAAAAACTCTATTACCTGTATTAAGTCTTGTTTCAATATCTTCTCCATTCTTACCATCTCTTGTAAACAAAGCATACCAACTCATTCCCTTGTTCCGCTCGCTGCCCATCGATCAAAACATTACAAGCCGTAACACATTCCTCCTTTTCAAATACCATAGCTTTTGTTTTACTTAAATTCTACTCTGTAACACACCATGCATAATTGTTACCATCTCCTGCAACTCCTCCGCTGAAGACGCGAGTATTACCTGACCACCAGCATAAAGGAGGCATTTGACAAGTAACCCATTCATCCTTAATCTGCATTCACTATGTTTTAAATCTTGCAAACAACTGTCCATGAAGAGGTTTAACAGCCAAGGCGAAGTTACAAAGCCTTGTCTAACACCTTTCTCGATTGTAAAACAGTCAGTGTATACCACGTTTATTCTCACACAAGATATAGAATCCTCATAAATGGATTTCGGAACTCGAATGAGGCTGCTCTCCACCCCATTCGTTGACAGCGCCGACCTCATTTCATTCCTCATCACTTTATCGTAAGTCTTTTCCAAATCCACGAATGCGCAATAAACCTTTTGACCTTTGGCCAAAAACATTTCGGCTATGCTTCGCAAGGAAAAAACCTGATCCGTCCATCCCATACCCTTTCGGAATCCCGCTTGTACATCTCATATTTTCTTGTCGGTTAATTTCATAACTCTTTCATAAATAAGTTTTTTTGCATATAATTTGCCAACAATGCTGAGAAGGGTAATGCCGTTATAGTTTTTCATCAGCCTTGTTACGCTTTTCCTTTATAAAGAGGCACAACTACAGCTGTGGCCTAGTCATAAGGTACTCGTCCGGTGTTACAGCACAAGTTATATAACCGCTGCAACTGACTAACTGTGATGCCCTGTCCAGCCTTCAGCATTTCGATAGTAATCCTATCATATCCTGCAGCCTTACCTAGTTTAATACTTTCCAGTGCCTTTACGATCTTATCCACGCCAATAACGCTTTCATCATTGCTATCATTACCATTAATTTCATCGATCGGTTTCTCTATCGCCGTTCTTTCAAATAAACCTTCAAATACACTTTCCATCTCTTCAGCACGCACGATTCACCATTCACTATCATTCCATTCTTGTTTCTGATTGATGTGTATTCTGAGGATTGAGTTCTTTCTCGAACTGCACGAACGGATTTCCAGAAAAACTTAATGTTTCTCCGGAAATCGGCAGATGATCTGCTATCAAACTTATCTTTCTTTTCCTCTTTTTTCCTTTTAACCATGTCTTTCGCTATTCTTTTTGACCTAACAAACTCCTTTCTTGCTTTGTCTATATCCTCAATCGTTGCTTTTGCCATTATTTTATTTGCTCTGGCAGACAACCAATCTAACCAAGCTTTCTTCTTCTCTGACACTGCTGATCTTTGTCCTACTATGTATTATTAACCTTTCGTATTTTTCTTCTCGAGATCACACCACATACTTTATACCAGGGATTCCCAAAGTGGTCGAACCGATATCGACCCCAAGGGGTTGATATCGGTTTCCTAGGGGTCGACATAAACGAAAACTGATTTTGGGGGTCGAAGAGGTCTAAAAATCGACCCCTTTTAAATTAACATAAGTTTTCACAATAGTCTAGATTAGGGATTCCCAAAGTGGTCGAACCGATATCGACCTCTAGGGGTCGATATCGGTTCGACCACTTTGGGAATCCCTGACACTACACATACTACCTCATCTTTAAAGGACTGCCATTATTCATCCATAGGTATCATTTATGCCATCGAACCTCTCAAATCTTGTTATCAATCTTCTTTTATACTCATCTTTTACATCTTTCTCTTTTTTATTAGATTCATAATTAAATTAGATTTATAATTAGCTATTCTTCTCAAAATGTTATATCGTGATGAGTTTTTTTTTAAGACCGACTGTATGAACGACCCGGTATATTAATGTATATCAGAACTACATGTTTTCTACAAGGTCTCATCTTATTACTTCTTATCATATTCTTCTAGTCCACTCCAGGACGTAGATCCCAACAGGTTTCGTCACAAAACGCGCTATCTGGTTTTCACCGTCAAAACACTACCAGCCATCCTCCTCTAGTCATTCGTCAATAGTAGATCATAAGCAATTGGTACTTTATATGAATTTACTTCAATTTTAATCATCATAAAGAAATAAGTAAACGTAGCAATATATATCCCACACAGTTATGCTGAGGGTATCGGGTTCGAATCCACGGAGCGCAAAAAGTCAGGAGCTTTTTGAAAGTATGTTCGTATTGAATTTCTATCTATCGCTTGTTCCGTGCCTTGAGGAGTACGCTAAGCCATTGGTCTCAGCTGCCAGGAAGATATTTGCGAGTATACTTCAAATCCACATAAATACATTATTTTTAGGAAATCAATTGAAAGTCTAATCTTAGCACCACTTCACTAAAAATGACGCCGATTTCCACAAATTACCATACACTAGATGGGGGTGACAGAGATGCATTTTTATAAAACATTGATACTCCACAGTTTTCGGTAGTTATTAGTAGCTATTCTATATTGTGTAACGCTATAACTAGAACGTTTATTTTTGTCTACAGCAAGCGAACGTTTTCTGAATATGCCTATAGAGACGCTCTTCAAAAAATTCCACGACAATGTGTTGAAACAAAGTTTAGTTATGACAATTATGATGTTATAAGTAATTTGCTACGCTTTCATTGTTACAATTGATAACAGAGTAAGACAATCGTTTATATCTGGCAATGTATCGAGCTCATTGTTTGGTTTAGTCTACGATATTAGGATCTAACTGAAGACTATTTATTATGTTTAGTAAAAATGTATATTGATTAATGGCCATGGGCCGGTTAGCGTTTTTAATTCCATATCTGAAAAACATAACTGCATTTTTTGTCCAACATTTTTCGTATTTATGTTAACAATTTGGCACTCGCTTGGTCTTAAATTTTCCTGGTGACTATGGGACATAAATGTTGTCCAAAATAATTTACAAGAAGACATTTAGATGAAGCAGAATTACAAGCACACATGCATTCCTGTATATATTCTATTAGTATAGGCTCACGCCTGTATCCCCGAAGGGGGAAACACGGGTGTAATATTACACCCACATTTCGCCATGTATATTTTCTATTTTATAGAAACAAGTAATTATCATGATAAATTGACACAGTGAAAAAACCTTCAAATATTTGTATTAAACGCATTTGAGTAAAACAATCGTCACCTTTACAACAAAGAAGTATAAGATTATGTAAAGAACCAGTTGTTATTTTATTGTTAATTATGTCTGTCCGCCATGCCTCGAGAATTGGGGACTCGGAACAGAGGAAAAGGACGATTGTAAATGTATTCGGTTCAGCTAATTCGTGAGGAAATCTTTGAAGGAAAATGTTTGTTTGAGGAAGCATGGGCTTTGGAATAATTAAAAAAGAATGAGCTGTATCGTGAAAAGGAGTTTTGTCATGCAAGATTTAATTTAATTAAAGTTTTACTCAAACAGTATAATTTATATTAAATTTTCGCGCCTTTCACGCCTAGTAATATTTATGTAACAAGTCTATATCACGTAATTACTTTTAAAAACAAAAAACGGCGATAGCCCAGTGGTGTACGTAACGGACTGCCGAGACGATGGTCTCGGGTTTGATCCCCAGTTAGCCCGGGGACACACCTCTGACTTTTCAAAGTTATGTGTGCATTATAAATTAATTATCGCTCACTTAATGATGTCCTGAAGATGGCAATAGGCACGCCACCTATGACATTGAGACCAAAACATAACTGACGAAGAGTGGGTGCCTCTGCTTACCCCTTCGAGGATAAAAGGCGTGAAGTTATGTTATTTAAAACTATAAGGTAAAATACCGTAAATGTATGTTTCTCGACTATTCAGCATGGGTCCACCATGGTCACGGGATGAAAAATGTTTAAGGTAAGGTAAGTTAGACCCATCACATAAATAATATAATATAATATTCTACCACATTCACACAACACCATCTAGTCCCAAACTATGCAGAGCTTGTACTATGGGTACTAGATTTACACTTATAATATTATATAGAGGAAAACTTTGTATTTTTGTTTGTAATGGATAAACTCAAAAACTATTGGACCGATTTTAAAAATTCTTTCACCATTAGAAAGCTACATTATCTGCGAGTAACATAGGCTATATTTTATTTTGGGTTTTTTGGGTACGTGAAGTAGTTCCCTCAGGACGCGGGTGAAACCGCGGGAAACGGCTAGTAATGGATAAACATACATATATACAATTTTTTTGTAAATACATATGTTCGGGCCGTTTCGGCCCTCTTCGGCTGCCCGCACCTGCGGGGCGCGAGGCGGTGCGGGGCCGACAACTCACCGGCCGCATCCGCGCTCCCCGACTTGATCTTTGAGCTCCTTGCACGACGCGCGCGCACTAATTGTTCACGTAGTACTACAACGACCAATTATCATATTGTAATTAATATTACTTTACTACAAGATTATACCAGTTTCATACAGTCCACTGGATTTTATTTACAGACCTTGGTTAGGTCCGCAACATTGGTCACGTCGAGCCTATAAATTTCGGTTTGGAGAAACCGAAAACGTTGGCAGTTGCAGTACGGAATTTGAAATTCAAATCGCTGTGTCATCGTCGCAACGGAATTTTACAAAGTCGAAGTCGCCGTTTTGGAAGAACGAAGTAGAAGCGAACTACGTCAATCCCTGGAGCTTCGAGTACAAAGCGCATCGAATTACGCCGAGTCATCGCTACGAGGGAATTATTCAGTTTGCCTGTGGATAAGGATACGGGTGTTTTGTGAGTTTGTTCCAATTTTTTCCCTTATAAATCCTTTTTCCAAACAATATCTTTTTTCCAAACGGTCAACGTTTACATTACATTATTTTCCATTTCTTGTCTTTCCTGAGTTAGATTTATAGTACCTACATTCTCTTCAGCTTACGCATCGCTGCATTGCTTGTCGCTAGCCGTTATTCTAATAAATAATAGCTATAACGGTAAATCAGCTGTACGCATATTTCGACGCCATTGTAGGTAACAGCTGGCGCTGCCGTTCTAGTTCAAGGTCACGCGCCTATTCATTAGTAGGTTATTATCTGTTTCCTTTGTGTGTAGTGCAGATTTTTATACCCATCCATTGTTCGTGATTAGTTAACTAGTATTATTTTTGCCTTTATAGTTGACTGTTATCTAACTTCAATATGTCCAGTGAGTTGGAGATTTCAATTAGAAAGCGCAATGCTATGAAAGCAAAGCTTACTAACTTTGGCAATTTTATTAATATACTGCTCAGCTGTGAGTATATTTCTTCTTTGCAACGTATTGAATTAGAAGGGCGCTTGAGTAAGTTTGATGCCATATACGATGAATTTGACACGTTACAGATGAAAATCGAGGTGCTCATGGACAAACCAGACGATGCATATGCGGAGCGAGCCAAGTTCGAGGAGCGATTTCACGCACTAGCCGCACAAGCTCGGAGTCTGCTGGTCACCAGCGACGCCGGCGATGTTGGTTCTGTAGCGGGCTCAGCATGCAAACATTCAGGTGAATCGTTTCAACGCAGCTTTATTCGCTTACCAAAAATTAGTTTGCCTAGTTTTGATGGTGATTATCAGTGCTGGCTTGAGTATAGAGATACATATATGTCACTAATCCATAACAGTTGTAGCATTGACGACATAAGCAAATTTCACTATCTACGTGCGTCGCTGAACGGCGATGCATTGGAGTTAATTAAAAATATTGATTTTAAAAGTGAACACTACCAAATGGCGTGGAATTTGTTGTGTGATCGTTATAATAATAGTCGGCTTTTAGTAAATAATCACGTGCAGGCTCTATTCAATGTTGAAACAATTTCTAAAGAATCTTGTATTTCTTTACGGCATTTAGTTGACGTCATTAATAAAAACATTAGAGCATTGAAAACATTGAACGAGCCTACTGAGTACTGGGATACGCTAGTTGTGTACATGATGTCCATTAAGTTAGATTCTGTGACCAGTAGAGATTGGGAGGAACATCGTAACACGATAGAAAAATCACCCACCTTGACTCAGTTTTGTTCATTCATTAGCAAAAAGGCTGACTTATTGGAAACATTAGAACATAACAAACAATCAATTGAACAAAGTAATAATAGTTCAATAGAATCTAAGCCTAAATCGTTTGTTGCTACCACACAAGATGAGAAATTACCTATTAAATGTCCAATGTGTCACAAACACCACCTTTTGTACACATGTGAAGAGTTTCGTAAGCTGTCTGTTGACAGTCGGGTCTCGAAAGCAAAGGAGTTAAAGGTTTGTGTGAACTGTTTACGCTTTGGTAATTTAACTAAGCAATGTAGATTAGCGCGGTGTAAATATTGTAATGAGAAACATAATGTCCTTTTACATGTCGACAAACCGAAATCTACCAATTTCCAAGATCCTATGCCTAGTTCCAGTAGTGTGACCTTATCTACTGACATTTCTGGGGGGGCGCCTTTATCTACTTGCACTCCACAAAATGTCGTGTTATCTAACGACACATCCATGCACCATACTACTGCGTCGTATGTTTTGCTTTCCACAGCGTTGGTGAAAGTCGTGGACAATTGGGGCAATAAGATGGACGCCAGGATCTTGCTCGATAATGGTAGCACGGCCAATTTTATTACTCAGAGACTAGCCGATAAGCTGAAATTGCCTCGACGAAGCACGAGCTCCACGGTAACAGGTATCAACACTCAAATTTCTACTACTACACAGTCTTGTAATTTAATTATAGAATCACGCTGCAGTAGTTATAGAACTAGTATAGACTGTTTCGTATTACCTGTAATTACAAAAGAATTGCCGTCTATTTTAATTGATGTCGATAAAATTCCTTTGCCATCAAATGTACAGTTGGCCGACCCACTATTCTACAGTCCCTCAGTGGTTGATATATTGGTGGGAGCAGAGTTATTTTGGAGATGCCTTGGTCCTGCTTTTATAACCTTAGGAAATAATCAGCCTACTCTTCGTGACACCAAGTTCGGGTGGATAGTATCAGGGGCTATTACTATTCCATCTCATCCATCTTCATCACAGTCACAAATTTGTAACCTTTCATTAGGCCAACTTAATAATACTTTACACAAATTTTGGGAGATTGACTCTGTCCCTACAAAATACTCATTGTCTCATGAAGAAAGACTTTGTGAAGCCAATTTTAAATTAAATACAATCCGTGATCATACTGGTCGATTTATAGTTACCATGCCTCTGAAGCAGGACCCCAGTGTATTAGGCGAGTCCTTCAATATAGCGAAGCGTCGGTTTTTGTCATTAGAGCGTCGATTCCATCGTGATCCCGTTTTTAAAGAAAGATATGTCACTTTCATGCAGGAGTACGAGCGCCTGGGACATATGACCGAAAACAATAAAACAGATAAACCTCATTCAGGTGGTACTATTGAATATTTCTTGCCACATCATGGAGTCATTAAGGAGTCCAGCGCTACCACAAAACTTCGGGTAGTCTTTGATGCCTCAGCTGCAACCACATCTGGATCATCACTCAACGATATCCAAATGGTAGGTCCCACGGTCCAGGATGACCTTTTTAGTATCTTGGTACGCTTTCGTCAACACAAGTACGTCATTTCTGGAGACGTGGAGAAAATGTATAGGGCGATTTTTTTGACACCAGTACAGCGACCCTTACAACAAATTATTTTTAGGGAGGATTCAAAATTGCCTTTAAAAACATACAGTCTCAACACCCTGAGTTACGGCACAGCGAGCGCTCCTTATTTGGCCACAAAATGCTTGGTAAGTCTTGCGTCCACATCTTCAAATAAAAGGGTGCGAGAATCGATAGCGCATGACGTTTACGTGGATGACTATCTTAGTGGTGGAGACACAATTCCTGAGGTGGTAGCAATGGCTAAAGGGGTCGCGTCTGTTTTTGCCACAGCTCATTTTCATTTGCGTAAATGGCAATCTAATAGCCCAGAAATATTATCTCAGATGATCGGTCGAGTAGGTTATACGGGTAGATTAAATTTCGCTGAAGGCGGGAATGTACCTTCAAAAACATTGGGTCTTCATTGGCTATGCGCATCGGACTCTCTAGTGTTTTCTATTAACATTGATAGCAGCAAACATGTCACTAAACGTCACATTTTATCTGTGATCAGTCAGATATTTGATCCGCTAGGTTTAGTTGGTCCTTGTATTGTTGAGGCTAAACTTATTATGCAGCACCTGTGGATGATGAAGTGTGGCTGGGATGAATGCATTCCAAATGAAGTTCGAAGACTCTGGGAGTCCTTCGTTAGTACTTTGCCATGTCTAAATTTGTTAAGAATTTCACGATGGGCCGTATGTGACAATTCAAATGCATGTGAACTACACATTTTCAGTGATGCGTCGGAAAGGGCATACGGTGCATGTGTGTACGTGCGATCCACTGATAGGGACGGATTGGTGACTGTGCATCTTTTAACTTCAAAAAATCGAGTAGCACCTATAAAGCCATGTACCATTCCAAAACTTGAATTATGTGCAGCCATTCTTGGAACAAGACTGTGTACTAGTGTGTTGAAATCTCTTACCTTGCCTATTAGCAGATGCCAGTTTTGGTGTGATTCAACCATAGTGTTGGGTTGGTTGTCGATGACGCCGACTTCATTGAAGCCTTTTGTACGAAATCGCGTTAACGAAATACAAGAAAGCACTGTAGGGCATAAGTGGAGTTACGTGCCGTCGAAGGACAATCCGGCAGATCTCGTTTCTCGTGGGCTGAAGGCCGACTTAATCAGCGAAAGTTCTTTGTGGTGGACTGGTCCTGAATTTTTGTCTAAAGCTGAAATTGACTGGCCGGAGTTTCCAAATGAAGGCATGAAACAAGATCTACCTGAAATCGTATCCTCTCATTTATCATTAAGTAGTTTAGTTTCACATAATCAATCATTCATCAATTCATTATTTACAAAATTTTCTGATTTTAATAAATTACAAAGACTACTTGCCTATTGGAGGAGATATATAAATAATTTAAAGAACAAGCATAACAAGACTGTAGGTTCACTCTCTGTTCAAGAACTAAATGATTCCTTGAATTTTATTTTACGTCATGCTCAAGTTGAGATGTTTCCTAAAGAGTATGAACTGTTAAAATCAGGAAAGTTGTTACCTCGTAAGAACAGACTTCTTTCTTTGAGTCCATTCATAGATTCTGATGGGCTCATACGTGTGGGTGGGAGACTCGATAACTCTCCTTATGACTATAACGTCAAACACCCTATATTGTTATGTAGTAAATATCATATTACAAAAATTATTTTTAATCATTATCATTTTAAGTTGTTACACGCAGGCCCTCAATTATTATTGGCGACTATTCGACAGACGTACTGGCCACTCGGTGGCAGAAATTTATCGAAGGTCACAGTCAAACAATGCATTAAATGTTTCAGATTAAAATGTCAAACTGTGCAACCAAGAATGGGTCAATTACCGTCTTCGAGAACATTGCTGCAATATCCATTTTATAACTGTAGCGTCGACTATGCCGGGCCAGTACTGATAGCCGACCGCAAAGGGCGTGGGTGTAAGCTTATAAAGTCATACCTGTGCATATTTGTCTGCTTGGCTGTGAAAGCCGTGCATATTGAGCTCGTTACAGATTTGACTAGGGAGGGCTATATGTCTGCTCTCAATCGTTTTGTGGCTCGTCGTGGCAAGCCTAAGAGTATCTTGTCGGACAATGGTACTAACTTTGTTGGTGCCTGCAATGAATTGGGGCGATTTTTACAGGATGCTGAGATTGACTTCGAAGTCAGACAGCAAGGCATAGACTTTTCCTTTGTTCCACCTTACACCCCCCATTTCAACGGTATCGCTGAAAGTGCAGTTAAGTCCACCAAGCATCACTTAAGGCGGTTACTAGGTTTAACTCACTTCACTTATGAGGAAATGTCCACGTGTCTAACTCAGATTGAGGCAATTTTAAATTCTCGTCCTCTCACCCCTTTATCCTCTGATCCACTAGATTTAACCGCTCTCACTCCTTCCCATTTTTTAATTGGCAGGCCACTCACATCTGTTCCGCATCCACAGGTTTCTGATGTCGCCATCGGGAGACTAGAGCGCTACCACCAAATGGAGCATATTAGACAGCATTTTTGGAACCGCTATAATTTAGAGTACATTTCTTTACTGCAGACCAAAACCAAATGGACCGCTTCCACAGGCCGGTTATCCGTGGGGACACTCGTTCTAATCAAGGAGCGAGGACAACCGCCACTGGTGTGGCCACTGGGGCGAGTTATAGAAACAATACCTGGCTGCGATGGAGAGACACGCGTGGTCAAGTTGAAGACGAACAAGGGGACAATACTGCGGGCGTTCAATAACGTCTGTCCGCTTCCCATTACTTGAAGACTTCAACCCCGGGCAGGATGTTCGGGCCGTTTCGGCCCTCTTCGGCTGCCCGCACCTGCGGGGCGCGAGGCGGTGCGGGGCCGACAACTCACCGGCCGCATCCGCGCTCCCCGACTTGATCTTTGAGCTCCTTGCACGACGCGCGCGCACTAATTGTTCACGTAGTACTACAACGACCAATTATCATATTGTAATTAATATTACTTTACTACAAGATTATACCAGTTTCATACAGTCCACTGGATTTTATTTACAGACCTTGGTTAGGTCCGCAACAACATACATATTATACATAGAAACACCCAGACCAAGACAAACATCCACGTCCATGCACACAAATGTTTGACTTGAGCGGGAATCGAAATATTACGATAAAATTTACCTTACTTTTGGCTGCCCCCGTGGTCCAGTGCACAGCGTAAGCGACTGTAGATCGGAGGTCCCGGGTTCGATTCCCGAGTCAGGCAAAAGTGTTTCTGTTGATCGGAGGTCCCAGGTCCGATTCCCGAGTCAGGCAAAAGTGTTACTGAGTTTTTCCGTATTTTCAGTAGCAGCAGTAGCACGAAGTCTGGTGATGTTCCCGGTAGCGACAATTGGCTCGCCCCCTATTCTTCTATGAATTATAGAAATATAAGCAATGAATTTTTATAATAGAAAAAAATTGTGTAATATTACACCTCTGCCTACGCCTTCGGGGATACAGGCGTGTGTCTTGAATGAAAAAATACTTTAATGAAAAAAGTAAGGAAAGTACCTTGGCCAGTATTATAAATAGCTACCTAATGGTTTATTGCGTAGCTGTATTTTTATTTAAAAATATCATAAAGGCAAGATCGCAGTTTAATTTAATTTTTTACAACCTTTTTTTTATTTTGTTTATAACTTTAGGCGTTAAAAGATACTGTAGCTGTAATGGATTAAATTCATACAGCATGTTCAGCAGCAGCTACAGACCACCCTACCTTACCCTACTTTACCATTGTGGAATAATGCAACTTTGAGATGTAATGAGACGTAATTGCATTTAAATATTTATTCATAGTATTAGTACTAAGCTATTTATACAATCACGTAGATGCTTCAGGAGCATCTAACAAAGATGAAGTCCTCAAAGAAACACCATCTAAACTTTATGAAACATGGAAGCTAGTGAATCTAGACAACGTCGAATATTAATCAAGTGAATAATCTGGCACAACATTTATTCGAGTCTGTGCACTATTCCTAGAAAAACCATTTTCTAGGTCTTGAAGATATTATTGCTAGAGTGAGAAAAATATTTACTTTATTTTAGTATATTTCAGAAGCATAATTTCCGGGAATTTAGCTAAAAATCTTGTGTCTCGGGGGAGTTTACGAATCTACCGCCAACGGACACAATGAAAAACCAAAGTCAAAATAACAACAATTAATCATCAGCTCTTTAAACTGTCCCACTGCTGGTCACGGGCCTCTTCTCACAATGAGAAGGATAAGACTATAGTCAACTACGCTGGCCAAGTGCGGGTTGGCAGACTTCACATGTCTTTCGAGAACATTATGGAAAACTGTCAGACATGCAGTTTTCCTCCCGATGTTTTCCTTCACCGTTTAGCAAGCGATAATTAACAATTTAATACCGCCGAGGATTCGAACCTGAGACCCTCTGCGTAGCAGTCTGTCGGTCTCTCCACTCAGCTATCACTGCTTGTTCAATAATTAATGCATCACACAAAATGTTGTCTCCAGTGGGAAACGAACCCACAATACTCGAAGCAGTGCCAAGCAGCAAGGCGGCCACTTAAATCACTGCGCCAGCCGTGCAGTATTTTATACATAGGTGCGATAAATACGGATCGCCGATGACACATATCATAACACTTACAGACAATATTAAATCACACTGATAAAGATAGAAAAACATTACAATCATTGATAGAGCACTCGGACCGTTGAAACGTCACTCAATTGCAGATGTATGTACTACTCTGCTAGTATGTATTTGCAAGTGTGTCTGTTTGTATTATTACTCGAGAAATAAATATGGTATTGTTTTTATTTTAAGGATATTTTCGGACATTTAAGGTCAATGAACGTTCAAATAAGGTTGTTGTTTATTTGTTGGCTGTATTTTTTAATTGTGATCGTTATTTCAATAAAGGCGTGAACCTATAATAAAATTCAATAATTTGTGGGTATGCGCCGTTTTATTTTCGTTACCGATGAATTTCCTATTCTTTTCTCTATGCATACAGCCAAGCCGTTATTCTTTATATATTTACTGCAAGCATGACATTGTGGTTTAAAGGAGCTCCTCGCTTGTAACAATGTGCCTAGTGTTGTGGGTTCGATCTCTTAGTGAAACAACACTTTGCAATATCCACAAATTATGTTTTCGAGTCTGGATGGTTTTTCTGTCTGTTGGTTGTATATTTTTAAAGTTCGCGAGACTAAGTGCTTGAGTGGCCTTGTGTAATATAATTACAAAATATTTCACAGTTTTCCATCAGAAGGGTAGAATAACCATGATTTTATAATAGGAAATACCTTCATTTTCTTGTTATTGTTTCTGCAATGACAATAATAATTGTAAAGTTATTTGTTTAAGCGGCGATTACCATTTATGATTCATAGGGTACGAGAACGTCTGCAATCGATTAAAATAATAATAGAATATCTACACAATAACTGAAGGTTTTATTTACCTCTATACTGTTTGTGGATTGTGAAGTGTTGTTCCAGAGTGAGATTGAACCCACCTATTAAATAAATTACGGTTATTTTTCAGTTATTACACTTATTCCTCTATCTATCAACTGCCTCCGTGGTCCAGTGGATAGCGTATACGATGTCCTGCTGATCGGAGGTCCCGGGTTCGATTCCCGGGTCGAGCAGAAGTACTACTGGAGTAGCAGCACGGAGTCCCGGTAACGGCAATAGGCTCGCCCCCTATTACGTGGGACCTAAAAATTCATGGCGAAATGTGGGTGTAATATTACACTTCTGCCTACCCTGTCGGGGACACAGGTGTGAGTCTATAAATAAATAAATAAATTCCTTTATCGTGAATATTTTACAGAATTAATAAGTATTCTAGAAATAGAAGACAATATTTTGTTTATTGATAAATAATCGTGTTCCTCTAACTAGAGGACTAGTTAGCACAAGCAGATTCCCCAATTGTGAAAAATAATTGAACTTTGACCTCGTTAAAATGTACAGAACACAGCTGTTACTAATAAGTATGTTACAAATACGTAATATCAGCAAATTTCATTGACCATTGGAGAATTACATTATACCATGAATAGCGATGTATTTGTATACTACGGCAATTGCATGTGTGACTTAAAACTCTGCGATTCAGGATCATCAATAAATTGCTACCGCGTTGTTCTTTCTGCTTTAAAAAGACAACTCCCTCACTAGGAATAAATCCTGTGTCGCGGGAGTCTTTATAAACATTGTGGATCTCACAAATTGCTGTCTCGTGTGGGGAATCGAACCCACAACACCCGGCGCAGTGTCAAGCGGCGAGGCGACCGCTTAAACCACTACGCCAACCGTACAGTCTTTAGACGATGCCCGTGTTTCGTCTTCAATATTTTACGATAGATGTTATCAGTTGCATGTAACTATTGTCAAAATAGTAGTGAATTGTTATATAAATACACACTGCATACGTATAAAAACTTGTTTATTGGCTTTAATCTGGGGCACGGCAGTGCCCTCCCAAGTCGAGCAAAAAAGCGGCACGGCCGTACCATTCTTTTCTCGAAGCAATTCAGGCCATTTTCGACCCTCTATAACTTCTTTGTGGATAAAACTAGAAGCCTGATTGTTTAATAACCACGCAGACTTTGTATAAAGATGGTGTATATCAAATTTCATTCAATTTGAACCAGTAGTTTAAGAATTATAACGAGTCAAAATTCTTAATTTTGTCACTCACTGACCGATCATCAAAAGTCTAAGGCACTTCTAGCAAACATAGCAGCTTCAAAGTTAGGAAACAATTAGTGTTAAGTGTATGAACCAAGGAAAAACTAAAATATATTTCAATTTCGGTTTAATTTTCGAGATACATCAACTACATAAATAACTTTGTAATCCCATATGAATATAAAGGGTTACAAAATTACATTTGCAGTTAGAGCTTTAATTAAGAAAATTCGTTGTTGGTGTACTAGAAGTAGAAGTAACTGGAAAGGACAAAAGTAAGACGTTCAACAAAAAAAAATGAGATCCCATAAAAACAATACTTGTCAAAAATACCAAGTCTCGCGACCGTCAAAAGTTGTGAGATCCATGTAATACCAAGTCGGTTAATTAAAAATCTTTAATGTTTTAAATAAATGTATTGACTTGGCAATCGCATTAAGCAATCTTATTTATATAGGTATTACTTATGAGATATATTGTGTTTCCATGCGATGGCCGAGTCAATCTATTTATTTAAACATTAAGAAGTTTAAATTAACCGACTTGGTATTACATGGATCTCACTACTTTTGACGGTCGCGAGACTTGGTATTTTTGACAAGTATTGTTTTTATGGGATTTATTTTATATACTAACAAAGTACTCTAAATCGGACATAGGTTTGCATATGTAGGTCAGTAACAGCAACAAATCATCAACCTATTGTTTCTTTCAGTTGTTATCTCCATAATATAAATATATTTATTATCTTATAGGATAAGCGAACCAACCGCATGCACCTTGTATATCAACACACGATATAACCATTGCGTCCGCAGGCGCAAGCGCAAAGGCTCGGCGCGCGTGCGACGCAACACTTCCTCATCGGCGTCGCCTTGTATCCACTGTGATACGAACGAATTTATGTATCACATACGATACTAATACGTTTATAAGTATCATAATATATGATACCAAAGTATTACTGATACAAAGTAAATTAACGAGGTTTATTCGAAATAGTGCTGTGTGTGAAGTGTAGCAAAATGATTGATAGTGCTCTACCTGATGTGGCGCCAAAGCCCGGTAAGTCCCTTACTATAATTTTGAACCCTATGTGTACAATATCAAGAGCAATTATTGTGGTTATATACACTTAAAAAATATTTGAAAGAATTGTCATATGATTGGGTCAATGCTTGTAGCGGGTAACTGCACTTGCTCAGGTTTGTTGATATCATATTTTACTATAGGACAACAATTCTGAGTCTATGTAAGAGATTTTAAATGGTCAACATTTTTAGACACTTTTAACGTAATCTATGAACGAACAATAAAAGACAAAAAAGCGAGCTACCAGTTTTGGCAGATTAAAGTTCGCTTATATGTTCTGGATTCAATCTCCACTAGTTCAAATTTTTCATCAGCGTCTGGTCTCTGCGATCGATGTTTGTTTGCTTGTGAGTTCTCCGGTGGTACGAGTCTTATTCCTACTTTGAACGTAGTCTTTAAACTAAAGAACAACTGCCCGATTCATAAGTACTTGGCCTTACTACCAGAATATAATAATACTAGAGGACGCCAGCAGCTACGCCTGCATTTTTTTTAAATTTACCCGTTTTGGCCGATCCCGTGGGAATTTCGGGAAATCCCTTAGTGCACCCCTATGGTCCCCTAGGAACATACATGCCAAATTTCAGCTTCCTGCGCCCAATAGTTTCGGCTGTGGCGTGCCTGTCAGTCAGTCAGTAACGCAAGGATTTTATATATTCAGATATGATAGTAAAATTCTTTACAGCCACGCGCCAAATTATCTTGGAATTGACATAAAAAATCCATTACATTTAACGTTTATAATAAGGTTAATAAGAGATATGTGAACGAATACAGGAAGTAAAAAATAATGCACTGATATTTTTTATACAACTATACAAGTATTTTAATTGTATAGTTTACCTTTAAAATGAGAATGTTGTTAAAACGAAACGAATGTTTTTTTTAATCTGAATATAACTAATATGTTTTTGTCTTAATCAGGAAATAAAACCTAATACAATATGACTGGAATCCACTTATAATGGTTTGAGAACTTGGGAGTAATATGAGTATGTCGATTCAGTGTTTATAAGAAGCCTGGAATACAATGAAATAAAACTATTATTTCATAAGTGGGAAATACCAGTTAAAATTGCTAAATAAACAAAAAAATGAATTAATTACTTTTAATGATACTTGTAACATAATATTATTAAGACACAACGACATTTATTCTATAAGTATAAGTCACATAACCAAATTACTATTTTATTGTCTATAAAATATTGTTTACATTAGGTTAATTTTAACGTCACTATTTCGAAATACAGAGTATCTTTTAACGCCAGATGCCTCTAATCCCAATTATAATTATAATAATAATAATAACTTTATTCAATAAAATAACTATCACATGTTACATAGGAAAATATTACAGTAAAAATAATTCAATTTTATAATTCAGTATAATCACGGTAATAATATCTAACAGTATTGTAACTCCATACAAACGCACGAAACTCGAGTTATACCTACGCGCCGCGAGCAGAGTACCCATTAGACTGGGCGGACTGTACCTACAGTACCCGCAGCCGCTATCGTGCCGCAGCTCGCATGCGGCGCGTCTGGTAGGTATATAACTCACGAAGACGGCCGAGTTACAATACTGTTAGATTATATTACCGTGTTACCGTGGTATAATTTATGTGATAAGTGCCTTTGTTAAATTGTGGTACATTGATGCGTATTATAATTATCAATGATAACTCGAAACAAAGAGACATAATAATTTACAGCCTCTTAATCTATCGATTCCGATTTTATTACGGTAGAGATATGTTATAAAAAGTAACAGTGGGTCGTGGCTGATAAAAGAATGTTCAAAAATATTTGTTATATCACCATTACTTTTAAATACAATAATTATATGTATACTATACTATGTTAAAATAAAATAGAGATATGACATTGTACTTTCTTGTAAATAGAGCTAAATATTTAAAATAACATAACTTCACGCCTTTTATCCCTGAAGGGGCAGGCAGGGGTGTATTACACACCCACACTTTGCCAGTTATGTTTCGGTCCCAATGTAGTAGGGTCCGAGCCTGTTGCCATCTACCGGGCACATTATTCAGCGAGTGATAATTAGCATTTTTAATACACACATAACTTCGAAAAGTCAGAGGTCTGTGCCGGAGTAACTGAGGATCGAACCCGAGAACATCGTCTTGGCAGTCCGTTACGAACACCACTAGGCTGTTGCCGCTTTAAATTTTTATACACTTGAAAATGAATTTAGAATGTGTTTGTTGTTGTGTTGGTCAATTCACCAATTGTGAATTGACTATTTCGCTAGAGAACCTAAAAGACTATAAATTGTTATGTTGCATCCCCTGCCAACTGAGTACTATTGCGTACAGTAGCTTAGCAACTAAACCTTTTGTATGTCAATACCCGTGACCGTGCATATTTTAAGCTATTACACATATTAATATATATACATTAATATGTGTAATAGCTATCCGTGTGGTGACGGATTAAGAATACGGATTGTCACCACCCCATATCATCCCATGGGTGTCGTAAGAGCCGACAGAGGGAGCATATTATGCAGAAAACAGCACTGTAAGAGAAGGAAAACTTGATACAAACCCTATACCAACCCGTTTGGCCAGCGTGGTATAGTAGGCCAATTCCTCCTTTCAAAGAAGAGGCCTAGTCCAGCAGTGGACTGATAAAGGCTGATGATGATGACATATTAATATAACGCATACATACTTTACTCTTGGATTTATATTGTTATACATATATTAGATAAACAGTATTCCCAATTTCCTCTCATATCCTAAAATGCAACTTAAATTATTCCACACCTAAATAAACAAACAATTAAGTAACATACGATTTAAAATTTTGTTCCAAACACCAACTGTGCTAATATTTGCATTTTCAACTAACTATGCAAATATTTCTCACTAAACAATGCCAAACCCACCTTAAATGATTGACCCAAGTTGCTACAGTTTTGTGGTTAATGCAGAAAATATCTACAGTGCAATTTTATTTTAATTTATCGTAAGTAGATCATTTTTTTAGAACTATTTAATTATTCTAGAAGAGATAAGTCTGTGAGAAAATTTATACAACAGATACTTTGAAAAGAAAAAAAAATGGAAATCTTTATTTATTTGAACGCCATATTCAAACGTGGTATTTTAGACTGGAAAAAATACTTTACGTAGTACCGTAAGAGTCGGCTTTGAAAGTATTGTCCAAAGAAATATAGATAATACATTTCTAGAAATAAATATATTAAAATATTGAATTCGAAAGTTGTTTCTTTGACAAAGACAAGTTGCAAGTAGCAATAAAATAATACTAAAATGCTTTCTTACAAAACTATTTTGTAACGTTGTCTTCTCATGTAAGGTAGGTAGGTACTCATCACAAACACATGTCAACACTTGAACGTAACAATTTCACGGAGACCTTCAAAAGTCTACGTTTCATAATTGCATACTGTTGACCTGGATTCTGCCGCTACTTAACTTTACAATAGATAAACACTCACTACAAGTGTTTTGAATAGTCCTCACATTACAGTATTGAACAATTTCACTCTTGTTTGTTTAAGAACTTGATTGCAATATTTTGTGTTATGGATTGGTTTGAGGCTGCAGTAACACTTGTTTATTTTAAAGCTACTGAATGTTACATTAAGTAATAATAATATGCGAATGAATGTGATATAAGCTATGGAATATTGCTAATCTTTCCGGTCGCGGTGGTCAGACATATTACTTTCAAGGGAAGCACTAAAAAGTTATTCGTCATGAAGAGATTCTGATATACTTGCAAGACACTTTAAATTCCTTAGTTCCATCGTCCCGAATCCGAACCTGCCGGCGTCATTGCATAGAAGATATATTTTCTTTTACAAATAAAAAACACATTAATGTTGAAAGTAGAAGACACCATTATGTATGAAATAACAATAGCTTGATACAAAAGTCCGAAACAGTAACGTAAATAACTGTCATTGATATATTCAAAGAGTATAAAAAGTTAAAAGCGCTATCTCTTTCTCCCATAACAGAAATATCAGCTGTTTCACGTACAAACCATAACGCGACATTTCACTCTCACTATCAATAAAACGAATATGAACCCGAAGGTCACACACCATCACAGATTAAATCAACGCTGACCTATTAACGCGCACGTTTACAAAAACAATAACGCTTACAAACCATGGGTATAGTACGGGTTAATCTTACGGCGACGATATTTTCAAGTTTATAGCATTCTGCGTTGCGATTGGTGGAAAAACCGAAGCGAACCAGTCACGATGCCGAGCAAAGAAACGTAATCATCTATAAAGAAACTCGTGCTATGTCTACAGAGCTAGTACCGGTTATGAGATTAAAAAAACTGTCGTCCATGATACAATGGGAGCAGGTGTAGCTATTGTGAGAGAAAACCTATTGTGTTGCTTCATTAGACTTTTTCTGTCTAATTTAGTACACACTGTTTGTCTATAGTGTGTTCAAATATCATCAACAACTCCGTACCATAAGATGGACAGTTAATAAAATTATATGCTTGTTGTTTCCCACGGCTTCGCTCGCGAATGAAAGGCAACAAAAGGTATAAATAAACCAAATATAAAATGTTTAGTAATTTGTGCGCTGAATTCGCCGAATTCGGTTTAAACAAAAACAGAACATATAATAATTATAAACAGAACATATAATTATAAACGTTTGTCATCATAATCCTCCTAGCGTTTTCTTAGTTGCAGTCTGGGATCCGCTTACTATTTGATTGAATATTAGCTTTACTTCCGTATGATCGCCGCATCCCGAAAGGACAGCATCATTCCATGATTTATTCTAGTGTCAGTTTATTTAGAGGTACTGACTGCCAATAATGACTGCTAAAGATCTTCATGTGCACTCCATGGCACGGAGCAAGGATTATAATTAACAATTAAATACGCATGTAAGTTCGAAAAGGCAATGGTGCGCGCTGCGGTTTCGGATCCGGCGCCTTCTGCATCGCAGTTTGTTGGTATCTCCACTAGGCTATCGCTACCTTGGACAAACGTTTGTATTTATATATTGAACATAAATTGAAACAATAGGAGTCTTATTATGACTGGCTGACGATGGAATGTATACAACCTAATAAAACATAATAATCTTATATTATAAATTATGATGTAATTTATCATAACGAACAACGAGATAATAACATAAAAGTAAGCGCAATTGATACCTTGGGTCATTTTATAGCAAAAAACTATGCATGGAATGTTTATTTGAGCTTTTTGTAATAAGGTCGTATGTCCCTAAGACTTGAGATGACTTTAATTAAATTCCTCCACTTAATCGCCTCGTAAAAAGCTTTTTATGCAAATCTACAAGTAATTTTATATTAGACAAGGACATGCCCACATTGACGTTCGCATTATTCTTTTTCCAATATCTTGAATTTTCCTCTGGGAATATTAAAGAATGACTCCTTAGTGCACCGCTACGCATTCCAAGGCACATACAGGCCAACTTTCAGCTTCTTGCACCTAGTAGTTTCGACTTTGCAGTATCTGTCAGTCAGTCAGTAACGCGAGAATTTTATATAACTTGACTAGGCCTAACCTGAGGCTTTGCTCACGTGAACATCGGTTACGGTACCTTTGATGTTATTTAGGTATACATTACTGCAAAGTTTTATCATAGTGAGGGACAAAAATACTTAAATACATTCGCATTGTTGATTCGCAAGCACGTTGAAGCCATCTGTCTCGGGCTATCAAGACGATCTTTGACAATAGTTACGAAGAATCAGTACCCATAAATATCATAAAGAAGGTACCTAAGTCTTAATTCTAGAGTTTATCTTTGCCATTCAAACATTATTATATTAATAAACGGACTCAAATCGACCCCATATCACATGGCGCAGTTTCAAACGGTACATTTCTTAAACCTCTACGCCATAAGTGCAGTCATCCATCTAAAACTTGAACCAATATCCTTGCCGGAAAGTAAGTGCCATTTTCAAAATGTCCTCCTTTACCAAACTACTATCGCTTTAAAGTGCCATCTGATCACAATGCACTACATATTCCATGTACGACATCGATACATTTCTACTTAAATCTGCTTCGAAGCTAAAAGGTCTCTTTATACCTAGAGCACAAAGCGAATGTATGAATCCGGGAAGGATATAGCGTTTTAGAATTTTAGAGAGATCTTATCTATTCTTCCGGTTTGAAGAGATATTTCGAAGTACCTATTTACTACTATCGATATCAGTATTCTTATAGAAGCTTTCCGTAGCTTTTGTATTATCCCTACTAATATTATAAATTCGAAAGAGTGTATGTATGTATGTATGTTCCGTTTTCACGCTAAAACGGCTGAACCGATTGTGTTGAAATTTGCTATAGAGATATACTGGACCATGGAGATGGACATAAGCTACCATAAGATGTAAAAATTAAACTGAAAGAGATTGTAGGGAGGCTAGAAGTTTGTTCGGCACAAATTTACCTCTTGGAAGCATGCGCTATAATAATTGAGTGCGCATGTGCGTATATCTGTCATGTCATGTGCGTATATGTGACACATCATATCACACGAGTCCCTAATACATAATGTCATATTGTGCACGGTGATTACATTGTTCGCAATATATAAACTAATAATTATATACTACGCTTAAACGGCTAAAACGATTTCCTCTACTAATATTATAAATGCGAAAATGTTTATAGATATATATTGGACTTGTATTGGAAGTTTGGAACATGGCTTTGGCATTTGACTGTATGCAAGGCGATGTTATTTTGTACCTTTCGGTAGATATAATGTTAGGTATATAGTGTCATTTATACTGACCGAGTACCCCATAGAGTTTCTGAAGTCTTTAGAATAATCAGGAGTGTCTTCACACAACTTGAGACTGAAAGTAGATTTGTGTTACCCCGAATTTAACGCGCGCGAAGCCGCGGGCAAAAGCTAGTTTACTATAAAATGAATTTGTCAAAGCATTGGTATATTTAAATTATCATAGCTTTAGCGTTATCACAGTTGCATTATACATAAGTCTTAGTCCGGGTTCGGTTTTTTTTGGCTTAATCAGATACTAGTACAAAAAATGTCACGATGATAATAATTATGAAAAGCCATTGATATGCGTCGTGAGCATAAATCTGATACTCTCAGCATATCAGTCCGTCGGTCTCTCTAGGCTATCGCTGCTATTAATTTATTATTTTGATCACAGACCCGGTACCTATTTTAATGATTTCAAATTATTATATATACCAAGACAGCAATTTATCCGATAGGTCAGATAAATGGCTGTGCCACAACTATCAACTGTTAAATTATTTTACCTCAATCATAAAAATTACAAGCTCAGCTAAAGTCACTATTAGTATATAATGACTAGATATTATAAAAGTGGCAATGACTTTAGGAAGTGTGCACTTGCTTGCCTTTGAACGTTACATAGTAAAATGCGTATCCTTGCGATACAGGAAGAATAATTTACATAATTAAATTGTACCGTTAGTCGATTGATATTGTGTCGATAGAACCTTGTGGGCACCAATAGATCATTTTGTATGTTAAGTTTTAAATAGTTTATTATAGTTACATTTAGAGTAGGACATGTAGCATTAGTAGGATGACTTAGCTTATATGCTTGGCAATCTTTTTACCCGACTACGGCGAAGCCAAAAGGGAGGGTAATGTTTTTGGCAGTCTATGTATTTATGTTTGTATGTTCCACCGTAGCGCCTAAACTACTGAACCGATTTTAATAAATAGGGTGTCAATAGATTTGTAATAATGGCCCGGGTGACATAGGCTATACAAATTAGTTCTGAATTTTCTATTTCGGAATTAATACCTCAGATTCCAACCTCAACAAATATTAAATTGAGATAATCAGTACGTGTTTGGCATCAAAAGAAAGGTATTGGTGAGCATATTACAAATATGTACATATATTACACTGCTTGAGTCAAAATATAAGTTTAAAACGCGGTAGTACTTACAAGTCGCACAGTTCAGACGCTTTGCGTTGGGTACCTATTTTGCTTTATTCTTGTTTTAAATATTACAATGTAAATATTGCACGGTTAGTTTACATGACCATCGGGATACGGAAAAGTATTAAATAAAAAAAATAAGTTTAAAAACTATAACCCGACTACGTAAAAAAGGGGGTCTAAAAGGGAAGAAACAAGAAAATAGCTCACTATAAGTAAGTACAGAAATGCTCAAACTAGAGCCGTGGTCACACCTATTGTATACTAGTGTATATGTAGTTATCTGTCATGTTTGTTTGATGCAGGTAAGTGTGCCCGGGGGTGCCAGGAACAGGAACATTAGGTATCCAATAGGTGCGACCAGGGCTCTAGTTTAAACATTTCTGTACCTACTTATAGTGAGCCCTTTTTCTTGTTTCTTCCCTTTTAGACCCTCTTTTTTACGTAGTCGGGTTATAGTTTTTAAACTTATTTTTTTTATTCGTAAATAGTGTTTTCTAAAAATCGCTCCTGATCTAGAGATCAATTTAACACCGAAAACGCCTGAGTACTAAATTTCGTGACAGTCGTTGGAGTCCTTGCCGAGATTCAGAAGATATATTATAGATAAGTAAGATAAGTAAGAAGATATATTATAGATGATACTGGCTTACATTTGAAATAGTTTTCAAGATGGCGATATTTACTTAAACATCGCCATCTTCAAAACAATTTCAAATGTAAACCAGTATCATTATTACCATAATACATATATTTCTTGTCCCGACTTACATACTATCGCAGAGCCTAACCTACTAAGGTTAGACACAAAAAATTTGAATAGTCAGTTATTTTCTGATGTAGACACTAAGTAAGGATATTTAATATTTTATCTCTAAGAGGCAGTGAATGTTGGTTACAAATGATTGATGTTTAAGTCAGCTGCTTTTTTATCCTAGCGTAGCTCACGTGGATGACAACCACAATCTCCACAATAAAAGGTATCTATTTATTTTAAATAAATAAATAAAAATTGTGATGTATAAGCTATATTACTGCAATGTTTCATCAAAACCCTTAGAATAGTTTAAGCTCCATAGAAGGACTAATAATACACACATACTTTTGCAATTAATAGAAGCATGGATTACCATGTCAATAAAAGTGAATTTTTGGAATAATTAAGTTACTCGTTTTTGTCTTTACATTTGATTGCAACATACAAGTATCCTGTTATTATTATAACGCTCTTATAAACAGTCCGTTGAGCATGCACGATGGTTGTGATGAAATCCACTCGCATTTAGCGAAGCTGGTCAGTGCAGCTGCCTTAATGGATGTTGTATGTCATATTGCAAGTTATATCAGAAGTGCCAATATTGGTTCAGTGTTCAACAAGAAGGCATTAAAAATAATGAGTTATATGTCAATCACACATACACATACATAACGTCACGCCTTTTATCCCCGAAGGGGTAGGCAGAGGTGTATTTCTACACTCACTTTTCGCCAGATATACTTTAGTCCCACGTAATAAGGGGCGAGCCTAATGCCGCACCGGGCACATTTCCAGACTCCGTGCGGCTACTGAGAATTTCGTGACAGAAAAACCTAATAACACTGCCCGACCCAGGAATCCAACCCGGGACCGCCCGATCCCACACGCACATTTATGCCCCGAGACCAACGAGGCAGTCGTATAGGGTTTGATGTCGAGTTTTCCGTCTCTACGCAAAGATGGTATTTGAATCGTGTTATCCCTTAGTCGCCTCTTACGACACCCACGGGAAGATAGGGGGTGGTGACACTTGTATTCTATGCCGTCAACCACACGGCGAAAATATGTCAATCATCGATATATATGTACTAAAGTACTGACTTTAGAATATACATATGTCAATGATGTCAATAATATCCGCAATTAAAGGTATAACATTTGTTCACCATAAACATAATTAAAAAGAAATAAAATTTTCGCCAGTTTAAGTGAGGCAGCGATAGCCAAGTGCAAGATACTGATAGCCTGGTGGACATTAGTCTATTTATTTTCTTGACAAACCAAATATAACGGAATATTAGACGTTTCTATAGAACGACTGACACCTGCAGGCCGATTCAGAATGTCACGACAAGTAATCGTACGATATGTCAAATTATTGTCCTTGGCTTTTAGCCATCTATCAGAGTCATTTTGAACAAATATTCATTGAATTCGGTTTATTTATTAATTTACCTCATACTGAATGCATAAAATTGATAGGAAATGCGATAGTTTTGACATAAAATGAGGTAGCCCGTTTGACAATTAACGGAATCGAATGTCAAATGAGGTATCGAACGATTCTGAATCGCCCCCCCCGATCTCCGCTATCCATAGGGATAGCGATATTCCCTGGCTTAGATCTGTGACAGAGTGTTGGAATGTCAATGCCAATGCCATGTGCAATTGTGCATGCGTGCACTTTGATGCTTCAGCAGACATAATACTTCCGCTACGGTAAATAAAGAAGAGTGCATTATTTAAGTCACGTTGTTTAGTCGATAGATGTTATACCATTTCTATGCATTCTCAACAGCAATTTTCAAGGACAACACCAAGTTGAGTTACTGAACGTAACGAACTGAACGAACGCGCTAATCATTGGGAACCACGCGTTAATTTGTAACATCGATGCGTGCACCGTTAGATAAAGCGAGTGGCAAACTTACTACTTTCTCGTTTACAAGTGGAAATGTAGAAAATAATGTCTTATAATATTTTATAGAATAGTTAGACCACAAAAATATGTAAGATTGTAAGGGATTCAATCATCATCATTATCATCACCGTCCTAAGGCGAGTGCTAATCATTTAACAATTAAATACACACATAAATTCATGAAATCAGGAATGTGCCTCGACTACTAACCAATCGCTGCCTCACTGTACATTAAATTTGTATTTTGCATCATACATTAAGACGTATTTTCTTTAAATTTAAAATACCAAACTGATTTAGAAATACTTGGAAAGGTACTCCCAGAACTTCTGCCTCGCTCTACATTAATAAATAAATTTGTAATTCGTATAATATAATAAGGCTTAATTTTCTTTGAAACACCAAATGATAAACGCAGCACTTCGACAGATACACCATGACAACGGCAGTTATAAAAAATGCATACACAGGGAAAAGAACACGGTATCTAGAACTGTTCGCTTCATTAATATTCACAACGCACGTGCTCAAGGTAGCCATGACACCCATGACAATAGGAGTAAGTACTCTCTAAGAATAACGATGTCTTAAGGAATCGGATGTTACGGCGACCTATAAATAATAATAAGTTGGAAGGAAATAATTTTAGATGAGGTTCCGGTCATTGGTAATGCTATTCACAATGAGTTATTTTGTTTAGACTGACTGAACGATTTTCTTTTATTGGCTTATACTTGTGCAGCGTGCAGCGGTCGCTGACGCTACAAATTAATTCAAGGTGAATTATTGCGTAAGCTCAGCGCTTCTGTCGTCTTTCCGCTCCCATACAGTAAAGTCGTATAGTTACGTACTTTATTTATATGTATATTTTGTGGTACCACAGTAAAGTTCATATTTTCTCTTTTGGAATATTTCTTTCTTTTATTTCTATACACAAACATCGATTATCCCTACATTGGTGACCCCGACGTGACGTTTCCTGTCTAGTTTTACATATAGCGCACTTTTTTATTACATTTACGACTTTTTAATACAGCAGTCATAGCCTAGTGGAAAGGTTAAGGACTAGTAAGTAGAGAAACGCTGATTCAAACCCAAATAAAACCCACTGACTTTTCGAAGTCAAGTGCGTATTAAAATGCTAATTATCGCTTACTAAACGGTGAGATAAAACATCTTGAGGCAACCTGCATGTCTAGTTTTCTCTATATTGTTCTTGAAATACTCGTAAAGTTTGCTATTCCGCACTTAGCCAGCGTGGTAGACTACGGCCTAAGGGCGCTTGTACGCGGTGAGAAAATACGCCAGTCCTATGCAAGAATTCATGTCGTAACTAGAAAATAACTGTGTACACTGTTCGCAGCGGAGCACGAAAAAAAATCTTGTCTGCGCAAGACACGACGCGGCGAACGTTGTTGCGGAGCGGTGGGGGCGGAGTAGTAGGGTTCAGCCTCATTTTTCTCTTGTATAATTGAATGAACCCAGTAAAGTCTCTTGTTTTTTGTTTCCTTTTTCATTTTGTTATAATAATAATATGCAATTATCATTCTTTTTTGCTTTCTAGTTAACATTTTTATAAATAAACGAAAATGATTATCAGACTTTTTATTACTTGCGCGCCCCACGCCTGACTGACGACTGCACGAAAAAAATCGTGTCGTGTACACGTTCCGATTGGTTTTGTCTGCGGAAGACATGAAAAGTTTTCGTGTGTAGGACAGACAAAATTCTTGTCGTGTACACGAAGAATTTGTCTTGTCTGCCGCAGACACGGTAAATTTTCTTACCGTGTACAAGCGCTCTAGCGGTTATCATAGTAAGAAGAAACCTATGTGCAACACATGACAAATTATATACAGGGCTGAGTTATAATAAAACACGAAAAGTCGTTTAAAGTGAGCTACAATCATTCGAGTCGCAACTTTGCATCTGGCCCGCAGTTGAATATCAAACGCACTAGCCCGAAAGGGCCCACCACGCTTGCGCAAACATATTCCCTAATCATTGGCTACAAGATTTTCACGAAATGGGCCATCCGCCATAATCGCACCCGAAACTATTCGGCGACGCAAATTGGCAGTTTGGACCGTAATAGGATTTATTTACAAACTTTACGCGTGGATTGGTATAAGGTAATGTTGTACTTGATCTTTGTAACGTTTGATCGGAATTATACCTTTTGAGGCAATTATACTATTTTTACGTCTTTATATAAGGGCAGCTGAGAAATAGTTCAACGCGAATACGGCATTAAATAAGGGCAAAAATAGTTCAATGCGAATATCGAAAATCGCGATCAATGTCAAAAGTAACAACTTATAACACCGATCAAATATCGAATAAGCGTAAATTATGCCACCGCTCCGTCTTCTTTCATATTATTGCTAACTATCAGTAAAGTTTAATTTATATAAAAAAAACAATTAATCTGAAAGTATAATTACTTATCAATACGGATAACTTATTCCCTAGAATTAAATTACACGTGTGAAAATGTAATTCTACTATTGTTCATCATCGCAACATAATACAATAATTATAATTCCCCATTATTCTATTAACTAGACATTACTAAGTAATTACATGTCCTTTTCCCACTATTTACATTTGATATCCATTTTTAATTCGTCTCGTAATTACGTCAAAAGAAATAAATTGAGTGAGTGGCACGTGAATAAGCGTGTGTTGACTATTTGCAGAAATAACGAGGTCATTATCGCAGTCAATTATTACAACAATGAGCACAATTCTTTGATCAGTTATACGACTACGCGTCTGTTATACCCGTTTAGGAGCTACGGTGCCATAGACACACATAGTGGCCAAATTTATGACATCCCTCTTTTTGGCTCTGGGGTGACAAAAGGTGTTTTTCGGAAAACTATGATATATTTAACATTTAACCAATCTTTAGGACAATAATTTGCTTAACTTCATAGGAATCATAGGGCAAAGAAAGAGGCGAACTTTCAGATTGCCCTTAACTATTGCAATTGAAAAATGTTGACAAAGCCGAATTCATCTGATGAATAAGCATGAGAGATTTATGAATACATGCATAGGCCGTGCATAGAGTGGGGTACAGCGTGTCAGATATTTTAGATTACGCAGACTCCTCGTAACAACTAACACCTCCTGCGTTTTATACAGTTATTTTGTTCAAAAACACTTTATCGTTTTATAATATGTTTATTACATGTACACACCCTACAAAAAGTACTTGTATTTTTAAATAACACCCAGCTGTACCCAAGCATACAATGTATTACAGGATGACCTATGCATACTACAAACTATGAAATGTTAAAAGCCATTTATATTTCTGAAAGCTTTTTTGTGTTGTATTTACTGGTCATGAAGATTTCTTTTGACGGATGAATTAAATTTTAGTTACAAGATTATACTGTTCTCCAGAGTTTTTTTCTTCTTTAATTCATAAAAAGTGTTTTCTTTTTAATATTTATGCAAACTCAACTAGAAAAGTTGAAAAGGAACGTCTCGTAGGGGAGACCTTTGCCCAGCAGTGGGATAGTATAGCTTAACAATAAAACGTAAAAAACAAAAAAAGCTGTAGTTTTTTATTGTTTGAATTAATTTCCGTCGACATTGAATCGCGCTATTTATAGGTCAAAACGCTGCAATGCAAAAGTATGCGTTGAGAAAATCATTACTTACAAATCAGTACTTCAATGCCTAGTGTATATTTACATCAACCAACTTTTGGTAAAATTATACTAATCAAGTCATTCACACAAAGTTGTGTACATAATAATAAATCATATCATTATATTGTATCCAGTATCGCATATACACGTTTAGTTAATAGCCAAATTATTTAACGTACTTTGTTCTAATTAATGAAGTCCAAACATGTATGAAAACCGAGTAGGTACTAAATGTTGCGAACCTCATTAAAATTCACAGACAAATGTATCAGTTTCGAATTGCATAATTACATAATTATATAGAAAGAAAAAAAGAGAGCAAAGGCTCGTATTTCAATTGATTACACGTTTTTTATCCATTATATAAATATTTAAAAATAGAAAGCATTTATTTCCACAACATACATGAACAAACATAGATAAATATATTTAATGGCACAGATACATTTATACATACATATATTTTAAACGTTTTATCCCAGCCATGGTCTCAAAGTGTCATTAAGACAAATTTATTTCTGCATTTTTGTTGTTTACAATACTTTTAACAAGTCAAAACCCTATTCTACATGATGCCATGACATATATATGTCTATCACTGTGTAAACCGTTTTGAAAAATCGGGATAGTAGAGGTGTCTCATTTCTTTTCATATTCGTAATTATGTGAAATCGGTCATATTTAATAATAATAATAAAATTAATACTATTTTATCCATAAAAGTATTGAAAGTACCCAATAAAAAATCAATATTATTCAATAAGGTAATATATAGCTATTATATGTATAAACAGGTCAGTGATTAAGGAAGTGGTAAATGATCACTTGGAAAGATACTTGAATTAGGCAGAACTCCAAATCTCGTATTTTACATGACATCGAAACTGTATTTTGAGCGACATGAGATTAGATTTTGATTTATACTCATTTAATATCATTATCGTCTAATTTAACTTATATAGTTCAACGATGTTAGGTTTATTGGGGAGAAATGGATCTCTGATTGCTAATTTTTATTTTAATATTTTGTAATGTGAGTGTAATTTTTATTTCATGATTATGGAAACTTTTCCGATATAAATGATATATTATTATTATTATTATTAATTATTTTTATAAAAAGCAATGGTACCATACCTTTAAAAACTACAGTACGTATATAACAAGAGCTCACTCTTATTAATCTGAGTATTTTAATACTAATCTATATATTGAATTAGATACATAATTGACTAGAAAACAGCAACATGAAGTCAATAAAAATTAAGCATAGGATCAAATTAATTCATAGCTTTTGTTCGTGAATAAATATTGTGCCTCGATAAAAATTTTATGCCACGATATAATTTTTGCTTTTATATTTTATCTATACCAAAAATAAAACGAGTTCTTTCTGTAACATTGTATAGTACATATTTTTGGAACGTACAAATACTTGAGATCAAGTGTTACATATTTTGAACGTACGGTCGCTCACTTGTATGGACGTTCATATGCACTGACCGTGAGAGGTCAACCGGTACTGGTTTACTAAAATGGCGATTCATATCGAACTATAACATTGAGTTTGTTTGTTTATTGTTAATAAATATACTGCGTATAAAAATATTGCCGAGTATAACACCGAAACAAGAAAGTTAAATTAGAATGTTCATTTCGTCTTATGTTCTCGCCTTCGACGTGGACTGGTCCCTAAAACTGAAAACAGAAATAGATACAAACAGAATGGGGAGACTTTTACCCTGAAATGAGAAGTAGTAAAATAGAAAAATAATAAATTCATCCGGAACAAGCAGTTCTTTTAGTATGGACGCACGTTTTTATCACTGAATAGGTAGGCAGAGCTGTTACTAGTATATTAAACTCAAATTTCATCTTGTAATGATTCTTTAGGTCCCACGTAATATTTACGGCTTACTGTTTCGCTTATTACCTTTACCGGAGACATTAGCAGACTGCGTGGTGTTAGTGGGCATTCTAAAAAACTCAAGAACAATTTTGCCTCACCCAGCAATAGAACCCAGGAGCCCCCGATCAGCAGACGCATACAATATTCATTGGGCCACGGGGTCAGTCAAGCAGATTCATTTTAACAAATGATCGTTGTTACCTACTTGATTTCTAAGTATTCAGTGGTGATCGACTTTATCCTGTTACATACAGCCAATGCCTTCCTATTACTCCAATCAGGATTTATATTGTCTCATTCATGTACAGAGAATTACTGCTACTAATAAAAATACTCTGATCCCGTAGTCACGCAGCATTATTTCACAACTTATGTTAATCAACATACAGTCGTGTCTCACGATCGTCTGGTCCCAGCTTCGATTTCCGGATAGACATAGGGATATATACCTGCATATATAGCCCTGTGAATATATAGAATACGTTACCATCGTAACGGACTGCCGAGACGATGGTAACGGGTTCGATCGCCAGGTACCCCGGTCAAACACCTCTGATTTTTCGAATTATGTTATGTACATGCATTAAAAATTATAATTATCGCTCGCTTAATACTATATACCAGTAGAAAGTAATAGGCTCGCGCCCTTCCACATTGGGACCGAAACATAACTTGCGAAGTGTAGATGGGTGTGTACTTAATACACCTCTGCTTACCTCTTGGCATCACGTTATGTTATGTGAGGATCATTTGCTTTTCATTTGATCTGACCAAGCTTCGAATAATATTCAGACCGACAGACATAAAGACAAAAAGTTAAAAAGGTGGTTTAAATGACTTGGGATCGTTTTACTTACTTAATGCACTTGAAAAACACAGTTATTTGGAAATCACAAACACACTTTAATTTTTTAGATACATAAGTGCGTCCGTTTGTGTATTTGTTTGTTCTTCTTTTACGGCACATCAGAGCAATGGTGTGGTAAGATTTTTGTGGATGATGATGGTTAGGATTCTGTAGAGTGCCATAGGCAATTTTTACCGCGAAAACAGAGTCCTATACTGGTGAAGCCGCGGGCAAAATCTAGTAACAGTATAGAGCAGCCACAGCCCAGATAAACCCCGGAAGGTGGGCTAATTCAATGCTAGATTGAATTAGCCCACCTTCCGGGGTTTGTCTACACGTTTACTATTTTGGGACAACGTAACTAGTAAATACAGTAGTGTCATGACTGTGACATGCTTCCGGAACGCAAATTTATGATTTAGGAAGTGAAAAAATATAAATAAACTACTTAGTTATTTATGAGAACCTTCAATCGATCGATTAACAGGGCATTACACTGTTGATCGATATGAATATTTTTAAATATGAACTCAATAAATGTAAAATATAAATCGAGTCCAAGGAAATGGTGTTAATATGCAGTTTAAAATATTAATTTTACTTTATTTTTGTTTTTATGCATAACTTCATGCATTTTAGAGGGCATTATGTTTAACGGAATGTGACGTCACATTACAATAAGTGCAAAATGTTTACGCTTGTAACCAATTCTAATTCGTTCCCTTTTATATGGAAGAGAGTTAAAGTGGCGCCCATAAACGAAAAGGTGAAAGAAAATCGTTTAGCTTGGAATGGACACTTTGTGCGAAGGCATATCGACTTATCTGCAGAACAAAGTCTGATCTGCATGGATCGCAATTTTCAGTAGAGGCTGTCGAAATTCTTGACTTGAATAATTCCTTATAACTCTTATAACGAGAGAGTTAAAATTATGATTTTTTGGTATGTTATTATAACAGCCCAGTCTAATCAAATGCCCTAAAGTGTATATTTCTAGTCCTTTTATTGTACGAGATAGTGAGTTACATATCAACTTAGGACGTTTTATGGCGGAAAAGCGACGGTCCGTGGTAAAAATCGCGCGTTATTTTGCGGAAACGTTCGATTTAAAAGACGTTCTATGTTAGCAAAGGTTGTTTTTGTTGGAATTTTTCATTCTTTAACCTTTAACGTCACGGGGGGTCTGAGCAGACCGCACGCGCTGTTTTTTAATGTGTTTTTTTCTAATTTACGGGTTACGATCGCGCGTTTTCGGCTAATCTCATTGCGATACGAGGCCTTTTGGCGAGTGGACGTACGTCGCTCTTCTGCTAAGGTAAGTTACATTTTTGCTTACGTGGGGATACCTGCAGACCCCACCCGTGATTTAACGTAATTACTTTTTTCACTTTGATTATGTTTTTATTTCTTTCTTTTTCAGAATTGGTGTTGTATAAATAAAAAAATGAGTCACCGACCAACCGAAAATCAAATAGCACAAATTATACACGATTTTAGTGAGTCTGAAAGTGAAGGCATAGGAGACACACCTCAAGAGAATATTTTGCCAGCCTAGTTCAGATAAAGCTGGTCCTAGTGCCCCAAAAGTGTCCAAGATCCAAGAATAAAAAAAGTAGGTACCATTGTTTGGCAATCTTGCAAGAAAACTATTTGCAAGCCTCATTCAGTAGCAATTACTTATTGTTCACCATGCCTTTTTTTTTTTTTGTTTTACGAGGTGGAAAATCCCTTCGGATCTCCGACTCTTGGGGGAAATAAGAGCCGGAGTATGTGGTGTTTCCACTAAAAACCACCTCGACTTCCGCCATGTACCCGTGTGTCGGAGGGTGGGGCATCACCAAAGCACTCGTCGCCACCCTCCGACGGGTATTGGCCCGCCAGATGGTCAGGCGGGCCCCGAACAAAACCCCCTTGGCGACGAATTAAGGTGTTGGACTCCGCCGCCAAAACGCCCAGCGGCCGCAGAGGATAGGGAGGACGGCAACGCAACACCGCATCTCCTCTTCCTCTGCGGCCCCACCGCGACACATCGAATGGTGCGCCCCCATTTGGTCGCGGGAGATAGAGCGCGGCAACGCAACACCGACACGCCTCTCCTCCCGCGACCGCACCCGACTGCGAGGGACAGACAGAACTGTCCCCCGCACCCGCACCGTTGGACGCATCCTTCGCAGGCCCCTCCAAGCCCACGCGGAGCGTCCCCTCCTGGATCCCTCTTAGCTTCACCGCGGGTGACCAATCCACGGTTACTGAGCCCCCCCACCACGACAAGGTGGAGATCCCACGGGGGGGATTGTTCACCATGCCTACCCAAAGAATAAACTTTAAGGTCATTTTAGGGTAGTACCTACTTTCAAGAATTGTAATTTTTTGTCTATAATGTTAATTGTTAAGTTTTTTTATAATTACTTGTTTTTAATTCTTATTTTATTAGAAAAAAATACTTAGTTAGTCAGAAGTTGACTCTTTTGTTAAATTTTAGTACATTAAATAAGTGCCTTTAAAAATCTATGTACGAGATTGTTAATTTGACAAATATGTTCCTTACTGTCTAAAAACGGATTGTTTTATGATTAATAAATACTTTTTATAAATATTATCATATATTTTCTTATAATATCATACGGCTTTTAAAAATTATTCAAACAATCTGAATATATGTATACGTAAATTTATATTGGGGATACTTCTGGACCCCACGCGTGACGGAATGTTATCCTAAACAACGCGTGTACTTAAAGGTTAAGAGTCCTTTGTGAAAAATATAAAATAGAAAATTAAATACAATGCCATTTTTTTTATTAAAAAGTCTTAAAATAGTTGACAGAACGTTAGACGGCAACGATTAGACTTCTAGCATTAATGAGTAATTATAATTTTACTAACTAGTCACGTCGTATAATAGGCGGAGTAATATTATTAATTTATTCAAAAATAAATAAACTGTGTATGTTTTTTTTATAGACTCACGCCTGTATCCTCGAAGGGGTAGGCAGAGGTGTAATATTACACCCACATTTCGCCAGGAATTCTTAGGTCCCACGTAATAGGGGGCGAGTCTATTGCCGTACCGGGCACATTACCAGACTCCGTGCTGCTACTGAGAATTTCCTAACAGAAAAATCCAATAACACTTTGCCCGACCCGGGAATCGAACCCGAGACCTCCCAATCCCACGCGCACATTTATGCCGCGAGACCAACCAGGCAGTATGTACTTATATTTATTTAACTTTACGTATAATCGTATACACTTATTTAAAAGTAATCAAATTGTACGTATATATAGAACAATTAATAGTCATAAATGACAAATTTTATCACAAAATTGCAACTACGTACCTTTCTACACTGGGGTTCGGGCTTCACGAGAAGTCATAAACTTATTTTGTTAGGATCTACTTAATATGGTGGCGACGAGTGCTTAGGTGATGCCCCACCCTCCGACACACGGGTACATGGCGGCAGTCGAGGTGGTTTTTAGTGGAAACACCACATACTCCGGCTCTTATTTCCCCCAAGAGTCGGAGATCCGAAGGGATTTTCCACCTCGTAAAACAAAAAAAAAAAGGATTTACTTTATATAAAATAAATGTATGACTCATCTTTACATGATCTGTATCATCACCTAAACCTAAAGACATCCTCTGCTGGACTTGGCCTCCCCAAAGGCTGTCCACACAACTCCAATGATGAGCCGCCTGAATTCCACCGCGTCCTGCGATCTTAACCAAATATCTTCTTCTTTATAATATTATACACGGTGTAAAAAGACCCGTCACCAAGCCGAAGTTAAGCTACACATCATGCTAAGTCTTACTTAGCAAAACAATACCTGGGAAACGATTTTTTTTGGAGACACATTTTATAAGCCGCTATGTAAAGTATGCGCGTGCAATTCTCGAGATACTTAACTATCCCAGGGTGCATAGGACATAATTACATTAAATAGAACAAATTGGTGCGTAAAATGCATAGATTCTGAACCTAATTAAAAATAAATATGGTAACTTTGAGCCTCAATATCTCCTCAAGCAGTAATTTCTCAGGTATAGTGCAAGTAAAGAATGTTCGTAATGATGAAATGGTATTTAAACTTTCATTAAGAGTCTTTTTATACCCCATATAAGAATAACAACAATCTTACATCGTTTTTACCTAGACATGGGTGTATATAAATAATAGTAAAATACATCTAAACATAAACAAAATTTAAAATCGAGTACTCATACTCATATCAGTACTTAACTAGGCTGTCCTGTCAAATCTTATTAGACTACTAAGCAGAGCCTGGGTTCTAAGACACTGGTAACCTTAAGATTATTATAATGACACATTTCAGTACTTACTCTGAATAAATTGTGAGCAGCACAAGTCCATTAGGTCTTTATATCTTGACTGACAGACACGCTACAGCCGAAACTATTGGGCGCAGGAAGCTGAAATTTGGCATGTATGTTCCTTGGGGACCGTAGGGATGCATTAAGAAGGGATTTCCCGAAATTCCCACGGGATCGGCCAAAACGGGCAAATTAAAAAAAATGCAGGCGTAGCTGCTGGCATCCTCTAGTTATAAATATTTTTTGAAACACAGTTGTCATTGCATCATCGATAACGATCTTGTGCCTTTCAAGCCGGGTCCGCCTGCCCTTCCTTTAAAATGACACTTTTATCCTCTCCCATCCATGCATACATACATATCTCATCCACGCAGTCTATCAACAACATAATAATGTAATAATATGTATCTCAAAAGGAGTTAAAACAGCAAGAGTGTTAATAAATAGTTTAGCATACTTCAATTTTTCGCAGTGCCTGTCACTGGGAGCTTGTAGTTAATGGCAGACTACTTAAAAGTATGACTTAGTTTTCTTTTATCAGAGCTTAATATTATATCGCATGTCGAATGAACATGTATGTATTTACAAAAAAGAGTAAATTTCTAGTAACCATAATACACATTCGGCTTATTTTGGAACTAGATGATGTTGTGTGCATGTCGTAGAGTATTTTTATCATTATTTATTAGTAGGAAACAGCATGGGAGTTAGTACTGAAACTAACTGGGTAACCTGTAACCTGTGTTTACACTTCTAACTGTTTGAGCTGTATTAACGGTGAATTTGCAAATCTTAATGGATTTCCAAAGAAAATTAACTAGGTTGATTACTGTAGACACCTTCGGTAGAGTAAACAGACATGATATTCGGTTTTGAGATATTACAGATTCCTTGATTTTCTTTGTCACGTCATGTTTGTATAGAATTTCTTCCCATATATCAAATTCACGACTGGTTCCTTTGTACTAGGAAGCAAAGACGATTCATGGCAGTTTATCCTTCATTCGTAACTAAAATATAAAAATTCTTTTGCACAAATATTTTTAACAAACTATTTTCAAGCGTTCTTTGAAACAATAAATTTTGCGATAAATTTAACTAATTTCTATTAAAAAATCTTTATAATTAGAGATTTTTTTAATTGAACTACGTCCTAATGGATTCAACGTTTTGAGTAACAACGTCCCATCTTAACATTGAACCCACAAACTGTTTCACAGACTCCGGCAAAAACCGTCCTTTTTTAACCTCAGACGCTAACAACTTTAATAATGTTCGTAAAAAAACGTCTTAATGTTCCAAAAGGCCACTACTTTTTGTTGCTCAATATTGCATAAAAATCGATTACTCTGTGAATATTAATTACGGTAATCGTCTGTTTGCGCCAGAGTTTTGTTTCTGAACAACTCCATCGAAAAACGTTCTAAATAATCATCGATCGCTGTTAACTATGAACTGAGTTAAAAAGTAATAAAAATAATAATCTGTGTAAATTTAGGAACTTAAAGTTGTACATAGTGAAGTTATACTTGTAAAACATCGTCACTTACCAGAATTGAAATCTTGATTTGGAAACGCGGTATGTAAGTTTGAAAACGCCGAACTAAAATCAGGCTCTTCTGCATCTACTTGAATCATATTTAGTATTTTGCGAGATCCTTATCTTTAAAAGTATCCCTTTTTATTTAAAATACTGAATAAATTGTTTTTTTTTAATATAATGTAAATTGAGTACAGAACACGAAAACGCCCCAATTTTCTTCTTCTTCTAATGAACATCGGCCGAACTGCTGATCGATCGCGGCGCTCGCGCCACCCGTACTCCCCGTGTCCCGTCCCGTGTACACGTCGTGCGTTGTTGCGCGGAACAAATATCAGATGAAACGTTATTCGATTCTATATCTCTAAATAATAATATCTGTAAATAAGATACGAAAATTCTAAAAACACAGTTTTGTAGAGTTTGTATTCCTTATCCCATTTAGCTATTTAACACGATTTTGGTCTCTGGTCACATGGAGTTCTATTCTACGGATAGGTCTATATGTAGGTAAACAAGTGATTAATATGAAAGAAGAGTGACGAAAAGGGAGAAATTGGCTATAGAGAAGAAAAACCGACTCTCTGAATATGGGATTGAAAGAGAAATGATTGGATGACAGGTGACAGAGAAGTATAGCAGCAAAAGAAATATGTACATCGCCGACCACAAATAAATTAGGCCCAGAACATGAGGATGGTTGTATAAAAAAGAAACCTACAAAATATGTGGGCATTGACGAATGCACATAGAGATAGAAGTTTTCAAACTCATTCATAATTAATACCTCTGTTGTCAACGTTCCGACCGGTACACATCGATCGTGGTAGCGGACGAAGTAGAATTCATTTTAAATACAATCGAAACGTCCAAAATACCATTGTCTATAGACGATAATAATCAAACTTAAAAACAAACATCTGTTAATTTATTTTCGACGCATTCAACTGTTTACTAATGCAACACGCTACTGCAACTACTAGATAAGGGAGTACTCGACGTCTTTTCTGTTCGGTGTGCAATCTATTGAAAAATTGCATTCGAACGCAACCCTCGATTACTTGTTTGTAAGCACTTACTTACAAGGTGCCCTATATTACACATATTTGTATGCCCTTGATTTATGAGAAAGTGTCTTTGTATAGTAATGATAATAATAATTATTATCTATCCACTTTTTATCTCAATTGTATTATCAATCATGTTTTATGCGTTGTAATGCACATAATATATTAATTTGTTGAAATTATCCAATGAAATGTGAAACTTTTTACTCACATGTAATGTAATATTGGCAGAACATGTTAGATTGTTTATTTGAGTCCAACAAACAGTTTATCTTAAAACGAGACTAACTTAAATGAATATAAGTTTATGTTAATCACATAATTATCCATAAAATCGCATAGTATTAATCAAACTATTGTATGTATATACAGTACACACGTATGATGTGAAAATCGTGCAGTGTAAAATTAAGTCAGTTCTACTTTTGTTGCCCGAATGTTTTTTCTTATGTCTCTATCAGAAATTTTCATTTCATGGTTCATATAATAGAAGAAAATCAATGCATATGACGCACTACATGCGATTATTCTAAAATAAAACTAAACAACTAACAGTGATTATGTATATAAATTAAAACCACGTGTTGTTCGATAGATCTACTTTTTCTTTGCCATCCACTGCAATTGTTCAATTCCGAACGCACATTTTTACACACGTGTTTTATTTTAAATTCATTTCGTGGTTCATATAATAGAAGAAAATCAATGTATAGAACGCACTTTATGCGATTATTCTAAAAGAAAATTAAACAACTAACGGCGATTATGTACATAAATTAAAATCCACGTGTTGTTCGATTGATCTACTTTTTCTTTGCCATCCACTGCAATTGTTCAATCCCAAACACATTTTTACACACGTGTTTTATTTTACATTGTGTATCCAATTTACAATAATAAACACAAATATTACAGTATTGCCAACGTATTACGTAGTGAAGTAAATGGATGGTCGTAATGATGTACTATTTTGTAGCGGAACACAATTATTATAATAGGAAGTATTCTGATTGCTGTTTTATTCAGTAATTGTGACACTATTAAGTTGTCAACTTTTTGTATATAAACAACTGCTTGTGGATAAATGGTATACAGAATACAACATACTAGCTTGATTTAGGTTGAGTAGATTGAGTTGGATGGATGAGTTATGTTATAAATTTAATCTTCTTCTTCTTTATGTGAGTGTGTGGCCAACTTTGGTGTCGAAGTTTTTAGACCACCCGAAGTCCTCTGTCATGGCCTAACGACTCTTATTTTGAGGCAACAGCTGGGACAGACAGCTTTATGAAGCACAGTTCGTGGCCAGATGATAAATACACACGTGATCATCCTTCCAATTGCTGACCTGTGCAAGTTTGTATATTATTTATATAAATTAGAACAGGGGGTCTTAATCGCACAGTTATTTAAAAAAATAGAAAAAAATCTATTTCACTGGAATTTTAGCATGATGACAACTGTAATCATAGCTACACAATAAAGGCCAATTATATAACTAGAAGTATACATTATCATATAAAATATTCAGTAAATAAGAAAAATACCTATGGGACTATTGCCTACTGGCGGTTACTTAAAAGCATTCGGATTACAGAATAATCATATATTGAGGTTATTGCTATCGATGAACTAATCTAATGGAGATAACTTATAAATAGATACAAGATTGTATGTCAAAGGTGAATCAATCAAGAGGTTACATGTGATATTAATCAAAGTTACTTGACATGTGATTTTATTCACGCGATTTAGTAATAGTTTATACAGTATTTTATATTATATGACCACAGCGCCAGAAATAAAGGACTGACACGGTTTCAATATTCGATCTATCCATGGCTACTAGATATACATATTTGAGATAATTATATTGTATGGAATTTGGGAACTAGGCAGCGATAGCCGAGTGGATATACCAACACACTGCCATGCAGAGGTTATCTGGTTCGAATCCACGGCGCGCACCAATGACTTTTCGGTATGGTTTTCAATGTGCGTATTTAATTGTTAATTATCGCTTGTCCCGTGCCTCGGAGAGCACGTTAAGCCGTCGGTCCCGGTTGTCATGAAGATCTTTGACAGTCGTTACAGGGCATCAGTACCTTCAAAATAAACTGACACTAGTCTAAACCATGGAATATCGCTATCCCTTCGGGTTGCGGAGGTCAGACAGGCATCTAGTTAGACTAGAAAGCGGACCCCAGATTGAAACTGGGATAACGCTAAGAGGATGATGATATTGTATGGAACTTCTGTCTTACATACTAAAACCAGTGGTTAGTAACAGTGGTAGTAGTCACATAGAACATGGAAAACGGAATAACTATTTGTGGATACATGGACACAAAATGCTCTCAAATATAGAGACCAAACCTACAAAATACGGAGTAAAATTAATGAAATATCGATGGCCGCTTAGCTGAAACTATATTTGCCAGTCAGAATGTCTCAGTAGTACTTATTATGACGACCTGGTGGCTTAGCAGGAGTGTAAACGACTGCCACACCGGAGGTCGCGGGTGCGATTCCCACTCAAGTCTAACATTTGTGTGCGTGAACATGAATGTTTGTCTTGGTCTGGGTATTTCTATGTATAAAATGTAAGAATTTACAAAAAATAAGTATATAGGTACCTAAGTATGTTTATCCATTGTCTAGTACCCATAGTACAAGCTTCTGCTTAGTTTGGGACTAGATGGTGTTTTGTGAATGTGGTAGAATATTATTATATTATTACTAGCTTTTGCCCGCGGCTTCGCTCGCGTAATTCGTGGTTTTCTAGTTATAGTTTGTCATCTATGTTCAGAGTGACACAAATATCCTTTCTCGGACGGATTTTTCTATAATTGTCATTTTAATGCATAAAGTATTTATACGTACAAACTACTTAGTACTAAGACTTAGTAGTACTTAAAATGTTATCCGGTATCTGTGACGTTTCCCTAGAGTAGCCAATATGGCGACTGTGATTTGCCTGTCAGAACCATTAGAATTTAACAAAATACTCGACAATCCGAATTTTGCGGATATATGTTGTCGACTCGAAATCTTTTGTTTTATTATTCAGGTAAGGTTTCGGTGTACACCTTGACGAAATTATTCATATAAGATTTGACACTACGATAGCAGCGCAGTCTGTCGGTTCCAATGTGAAACATGCCAAAATCCATAACTACTTACAAATTAAAAATTAAGTAAAAAAACATTTTCCAGTAGACTAAATTGTGAATCTAAAACATTCTCAAGTCCCCTTGAACACACACAATTAATTTTATCAAGATCGGTCCAGTCGTAGACACGCACACAAGAAATATATATATATATATATATATATATATATATATATATATATATATATATATACAAAGATTATTCAAGAAAAAGACAAATACCACCTCAGTCTGCCGTGACCATGAATCCTGTAAAGAATTGGAAACGTCAGCTAGTAATAAAATAAAAATGTAGTTTCTAGATCATTCGGTTTAAATATATATTAATATATATTAATATTATTATATATATTACTCAGTGAAACCAATATAACTATATAAAATCCACAAACTTTTGTTTAATTTCAATGTGTAACATTCGCATGAATCCAAGAAGATATTATGTTTTTGAAAGAAAATATTTTTATTCGTATCTCCAAAACAATACAGTTAAGTATATAACAATAACATACAGACAATCGATTCATGGAGACCAAATAAGGAACCTGTGTCAGCTCTTATTGCAGTTGAACTGCAAACACTAATATTCTCAAAGGACCTTTTATTAATATTATTAAAAACTATAAATATAATATATCTATAACGATAAACTTTATGTCTAGGGATACATTAAGCGAACTACTACAACTGACACAATGTTTTTCCTGTAAACTAAGAGAACAAAAATAACCAAACAAAAGAACAAGGTACAATCTTTTTCAACAAATAAAGACAGAGGAACAACACAACAAACTACAAGAACAAATCAACAGTGAGTGTACACAATTAACAACAAAACAATACAATACAATACCAAATTATAAGCATGACAACTATATTTCGATAAAACTTAGGTACGTTCTTAAATATCATACAGGTAGGCAATGGTGTCTCAAAGCTACAACAATATTTTTTGTTTCTTTAATAAAATACGTCTCACTGGTGTTTAAATTATTTTCCTTGCGTGGAACCTACTCGAGGGATTCCCTTGCTTTATATGTAGGATGGGAATGCCCACAAGTACCTACCATAGTTATCGTTACTGCAGATTGTAAATAAGTATCTATAACATGCAATACCAAGATAACTGAGACCATAGACCATGAAGATGAGACCAATAAGAAACTGGTAATTATAAATATAATATTCCATAGTGGCTACTAGAATATTGATTACTACAACTTGAGTACCTTTTGAATTACAATGTCACAGCTATAAAATTCTTCAGAATTTGCCATCACTATCTAATTAACTAGAGTATGACGAATCTGACCGTCTTCCTTTGCTTGTTGATGTATCCGGTCACGAAATATCAATGCATGATAAAATGTATTTCCAAATAATTGAAATATGTAACAATTCTATTAATAATTCAATATCGTCGTCTGTAGACCTTTAAATAACTTTTCTTTCACTGCGAATGCAAAATTTTATTACTACAACCAAATAATGAGGAACTAATTAAATTATTATTAGATCACTGGTCAGTAATTTCTCAATAAATTTATGCGACAATGTAGATAAAACTGGTTTACTGAATGTAGATATGCATGCAGTCACAGCGAGGTACTTGAACGAGTAACTCTCACGAACAAGGTCATGCAAGTAAAGGTTATTGTAACTTTTTTATGTACGCCACTTTTTATACCGGCTTTCACACACAGTAATTTCAACCTTATCTTCCTGCAGAAAAAAATATTTTACAGTGACTATTGTATTTTGAAAAATTGACTGCATGGTTGGCGTAGTGGTTTAAGCGGCCGCATTGACACTTGACACTGCGGCGAGTGGACGGGTTCGATGCCCACCTGAGGCAACAGTTTGTGTGATCCATAAATTGTTGTCCGAGTCTGGGTGTTCATTGTGTCCGACACTTGTATGTTTGTAAATTCCCCCGCGACACAGGATTTAAACCTGGTGCGGGAATTGTCTTAAAAAAAGCAACAATCTTATCTTCCTGCAGAAAAGTTAATATTACAGTAACTATTGTATTTTGAAAAAAATAATTCTCTGGTAGACCCAGGAAGCGTTGGCGAGATGATGAAACATGGACAGAAATAGCTGGTGACAGGGAGCTTTGGAGAAGTGTAGGGGAGACCTTTGCCCAACAATGGGGCAGTATAGGTTAGAAAAAAAAATTGAATTATCAACAAAAAAGTCATATGTGGCTTTGAAGAATTTTCATTATTTTTATTCTATTATAGGGTTCCTTGTCTTCTTATCCTTGTTTAAAGTTTTGAATGAGGTTACTTTATATGGGTTCACTAAGAAATTATAAACATTTTACTTCATTTTCTTATGTTCCAAAATATTAGTCTCCTTTCCGAACACTTAATAATAACGTTGTCATGTATTTCTCGGGATTTTTAGGAATTCAAGTAATTCCCGAGGCTTTACTTGCCTAGCCCTGTTTGGGTCCTGAGAACATTTCGTAAGAGGCACGTGCAATGTTCCTAGCCTTGGAAAGCCCTCAAGGGTTTAGGCATTTCGCATATCTACTTCTACCCATGGTCATAAACGATATTAAACCTTATCATGCCTGGGAAAGGTAGAAATTCCTATGACGAAACTTGAAGTATTGCAATATATAGTTTTCTAGATAGCGAATATTGTTACTGTAGTTACTAGTAGTAGTGAGAGTTTTTTAGTAAATTGTATGTTTGTTTATAAAACACGCGTGCCAAACCACGTGTAGTGGCACTCACGCGAGCGCTATTAATAAGACGTTAAAGCAATTGCGTCTTCAGAAATACTATAAAAAGTATGACGTGATACGAATATCAAGGGTTAAACAGAGAGCAAGGCATTCATTGTATTAACTTATAAACGTAAAATGTAAAAAAGAAGCAAACCGTTTTAAAATCGATGTTGGTGATTTCATTAGGCAGCGATAGCCTAGTGGAGAGACCGACGGACTGCTACGCATAGGATCTCGGGTTCAAATCCACGGCGCACACCAATGACTTTTCAAAGTATCGTGCACATTAAATTGTACATTATCTCTTGCTTAATGGTGAAGGAAAAGATCGTGAGGAAACCTGCGTGTCTGAGAGTTCTTCAATGTTCACGAAAGACATGTGAAATCTGCCAACCCGCACTTGGCCAGCTTGGTGGACAGTTTACATACACGGTCGATGATGATGATTTAGTTAGATACTTAATCGGATATCTATACGTACGAGCGTATTCCTTTTTAAAAGGCCGGCAACGGACTTGTGATTGTGACTCCTCTGGTGTTGCGGGTGTCCATGGGCGGCGGTAATAGCTCAACATCAGGCGATCCGTCTACTCGTTTGCCTTCGCCTTCGTTTTTATTTCATAAAAAAAGACCTACCGAATGGATATTTGTGCGGTTCTCACCAGTAGATAATGTGATTCCTGAGAAAGTTTTAAGTGTTCCTATAATTCACCGGTGGAGGTAGGGCCGCGGGTGAAGTCTTGTTAGATATAAACAATATACTAGAAAATTTCATCTAATTAATAGCGCTTGAGGGTTACCTCAAGCGCTATTAATTAGATGAAATATAATTTTTTTATTCGATTTTACTGAAAAAAGTAAACTTCATTCACGATCCTAATCAAGCTGTCACTAACATCGAAAATCAATTTGGAGAAATAAAACCGAGCATGCTAGCTGGAATTCTTAACAATGTAACCAATTCCAAATCAATGAAATCACTCAAGGAAAAATGATTCTAGAGCTCAAAAAAGGATGAAGATTGACTCATTTCTCAGTTATAAGTATGCCAGTTGCATCAGTAGAGAACTCGTTTATTTTTTATATTAGAAGTTTTTAAGAATATGCTTTATCGCCGCAACTTAGGTACTCCTGCGTTTCCCTCTCATTGTCTTAGAGTATGGAAGAGCTGTTTAAAGTTTCACCTGAGCTTAGCATTCAGATTATGCACTCCGCGTCTGATTATTATCATGCCGGAAGACATTATACGGAGAATGGTTTTAGAATTCTTTATCAGTTGGCAAAAAAAATAATATAATTCTTTTTGTTGAGTTTATTCTGATAATTTCATTAATCCACTACGTTTTTACTAGGAGGTCCTATTAACGTTGGTAAATCATTCGTTGGCGTTTACTTAAACAGATGTCAAATAACACCTACATCGTTAAAATATTGTTATTCTGTGAATAAAAACTATTTGTCAGTGGAGGTCACTTCTCAGGCCTATGTGATGTGACGTGAAGTGCAAATAATCTAAGATGTTCTATTTATTTTTGCGTTTGTTGATTAGATATGATTACGAAGAGCCAAAGGCCGCTTATGATTAGGGTTGCCTGCTTGTTAATTTTGACCACTGCAATAATAATTACCACGAACGTTGTAAGGGCAATAATTACTATAGGTATATCATTATATCAGAAGAAAATCTGAAAGATGAAATTATCTATTAAGCTATAAAATTAATTCAAATAAGCAGTCTAGAATATTGCTTACGTCATTAAAATGAAAGGTAACTCTTACGTTTGGAGTCACCGCTTTGAATAAAGCTGATTCTATTCAAAGGATAACATAATTTTGGAACAAAAAAGCAATCTGTTATCATAAGTTAAAGCTTAGGGTTCAACCTTTTATATTCAATTCTAGACTCTTTAGGTCATAGTTCGTCAAAAGCGGCTAGATATCAGACCCTTGATACGCATGACTTTACATAAAAGCGAAGATAAAAAGGTCAAACGATTCGCCTTTTAGTAAAGAGGGCAATACGTTATCTTAAAAAGATTAAAGGGCCTCGTATCGATTGTAACCTTTTAATTTTATTATGTGGGTCAAAGTGGACAAGACTTTTGATTTACATTATTTTCCAGTTCTCAAATTAGAAAGTCTGGTTTGTAGATTTGCTATGCGTTACAATTTTATTAGTATACCACAATAATACACATAATCATATTTACTACCGGCGTAATAAACTCTGCAAGTGCAAAAATCTTGCCTCGTCACTAAACAAACAAAAGCTTTATCGATACATACATGCCTAGCCCAGTTTTGAGAACAAAAGGCTGCTGCTCCGAGAGTTTCCTGCTCGAACCTACGGCAGATATAGATCGGTTCACGAAAGTTGACCACAAATGGCGGCTGTCGCGCATAATATGTACATTCGTGCACCAATGGCGTGGCTCCATTTTTGACGCATTTAGGGAATGCGTCAAGAACGGAGCCACGCCATTGGAATTCCACCCGCGCCTCACCCCACACCTTCACGGGGACCTAAAAAATGATTTCTGCGCAGTGGTCATCTTTCATGAACCGACCTATACTACTGACTTTTTAAAATTAACATTATCCATTTAAGTTTAGCATGCTTCGTGCACTGCGCACAGTGTCTAGACGAACGCGTTATTAAGCCGTGGGTTCTACCTGTCTAGTTTAGGACGGGCCTTACTTAAATGAGATTTCAGTAAACTCATAAATGCCAACGCTACACTGGTCCAGAAGAAAATCCTCTTAAACTGGGTATCAGCATTATTTCCGTAGAAATGTTGGTAGTTGTTCAAATCTGTTTAAAGTTGAAAGCGGACTCCAGCCTCATACGTCTTGTCAGACTTAGAAAAATTATTTACCCAAAAAGCTATTAGTTTCTGTACGCCATATTATAATACTAACTTCCCATTTATTGGATAAACTCTATGTTTGCTACCGCTATATACGAACTTCTCACAAATTTCTTGTAATTTCATTGCGACAAACGCTATGAATGGCAAACCACTACACCATGCGTAGCAGATACTGCGAATTGATCAACTCAGTAAAGAGACTAGGCCTTTCACGGGTTGTGGTTCAGTTGGAGGCTTTCATGCAAATAGCAATTAGCTGCACTGAATAGGCGTGCCCCGGTGTACGATTCAACGGCTATGTATAGATTAAGATTGCAACTGTACTCCAGCTATACTACTAGATATACTACTAATGCCAGCCTTCTGGGCACGCTACCGCTCGACAGCGTTGCGGAGGAATTTTTTGATGCGTCGCAGTTGGCATTTTTTTTTACTTTTCTTTTCATACTTATTATTTCCACTTTTGCTTTTTTATAGTTTAGGATAGTTTAGTTATATACTTAGTTTTAGTTTATTGTACACAATTATGTTACTTCTCCTTGTCTGAATAAATAAAACATACATGTTTTTTATTTTTATTTATGCACATAATAAGTACAGAGGCGGACTTAATGCCGTAGGCATTATCTACCAGTCAACCTTTGGGTGATGCAGAGAAACATGTAATAAGTGCAATTCATAATTTATATTGAAACTTACACAGAAATCTAATTAATACAAATACATACATACACACACACATATATATATATATACTTACACGTTAATATAATACTTATTATTATGTCATCAATAATTTCGGTGATATTGACTAGATTGGTACGTCTTTATTGCCTAGTTATATTGGTTGTTTATTGAGTGGATTTTCCAAGTTCCTGGATGTTTAATAGTAATCGTATTCTTATGAAAAACTACATCTGCTACCGATTTCACAGTGTATTTTTTGTTTTTCTGTCTTATAACCGGTAAAGAATAGCAATATTCAATGCTTATCATTTATTGCTTTCTATCATGGGTAACATACAGGACATAATATAATTCTTCTAAATACACAAAATCGGTAAACAACTACTTGACTTGACCTTGCTGTTTCCTCGGTTGGAATTTTAAGAAACAGATTTATGTCGAATCTACAAGGATTGAATTTGATTTCGATTCTGGTTATATGGCGGACTCGTAAGACGCTAGAATAAATTTTCAACAATTATACGCAAGTCATGTTTTTACAGAGACCTAAGTCTCTTTTATGCAAATATATCACGTTACTTAACTTCATGGTTCTCCTTTATCTTTTCTACTTGTAAATAATTTTCATGTAGAAATTTCGGGTCTACCTTTTAAAGCAGAACTTTTTTCGTCATAATATTATTTTGCATAACAACGCATAGCATAATCTTCATTTCGCAGAACGTTGTTTGGCATATACTCACTTATCATAAATTCAAAATTCATAATTTTGTTGGTCCGAATCATCTTTAGGCATAAATTTAATGTCCATAAGAATAAAAAGTAGGCATGCAGCATTCAGCAAGCATCGTTCTGTCAAGTCTGGTTTAGGCGACCCCACGCGAGCTTATCGTCGCAGATGGTTTCAACGCTCACCGCTCTCCGCGTCTACGCTTTTTTAAATAACACTCTAGGGGTAGGGCAGACAAGACTACGTAAAGTCGGTTTTGCGGTGATTCGTCTCTGTCAAATGTTCTGCCATGTTAAAAGAATGCCGTTGCAAAGTCGGACATATTCTAATAATTCTCATAATTTCTGCCAATCAATAGCTATGCTAACTAATTTTTATGCCTTAAAAATATTCGATTAAAGAAGATTATGCTAAGTGTGTTATGCCAAATTAAATTCGGAGTATCAAGATTCAGCCAAATAGAAGGAACCCAACGAAAATAAACGTATTTATACTATAACTTGCACCAAAGCTCTAATTTCACTTTTATAAAAGCTTATTATTTTCCGATCGACTAATATCTTAAAAGATGACTAAATGTTTGCAACTAATAAAATAAGTTGCTAGCGATTAAATATTTTTGCGACTATTATATAAAATAAGATTCAAAACTTAGGATGTTATAAAAACCTAAAACTAGCAGCTGCGTTTAGGTAGCAAATAAACTTTAAATGAAGTGTTTCGTATAAGTAAATAAGACGCTTCAGTCTTTTAGGCCAAGTTGACGGAGCCCTGTTTGGCAGGGCTCCTATTTTTGGGTACAGGGTCACAAGAAAACCTAACATTACCTACCTACTATGATATACAGACTATTTTTGTCATTCAAAAAAGGGCCATACGTGCAATTTATAAGTTAGGTGCTAGAGATTCTTTACGTGATAAATTTAAAGAAGTAGACATATTGACAGTTGCATCGCAATATATATATGCTAACTTAATGTACATTAAGAAAAACTTAATTCTATACCGCAGAAATAGTGATTTGCACAACGTGAACACAAGGAATAAGCATAAACTGGTGGGAACTGACTGCCGTCTACTTAAAGTTCAGAACTCATTTGCGGGGATTGGTATACGATTTTTCAACAAATTGCCTCTTGAAATAATGAATTTACCCATGCACAAATACAAACGGACAATTAGGAACTTTCTTTTACAAAGGGGTTATTACACTATTAAGGAATTTTTAAATGATAAGACACCGTGGGGATAGGCTTAGGCTTGTTTAACTCACGATTATTTTATTTACATGTTAAGTGGAGGTGCCTCGTGAACACATGATTTTTGCAGGATTTGGATATTTTTATGATTTGTTGAATGTAGTTTAACATTATTTATCTCTGATCATATCATTGTTCACTTGTCACCTTCACAAAATTCTTTCTACATTTGCATTCCTTCACGCGTTCCACTAACTTATGTTAATAATAACGATCTGGAAAATGGAGGTAATTGGCGGTCATGGTCAGTATACCAATAGATTGTTTCTTACTGCTGGTTCGTATACCGTTGTCGTCATGCTCACTAAAATGTCATTTCTTGTGGTGGCGTCGTGTGTCGGGTCATCCCTGTCCCTCTAATATGGCGAGAGGGATGATGGCTGGCATATGCGTCATACTCGTGAACGGGTGCTACTTGCGATGACTGGTCGATGACGGTCTTGCGGGCTGGTATTAGATTTTAATATTTAACTGCATCATTTCCATCATGGTTCTGATCACTTTCGCGGATTGCCTGCATTATTAGGTATATATAATGTAAGTGGATGCTCCTGTTTCACCATGTCTATTCTGAGGAGGCTAACCAAAAGTATTATGCTTGAGTATTATGATGTACAGTAAATATATACAAGTGATATAGAAGGTGTAACAGTTGCAGCACCTTACAAAATGTAAATTGTGTATTAAGCAAAACCTGGCGATGAAAAAGAGTGACCGTGAGTTTTATTGCCCGTTCTTTCTCATGGTTCTACCTATTGCTTTGCGAACGTGGCAGTAAATGTAAATGTAGAAGCATACAGTAATAATGTTTTAAATTTGAGTATAAGTAATTATTTTATAAATTTATTATTTTGACGTTCATAAGCGTCACATTGTGACCCAAATGAATAAAGGATTTTGAATTTGAATTTGAATTTACTAACATTATTAGTCGCCAAGTAATTATTTATAGCTCCTCGGCTATTATTTCAATTGACTTTTAAGACAAAATCATTTGCCAAATATTGAAATTTGTATTATTTATGAATGTCCATTTTCTATTTTTTATTCATCGTCAAGTTTCCGCTTAGATACTAATTTAGTTCCCAAAAAAATAAAATGCTGCTAGTTTAAATTAAAACGAAGCTTATTACTGACATATTAATATGCTACATTTTACTTATTACGATGCTCCTTATTAGCTGACAACCCAATGTATATGGTACCCACTCTAATTATTTTTGGAACTTGTATTCGCTTTACTTAGTCGCCGCATTAAATACATGCCTTTTATAAATATAAGTGAAACATGAGCTATGAAGCAACAGCCATGGAAGTAATAATTTGTCTGTAAAGATTGAAATCTTCCTATCCACTTCCTCCACTCATATATCTATTTAATTCCCAAATAAAATTCTAAAACTATAAAATGCCAAAACATTTGCAACAGAAATACTATAGTGACAGGATGATATATTGATGTTATAAGCTACAATGCAAGACTGTCGAGTACTTATGAAACTTTCGCAATATATTTATCATCCAAATATATATTGTTTTGAAAACTTCCTTCACTGCAAATCCCTGCATTTTCTGCGGTTTCTACAATGTTCAGCTATTGCCCGTAAATACTGAACTATGTATTTGAACTGAGATACTTTATTTATTTTGCTTATGTTTGTTTTTATTATTTGTTGGTGTGGCGTATACAATTGTTTTGGTTTCGTTGCGTTTTCACAAAATATTTCCAAAAAAACACTTATTATTTTTATTTAGAAAACATTTCCGCTTATATTTGTGTAGTAAGGTTCATCATCATCAGCCCTATATACTGTCCTACTTACTGGGTACGGGCCTCTCTCACCATGAGAAAGGTAAGCGCGTTTGCAGACTTCACATGTCTTTCGGGAAGAATGTAATAAGGTTAACTTATATAAATTCCTTTAATCATTCTATTCATCTCTTCTTTGCCACTTAGATGAAAATGAAGAGTTGAGGCTTACTAGTCGACCAAGCCAACTAGACGAATGTCAACGTGACAAAATTCAACATAATTCAATAATTATAATCCAGAAATTCCTAGTACTGATTGCAGGCGCATTGTACGTTCACACGCCGCGTTCGCACGTTGCGATAAATAATTTCTGGATTATAATTGTTGAATTATGTTGAATTTTGTCACGTTGACATTCGTCTAGTTGGCTTGGTCAACTAGTAGGCTATTTAACAGCAACAATAGCCTAGTAGATAGAGTAGCAACTGCTACGGCAGGGTATCGAAATCAAACTCACCAATCATACACATCTTTACATTGCCGAAGTTATGTGTACAAATTTGACTGCATGGTTGGCGTATCATTTAAATAATGATTTCCGCTTGGTAAATGATGCTTTGTAAACATCTTGGCGTCGTAAAGAAAATATTCTCCAAAATTACATGTGAAGTCTGCTAACCATCATATGACCATATCGTGAGCCATTCTCATACTGCGAAGAGGCTCAAGCCCAACAGTGGGTCAGATTACAAACAAGGATTATTATATTACTTGCAGTACAAAAAATCTGTTAATCGTTGTAGGACGATATGATATGTTCGATGTCGTATCTAATGTTCTAAGCAACCATAATTTGTATTAATTGGCCATTGTTTGTATTTCTTTAACATTGTTAGCTATATGCTGCAATAATTTGACTATAGGAAAGCCAATCACGTGCTTATTGTCGTCACGTAAGAATCGAATGACACACAGTTGTGTATCATACATACACCTACAAAAATCTATGTGCCTCCGGAAAATCAACATAGAGGTACCGAATGTTAAGGGGATTACATTGCCCAATGACCTTGACGATCTGAGCTTTGTAACAGTATTTAAAATTAAAGCGCCATCTACTAACAGAGGATCATATTATAACAAAATCAACTGACGATTAGGCAAGATCACAGACCCGTCGCAAAGTTGTTTTAGTATATGCCTAATTTATTTGCTCTCTGGGAGGCAGTACATTTGCGATGATATTATAGTCCGTGCCACGAGAACATAGACTTTTTGTAAACAAAGAATTTCTACTAAGTGACTTAGCGATAGTGCTGTCAAAAACAAATAATGTCAAATCTAATGAGCGCAACGGTACATAGATACTTGTCATTGGAAACTAATACGTCAATGGATCGGGTTTCTATCGATATTATGCGCTGTCAACAGGATTTTTTGATGTTTTGAGGTACTGACGCCTAGAATGTCAACATTTGGCGTTAGTTCATTGAAATGTTACATTCTTAAATTTTTATGTAATTTACTAGCTGAGTTATCTTTAATATTATTCATTGTTGGTCAATAATTTAATATTTTAAGATAGTTAGGCTACTTTGCAAATGATTTATGGTCTATGATTTAAAAAAAAAACATTTCAATATTAGAGTAACATGTATGTAGGTACTCTATCATTTATGTACATGGTACTCTATTTTTCCTTAATTAACAGAATAAATTACGTGTAAAACGACAAAAATATCGGCAAATTTATGGACATTCGACCATTTAAACAAAAAATCAAATATTTTAATTTCAGTAAAATTTAACAATAGAAATTTAAAAGAATAATGATATAATTAGGCATTGAAAAAATAAAGACTGTTCAAGAAGTATAAAATCTAAAACACAACTGTTTGAAAAAAGGTTATGAAGCCCTGAATGTTTGTTTACAACAAGTCTATCTTCTCGTGGCACCAACTATAAATGTATTCCTTGTACCTACTTATTGCTGACATTTCGTTTTGAAATAAATACGCTAATCCTGCTTAATGCTTAGTGGCGGGCCGAATATTATAATCACTGAATATAATATGTTGGAGTCGCATATACCGTTAATCAGTAAGATAAGTACTAGGTATCACTAGGTAAGTACTCAACGGTTCTCAATAACTGAAACACTTGGAAAGACCCAGTTTTCAACATATATCTAATTGAGTAAGAGTGCTACTACAGAATACCTTCTGAAGGTCTGATGATGACCAGGTAAGTACTCAACGGCTCTCAATAACTGAAACACTTGGAAAGACCCAGTTTTCAACATATATCTAATTGAGTAAGACTGCTATTACAGAATACCTTCTGAAGGTCTGATGATGACCAGGTAAGTACTCAACGGCTCTCAATAACTGAAACACTTGGAAAGACCCAGTTTTCAACATATATCTAATTGAGTAAGACTGCTACTACAGAATAGCTTCTGAAGGTCTGATGATGACCAGGTAAGTAAGTACTCAACGGCTCTCAATAACTGAAACACTTGGAAAGACCCAGTTTTCAACATATATCTAATTGAGTAAGACTGCTATTACGGAATACCTTCTGAAGGTCTGATGATGACCAGGTAAGTACTCAACGGCTCTCAATAACTGAAACACTTGGAAAGACCCAGTTTTCAACATATATCTAATTGAGTAAGACTGCTACTACAGTATACCTTCTGAAGGTCTGATGATGACCAGGTAAGTACTCAACAGCTCTCAATAACTGAAACACTTAGAAAGACCCAGTTTTCAACATATATCTAAATGAGTAAGAGTGCTACTACAGACTACCTTCTGAAGGTCTGATGATGACCAGGTAAGTACTCAACGGTTCTCAATAACTGAAACACTTAGAAAGATCCAGTTTTCAACATATATCTAAATGAGTAAGAGTGCTACTACAGAATACCTTTTGAAGGTCTGATGATTACCAGGTAAGTACTCAACGGTTCTTAATAACAGAAATACTTAGAAAGACCCAGTTTTCAACATATATCTAAATAAGTAAGAGTGCTACTACAGTATACCTTCTGAAGGTCTGATGATGACCAGGTAAGTACTCAACGGTTCTCAATAACTGATACACTTAGAAAGACACAGTTTTCAACATATATATTATCTAAATGAGTAAGAGTGCTACTATAGAATATATACTATAGAATATACATAGGGCCATGACTGAGGTCTAACTACCTTCGGAGTCCACCATCAGGTAAGTCAGTTCCTCACAGTCACCTAGGTCTCCGGAACCTCTTTCATATGAGTACCAACATGTATGTTTACGTTGTGCCATGACTGAGGTCTACCTACCTTCGGAGTCCACCATCAGGTAAGTCAGTTCCTCACAGTCACCTAAGTCTCCGGAAGCTCTTTCAAATGAGTACCAACATGTATGTTTACGTAGTGCCATGACTGAGGTCTACCTACCTTCGGAGTCCACCATCAGGTAAGTCAGTTCCTCACAGTCACCTAAGTCTCCGGAACCTCTTTCATATGAGTACCAACATGTACCTTTACGTAATGCCATGACTGAATTCTACCTACCTTCGGAGTCCACCATCAGGTAAGTCAGTTCCTCACAGTCACCTAAGTCTCCGGAAGCTCTTTCAAATGAGTACCAACATGTATGTTTACGTAGTGCCATGACTGAGGTCTACCTACCTTCGGAGTCCACCATCAGGTAAGTCAGTTCCTCACAGTCACCTAAGTCTCCGGAACCTCTTTCATTTGAGTACCAACATGTACCTTTACGTAATGCCATGACTGAATTCTACCTACCTTCGGAGTCCACCATCAGGTAAGTCAGTTCCTCACAGTCACCTAAGTCTCCGGAAGCTCTTTCAAATGAGTACCAACATGTATGTTTACGTAGTACCATGACTGAGGTCTACCTATCTTCGGAGTCCACCACCAGGTAAGTCAGTTCCTCACAGTCACCTAGCTCTCCGGAAGCTCTTTCAAATGAGTACCAACATGATTATGTTTACGTAGTGCCATGACTGACTACCTTCGGAGTCCACCATCAGGTAAGTCAGTTCCTCACAGTCACTTAGGTCTCCGGAAGTTCTTTCAAATGAGTACCAACATGTATCTTTACGTAGTGCCATGACTGAGGTCTACCTTCGGAGTCTACCATCATGGAGCTCAAGAAATTTGTTTTATCAATTTTATCATGCAAGGATTACAAAAGCGTAAAATTAAACTTCGTTCGATGAAAATAAAGCATCTAACAAACACAGTCATACAGATGGTATAGGTAATTTATTACTAGTTAGGTAGGTGCTTTAATTTTGGAGAGCTTGGCTACGCTTCACTCAGCGCTTTTATTTTTATATTATAGGCATAGTCTATAATTGATTCAAATTCATTTTTTTATTAAAATTTAAGTTGTAATACACTTACGAACCTAATTACAATATGAATTGCATGAAATGTTTACATTATTTTCATTTACAATATGTTTCCATTCAAAATTCTTAAATTTAAAATTCTATTCGGCAGAAATAATGCACGTACAGTCCACCCGTCGTAAGAGTCGTCAAGACACTGATTGTCGAGTCCCGAGGAAGCGTAACGGGCGTAGCGGGGGTGCCTGGCGCGGGGCTTTTGTATAGATTTGGGTTTTTCTTGATTATTACAAAACTTAAAAACAATTATTTAAAATTAGACAATACACATTGTTAAATTAAGTATTACACATATTTTTGTGTAAATTTCATACGGAATTACTTACCCGTTATAGAGAAAAAATGATATTTATTTGTAATCCCCTTAACCATTTAAAGTCTCTAGTTATATGTGCTAGTGTCCTCAGAATTTGAAAGACTTTGATTAATCTTTATCTATGTCACAGATATCAGCTTATATGTTTCTTACTTGCGCATGAATCAGATAACTACTCAAACGATTATCTTGAACCTGTGCAAACCTATTGTAAAAATCAACAGAACATTTGGCACAGAATCGAGAAGACAGTCAATAAAATGTTACAAACATGTATTTGTACTAAGAAGTTCTTTTACGTGAAACGGGTAAACTAATTTGAAACTAACCACCTTTTGTTCGTTTCAAGAAAGTTTTCTTCCTTACGACTGTTCCAAACTTGTTATAATTTAACTTTCATACAGTAAAATTGTGTAGTTTTGTTAAGTTTTAGGGCGTACTGTGTTTCCTATTATCTTAATATATAAAATCCTTGCGTTACTGACTGACTGACAGACACGCTACAGCCGAAACTATTGGGCGCAGGAAGCTGAAATTTGGCATGTATGTTCCTTGGGGACCGAAAGCGTGCACTAAGAAGGGATTTCCCGAAATTCCCACGGGATCAGCCAAAACGGGTAAATTAAAAAAAATGCAGCCGTAGCTGCTGGCGTCCTCTAGTTAAGATATAAACATATCTGAGCCTGCATCCTCGCTTGCTAGAAATTTGGCATGCACCCTAAATAAGCTCTAGTTTTATCAAGTAATAGATTTAAGGAATTATTAATATTTGATACTTTTGCGATAAGAAAACAGCCAATAATGTGAAATAGTAAGTAGCAGCCGTGGCCATGAATATAAAAACAATATGTAAATGCAGACATGTTTGATGGATTCGCCAGCATAATCCACAAAACAAAATAATTTGTGAAATCAATGCAGATAACAATTGGATTAAAATATCTCCCGTGGTAGCAGTCAAACTCGTATCCCCGCAATCATGGCCAATCTTTATTAGCTTAGTGTTGTTGCGGTTCCGATCCAGCTCACGCCTCAGAATCAGAGATCCAACTTACCGACCGATGTAAGCTGATATATAAACAGGTATCATTCTTTTAGCGCTATCCCACCGCTGCATCGTTGAAACCGCTTCACTTACTATTCTAACTGGATTTGACTGTATATAGGTTTTCTACAGAGCGCCTGCCTCGATGACTTCCGCGACCCAAACGGATACCAACATACCATGGTTTAGATTAGTGTCAGTTTATTTCAGAGTTACTAACTCCTTATAGACCAGTGCAGATACGTTAGAAAACGGTAAAAAGTAATATAAAATTACAGTAGGATGAAACCCATTGGAGAAGGAAGAGAATATAGCGATCATTAAAGGAAAAATAAATTACGGGCGATCCGAGGTCGGGAAGTGGATGGGGTTGCGATTTTAAGGGTAAAAAAGGGTTTATCTCGATTGCCAGCAAAACTACAAGTCCTGCGGGAAAAACGTCAATGGCAAAGTTGTAGGTAATAAAAAGATCTACAACTTTTGTATTTACACTTTATTCATACAACGTCATAATTTATGTGAAAAATTCAAATACCAAGTTTTTGGTCTTTTATTTTTAACTTTTACAATAGTTTTTTCTTTTACACGAAATTTGGTGAAAACTTGCCTTTTTATGTTCCAAACACACTGTAAATGTTTTTTTATTTAAAATATTTATTTTTACGCCTTATTTTGACTTAATGTCGAAATAAAACCCTAATTTTCAATTGAAAATTCTCACGTCAAAATATCGGCTTTTTTTTTTAAGTTTTCGGCATTTTGTTCGTTGAAATCTCTACTTTCTGATGGTGTGAATAAAATATACGTTACTAAGGTCAACGTTCTCAGAAAACGCAAAGAAATGAAACAAACTCGAGACCGATATTTTTATTCATAATGTACAATTTTGAGATATTTATTAAAATTAATATATTTTTATATCGTTTCCTGAGTTTATATTTTTTATTGAAATTTAGTTTGTTAGTTATTTAGTTGAGTTGTTACCTGAGTTTATTATAATTTATTTGCATGATGTATTGAAATCGCGAAAATATAAAATACTTTATTCAGTATTACTTTGATAGTGGTATACAACATAACAAATTAAGCTTAATTAAAACCAAAAATATTTGGTTTGGATATAATCAACAGGTTACAATAATTGTAAAGCGAGTATCCGTTGCAATAAGCGCAATATTTGTGCTTGTGCATAATTGATTTCAATAATAACATTAAATTATGGAGTTATTAAAGTATCACTTAATTATTGGAAATCAATATATAGTTCAATTAGGTCGTAATAAATGTTTGTTTTATGGCCAATTTCGGCGAAGGCGTGTGATTTTATTTAATTGACAATATTTTGGTAAGTGCCCTGATAATATTCAGAAGATAAACAATTATATTACACACCCACATGTGGGTGTAATATTACACCACTGTCTACACCATCGCGGGATACAGGCGTGAGTCTATAAAAAAACAATTATACGGACAATGGGGTACATCAAAATGCCACATAATAGGGAATATGCATGATTTTCTTTACTATAGCTATCGTTTATTTATGTTAATATGATACCGTAAAAAATATTAGTCGTGGGGAAGTCAACATTTATTTTAAATTAAATGTTGAAAATTGCAATGACAAAACGCTGGTTTAAACACTCCCATGTTAGCGCGCTTCTGGTTACGTCAGCGATCTCAACGATTGAGTTGTTAACTGTCAACAGTGTTAACTCTGTCAAATGTTTTGACATCTCTGTCAAATGTTTTGACATCACTGATAGATGTTTTGACATCTCTGTCAAATTTCTAGTACTGTTTTGACACTTTTGATATATCCTCTGCAAACCTTGTAGTCACGTTGGTGTCTAGCCAATAGCGTTGCGTTTCGACATTTTAAATTTCGCTCGTAAATTTTCTACCTTTTATTAATTAATATTCGCGATTTTAGATCGTTCAAATATGAAATAATGTTAGAGGTGTCTTTCTTTACCGATAAAGAATGTCACAAAAAGATATTCGCTTATATCTGAATCACACGCATATTACGAAAGCACGCATACTACAAAAGTTAGGCACATAAAAAGTCGTTGCTGGTTAAAAAATAAAATGGATATAAAACACATATAAAACACTTCACTAAACTATTTTTAAACGCATAAAGGCATTAAGTTATAAATAAAATGAGTTTCATATCAAACAAATACCGAGAAATAATAATAATACATAGACTGCCTGTATCTCCGAAGGGGTAGGTCGAGGTGTAATATTGCAGCCGCTTTTTTATCACGTTATGAGTTTGCCACGCAATTGGAGGCGAGCCTAATTGCCGATACTGGGCACATTGCCAGACTCCATGCTGCTACTGACTATTTCAAAAAGCTCAGCAACACTCATCATCATTCCGTATGGCGTTCTTTGCGCTGGATCCCTTATGTGTATTTTTAGGTTTATTAGCCAGTTTTTGGCCGTTGCAGAGAGCTGGAGAGCAACACTAAAGGCTTTGTATCCACTTGAGCACGCTCAGGCGAATCAGCCGCTCAGAGGAACAAAATGAAAGTTTTGGTCGAATGAGCCTCAACACAAAAAAGCTGTGCTCAGAGTGTTCAGTATATGCTCGCCTTGAACTCGGGGAACTTGACGCGCTCAACAATCGTCGAGCCATTCAAACATAAAAACAACCGTCCACACTGAGCACCGAGCGAATACTGAGCGCCTTTGAGCGCGGACAAAAAACGAGAAAATGAGGGCTCGAACTGAGTGTGCTCAGGCGTCTCTACTTGAGCAGCTCAGCCAAATGAGCCGCTCATTCGCCTTAGCGTGCTCAAGTGGATACAAGGCTTTAGCCTGACACGGGAATCGAACCCAGGGCCTCCCAATCGGTAGACGCATACGCTATCCACTGGGCAGCGGAAACAGTAAAAGACCATGGAAGCAAAAATATCAGTTTTAGAGAAATGGGGTATAGTATTCGTTTAACTAGAGATAGATTATTATTTATGAGCTTCTGATTAGGCGGGTGATCATGCCTGTTGGAACGCAATCTAGACGTGTTGTCGAGAACTTGTGAACACACGCTTGATATACATGATTTCAAATGTGTGTAACTTCTAGTAGCCTGATTTTAATCTTGAATACCTACGTGTCTTTACATCGGTGTCCGCTAGAATTCACTAGTTATGCGTTACACCACCGTTAAATAAATGACATCAGTCTTAAATCGCTTCACAAAAATTGACAGAAGAGTTAACAAAAGTAATCCCGGAAAATCGGGTCGACTGCTTAATTGTAGACGATGTCACACTTTTAAGTAATTTGTATCCTTTTCCCCACTTTTCGATACTTACACAAATGAAAAGAACATTTAAATCAAGCGTAATCTTCATCATTAATCTTAATGACGAAGTCTAATCAGTTCAATCTGTATAAATTAATGGACTCTTTTTCAATTCTAGAAACACTGACAAATTAAAGCCTCTTAAGGAGTAATTTTAAAGTCATAAAATCTACTTCTAAGCAATATTGTATCTAAGCAAAGTTTAGAAGCCATGTTTTATACATTAATATATTATTATTCAATCCTCTCTAATGATATCTTACGGCCATTTTCAATATTCGAACTATAGATAGATCTGTAGATTTTAGATTTTTGTTTGACATATTTTGTATGGAGCTTATTTCAAAAACTGTCAACAACGAATCTAAAATCTACATACAGATCTATCTATATTTCGAATAATGAATTCCGTAGTTAGTGGAATATCGCAGTAATCGATGTTTAGGACATTAAAAGTGGAGTCCACAACGTCATATATATAGGACAATATTATAGTAGAAGCTTGATATCTAATCATATCCAAGACCCCGCCCACGAGCTGCGAAATTGGCTCTTACTGAAATAAAAACATAATTTCAAGTTGTATCTAGCAAATCTAGAAAATCCAATCCAAGTTCCTCGGGGTGTAATAAGCCCCGAAGAAGGATATGCATATTAAATTCAAACTATGATGGGTTATTCATACATATGAGGTTATACGTCTCTTGAGATAATAATATGTAGCGAGGCAGCGCAGTTTTTATTTTCAGAGAGTAGCAAAACCACATAATAGTAACAAAATACAGGATAAATTTTCCTTGTGTAATACTTTTGCAACATATAGTTATATTATACATATTATGTGTTGCATAAATATATTATTATATTTATGCAACACATAATATTTTCTCTGAAGTTGAAGTAATTCTCAGGACTGTACGAACAAATAAGAAAGTATGGTGTCAATGTGCAACAAACTGTGTCTCCCTATTGACAAGCCTCTTCCGTATCAAAATAGTTCTTACTCAGCGGGCTGTGAACTGCGAAATGAGATCCCTCGACGATTTTGAGCACATGGAAATAATGACACGAGAACTCCTTAGATTTATAACATGTCGTTGAAATATGATCCTTTTACTAGAGTACGGTGTTAACGAATTGATAACACTTCTAAACCATTTAATCCTTTAGTGCGATTCCTGAAAAAAACTTTGTTCTGACTGTGAAGCTCTGACGAATTCCAAAAACACTTATTTTAATTTATTAGTGCGAACTTATTCTATGTTTTATTTTACTTAAACAAAATTTACCTACGTGTGACAAAATAATTTGTTGGTATATTGTTATCTTTTAACACAATATATAAGAACAAACTTTATAGCAATACGTTTATTTATTTCACAAGAATAAGTGTCAGCGCCATGATTATACATATACAGAGCTAAGGTCTGTGAATGGCATTACTATATTTTTACCAATAATAAACTCAAGAATTTAAACTTTCGTGGTCAATGTGGCCATCACTTTGTTTTGAGTAACCGATATTTCGGCACTGTTACAAGTGCCACGTTCATATATTATGTACTAGTCGGTCAGTACATCAGTTACTCAAAACAAAGGTACGTGGTAGATATCCCCTTGAAAAATCTAAAAGTAATATGAAACTTACTTCTGTATTTGTTATAGAGAGTTTCATCGGTATGCGCCATGTCATGGCTACCCTGATGTTCCTCGCTACGACGGTCTCGTACGCGACCCGAGTTAGCATGAGCGTGGGTATCGTCGCTATGACTTCTAACAGCTCCTCTGGTGACTTCCCTGTGAGTATTCTATTATAATTGAAATCAAAATCTAAAAGAGATAAGCATGAGATTTTTTTACGTCTGCAAGATCCATTCGACACTAATAAATAGATAGGTAGAGCGGAAAAAGTATTTAAATATTTTGTGAGCATGTTATGCCAGTTGTGAAAATTGCATTGGTCGGCAAAAAGGGGCTATAAAATTTTCAGTTGCCTAAAAAGTAAACGAATAAATTCTGCCCGTTTATACCATGCATGATGTTACGTTTAGGAAAATACAGAATTCGGATATTAGAACAAATTGGTTTTCAGTTGTGATTTCTTTGAACTGAATCCTTTTTGCTTAGTGATTTATCTTCTGAACACGTAACCATGCTTTTTCCTAATATTTAAATATTCTTCTGCAGGTCTTCAATTGGGACCGCACCACCCAGGATACGATCCTATCATCCTTTTTCTGGGGTTACATCGTGCTGCAAGTTCCAGCCGGTTATCTAGCAGGCCGTTTTGGCGGCAAATACCTCATGTTCGCGTCCATGGCCATTACCGGAGTCATTAATCTGCTGCTGCCTTTAGCTGCAACGAAGGTAAGCAATTTTTTATGTTCATGTTTATATTTACACCCACCCACACATCGCTTGACACGTGTCTCGGCGAGTACATTGCGCTGCCCCTGTCCTGGCAGACATGAAAATCTATGAAAGTCGTAATTAGGAAACTTCATGAAAAATCCCTATCCTTTTGAATTGCGAAGGTCAGAAGACAGACACTTTGAAGGAAAGCTAATATTCCGTCAAATTTGGTTGACAGACTCCCAGCTCTAAGAAGGCAGTTTTGAATGCAACCGGGATAATTTTACAGGAACACATTTATACTTCTTGTAAAGGCGAATCTTTAACTTGATTTTACTAGCAACTACTTGATGTTTAACTACATAAACTGCACCTGTAGTTTTACACGGTGAAGGTGGCAGACAAACTGCAACTCGGCATAACGCTATGCCTGTATGTTAACAACTCATTGTTTAAGCAGAACGATGATAGCGTCCTTAAAATCTTCTGTGGGAGGATGGTTCTGCCCGATCAACCAACTGTGTTATTTGAAAGACAGAATCTACACCTACAATATCCTCAATATAAACTAGAAACTTAAAAGAAGCTGGTTAAATATTCAAAACAAATATAAAAACAAATAAAAAACTTAATATAAGTATTTTACCCGCTAAGCACAGTACACTCTACTGTGTTCATGTTCAGAGACTTTAAATATACATTTTGGCTGTAGTCCAAAAGTATCTCAGCTTAGTTCCCGCACATATAAGCTCTGGGAACTTGCGTCTTAATGTTTTCGTAACATTTGTGCATATTTGGTAACCGCGTAAAATATTAATGGTTCTGCTAAGTTATCGTTATTGCATTTTAATGAATGTAATTTGCTAATTGCGGTTGATGTTTCACAGTCATGTCATACATTGGTGTACGTAATCATGGATCTTTGTCTTGGTCTGGGTATTCTATGCATAGCATGTATGTATTTCAATTATTAATTTGTTTATCCAGTGTCTAGTACCCATACTACAAGCCCTGCTTAGTTTGAGACTAGAGGGTGTTGTGTGTATGTGGTAGATTTTTTTTTGAGTGCATCTGCACAACAGCGTGGCCTATAATAGAAATAATAAAACTAATTAACACTACATTCGTAGAAAAGGTTCATCGTAGTGTCAACACAGAAATTTGAGAAGTTCTTCTAACTTAATTTTAAAAAGGCTTAGTGTATAAAAGTCACCGTTTATAGTACTATGAAATAACGTATAGCTTACGTATTTAATAAGGAACTGAGTAAATCGATAGCCACTATTTAAGGTGTTAGAGTGCATATTATACTTGCTAAAAAGTCGGTTGCATATACTGTATTATTATAATATACAAACGCTAAAAATAAACTAGAAATGCCGAAAACATCAAATTTAAATTTGCAAGATTAAATTCAGCAAAATATGAAAAAGCAAAATGATAAAGTATAAACTACTGCACTAGAATTAACCTTACATATTTATTTCAACAATATAATAGCATTAATTAGTAGACTTGCAAGTGCGGTGCTAAAATTTGTGGAAAATCCACTAAATTATGAACAGACCTGTGATAGTGTAAAATTAAACGAAGTCTGCAACTATGGACCATTTGTTCTTTGTATAAATATAATGAACTGTTTAATTTTGAAGCTTCTCTCTTACATTTTCATCCAATTAATATAGTGTAAAATGAACTATCTTATTATAAAGATAACTAAGTTTTGTATACAAGACGCTTAGCAATATTATATTTGCTGACCAAAATGAAAGTCATTTTGTTCTACTGCCAACTTTAAGGACCAATCATTCTGATAAAAAGTAACTTCTAGGATTCCAATAACTCATTATAGACAATTATCATGACAGAAACACCTCACTGAATGTACTAAAGATTTCAACCATTGCTAGCCTATAAAGTAAATGTTTTTAAAGAATTGCAAGTGTTATGGTTGTTAAATACGTTTTATATACGACAAATTATGAGTGTTAGAGATCGAAATAGGATGCATTGCCTTTAAAGTACTACGCTGATTCACAGACATAATTTTGACATAACCTTACAAGGCAAATTCAGTTCAATCCTCAAGTCTAAACACTATTTACGTTGCCGTGTTCGCGATGTAAGCAACTTCAATTAAGCAAACTGTATCTGAATAAAATTAAAGAGCACAAAGGAACATACTGCATTCATAAATAATTTTATTCATTTAGATAATTCAGCTTATCTCTGTGACTCGGGCAAAATAAACTTTATAATTGAGGTTGCTCGGTTTTAAATTCGCTTCATATATTATGCTGAGTTACGAAGCACAACATTTATTCACATGATGCCAGGAAAATGGAAGTAATGTTGCTGGTATAATAGTTTATGGGCAGCCCGCGGTCACCAATGTTATTATTTATCCGTAGTGTATGGTAGTCATTTTGCTTTCTGTGATTTATACTTAGGCGGTTTATGCGTGTATCGCGGATGTTTTGGACAAAATTTACGTCGGCACCACACTGAAATTATACCGACATAAATTTATGGAAAATGGAGTGCTTTTAAAAAAAATTAAATGCTTTCTCGCTGTCCACTATTTTTATGGCACAGAGGCTTAATAAGACCGAAATTATGATTAAAAAAGAAATACATTATATTTTTTTATAAAGATCGTTGCAAATGACGTTCTGTAGTCTCTACCTACCCCTTCAGGAAACAGGCGTGAGTCTATGGGTATTTACATACCTACATACATAGACATATATACACACATATGTATGTACATAATATTTGCTCTATTACAAGATGCTCGTTACAAGTTATTACATTCGGCATACTTGGTTCCCCCGTATGTTAAACAGCCTACGTTATCCACTCAGATTTCAATTTTAAATCAACATTACTCTCAATCTTCTACCTTCAATACAAATTACATTTAAAACTTCGATTATATGTGAGTACATTATTTTATAGCATTTGGGTTTTGCCGCCAACTGCGATTTTATATCTTGTTACAAGCGCAAGTTTCTACTAGCGAAACAACTCGAGTTGACTTGAAAATCAAAATGCAAAGTCAAACTGTTTCTTTTTAACGAATAGCCTATATTTAAATAATAGTAGATGATATGCTTCTTCTCAGCTTTTTTTGATGTGTTATTTAAGTGCATACTTGAAATTTTAATTGCTGAGTTGCGAAGACGGTAGTTTTGCACTCAAATTTAAATAAAATCAAGTCTGACTCGGGAGCTTCTTAAGTTTCTAATATTTTTTTTTAAATTCATTGTTTGGAAGGAAATTTAAATAGTATTGAAATTAAACTACAGTTTACGGATTTTATCGCGTTTTATTGATTTCACTAGTTATTAAATTTAAACCGAATGATCTAGAAACTACATTTTTATTACTAGCCGACGTTTAAACAGTATGTTAAAATCAACAACAAAAACAAACAATATCAAAATTAATCCGATCCGTATTTCAAAATAAATTAATTACATGTAAGTGCGAAGATTTACATTCAATCAAATGAGGAGCGCAGTGATAAACAAGAGGGTTCCGGCACATGGGTATTATTGCGGAGGCATCTCATGCCTGAGATCGAAACACAACTGTGCTATTCGTTAGCGGCAGGGTTAAGGGAAATTTCTATCGGATTTATGGAGGTTGGTGCCTCGCTCATTGTAGGAAAAAATGTAAAAGCGAAAGAAATTTTACAAACATTCAAACAAATGTTATGTACTTTGTATGAATGTTTGTATCCTTCTTAACTTAGACTACAGGTATAAATATAGCATTTATTTCTATTGAAGTGGTACCCGCGGCTAGTGTTATCCATGCAGAAACGTCGGGACAAACGTTGATCCCATGAATTTGCAAATAATTTTGCGAGCATATTCCTTCTTAAAAAGTAGGCAACGCACTTGTGATCCTTCGGGCATTGCAGGTGTCTATGGGCGGCGGTGACTACTTACCATTAGGTGACCCGCTTGTTCGTTTGTCTTCCTATACTATAAAAAAAAGATATAGAGCCGTTACATAAGTATGAAGATTTTATAGTTATTAAATTACCTTATTCAACTTTAAAAACATATTTGAAAATTGCCAGAAATACAAATAAGCTGGTGTCTTTCGTAGAAAATCTTTGTATCACAGGCCACCAAGTCTCTCGCCTCATGGATAAAACATTAAGGCCCTGTTTCACCACCTCTAAGTAAGCGTTACCTTCCAGATAAATTCAAAATTAGAACGGAATTTGTATGAATTTATTTGCCAAGTAGTTTAACCAGAACTTATTGGGCAGTGGTGAAACAGGCCCTTTGTAAATTAAACTAAATATTAAAGAAATGTTTTAATTATCGCTTGCTAATCGGTGAAGGAAAACATCGTGCAGAAACCTGCATGTCTGAGAGTTCTCGATAATGTTCTCGAAAGACATGTTAAGTCTGCCAAACTGCACTTGCCGAGCGTGGTGGATAATGGCCTTACCCTTAGTCAGAAGAGGCCCGTGCCCAGCTGTGGGACAGTATAAAGAGCTATAAAGAGCTGATGATGATTACGCACATTGGGATGAAATGAGCTGCGTTAGAATAACCTGGACTCCAAGACGAGGGTCTTGGATCTCAACCAGGACAACGACGAGATGATGAAGATTAAATTTCATAAAAAAAATACACAAGGTTTAAAATATTTCATATGAGATAGATATGTTGGCTGAAGTTATTATTAGTCTTCAATTCTGCGAAAATCAGATGAAAACTGTTAATATTATTAGTCCTTTTGAAATTGAAATATCTAATAACTATCCCATCAAAACAATACTTGTCAAAAATACCAAGTCTCGCGACTGTAAATAGTTGTGAGATCCATGTAATACCAAGTCGGTTAATTAAAAATCTTTAATGTTTTAAATAAATAGATAAACTTGGCCATCGCATGAAAACACAATATATCTCATAAGTAATGCATAACATAATTAAATTGTTTAATGCGATTGCCAAGTCAAATATATTTATTTAAAACATTCATCTTCTTCATCATCAGCCTTTAACAGTCCACTGCTGGACTAGGCCTCTCCTTTGAAAGGAGGAATTGGCCTACTATACCACGCTGGCCAAACGGGTTGGAATAGGGTTTGTATCAAGTTTTCCTTCTCTTACAGTGCTGTTCTCTGCATAATATGCTCCCTCTGTCGGCTCTTACAACACCCATGGGATGATAAGGGGTGGTGACAATCCGTATTCTTAATCCGTCACCACACGGACACTTATTTAAAACATTAAAGATTTTTAATTAACCGACTTGGTATTACATGGATCTCACAACTGTGCATAGTTCGCAAGACTTGGTATTTTTGACAAGTATTGTTTTTATGGGATCTCATTTCTTTTTGTAGATAGTCTTACTTTTGTCCTTTCCGGTACTTCCTACTTCTTGTACACCAACAACGAATTTTATTAATTAAAGCTCTAACTGCAAATTTAATTTTGTAGTCCCTTATATTTATATGGGATTACAAAGTTACTTATGCAGTTGATGTATCTCGAAAACTGGAAAGAAATTGATGAATATTTTAATTTTTACTTGATTCATATACTAAACAATAATCGTATTCTAAATTAGAAGCTTCTATGTCTGCTGGAAGTGCCTTAGACTTTTGATGATCGGTCAGTGAGTGAAAAAATTAAGAATTTTGTCTCGTTATAATTCTTAAACTTCTAGTTCAAATTGAATGAAATTTGAAATACACCGTGTTTATATAATGCCTGCATGGTTACTAAAAAATCAGGCTTCTGGTTTTATCCACAACGAAGTTATAGGTGGTCGAAAATGGCCTTAATTCGAGAAAAGGATGGTACGGCCGTGCCACTTTTTTGATCGACTTGGTGGGGGCACTGCCGTGCCCCCAGATAATTGAATTTTGTCTGAAAGAGCTGTCTTTCTAATTTTTCCAACTAAAAATAGAATTCAACGAATTGTGCCAAGTATTGAACCAGAAATAAAAATTTATTGAGCAGAAAATTCGAGAAATCGCCTCCCCTTAAGGGAGAGACGTCAAGACAAATAGCAAGCCCCCACATTGCGATGCTTTATTAGGCCAACATTTGTCACAGAGACGATCACTCACATTGATACTATCGGACAATATAATTCTACAAAATGAAATGAGGAATATTTCCTTAGGAGCCTGAAGGAAACATTTATATTTTTTGATCTGTTAGTTTTAATTTTTGTTTTGATAACATATTAAATGTATTAAACTTCAGTAAGATCATTAGATAATAATTGTAAGTTCGCATTTGTTATAATTCACCAGTAAAATAAATTAGTGATCTTATAGTTTGTTGAAAGCATGATTCAATTTATATAAGACGGTGAAGCAAAGCGCTCAAAACAAAGTGATTCTGTTTATGGTCTGGAATAATTTCACTAATTATAAGGAAAACAATATAGGTTTGAAATTATAATGTAGATTACAAGCTCATTTAATTAAGAGACAACGTTTAAGTTTCACTTAAAACATAGCATAAGTTTATCTTTCTTTAAAGTGAAAACAGATCTTTTTTAATTAGGACCTTCTTTCCTCTCCTCATCTTCTTAATATATAAAATCCTTGCGTTACTGACTGACTGACAGACACGCTACAGCCGAAACTACTGGTCATAAGAAGATGAAATTTGGCATGTATGTTCCTTGAAAAATGGGTAGCACTAAGAGAGGTTTTTTGGAAATTTTTCCCTTAAAGGGGTAAGATAGGGGGTCAAAGTTTGTATGTAACTTTTTATCTCTCTAAAGGAATGACTTCAAACCACAAAGAAATTGTGTTTTTTTTTTAATTCCAGACCTCAGGGGGTAAGATAGGGGTCAAAGTGTGTTACTTATTATTCCGTCAGTGGATTGACTTCAAACTTTATATATTGGTTCCTCAAATGATGAAAGTGAACACTAAGGATTTGTTTATTTGGAAATTCCTCTCCTAAGGGGGTAAGATAGGGGAACAAAGTGTGTATGAAACGAAACTTATTATTCCTTCAGTGAATTGACTTCAAACTTTGTATATTGGTTTCTCAAATGACTATAGTGAACACTAAAGATTTGTTTTTCGAAAATTCCAACCCTCAGGGGGTAAGATAGGAGGTCAAAATGACGGCCGGTTGGCGTAGCGGGAGTGTAAGCGACTGCTACGCCGAAGGTCGCGCGTTCGATTCCCGCTCAAGTCAAACATTTGTGTGCATGAACATGGATGTTTGTCTTGGTCTGGGTGTTTCTATGTATAATATGTATGTATTTACAAAAAAAAAGTATATATGTATGTTTATCCATTATCTAGTATCCATAGTACAAGCTCTGCTTAGTTTGGGACTAGATGGTGTTGTGTGAATGTAGTAGAATATTATATTATTGTTATATTATTATTGTATGACACTTATTATTCCTTCAGTGGATTGACTTCAAACTTTGTATATTGGTTCCTTAAATGATAATAGTGAACACTAAGAATTATGTTTTTGGGAATTCCACCCTTAAGAGGGTAAAATTGAGGGTCAAAGTTTGTATGTAACTTTTTATTCCTTTAAAAGATTGACTTCATTTTTTGTATATTAGTTCCTCAAACAACGAAAGTGAACATTAAGAATTTGTTTTTTGAAAATTTCTACCCTCACGGGATTAGATAGGGACTCAAAGTGTGTATTAAACAAAACTTATTATTCTTTCAGTGGATTGACTCCAAACTATGTATATTGGTGTCTTTAATGACCTTAGTAAACATTAAGAAAATCTTTTTGGAATCTCTTACCCTAAAGGGTTAAAAAGGGGAGTCGGAATTTGTATGAAACCTTTTTATTCCATCATTGGATTAACTTCAAACTTTGTATATAGGTTCCTCAAATGACGTTAATGAAAACCAAGAAGGAAGGAATTTTCGAAGTCACTCTCCTGGGGGTTAAGAAAGGGTGTCCCATTTTGTAATATAAAAAACAACTTCAATGGTTTCACTTGAAACTTCTTATATTGGTTCCTCAAACCACGACCATAGTGAACACGATGGATTTGTTTTTCGAAAATTCCAACCCTCAGGGGATAAGATAGGGTTTCAAAGTGTGTATGAAACGAAACTTATTATTCCTTCAAACAGTTGACTTCAAACTTTGTATATTGACAAACGACGAAAGTGAACACTAAGAATATTTTTTTTTGGAAATTTCACCCCTAACAGGGTAAGATTGAGGGTCAAAGTTTGTATGTAACTTTTTATTCCTTTAATGGATTGAATTCAAACTTTGTATATTGGTTCCTCAAGTGACGTTGGTGAATAGACCACTAAAACGGGGAGTTAAAAAAGGGGTCCCAGTTTGTATGCAACTTTTAAATTCCTTCACTTGATTTTTTACATCATCCCTGATGTGCATTTAATTTTCATTAATTTACATTTATGCGGCTGGCTCTCATCTAAGCGTTCTTCATTTTCACTTACTAAAATGTGGGATGGTTCTTTATATGACCAATAGAAGCCAAAATTCTTAGAACCGCTATTTTGCTATTTTTATTTATTTCTAACCACGTAAGCACTTTTTATCAGTTATCTGCTTTGTCCAACTGCTGACCAAGGCTTCTCACATGTATTTAACCTAAAATACTAAGAATGGGTTTTTGAACTTGGATAATTTATTTTAATTTTTTTTACAATATCGCTGAGATCTATAAGTGTACACTGCTACGGAACCCTTGACTAATTTAATTTAAACTAGCTTTTGCAAGCAGTTACGCCTAAATGAAATTTTCATAGTTTGTTCAAGGGTTTTCATGAACCATTAGTAAAATACACATCTAAATCGACTCAGCGATTTTTAAGATTACCCTGAATAAATAGACGGACGGAAAAATAATCTAAATATATCATTGGAGTACTGTAAACGGGTTAGCAACAATATGCAACACAGTTATTTTGAGATTACAGACAGTTTGTTTATTTTTTTTTAGAGTCTCACGCCTGTATCCCCGAAGGGGTAGGCAGAGGTGTAATATCACACCCACATTTCGCCATTTTGCATATTAGGTCCTACGTAATAAGGGACTCCGTGCTGCTACTGAAAATTCGGAAAAACTCAGTAATACTTTTGCCCGACCCGGGAATCGAACTCGAGACCTCGCGTTTAGCAGAGACATACGGTATCGACTGTACCACGGAGGCAGTCAAATATTATTTATTTGTATAATCTGTCTGTATATAAAATCTTTGCGTTACTGATTGACTGACAGATATGCTACAGCCGAAACAACATGTATTTATGTATGTATATAGATGAAATTTAGGTGGTGGGTGAGGTGTGTAGGGGCACACTAAGGGAGGCTTTTGGGAAATTCCTCCCCTAAAGGGATTAAACTGTTTGTCAGAATTTGTATGAAACTTTTTATTGCCTCAAGGGATTAACTTCAAAATTTCAACTTTTCAACTACTGGACCTAAGACCGCTGCACCTAATGATCCAGCAGGAAGCTGGCGCTGCAGCAATCCGTCTAGACAAGCTCGGGCTATGGAGAAAGGATGATCGAATTACTCACGCACGCCTAAAAGGGACCTTAACCAAAGAGATCCCGATGCTAGAGGCCGCTTGCGATCTCATCCCTAAAACTTTTGTCTTTGACAAAAAATATCGCATCCAATTGCAGGAGGAACACAAAGACTGCTCTGGTATACACGAAGTCAGAGTATACACAGACGGCTCAAAAACGAAGTATGGGACTTGTGCGGGCGTATTCTCCCATGACTTAAATATCAACATCTCAACATCCCTTGGCATCCATAACACCATATTCCAAGCCGAGTGTGTTGGGATAACAAGAGCCGCAACAGCAATCGCGTCTAGGAACGTAAGTGACCTGGCTATACACATTATCACGGACAGTGCCTCTGTACTACAAGCTCTCGGCAGCAACTGCTTTAACAGCGGCCTCATCATGGAATGCCACCTAGAGCTGCAAAAGATTGCAGAGAAGAATCGGGTTACGCTGCAATGGATTAAAGGCCACAGCAACTCCGCAGGCAATGACACCGCAGACCAACTGGCACGGCAAGGATCGGACACAATGATAATGGGACCCGAGTCGATTGTACTGATACCAGCAAGCCAAATCAAAACGAGGCTACGTGAGAGAACTGCACATGAACACGAAAAACAGTGGGCAAACATAAAAGAATGCAGACAAACAAAAGATGCCATCCCCTGCTTGAACAAGTGACTCTCACACAAGCCGCTGAATTCTAATAGGAAAACACTAAAGCATCTGACGGGCATAATAACCGGCCACTGTCCACTCAACAAGCACCTATTCAACATAGGCGTTACGGACAGCCCACTGTGCAGGGGCTGCATGGAAACCGAAGAAACATCCGCTCACGTCATTCTGCACTGTGCAAGTGTGAGCGATCAACGGGCAAAGCTGTTGAACAACCCCAGAACCATGAGTGAAGCTTTAAACGACACCAGCCAACTAATGGCTTTCTGGAAGGAACTAAGGTGGTATGAGTAGTCGGCGTCAATGAAGTTGCCTCATACGCACAATGGCCCAAATAAGTGGCTAAGTGCGGAAAACCCACGACCAACTATTAACTTCAAACTTTGTATACTTACCTATTGGTTCGTCAAATGAAGTTAGTGAACACTAAGAAAGTCTTTTTGGAAATTCTTACCCTAAGTGGATAAAAAGGGAAGTTATAATTTGAATAGAACCGTTTATGCCTACTAGGGATTAACTTCATACTTTGTTAATTGGATCCGCAAACGACGTTAGCGAACACAAAGCCATTTATTTTGGAAATTTTACCCTAAGAGGTTGGAAAGGGATTCAGAGTTTGTGTAAAAACTTTTATTTTTGCAATGGTGATTCCATTTGTGTATATAAAATCTTTTTGTTACTGACTGACACATTACAGCTGAAATTACAGGGCGCATAAAGGTTAAATGTAGCATATATGTTCCTTGAGGAGGGTAGGGGTGTTTGTACAAAATATTTTATCTAATATCGTAATTTGCACGTGCGAAGCAGCGGACAAAAGCTAGTATTTCATAAGAAACAAAGGGGGCCATTTCTCCAATCGCCTGTCCAATCTGTCGCCAATTTTTATAGCAATCATGCAGTGCCTGCTACATATGAGTATCGACTTTGGTATCTTCGCTAGGCTATCGCTGCCTTCCGTTCTAAGTTACTTTCTTTCGATATTCAATTGCGACACCAAGCCAGCATTCTTGTAAATATAGCCGCGAGGTTATCGCCTATTTCTTGGCAGTTGCTCGATGGAATACTTTTAATTAGGTACTATTGTGTTTCATAAATAAAAGTTAATTTATTTGTAGGTAAACCTATAAACCCATAGAAGAAACTCAACACACAATCACATTCGTAAAACTCGCTAAATCACAACAAAGCAACTAACTCTCTTAAGCAAAGAACAAAGATACAAACAACGATTAATTGTTTTTAATTATAGGCCTAAACCTTACTATTCTGGGCCGAAAATTGTTAAAGTTTAAGACTATTTTCACAAAGTTTGTTATTAATACTAATTGTTATTCCCCATACAGTTAGCCTGTCGTTTAGAATACAAGTTTAAACAATTAGCTGTTGTGAAAACTGAATGGTACAGTCATAAAATGTTAATTTAATACCTTGAATATTACATCTAGTGGCGATTTTATACAATTATTACCTAAATAATCATTTTAGCTGTGACTTTAATTGAAAATGATAATTAGTAGTTTTAATATTTTACAGTTTACAAAACTATTCAAATAATAATGGCTCTCTAATATTATCACGAAATTCAATACAAATTACATAATACCTAATCATCTAGACGCGCTTTTTAAAATTTTTACAATAATAAATATTTACAACATTTCCCATGAATAAATTACGTACAGAACAGGCATATATATAAAAACATATACGCCAAATGATTTGGAACTATTTATTAAAAAGTAACGTAGAAACTCTCTTAAGGCCAAAACAGATGTATTTCTAACATAAATAGCACAAAGTAAACTACATTGTATTAACTACAGAAGCTTGTTTTTGTGCACTTTATTAATGAGCTCCATTAGTGACGTGTCACGAGAAAGGACCCACATTATTTAGCCGAGCTGAGTGCTCGTGAAATATATATTTTAGTTGCAGGACGTCGTTTTTGTAGCCTGACTTTCCTTCTGTGAAATTATGCTTTTGCGACGGACCGGGATGGGCTCCAGAAATCGAACTGTGAAATCGTTTAAGTCTCTTGATAGTTCGATCGTTGACGGGGAGTGTGTACCCCAAAACAGCCTTAAGTTTATTTTAACTGTAGAATATAGCTACTCGCATCGTAGTAAAGTTAATATTGCTAGACATCAAATGAGGCTAAAATAAATAATGATGATTTATAAATCATCATTATTTATTTTAACCTCAGTTGATAAAAATTAATAAAAAAAATATGTTCATTTTATAAGATAAAACTATAGTTTTATCTTATAAAATGAACATAATTTTTTATAGGTACTTGAATGATTAAAAGCTTGGTAGCTATAAATCAATTTCGTAAATTATTTAAAAATATGCGATGTCTATGTTTCAGGGTGGCTCTATGGCCGTATGTGCGTGTCGTATCCTGATGGGTCTGTCACAGGGTCTGCTGTATCCTAGCATTCACGGCGTGTTAGGACAATGGACACCTGTACTGGAACGCAGTCGACTCGGAACCTTCGTTTATGCAGGTATGTTTAGAATAAGGCTTGTTGTGACACAGTATTTAACATTGTGTCACAAAAATGACGGTATATCATAACGCTATGATGAAGCTATTGATCAGTGCCATACGTTGCAATGGTTTAATGCAAAATGTATTTAAATCATGTAAACAGCTTTACAACAACCACCGGTGCCAGTGATCCATGCCTCGTCGGCATGGAGCGTTGCAATTAAAATTAGATGGTAGTCGCTTTTAGCTTATACCAAAATTGTTATTTCATTAATTGGTTCCTGATTTTCAAAAGTTAGCTTATCTCTTATGTAATCCCTGTTATCTGCTTTTAGTAAGAATCATTAGGGTCATGGCAAACAAGTGTGGTCTGTTTAGCCTTAAATTAATTTCAAGGAGAAAAAATGTTGCTTGACGAGATAACCTTTTAAACCTCATTCATCTTCTCATCAAAGAAAATATCTGCAATCATGTGTAAAATTATTTTCAAGGCGCGCAACTTGGTACCATCATTGAGCTGCTGACGTCAGGGATTCTATCAGCTAGCGCTTGGGGTTGGCCGTCCATCTTCTACGTAGCTAGCGTGTGTTGCATAGCCTGGTCTGTCCTGTGGCTCATCCTGGGTGATTCTACTCCTGCGACCAGCAGATGGATTTCCAAAGAAGAGCGACAGTATATAGAATCCAACGCTGGATCGAATGAATTAGGACATGGGGTTAGTACAAAAGAATTTTGGTCGATTTTATTATAACCTATATATTTATTTAAGTTCAAATTTAATGTTCTTTCCATTATAATATTCAAATAGCACATACTTCTTCTGTTTTCTCTGCATTAATCAAAAGTAGACTAGGAGATCATGCCCATGCCATTATGCCCGCCTGTATACGCTGCGTGTATAAAGATTCAAATAAATAAAATAAACCTTGTTATTCTAATAATGTAGCTCTCAAGTGTAATGTAATTTGTGTATTTATTTATTTATTTTATCGGCTCACCAATAACTGTTAACACTAACAATAGTATAATATATGATATCAACTCAGAGTTGAGTTGGTTTTCATTGGGTAAAAGATGCATGTAGTGGTCGCAGATGCAAAGTGCAAGTCAAAACTTCGAGAAAGATTTAGAGAGAGAGAGAGACCGGTTTTTGTGGTTTTGGTTCATTCACATATAAGCATCTGGCGACCGAGTAATACTCGGCGTTTTTGTTACGCACAAAAAATCAATTTCGAAATCCAAAGTCCAATGTAAAATTGGGTCGAATTATATATAGATATTTTAAAATTGCTCCTCGTAATGCTACTTTAGTGTGTGCTTGAATGCTAGATATCTCATGTCCGTAACTGCTCATTCAATTTTGAAAATACTGTCACCAATACACAATACAGTTCACTATAGTTAGTATACAACCTTTGCATTAATTCTATCATTGCTTAATTTTAATCTCTTTTCCAGAAAATGTCTACACCGTGGATTGGTATCCTGACATCACTTCCATTCTGGGCTATTTTGTTGGCTCATTGTGGACAAAATTTAGGTTTCTGGACACTGCTTACTGAAATGCCTACATACATGAACAATGTACTTGGAGTAAACATTAAAGAGGTGAGTTTTAAGTAAATATATTTAAAGCATTCAAAATAATTGCAGTTTGTGGTCATCCCACTTAAATGTAATGGATGATCTATATCATGCAGTTGGAAGGACTGAGATCCATTGCAATCTTCAATTCAGCGATCGTGCTAATTTGGATGTTTATTATTTAAGTGCACTTCATAATTATATTTGCTTCAGCTTTGCCCGTATTTTATTTATTATTTGTAACCTAGGGTACTATAGCCCTGATTTTTTATTTATGAGACACATAAATTACGGACAATTGCAATACATTATCTTATAATTATTTACTTGGTTTTCAGAACGGCCAGTTATCTGCCCTGCCTTACATCGCGATGTATATACTCAGTTTCTTATTCAGTTGGATAGCAGATTTCCTCGTCAAAAAGAAAATCCTCAGACTTGTGGTCTCCAGGAAAATCTTCAACAGTATCGGTGAATATTTGTGTCTTTTCTCTATTACCTACTTGTATGAAGGTGAAGAAGTAGGATGGACTATATGGTAAAAATATGTTTGAACACGCCAAGTAACAATTTATCTTTAAAGAACAATAAGAAGCCACAAAAAGTGATCGTACAGACGATGGACAGAAAAAGTGAAATCATAACAAAACGTCGAGCTTCTGTAGATGGTATGGAGGACGTTTCGATGTTGTGTAATTAATTATGTTTTATTTTTAATCTCTATCCACCTTGATTTTCACTTTTTATTTTTTTATTATTGATTTTTATCAGCTCACTGGGGTCCAGCTGTTGCTTTGATTATCCTATCATACCTACCGTCCGGCAACCTGTCACTTGCGGTCATTGTACTTACTATCACTGTGGGTCTTAACGGCGCGCATTATTCCGGTTTCATGGTGAGTTTCAACTATGATTGATATTATGTAAAATATGATATTTCTGTTTTATGAATAAACTAGAAAAATTAAAGAGGATCGGTTTAAAACTTGTGACGATTTGTGGCTGCTTAACTTCTACACATCTATAGCATCAGATGGATTTTCTAGCAACATTGAGCCATCCTTATTACTCGACTTTGCAGCTCGGTTAAACGATAAGTTATTTTAAAGTTTCCCTTTCTTTATGAGACTATGCGTTACATATATTATTTTGGGTCGATGATTCACATTGTTTTTTATTGTTACTCTCTCTTTGATCAGCATGTTGAATGTGATATTCGGGTTAACAATCCGCTGAACAACAGGTTCAATGAAAGCATGGCTTTGTATTATAAACATAATTGTTATAATTTACAGATGTCACACATTGACCTGTCTCCGAACCATGCCAGTACTATGATGGGCTTCACCAACGGCGTCGGTGCTATATTCTCCATTCTTGCACCGTTCACCGTCTCTATCGTGGTCAAAGATCAGGTGATTACGGTTTTTGTGTTACTTTTATGTGTCATTTTGATCCAAATATGCATTCAATAAATCTGGCGATGTAATCCAGTCTGTAGTAGTAAGTAAGTTTAGTATACTAGATTTCTGCCACACAGTCGTTCCGCACGGCATAAATGCATCGTATAATTTCACTACAAATTTGTAATGTCATTTGGAAGGCCGCAAACCGTATGAATTCAACTAAGGTGCAATTAGGCTTTACGGATTAAGACTGCAAGCACTAAAGAAGAACAGAATCCGACGTTTAAGCCAAAAGACTATATAATATAGACAGAAGTCAGCCGCAATACCTTAACGCGGTGGTTAAGTATAGCATCGGTGTTTTACGAACTCGATCTGTAATAATCCCTCATAACATTTTAAATAGCATTCTGCATCAGAATCGCATTTTTAGATACTTATTATCAGTTTAAATGCATCGGCTATTCCTGAGAATATTTGTGTCTTATATTTAGTGTATTATATTGATAAGAATCTGTCTAAGTAGGTATACATATTTTTAAAGATACTTATTGGTAAACTCTAATTTCTATAAACGTGTTTTTCAGAATGCTGCTTCAGATTGGAGATACGTTTTCTTCATATCGGCAGCGTTCTACTTCTTGACAAATCTGTTCTTCTTGTTATTTATTACTGACGAAGTACAACCGTGGAATGATCCTGAACCTTCAGAAGCTATTGGTAAGATATTTCAATTATTTAGATGAGTTAATAAAATTAATGTATCGTCAATATATCGTCGCCATAATCACAAATATCCTAGTATGCTTTAGCTCGGTTACATCCAAATCTTTCACGTCACAACGCCACGTCTGTTTTCTCATTAAACTAGATTAAACAGCCTTAAGCTATTTTGCTAAGCGACTACCATTTTAATTTTCTGTAAGGATTGCCATAGATTCTATGGCAACTTCTCGTAAGAACTGCGTAGTGTAAACCCGATGTCTGTTCTTAAGAGGAGTTAATGACACAGACCATTGACGGGACTTCCATCGTTTTGTTTGTGCTATTATATACCTATTTGCGGTTGGATACGGGTGGCTTAAGATTGGTCTGTGTGGAGAACTTTGGAGGAAGCCTATGTCCAGCAGTGGAGGTGTCTAGGTTGACATGATGATATAATCGCTCTTTATTTCACAGAGGACGGTGTCAAGAAAGAGAAAAGCGAAGAAAAGGCAAGAAAAAAGAAGAGTGAGAGACTCTCAAATTCTGGGGATGCCAAATTCTGATGACAACCACGTTTATTTGTTACAGCTAGTCATAAATAGCAGTTAGTATTGTGATAATAAAAACAGTGATTTTATTTACCTGTACGGTAAAAAACCATGTAACTAAACGTTATTTATAGTAAAAACTAAAAGGCAACGTGCAAAAAGACAACTATTTATTTTATTTCTACAACTTCTATGTCTATGTATTTATACAACAGTTGAAAGACTAGAATTATGATGTACATAGCATCTTACTGAATTGCTTACCTCAGTATTTTTGTAAAATTTCACTGCGGAATTTACCGAGCAATTATAGATATTTATATAGATTCATGCTTTACCAACATTACACAGTACTCTACCAGTCAACTTCTTGATTTTATTTATTACCATTATAATTGCGTTATAGGAGTGAGATTGCTGAGCATAAAATATGTTTAAAGTTCTAAATTTTTTACCTTTATGAGTACACTCAACATTCCAAAAATACATAAAACAAATATTCACATGAGATAAGTATTCATCATTTGTGGTTGACATAACATACAGGTTGACTTTTGTAAGGCCCAACGCACATTGACATTTTCTTCTGTTAAGTTCTGTTTTTCTTTGGCGCAAAGGGTCCTCTGCCATCTCGTGCCATCACTGTGAACGAAGCCTATAATGACAAAGTCTCATTTCTGTCGTTAATAACTGAAACACTGTCCCTGCATTATGCGTTCTATGTGCATTATGTTCATTTGCACACGAAATGTTTCATATATTTTTACTAGTCCCCTGTGTAGCTCCCGAATGCGTAAGTAGCAAAAAGCTTTGCATGTACTGTTTATGTTCATTAACAGTTGAGTTTGTTTACATTTTTGCATTTTTTCGTAAAAATAATTACTTAATTATGTGTTGTGTGTGAAAGTGTCCAGTGGCGTATCGTCCCCAAATAAAACTTTATAATTGCTTAGGTACTCGGGGTGCACGTCGCATGCCTTATTAAAAATGACACACAGTGTTATTGTCTAGTGGGGAAAACAGCTGTGTACGCTCCAGGTGGGTTTGACTTTAGCACAATTTTTGCCAGTAAGTAAAAATATGTCATTCGAAGATTTAGTAACTATTAGCGTATTTAAGTAACAATTAGTATTGTATCACACAACGTCATCTTGTACTGGCATATATGTGTCATCTTGTACCGTGTATTTTGTAACCATGATGTGTACACATAGTTAGAAACATAGTTTAAGACGAAACTGTAAAATAGCTTCTAAGAATTTATTCCCGCACTATGTTCTGTTTTGTGTGCCAAATAAATAAATAAATTTAGTCCTCATTTGTACATTCTTATATTTGGTGCAATTTTTTGTTAATATTATAAACTCAGATTACCAACGCGATGGTCAAAATGTTTTCAATATTTATTCAGTTTGTTTGGAAGGGTACTTTCAAAGACTGTAACAAAAATCAGAAATATGATATAATTCTTAACATATTTATTGGTATGATCAGTACATCAGCATCCGTATGAATTACGTTACAGTAGATATTGTTAAACCAGTTATGTTTTACTTTAAGTATTTTGTAAAGAAATAATACCAGAATTAACTGAAGAAAGAATTTCGTTAAGTCAACCATTTGTAAAGAATAAAGAAATAAAAATCGTAAAAGACATGTTGTGATATTTTAAACTATTTGAGACTTAGTTATAATAATTGTTATTATAACTAAGTCTCAAAGGGTAAACCTATAATCATTTATTCATGTAAATACAAAATAGGTAATGGAAACCAAAGAGGATTCTGTAAAATATTAATTTGAACGTTACCAGTGCCTTAAAACTTTATGTAATAATTTATTTGTACATAGGTATTTAAGTGGATACTATTTAAATATTTAAATAAATACGATCGAAATACAATTTGTTTGATTTCATTACATTTTGTTGTGAATATTGTGAAATAATTGTCAAGCAACTGCCTCCGTGGTCCAGTGGATAGCTTATGCGACTGCTGATCGGAGGTTCCGGGTTCGATTCCCGGGTCGGGCAAAAGCATTACTGGGTTTTTCCGAATTCTCAGTACCAGCACGGAGTCTGGTGATGTGCCCGGTAACGGCAATAGGCTCGTCCCCTATTACGTGGGACCTAAAAATTCATGGCGAAATGTGGGTGTAATATTACGCCTCTGCCTACCCCTTCGGGGATACAGGCGTGAGACGATAAAAAATTGCCAAACAAAAATACTATGAACGTGCAAATTTTTGGCTGCACGATATTTGGTCATAATCACAGATAAGATAATAATTTACATTACAGATGCCGCAAGTCGAACAAAAATATTGGCCACGTTAAATCCTTATTATTAGATCTCTATTTATGTAAGTACTTGTAAATACCGTAAATAATACAACAGATGGCGCTAGCGACGAAAAAATGGGATTTGATGGTAGCGACATTTTACATCTCATTTTGTAAGCAATGTTATATAAAATTAAAAAGAAGAGATGGCGTATAATAAAAAATCATTCTGTCTAAAATGTTAATAATATTATGATATTTGGCCTTGTCACCCATGTGTGTGTGCCTCATTTCAAGGTTATATAACACGATCGACCGATCTAGTACCTATTTTACGTATATGTACCGGTGGCGTTTATATATCTAGCGATATTTTTTTGACTTCGTGTCTTTCCGTTCAAAATTTGGAATGCACTTTATCCACTGTTCGATTAAGCTGATATTGGACATACTTACGTAAGTTTTGTGTATATGTTACGCTTACGGTACCATTGAAATGGTGCAGTGATGAATGACCTTGTGAATGTACCTTTGTCTGATGATGAAGCCGGGAAGGTGGTTACAGGAAAGAAAACTACATAATTATGATAAACTAGCTGACCCAGCGAACTGCGTATCGCCTTTTTAAGAGTTTTTATTTAATTCCCTTTTTTCCAAGCCCCTTTTCCAAAGTTAACATTGACTTAGCGCTTGATCTCTTATCATTCCAGGGTCTATAAATGATGCAAAAACAAACATAGATTTTTATATAACATTGAATTCCCCATTCCTTAAAATATCGGAGACGATACCCATATCGACTTAAAAAAAATCCCGTTCGCCATCTTTGATTTCCTATCCGCCATCTTTGATCCCGAAATAGATGTTGTATTTGGATTCACCATCCCTTAAATCATCAGAGACGATACCCATATTGATTTTTTTAATTTTTCCCATCCGCCATCTTTGATTTCCCATCCGCCATCTTGAATCACGAAATAGATGTTGTATTTGGATTCCCCATCCCTTCAAACATCGGAGACGATACCCATATTGATTTAAAAAAAAAAAACCATCCGCCATCTTTGATCACGAAATAGATGGTGTTTTTGAATTCCCCATTCCTTAAAATATCGGAGACGATACCCATATCGACTTAAAAAAAACTCCCATCCGCCATCTTTGATTTCCTATCCGCCATCTTTGATCACGAAATAGATGTTGTATTTAGATTCGCCATCCCTTAAAACATTGGAGACGATAACCATATTGATTTTTTTAAACTTTCTCATCCGCCATCTTTGATTTCTCATCCGCCATCTTAGATCACGAAATAGATGTCGGATTTGGATTCCCCATTCCTTTAAATATCGGCGACGATACCGATATCGACTTTAAAAAACATCCCGTCCGCCATCTTTGATCACAAAATAGATGTTGTATTTGGATTCACCATCCCTTAAATCATCAGAGACGGTACCCATATTGATTTTTAAATTTTTTTCCATCCACCATTTTTGATTTCCCATCCGCCATCTTAAATCACGAAAAAGATGTTGTATTAGGATTCCCCATCCCTTTAAACATCGGAGACGATACCAATATTGATTTTTTTTAATTTTCCCATCCGCCATCTTTGATTGCCCATCCGCCATCTTTGATCACGAAATAGATGTTGTATTTCGATTCTCCACCCCTTAAAATATCGAAGGCGATACCCATATTGATATTTAAAATTTTCTCATCCGCCATCTTTGATTTCCCGTCCGCCATCTTGGATCACTAAATAAATTTCATATTATTAATCAGCGTCCCGAAAATCTCGAAAACGATACCCATATAGATTGTATCCTATTCGTTTAGCCTTTTTTTGCCTTTGACTCAACCCTCCCCCTTCTCGTTTGACCATTTTATTATTTTTGTCCGGCCCCTAAAAGTTGTGGCGTAATTTTAATTAGCCTATAGCCTTTCGAAATAATTGGGCTATCATAGGCAATAACAATTTTTAAAATCCGACTGCTAGTTCTTGAGATTAGCCGACACTATATTTTAGTCTTTTTAGCCTTTTGCCCGGCCCCAAAGGGTCGAAGCGTTATGTTATATAGCCTATAGCCTTCCGGAATAACTGGGCTATCGTATACAAAAAGAATTTTTCAGATCCGACCGGTAGTTCCTGAGATTAGCGCGTTCAAACAAACAAACAAACTCTTCCGCTTTATTATATTAGTTTAGATTACTCGTGTTTGGGCTCGTTTGAATAGACTTGACAAAACCTATGACCTTGTGACGGTGCCTTAGTCTGATGATGAAGCCGGAAGGTGGTCACAGGAACTCCTTTACTACACATGATAAACTAGTAGTGTTTTGGCTCGTTTGAATAGACTTCACAAAACCTATGACCTTGTGAGGGTACCTTGGTCTGATGATGAAGCCGGAAGGTGGTCACAGGAACTCCTAAACTACAAATGATAAACTACTCGTGTTTGGGCTCGTTTGAATAGACTTGACAAAACCTGCGACCTTGTGAGTGGTCTGATGATGAAGCCGGGAAGGTGGTCACAGAAACTCCTAAACTACACATGATAAACTAGTAGTGTTTGGGCTCGTTTGAATAGACTTGACAAAACCTATGACCTTGTGAGGGTGCCTTGGTCTGATGATGAAGCTGGAAGGTGGTCACAGGAACTCCTTAACTACACATGATAAACTAGTAGTGTTTTGGCTCGTTTGAATAGACTTCACAAAACCTATGACCTTGTGAGGGTACCTTGGTCTGATGATGAAGCCGGAAGGTGGTCACAGGAACTCCTAAACTACAAATGATAAACTACTCGTGTTTGGGCTCGTTTGAATAGACTTGACAAAACCTGCGACCTTGTGAGTGGTCTGATGATGAAGCCGGGAAGGTGGTCACAGAAACTCCTAAACTACACATGATAAACTAGTAGTGTTTGGGCTCGTTTGAATAGACTTGACAAAACCTATGACCTTGTGAGGGTGCCTTGGTCTGATGATGAAGCTGGAAGGTGGTCACAGGAACTCCTTAACTACACATGATAAACTAGTAGTGTTTTGGCTCGTTTGAATAGACTTGACAAAACCTATGACCTTGTGAGGGTGCCTTGGCCTGATGATGAAGCCGGAAGGTGATCACAGGAACTTCTAAACTGGACATGGTTATCTTGTCATGTTCTCTTTGGATTAGTTTTGAATAACTCTATGAGCATATGTTATCTTGATAAAATCGATTACTTTCTAAGGTGGCAACCTTATAGATATCATCGCTTTGCAACCGGGTGCTTTAGTCTGAACTCTGACGATAAAACTGGCCGGTGGCCACATTAATCCGCCAGCAATAAAATCGCACAGATGGATCCCCGTTTAATAGAAGGTATCAGATGAGAGTTTAGATAATTAGGTATTATGTTCGAGCGAGACGCGTTACCGTAATCGAAATAACAGTAATTTGTCACTCGGCGCGTGCTAGAATGTTTTGTTTACAAGCGCCGCCCTAAGTGGTTCAGGATGCATGACGGAAGATACGATGTAATATCTACAGACTAAGACTTTCGAGCACTAATAAGGTGCATGTTGAACATTACTAAAATACCTACCTACGCTAGGGAATTAGGAATAGGGAGCGCAAAGGTCATAGTCGTGCCATGTAAGTTCTAATGAACGTTAGCGAGATAGCAATAAGACTCCAATCCGAGGGCTTTATGTAAGACCTTCTGTGCTCTTGTTTATACTATGACCAGACGATGCCCGCGGTTACACCCCGCGTTATTTAAGGCTACTGCTCTGCTTCCGTCGCTCATAGCGTGATGTTATATAGCCTACCTCAATAAATGGGCTATCTAACACTGAAAGGATTTTTCAAATCGGACCCGTAGTTCCTGAGATTAGCGCGTTCAACCAAACAAACAAACGACAACAACGTTAGGTTGAACGCGCTAATCTCAGGAACTACCGGTCCGATTGGAAAAATTTTTTCAGTGTTAGATAGCCTATTTATTGAGGAAGGCTATAAACTACATAAAAACACGCTAAAATAAATGAGAGCGGAGCAGGGATGAAAAATGTTGCAAAAACGGGGGATTTTTTCACTTCAACTTCCACGGGAACGAAGTCGCGCGCAAAAGCTAGTCATTACATACATTGAAATTGCTCGTATTGTTACATCTAAAATATGACCACTTGTGTGGTGTCATTTTATTAAGTTTTGTTTGCCAAACAAATTAAGCTAGTTCAAAACAAGCCCGGGAGGGGATAGCCAAAGGTCAGTCGCAAAAGCAGAAGAGCCAGATTCCGTTAAGCGTGCCAAGGTTTACCGATAACAGAAGGTTCAAGGTTCGAATTAAGTCCAAGTCACTTTGTGTATCACAAAAACACCAAGTACACGAGCGCATTCAAATCGGGAACCAAGATGAGTTCTAGAGAAGTCGGCTAACAGTTTAAAAATGCGTTTATTTTTTTTCATTACCTTGATTTACAACCTACTCAACACCAACTGTTTTAGTTGCTACCTATAAATGTAAGTTAAACGCATATTGATTAACATAATTTATGAAAATTTATTATATAATACTACTACAAACTACAAACACAGAGTAAGTTTGTATTATGTATAAAAAATATTACACTACCTACTTTTACGTAAATGTAAAAACAAAACGCAATCGCTCAATTCAAACGAGTATAGGTAGTTAAAATAAATCCTCATGGCCGTTCATTGGTTAGGATAATATCTTGCTTTTTCAGATATTTGATGTACATATATTGAATAAATATTTATTTATTTTACTATCTACATATTAATACTAAATTAAATAAACAAACATAATTATATACATACGCAAAAGCGACATCTATGAATGCCGAGTGAAAGCTAACTCATTGAAACGTTTTACTACAAGCTAGTACAAATTTTGGCCACCAGAGCAACGAAGTGCACATCATATTTTTCAAAAACATTCATATTCAATTTAATGTTTCATTTTTTGATTTAATCGTTATAAAGGGATTTTTTAATTAATACATATCATATTTTAGAATTTCATTTTCTTATTTATCATTTTATGCACGAAAGTCATCAATAATCGATACCAGTAACGCCATCTATTGAGAGAGTTAAGAATGACGGATAACGCTATAAGGAATGGGATCCCATCATAGAGATAGATAATATAGAGATGATATTTCGAACAAAATTACTGTCACTCATGTCACTCAGACTGATTGACTACGCATGCGCCAGCAGGTCATTTCGTCAAAGATTATGAATGTATATAGGCAAATGTGACAAACAGTTTATTTTACCTACTTGATGTTTCGTGGACACAGAAAAATACAGTCAGATAGATATAGATTGTAATAGATAATTAAATTTATATAAATTACTAGGTATGTTACTGCAAAGTTGCAAACGCCTGGCCTGAAGGATGGTAAATTCTAAGTTTTATAACTCGGCGTGGTTAAAGTACATAGTTCAGCCTGATTTAGACACCCGGAACAGAGTTACGTCGAGACAGCCACACCTAGCAATATTGATTATAAAGGGGTTGTTATTTTAGCGGTTTCCTGGTTTTACTTGTGTACATAAATTTGCCATTCACCTGTGTATATGGAATGCATTTCCACGGATATTTCTGTATTTATGATCACAAGCAACCGAACATACCTTAACATACGACGAGATGAGTTGGTAGATTTTCCGTTTTACCGGTATACTTAGGATTTACTTCAGGCTTTTATATTACCATCAAGATTGTTCTACGTCTAACTTTGGTAAGTAAATGAAATTAATTGTATAAAATCTAACACTTATATTTACAACAGGTGATAAGGCGTCTTATACAATATACAATAATTATTTTTGTTACGTAAAATATAAAGAAATGGCCGCGATGTGTTAAATTATGAGAGACACAGTAATAATTGCCGTTGCACAGTAACGTGAACAATCACATCGTATGAGATTTCCACTACTTTCGACGTTATTTCAGCCAATAGTCGTCCACTGCTGGGCATAGGCCTCCCTTAAGATTTTCACACAGACAGCCATGTTCGGGAACAACAACAAGATGTTTGACCTGATCAGAATATACAGAGCCATGTGATTCTCTTTTTGTGTTTATTAATTAGGTTATAATAGCAGTTGTATAGAATTTGCTCCCAATTTAATTACTTATCATTTAAAAATTGGATCCCAAAATAACACTTATTTGTAACAATGTCACAACTTAATAGAATATTAATTTGCAATACATACTAATTCACATGTAAAATTTTCTAGACAAACCTAACGATAAAAACATTTAAAAAAAACTTAAAAATAATATGAAACAATAATATAAGATCTACAGGTTGATTCAAAAGTCGTGTACTTCCTTTGAAACATGTGACTGGAAACATATCATGGCCAAATTTTTCCCGCCTTGTAATGTAATGGTTTCAGACAGTCACATGTTAAACACCTGACACAGCTATACCTATAACATTTTTTTTCAAAAGTGAATATCTTCCAAAAATAAATTAAAAGGCCAAGGTCATTCTATGTCACCAGCAGAGCACGCGGTTTAAAGGAACTACACGACTCTTAAATCAGCCTGTATATTTTATCGGATAAGTAAATTAATTACTTCCCTTCAAACAAAATAAGTTTTGTAAATTTTTGACGGTTGGTAGTTGAAATTATTTCTGGGTCTATCTTAGCTTCATGGTGTAGCCGAATTTTAGCATATTTTTCAATTATGCCTCGAATCAGATGTGTTCAGTGATTAAATGTCACTGGTTGTTCCAAAGAATGCAAGATCAACGATTCAAATACCTTAGAATTTAAAAATTTTTTGCAAAATATTTGCGACTATGAAAGTAATGTGGCTGAATTTTGCCGGGATGCTTCGCCCTTGACCCTTTTCTTTTATTAATTGCCGTATAAATTGCTCTGTTTCCAAGCAAATGGCAAATACATCAGTAGAAGAGTAACATAGACCGCCCATGTCTTTTATTACTATTAATTTATAGTGCCAAAGTTTTGCCTGCATTGTGAGGTTATTAATACATTCTTCACATTTTAATTTTTTACTTAACTGTCGCGATACATACTTGATACTTGATGGCACGGGCTGTTTCCGCAACTCCACGTCTTGGCGTGTATTTTGCGTGCTGCGTCGCGATACATAACCAGATATGTAACCGACTATTAATTTAATCGATTGAGTCAGCATTTCATTATTTAAATTGTTTGCCAATATTGCGCAATTTGCTTCAGCTTGTCGGTCTGAATCTAAAGTCAGCTCATTTTCTAATACTTGGAATTCTTCGTCGTCATGCCTACTAAGAGCAGATGTACTATTAATTATGTTTAGAGAGGATGCGTTTAAAATAGAAAAATTATCCAGAGGAATGCAGTTTCCTGTAAAATTCGAACGAAGTTCCAAATAATTTAATACTTTTTTATAAGCGGAACGAAATTTTAATACGTTAGGATTATTATTATTACCGCCGTGCCTCCGAATACACCCAAAAAATAGTTCCTAATAGTCCTGACTAAGACGGTAAGTCGATATATAATTAATTAAGGACTTTTCTTCGACCAATGTATTATACAATTGTTTCAATGTCTCTATGCATATTAATGCACCAATAAAACCTGTCTTATTTTGGGATTCGATAATTTTTCTCTTTGTAACTTGCAATATAATTCTTGGTTCTCGGTTAGGCAGTTTTATGGTTTGTCTATTTTTAAGAAAAAAACTTAATGAGGTAATATACTGTTTTGTTTCATCAAGAAAGGAAAATAAATCGTCCTTGTTTTTAGTATCGAGGGGTCTTTTAAATCCGTAAAAAATGCTTTTATGCGAGTTTAGAATATCAAAAAGATGATTAAATGTCTTTATAAAATGGACGGTCGCAGAAGTATCCTGTAATTTTGTGGATATCAGCTCTTTTTCACAAAGGGTTAGAGCGTTGGCAACACTCATGCTTAGCAATTGTGTTGCCAATTTCACCTTCATGATTTGATTGCGAAACTGGATATGGCGCGGAGATAATTTATTAGCGAAATTGAGGCCTTGGCTTTGCTGCAGTTTATTTAAATAAACTAGCAATCGCCAACGAATCGTTTGCCCTGTGCTGTCATACAAAATTCTTTTATTTTCAAAGGTGTTTCTTACAAGTTTTATAATGTGGCATGGATCAACAAATATATATACATTTTCAGAATTGCTGGGATGTTTGAAGTATGTTTTTAAATTTTTTGCATCCTTAAAATCGCACCCCAGTTTTTCGGCTGCTTGAAAATTTGCCGGGCAACCGTCAAAAGTGATAGTGGGCACTAAAATTCCAACGTCATGACATTTTTCTAAGCACGTTGTTCTTAAGGATGCTTTTGTTGCAGCACTGATGCCGGAAGCCAAGAAGTAGCCTAATGGTATCTTCCAATTTTCAGTCCAACACACTAACATGAAAACTAGGACTTGACTGGCAACTTTTTCTTTTTGTCCTTCTATTGGGCAATTACCAAAATTTACAAATCCCAGTTTTCTGTTTTTGAATAATTTTTGTTTTCGTAAAGCCATTTCGTCAAAAACTAAACAACAAATTAATGGTTTGCATGATGATTTGGCTTTAAGCTTTAAGCTATGAAAAGCTTCCGCAGTAAAACCAGGTTCTGCATCAATGCTGGCGTACGACTTACTAAGGGTGCGTGAATGCGGCAAAGAATTTTGAAAAAAATGCAGGCGAATAATAGTAGCAAGTGAGAGCAAACTTTCTTACATTTACTGAAAATTTTGTTTTCTTAGTAGGTTTATTTATTTTCTGTATGGTGCTTTTATATAATTCAACTATTTCAGCTTTTTTTTGAGTGGAGCAAGTGAATGAGTTTGTATATTTAGGTACGCTGTTTACAAGAGATGGTAAGAATGTAGAAGATATTAAAAGAAGAGTTAATGCAGGTAATAGAGTGAATGGAGCTCTGAAGGCGTTTATGAATAGCCAAAACGTGTCCAAAAAGGCACGTTTGGCTGTGCATAGAGGGGTGTTAGTACCTACTCTTATGTATGGTAGTGATAGTTGAGTATGGCAGAAGAGTCATGAAAGTAGAATAAATGCTGTAGAAATGAGAGCACTGAGAAGTATGTGTGGTGTTTCTCTGACTGACAGAATAAAGAATTGTGTGATAAGAGAGTGTTGTGGGGTAAAAGAAGATATAGTGACAAGCATCGAGAAAGGTATGCTAAGATGTTTGGGCACGTGGAGAGGATGGATGACGAAAGACTGACCAAGCAGATATATAAGGCAAGTGTGGAAGGGACAGGACGAAGGGGAAGACCTAGGCGGACGTTCTCTGACCAGATTGGAGACATCTTAAAAACAGGACAGGTGAGAAGTACCCTGAACAGAAGAGCATGCATGAGGAATCTGATGGGAGCGAATGAAGCAAGAGAGATATGTCAGGATCGTTGCAAATGGCGTTCCGTAGTCTCTGCCTACCCCTCCGGGAAACAGGCGTGAGTCTATGTATGTATGTATGTTCAGCTTTTTTCAATAATTCTTCTAGCATTTTGTTGTTGATACCAAATTTACTATTTAAGTTTTTAATTAAATCAGTTAATGATTTATTTTTCAGATTTTTGTTTTGCCGTTTTATTTTTTTTATATTTTGTGCAAGCAATTTATTTTTTACAGATGCTTCACGTAATCTTGCTTTTAATTTAATTTTTCTTGGGCTATCAAATATCGAATCATACTCGGAAACGTGCACACGAATTTAAGCCAAATTTCCCTTTTCTCAACGTTTTCGCGCAAAAATCTAAAATAATTAAACCAATAAATAATAGGATACATTATATGAGACTTCTTAAACGATAGGGCACAGAGGAAGGATTGAACAAAATTTGCCGTGCCGTACTATCCATCCAGTACAGCATGGCATATTTTTTGTGATAAAGGAAGACAACTTAAATATAAGTAAAACTTTAATTTCAATGACAAACATCAATAGTAACAAACGGGAATGCCACGGCATCCCGCGGGATTTCTTTCGGAGTTCAAATTTCAAACTTATTGTCATATTATTAATTGTTAATTTTCTTTTTCTTTAACACTTTAGAGAATACCACTCAATGCCATTCCATGTATGAGCAGCAAGGGACCTTGTCAGTTCATCCATTTCATAAAAATATGGCAAAAATATGAGGGAACAATGTCCAAAAAGCTATATTTTTCTCGTACAACTACGTACGATGATTCAGAATATTATATTAGTAGATGTCACGATATTTTCCTTGCTATAGGAATATTTTTTCGTTCGCGACAACAGCAACCGCTTGTGGACCGTATATAATATAATAAGCCCTATGTAAGTGTACTTCAAAAATACAAGAAAAGTCGTCAAAATCGGTAAAGAAGAAGAAGACAAACGAACATTTATTTTTTGTTCTCTGGCATGTATTTACAATAAACATCAGTAAAATAGCTCACTTGTGGAAAGTAACTCCTGAAGCTTTATTTATGTGTCTCTTTTTTGCAAACTTAATATCGTGCATATGTGAAAGTGACAGATAGTACAATGGACTCGCCCTCATTTATTAATCATGGACTTGCCCACAGTGGACTTGCCCACAATGGACTTGTCCGGTGCACGAAACTTGAGAATATTGCATAGTAATTTCATTGCTAAGATGTTTTATGTCAAAAACTAGATTACTTACCAAGCAATAAAACAGATTTGCACAGAAAAAATTAATGAAAACGTCTTTTTCCAATCAAATAAATAATTACATATGCCAGATTGACAGACCGCGGTTTCATGCACTCACTAGAGAGTTGTCAAACGAACTAAGAGCTGTATAGTTCCCGAGCCATAAGTCAGTGGAACATTTTCGTTGTACAGAAGGGCGAATCTAGTGCGTTAGTACATATAAATCTATGGATCCCATGGTCATAATATATCATTCATACGTTATGACATTGCTAGAATAATGCATATTTGAGAAAATTCAGAAAGCCACATATTAAAGTTCTATAGGAAAACTCATTTCATTCTTTTATATTGTTGTCTCTTTATAATTATTTGAGTTAATTCTATAGTATTTTTTTTTATTACTTATACCGTTTGACCTGATGTTAAGCGATGATAATTTCATATGGTCTAAGATGGAGCACGCTTACCTAGAAGGTACCTATTCACTCACGACTTGAAAATACCTAGGTTGTACTCATCAGGAAACACAGACTCGTGTAAAGAGCTCCACACCTTGGCGGTACGCATAAAAATGGAAGAAGCAAAGCGCTTCGTGCGTATAAGCGGGATATACACCATGTAACGGTGACGCTGACTCGTTAGTCTGGTCGTCCGATGAAAGAAAGGGGAAGGAGGAATCAGATTGTGTAGTTCCTCTGCGCACACATTTTCTGTTTTAGTTTTTTAAAAAGACAATTCCTGCACTAGGCACACAACCATTTATCGATCTTACAAAGTGTTGTCTCCTGTGGGATCAAATCCACAACACCTAGTGCAGAGTAAAGCGGTGAGCAGCCGCTTAAAGCACTACGTAAATAAACCGTCCAGTTGAAATATACAGTACTCACGAAACGTAAATGGCACATAATTAAAAAAAACTGAACTCCCACGGTTATAGCTACTATAAGTTACCTACTCTGCCCCATCGAACAGTATTTCTCGTAAACAACTTGAAAGCCTTTTGTTGCATAAATTGTGTACTGAATCAAGTACCTGTTCAGTATAAACTATACTGCACTTCGAAAAGAGATGCAAACAAAACATTTATTACACCCATAACTTGCTCGCTTGTTTTATTTTGAAGCTTAACAAAACTCATTTCGTTCAAGCGGTGTACGTGAAATCGAAACGTTTATGTACGTGAATGTATCTCGTAAATGCATTATTTAGCGCACAAATTGGCTTCGCTATTCAAGTGCATATGAACTAGCTAGAGCTTTGCCGGTTATACAGGCGAAGAATAGCTGTATGGAGTAGACGGGAAAATGCAGGTTACAAACGCATATTTAAAGAACTGCAAGGCTCTCATTATGCTTTCTTTACATCATTTATATAAGATTGGGATGTCTGCCATGTAAAACAGTTTTATGAACCGTTTTAAAAAAATTACTAGACTTCGTCTACGGCTATTTATTTTCTTGCTGGCATTTATTTTTTTATAATATTCTCTTAGTGCTCACCGTTGATCGCACATGCCAAATTTTAGTTTTATAAGTACAGTTATTTCGACTACGCGTTTTCTGCAAGTCAGTAATGCGAGTATTTTAAATGAACTGATGATTTGTGTCTTCGGCTTGCATATAAGCCTTCCCACTGTTAGGCACTGTTCTCTTCTCAATATGAGAAGGTTTTGTCCATAGTCACTTGCCAAGAAGGAGTTAACAGAAGTTACTTGTCCTTCGCGAACATTATGGAAAACTTTTACCCGTGCTTTGCTTACTAAGTTTTTACATATCATGACAATTTATAGGATGTCACCTATATATATTATATTCGTTAATAAGAATAAACTATTTTCATTTAAATGGAATATCTTGAAATACATAATATAATAAATCCTTGTAGCTAACAGTATCTCAACAGCTAGAGTTATAGCCTGTCTACGATTATATAGAAGTGTACTCCGCGTTAACATCGTATATCAGGATAACCATGCACCGACTACGAGATTTGAATAATATAGTAGCTCAGAGCATGTAGCGCCAGTGTTCGGAACACTACCACAAGCTTAAATAATTAATAGTAAGGGTTTAAGTTCAAGCATTAAAACGGTATTTAACATTTGAACTGAAAACTCAACTGAATTAAATGTTTCACAACATTTATGTGGTTCGAAGGAGGCAACAAATGGAGGGAAATTATAATTTGGACAATCAGTTTTGACATAACTGTTTTTTTATCGTGGACGGGGTTTGGCTGCATGTATGACCCAGTGGTATAGGCGGCTACCTAGCTGATTATCTCTCTACCAGGTGTTAAGGGTTCGATCCTCACACGCAAGCAATCTGACTCTTTTACAAGTATCTGTTTTGGAATTGTGCTTCTTTTCTGTCTGTTGCTACAATCTTTATACAAGTGATCTTTAAAATATCACTATCACAAGGAATGGATCTCTTGCGTTCTTGCTTAGTGATAATGTGGTCGAAAGTGTAGCATTGCTTCTAAATCCTAGAACGTTCAAGACATGATTTAAAAAAGATCGCTAAATTATAAGTCCACAGTAAAAGTATTAATTATAAGTCAAGTAAAGATATCACGAGAATAGGGCTCAGTATATTAGACTTTAAGTTTCGTAACCAGCTGCATGCAGACGTTATAAAAGCAGTAAACATGTCATAGGTTCTTTGAACCTCTCAACTGCTTCGTGTGCTGTTACACGGGCTACACGTCAAAGGCTGTCACTGGCTTTATAATTACAATACTGAAGTTTTAAAAGTGCTGTCATTTTAGAGAATAGGTCAGCTGATAAACATGATGGCTGTGCAAAAAAAAATATGCGGTCATAATTTTTTTTTTAAAGCAACATTAACCACGAACGATTTTACTATAAGCTGTTAATATGTGACAAAATGTTTAAACTTTCCTAAAGATAATAGTTCCAATTTACTGCCAGCTGTTGAAGTTGGCCAAACGTAATATGTGAATTAAGAACACAGCATTATAGTTATTTATTTTATAAGAACTTTAAATACACAGCATATAACACACAGGTAGGTATAATGTACGATACAAATACAGGGTTTTGATTTGCATTTGCAAAATATTTTAAAGGGTTAATATACTACTATAACTGAATAAACAATACATGAAAAAATAAGTCACAAAAAGTTAAGAATTTTTTTTCATCAACATGCACTTTGTAAATTAACTCGGTTTATTAACCGCCGCCGCCTCTAAGCTGATCGCCATTGCAGGTGCCTAACACACCCTTCCCGTGGGAACTTCACCTTGTCGTGGTGGGGGCTCAGTAACCGTGGCATGGACACCCGCGGTGAAGCTAAGAGAGATCCCGGGAGTGGACGCTCCGCGTGGGCTTGGAGGGGCCTGCGTAGGTCCAGAGGTGCTGGTGTGAGGGACAGTTCTGTCTGTCCCTCGCAGTCGAGCTCGGTCGTGGGAGGAGAGGCGTGTCGGTGTTGCGTAGCCACGCACCCTATCTCCCGCGACCAAATGGGGGCGCACCATTGTTGCGTCACGGTGGGGCCGCAGATGAAGAAGAGATGCGGTGTTGCCAGGTTGCCGTCCTCCCTATCCTCTGCGGCCGCTGGGTGTTATGGCGGCGGAGCCCAACATCTTCATCCGCCGCCAAGAAGGTTTTGTTCAGGGCGCGCCTGACCATCTGGTGGGCCAATACCCGAGGGTAGCGACGAATGCTTCGGCGATACCCGACGCTCCGACACACGGGTACATGAGAAACACGGGTTGGTTTTTAGTCAGTTAGAGTCTGACAGTCCCCTTCGCCCTTCCCCTGCGGCGGAGGGACTCCATGAGGATTTTCCAACCAGACAACAAAAAGAAAAAAAAAAGAATAGAATGTGCCTAACACACACAAGCCCACGTACCTGCAGTCACTTCGCGATACAGGCTTATTTTGCACGATTTAACAGATTATTCTGATTTACTACCTACGTAACATTTAATGAAATTAGGGTTTTAGATCATCGCACACTGTTTTAAAAATAATTTTAGGTGATTAAGTATACTGTCTATATTGTATTACTAAAATATTTTGCAAATGCAGATCAACACATTATATAATGAAGTTGAACTTAAAGATTGAACGATGAAAGAAGAGTGAAGAAATCAGAGTTATGAGAGGAGAAGGTTATTAGAAAAACTGAAGTTTCATTTACGGTTGGACCATAAAATATATTGTTAGTAGTAAACGAAGCATTGAGGAGGAGTTAGAGACGTACGCTATAATTGAATGCAATTACAAAAAATATTTTCAAAGAAATAAATATGAGCTCCGATAATACAGTAAATTACGTTATTAAATACATACATATATTACATCACTTCACGTCTTTATCCTCGAAGGGGTAGGCAGAGATGTATTGCACACCCACACTTCGTCTGTTATGTATCGCTCCCAATCTAAGAGGGGGCGAGTCTGTTAAAATCTACCAGGCACATTATCAAGCTAGCGATAATCAATATTTTCAATAGACACATAATTTAGTAAAAAGTCGGAGGTGTGTGCCCGGTGTACCTGGGGATCGAACTCGAGACCATCGTTTCGGCAGTCCATGACGTACACCACTTTTTTTATTTTATTTGACTCATGGTGGAAACCAAACAATTTACGGGCTGACCCTCCCAGGTTGGGCCCCTAAAGGGGCTCAGTCTAGGGAGAGTGTGGAGACTCGCCGACGAGAAGCGCCGGGACTACCCACTAAAACCACCATGGTGTTCTTCTATCCGATCCCATTGAATGGCGGGGTTACGGGATCTAAGGTAGCATTACTGCCGCGACCCCGCCTGAGCTGGCCTCGCAAGCGGGCCCCGTCCCTCGCATGCATCCATCTGCATCCATCATACTTGTCCTCATACATCCTCTTTCATACTACAAGCGGAAAAGAACGACGTAGTCTACTAACGCTACGAGAGGCGCATGCGGAACACGTGCGCCGCCTCTCGGGCCTCGCGGACGGGGGGCGGTACAACAGGCCCGCCGTCAGCAGGCGTGTACTCATGGTGGCCGGAGATCGTTGAACGCCCTCCGGCGACGACGCCCGGTTCTGCGGGTGGAGACAGGTCGCGTGGGCTCCCTATCCCGCTCCGCCGCCTCCTTGATCGACATCACCGTCTTACAAAAGGAGGCGGCGGCTTCCCAACACATCTCGCTCCGCACCATAGAACGAATCAAGGTCCGAAGCGAGAGTTCGACCACTCCTATCGCCGCGAATAGGTCTCGGCGCTGCGATGCCCAAGCAGGGCATTCTGCCAAGGTGTGCAGCGCCGTGTCCTCTACTGGGTCACGGCGATCACCACAGTGGTGACATCCGGGCGTCTCCTCCCGGCCAATGCGGTGCAGAAACCGGCCGAAACAACCATGACCGGTTATCACCTGTGTCAACCGGAAGGTGAGGGTGCCGTGTCGTCTCTCCAGCCACTCGTCGAGTACGGGCCTCACTGCCTCAATGCAGCGAAGCCCCGCGCTGGGGTGCGTGAGTCGCTGTTGCCATTCCGCCACTAGGACCTGTCGGAGTTCCGCCTTTCGCGCCTCAATCTCGCGAGGCGCGGGTTCTCCGCCTAGTGACAGGGCCTCGTGGCGCCACTTATAAAGCGACGCAAGCAGCCCGGCCTGTAGGTCCCAGGGCGTGACGTACACCACTGGCCTATTGCCGCTAACTACGTTATTAATATTATTATAACTTACCCGGCGATCTTCATACCGCCTAACAGTCGACATGTTTTCTTTTTTAATTTTATTTTGTCCTTTCCGTAGGAACCATCCTCGTACGTCAAGGAATATGACAAAAAAAATTGTGAAATCGGTTCAGCTGCTCTCGATATTTTTTCATTCAGCGATTCATTTTTATATTATAGATATAATTAAATAGTTTATAATCTATTCTATTACAAGGACACACAGTCATATTTTGTCATTTATAAGATATCCCTTCGGCATCGCACTTGTGACTCCCCCGGTGTTGCTTGTGCCCATGAACGTCCATAATTGCTAACCCTCAGGCGATTCGTCATTTCACTCGTTTGCTGCTTATGACATAAAAAAGATGTACGGTTAGGTTAGTAGTATACATAGTCCACTACGCTGAACACCGGATCTTTGGCAGACTTTACATCTTTCGTGAACATTATGGAGCACCCTCAGACGTCGGGTTGTCTCACGATTTTTACTGTAAAGCCAGGATAAAACCAACGCGTTCAGCTTGCGTCCGCGGTGGCGTGCGCGGTGGCGATCACAAGGCGAGACAATAAATGGAGGAAAATTATAATTTGAACTATCAGTTTTGACATAACTGTTTTTTTTATCGTGGTCGGGGTTTGGCTGCATGTATGACACAGTGGTATAGGCGGCTACCTAGCTGATTATCCTCATCCTCACACGCAAGCAATCTGTCTCCTCTGCAAGTATCTGTTTTGAAATTGTGCTTCTTTTCTGTCTGTTGCTACAATCTTAATACAAGTAATCTTTAAAATATCGAGGAATAGACCTCTTGCGTTCTTGCTTAGTGATAATGTGGTCGGAAGTGTAGCATTTCTTCGAAATCCTAGAAGGTTCAAGATGCCCAAACATGATTTAACCCTAGAATACTAATCATCGCCTGAGAGGCCGCGTTCGGTTGATTTTTTAAGAATATTTTAAAGTTACGTCTATGTATCGCGGCGTGCGTTCGTGCCAATATAGTGCACCCCACGACACGGTGGAGACTGGTCATGGGTTCAGCGGGGAATACTCAGGTATCGAGTTAATGACCTCACGTTCGCCTTGGAGGCGATCAATAGTATTAACAGTAAGTTTTTTACTAATGTCGTTCTTTAGTTTTTTGCAATTATCTCTTTATTGATATGTAACAATAAGTTTGATTTAACTGAGAATTGATCATTTTGTTTCGTTGATGAATCTCGACGAGAACCAGATAACAAACTATTTGTAAAACGAAGATTCGGACAGTGAAACAGAGGATTACGATTCAGACGGCAGTGAGGCTGATCCTACTCTATTACCCTGCCAGCTTGAAGATGATCTCCAAAATATTGCTCCCAACAATCTTAATATACCTACAGGAACATCTCAAATACAAGCAAGCACAAGCACCGAGTTAGAAGTTGCTCTACAAACCCAATCACGATCTCCAAACTTCTGTAATTCTGATAGAAAAATATAGTCTGATTTGAATTTACTCTCAAGCCAAATATCTTATAATTAGAATGGTATTTTTACTTTTATGTGACACAACACATTAACAATACTTAATTTAGGTACTAAGTTAGAAGCTATATGTGTATTTTTATTTATTATTATTATTTTTTAAAAGACTGTTCAAACAAGGGTTATGTTAGATTCAAGGTTGATTTTAAGACTGAAATTATAATTTTTAGGAAAATGTGCTATTAAATTTAAAGAAACGAGGTCTTTCTTCATTATTTTGTTACATTTAATACAAATTTGAATAGAAAAATCCGTCTAAAATCTTTTACCATTGATGAAGCAGCCTCCCGAGTAAAAAATCAAGATTAGTACTCTAGGGCTAAAAAAGATCTCGAAATTATAAGTCCACAGTAAAAGTATTAATTATAAGTCAAGTAAAGATATCACGAGAATAGGGATCAGAATATTAGACTTTAAGTTTCGTAACCAGCTGCATGCACCGTATAAAAGCAGTAAATAGGTCATAGGTTCTTTGAACCTCTCAACTGCTTCGTGTGCTGTTACATGGGCTACACGTCTAAGGCTGTCACTGGCTTTACAATTACAATACTGAAGTTTTAAAAGTGCTGTCATTTTAGAGAATAGGTCAGCTGATAAACATGATTGCTGTGCAAAAAAAGAATATGCGGTCATAATTTTTTTTCTTTAAAGCAACATTAACCACGAAAGATTTTACTATAAGCTGTTAATATGTGACAAAATGTTTAAACTTTCCTAAAAATACTAGTTCGAATTTTACTGCCAGCTGTTGAAGTTGGCCAAACGTAATATGTGAATTAAGAACACAGCATTATATGTAGTTATTTATTTTATAAGAACTTTAAATACACAGCGTATAACACACAGGTAGGTATAATGTACGATACAAATACAGGGTGTTGATTTGCATTTGCAAAATATTTTAAGGGGTTAATATACTACTATAACTGAATAAACAATACATGAAAAAATAAGTCACAAAAAGTTAAGAATTTTTTTACATCAACATGCACTTTGTAAATTAACTCGGTTTATTAACCGCCGCCGCCTCTCAGCTGATCGCCATTGCAGTTGCCTAACACACCCTTCCCGTGGGAACTTCACCTTGTCGTGGTGGGGGCTCAGTAACCGTGGCATGGACACCCGCGGTGAAGCTAAGAGAGATCCCGGGAGTGGACGCTCCGCGTGATCTTGGAGGGGCCTGCGCAGGTCCAGAGGTGCTGGTGTGAGGGACAGTTCTGTCTGTCGTGTGCCTGTTCTCGCAGTCGAGCGCGGTCGTGGGAGGAGAGGCGTGTCGGTGATGCGTTGCCACGCGCTCTATCTCCCGCGACCAAATGGGGGCGCACCATTGTTGCGTCACGGTGGGGCCGCAGATGAAGAAGAGATGCGGTGTTGCCAGGTTGCCGTCCTCCCTATCCTCTGCGGCCGCTGGGTGTTATGGCGGCGGAGCCCAACATCTTCATCCGCCGTCAAGAGGGTTTTGTTCGGGGCCCGCCTGACCATCTGGTGGGCCAATACCCGGGGGTAGCAACGAATGCTTCAGCGATACCCGACGCTCCGACACACGGGTACATGAGAAACACGGGTTGGTTTTTAGTCAGTTAGAGTCTGAAAAAAAAGAATATAATGTGCCTAACACACACAAGCCCACGTACCTGCCCACGTACTGTAACGGGTTCTGGTAGTAAAAACGCAGTAGAGGTTTTAGATGCGTTTATTGCAGAGTATCGTCTCACTTCCCTTGCCACGAGTATGACCGACCAACAACACGACACTGGCCTGAACACTAAGGGCTGTAGTCTCCCACGCTGTTCCCTCCGGTAGTGTGTAGGCAGGCGGCTCGAAGGCTGTGCGTAGCGGTACAGGCGCTCGCTGACGTTGGCTCAGCTGGCAGACGCCGGCGGTGTGAGTACGATGAGCAGGGCAGGCCAGACTCTTCGCCAGAGGTGAAGCTGAAGGCGATGCAGGAAAGTGTAGCGGTCTAGGAGCGTAGCCGGAGTCTTAACGTGAACCTGGAAGTCACTTCGCGATACAGGCTTATTTTGCACGATTTAACAGATTATTCTGATTTACTACCTACGTAACATTTAATGAAATTAGGGTTTTAGATCATCGCACACTGTTTTAAAAATAATTTTAGGTGATTAAGTATACTGTCTATATTGTATTACTAAAATATTTTGCAAATGCAGATCAACACATTATATAATGAAGTTGAACTTAAAGATTGAACGATGAAAGAAGAGTGAAGAAATCAGAGTTATGAGAGGAGAAGGTTATTAGAAAAACTGAAGTTTCATTTACGGTTGGACCATAAAATATATTGTTAGTAGTAAACTAAACATTGAGGAGGAGTTAGAGACGTACGCTATAATTGAATGCAATTACAAAAAATATTTTCAAAGAAATAAATATGAGCTCCGATAATACAGTAAATTACGTTATTAAATACATACATATATTACATCACTTCACGTCTTTATCCTCGAAGGGGTAGGTAGAGATGTATTGCACACCCACACTTCGTCTGTTATGTATCGCTCCCAATCTAAGAGGGGGCGAGTCTGTTAAAATCTACCAGGCACATTATCAAGCTAGCGATAATCAATATTTTCAATAGACACATAATTTAGTAAAAAGTCGGAGGTGTGTGCCCGGTGTACCTGGGGATCGAACTCGAGACCATCGTTTCGGCAGTCCATGCCGTACACCACTTTTTTTTTTTTTTTTGACTCATGGTGGAAACCAAACAATTTACGGGCTGACCCTCCCAGGTTGGGCCCCTAAAGGGGCTCAGTCTAGGGAAAGTGTGGAGACTCGCCGACGAGAAGCGCCGGGACTACCCACTAAAACCACCATGGTGTTCTTCTATCCGATCCCATTGAATGGCGGGGTTACGGGATCTAAGTTAGCATTACTGCCGCGACCCCGCCTGAGCTGGCCCTCGCAAGCGGGCCCCGTCCCTCGCATGCATCCATCTGCATCCATCATACTTGTCCTCATACATCCTCTTTCATACTACAAGCGGAAAAGAACGACGTAGTCTACTAACGCTACGTGAGGCGCATGCGGAACACGTGCGCCGCCTCTCGGGCCTCGCGGACGGGGGGCGGTACAACAGGCCCGCCGTCAGCAGGCGTGTACTCATGGTGGCCGGAGATCGTTGAACGCCCTCTGGCGACGACGCCCGGTTCTGCGGGTGGAGACAGGTCGCGTGGGCTCCCTATCCCGCTCCGCCGCCTCGTTGATCGACATCACCGTCTTACAAAAGGAGGCGGCGCTTCCCAACACATCTCGCTCCGCACCATGGAACGAATCAAGGTCCGAAGCGAGAGTTCGACCACTCCTATCGCCGCGAATAGGTCTCGGCGCTGCGATGCCCAAGCAGGGCATTCTGCCAAGGTGTGCAGCGCCGTGTCCTCTACTGGGTCACGGCGATCACCACAGTGGTGACATCCGGGCGTCTCCTCCCGGCCAATGCGGTGCAGAAACCGGCCGAAACAACCATGACCGGTTATCACCTGTGTCAACCGGAAGGTGAGGGTGCCGTGTCGTCTCTCCATCCACTCGTCGAGTACGGGCCTCAATGCAGCGAAGCCCCGCACTGGGGTGCGTGAGTCGCTGTTGCCATTCCGCCACTAGGACCTGTCGGAGTTCCGCCTTTCGCGCCTCAATCTCGCGAGGCGCGGGTTCTCCGCCTAGTGACCGGGCCTCGTGGCGCCACTTATAAAGCGACGCAAGCAGCCCGGCCTGTAGGTCCCAGGGCGTGACGTACACCACTAGCCTATTGCCGCTAACTACGTTATTAATATTATTATAACTTACCCGGCGATCTTCATACCGCCTAACAGTCGACATGTTTTCTTTTTTAATTTTATTTTGTCCTTTCCGTAGGAACCATCCTCGTACGTCAAGGAATATGACAAAAAAAATTATGAAATCGGTTCAGCTGCTCTCGATATTTTTTCATTCAGCGATTTATTTTTATATTATAGATATAATTAAATAGTTTATAATCTATTCTTTTACAAGGACACACAGTCATATTTTGTCATTTATAAGATATCCCTTCGGCATCGCACTTGTGACTCCCCCGGTGTTGCTTGTGCCCATGGGCGTCCATAATTGCTAACCCTCAGGCGATTCGTCATTTCACTCGTTTGCTGCTTATGACATAAAAAAGATGTACGGTTAAGTTAGTAGTATACATAGTCCACTACGCTGAACACCGGATCTTTGGCAGACTTTACATCTTTCGTGAACATTATGGAGCACCCTCAGACGTCGGGTTGTCTCACGATTTTTACTGTAAAGCCAGGATCAAACCAACGCGTTCAGCTTGCGTCCGCGGTGGCGTGCGCGGTGGCAATCAGATGTTGTGTACGAACTTATAGCGCGGTGTTCACATCTACGCGTCCTCGGATTGCACGCGGCGTCCGGTGCAGCGTCTGCACGCGGCGGTGGCGATCAGATCGCGCTTGTTGGGTTAGGACGCTGCACGCAGCTATTGTTGACGAAACTGTGTTTCTGTAGATTTTAAGTATGGTGGAAACGAAAGAAATTATAAATTAATTCCACAAATACCCATTGTTGTATGATACGTCTCATTCTGATAAGGCGTTATCGAATGGTGGAAGGTATTTACTTCACTGGCACTGTATAATTATCATACCCACCTCAAGTTCACTTCTTGTTCCTCTTCGTCTTCAATAATAGCAGACAGAAGTAAAACTTCTTCAATTTCACTATCTGTACCAGACAGCATTTTAGTGACGCAACTACAGCCTGGTGAACGCCTGAACGAACGCGACAGTGTGCACAACTTTTGCACGCGCAATAATCGCCACCGCGCACGCCAGCGCGGACGCGAGCTGAACGCGTTGGTTTGATCCTGGCTTTAAGCAATCGACATTAACAACTGAGTAGTCACTTAAGTTAGAAAAGTCAGTGATGCCATTTGTATAGGAGACCTTCTGAGTCTAGCGGGCTACGTGTATGTAATATCATCATCCTTCTAGCGTTATCCCAGTCTCAACCCGGGGTCCGCTTTCTAGTCTAACCGAATTTGATAGAATATTAGCTTTTCCACAGAGCGACTGCCTGTCTGACCTCCGCAACCCAAAGGGATAGCTATATTCCATGGTTTAGACTAGTGTCAGTTTACTCAAAGGTACCGCCTCCCTATAACGACTGTTAAAGATCTTCATGACAGCCGGGACCGACGGCTTAACGTGCTCTCCGAGGCACGGGGCAAGCGATAATTTACAATACCTAATTGCTTGCCTCATGAAAAAAATATAATATATTTTGAGTTCATTGCCATAATGCTCTTTGGCAGTCCTTACACCTGGCTTTTTGTGATCTATTAGTCGGCCAAATCGAGGATACCCGGAATATGTTGTCGGACTTGTCTGTCGCCTCAAGCCCCTGTTTTTGTTGAAGGAAGCCAAGAGATTACAGCAAACCTTTTACATAAAGAAGATTTGCCTGTCAAAGTAGCAAAATTTTCTGTAAATATGCATTTTTTATTCTCATTTCTCATTGATAAAGTTAAATTTTAAGGCATTACTGTTGACAAGCAACTGAATTGGAAAAACCCATATAGAAGAATCTGAATTGGAAACCCCATATAGAAGAGTTGTGTAAACGATTAAGTAAGTCAGCCTTTGCGCTTACGCAACTGTCGAAAAAAGGCGGGACTTAAGCACTACTAACAGCTTATCATGCACTCGTGGCGTCGGTTCTGAGTTTTGGTGTTATTTTTTGGGGAGCAACTGATTGGGAGCTCGCATTTAGGATGCAAAAAAGATAGATCAGGTCTATGTGTGGGTTTAAAACAACTGACAGCTGTGTTCCACTTTTCAAATCACTGAAGATATTAACTTTACCTTCGCCTTACATTATTGAGACAGCTATGCTTGTAAAAATTATGCTCACTTATTTGCAAAAATATCTACAAGCAGAAGAGGTCCAATGCGAGATCAGTATGTAAACAAATTATGTCTGGTATAATGTAAAACCGCTCTTATTCAAAAGAGCTTTTTTGGTTTGGCACCTAAAATATTTAATAAAATACCTGAAAGGATTAAAAATTTGTCCACATCACAATTTAAATCCTCATTTACTAAACTTCTAATAGATAAATGTTATTATTCAGTACATGACTTTCTAAATGATCATTTAACCTAGTTTTAAGATCTGACATACTTAATACTATTCACAACAATAATTTATAATTTTATTTGACATTCTAATATCACTCCTTTTAATCAGCGCTATGTTTTGTCTGTTTGGACAAAACATAGCACACTTAAACTTATTTAAGACCTTTATTGTATACATTCACCTATGTTCAACGAATAAAAATTCTAATTCGGATTCTTAATCATCCCTGAACACGAGGCAACATTTTGTGTGATCTAGAGATTCATTTTTCCAGTACTTGGTTTCTATTTAATATAATATAGGTTAATATAGTCCCCCGCAACACTCGACGTATGTAGTGCGATAGAATTGCTCTTAAAAAATGCTTTATGTCTTGAATTGTATTATGACATGTAATCTCTTCAGATAATCGCTATAGTAACAAATACAAACGCAAAATTATTTTGCAAATATCTTAGAAAATCTTAGCAGATATTAATTTTACCATTTCACTCTGAAGCCTCTTAACTGTCCGCATCTTACTTTATCACATAAGTCACGTACTGCGACGTCTGAACACGATGTGCTTATATAAAAACGTCTAGACTCTCTCGAGACAGTGGTGAAATGAAAAATAATTTTCCAACCAGAGGTAGAAAATAACTTCTCATTTTATCGTCTGCTTTTAAGATATTTTTAATTCATTTCAAGTGTAAAACTGAAATATAAGTGAATTAACAGAAAAATTAAATACTTTCAATAATTATCCTATAAAACAATAAGGGCTCAATAAGTTTTCACATTATCAAAAAGATGATTAATTGTAAACCACGCTTTCAACTGTAGTAGTTTGCCGCAGTTATCTTACAAAATAACAACTGCTCGTCTGACTATTTTTGGATTGGATTTGTATTTGCTAGACTTAGAGAAGGTGAAATAGGCATGCATGTAATTAAAGAATTACGGCTTAGCGTAAGATTTACCAAAAAACAATCTCTTTGTATACAAAAATTATTCCCTTTCTCACTCAACGCTACAGTGTGAGTGAAAAAGAGGAAGTGGTAGTTGCGTCGGATGAGTTAAGATAAACCACTGATATAAGAAATATACATTTTCAAAACGCACATTAACTCCGTAAATTCAGTGGTGCGCGTCGTGAATTTAAACCAGAAACCCTCTGTGTGGCAGTCTGTTGATATCTCCACTAAGTTATGTTTATATTATGCTGGGTTTATATATTTGAGTCACGTAAATTAGAACAAGTTACAAACAGAACTAACTACAGAACAATGTGATTGTGAAAATAATCTGATTAAACATTGCGCTGATTTAAGCGGCCGTGTCGACGTCCCTTTAACCGTAAACATGCTTTTTAAATTAGTTTCATAAAATATCTGTTCCACGATAAAGAAATCCAACTCTTTTATGAGCGTCGGATAATCAAAAACATTATTACATGTAGCAAATAATTTCATACATTCTTACAGAAAAGCAGATCGCGCCGATACTAATATAATTCAAGAGGCATTGCCTACAATATCTCAGAACATTTATTACTTAGATTTTAGTAAACCATCTTACTTTAATTAATATAATACAACTTTTACAAAAAAAAACAAACTTACAACTCAACTCGTAGTAAATAGAAAATGCAGTACATACTTAAAATGTTATTACAGCAAATCAAAATGTAAGGATCAGGTCCTATTTAAAGCACTGACTTAAAGGTTTCTTAAAGATGGTCACTTTTATGTTAGCAGACGAGTTTATTGAACGGCCGTAGTGAGACGTCTCGCCGGTACTCTGAAGTATACGATCTCGTACAAATAACAGTAAATAATAGTGCCCCAGTATAAATCTGATGTTCTCTAGTAGGTAATAAATGGTTATACGTGGTTTCTTTATGTTCATTGCTTTATTTGAGGTCTGATTGTTAAAGCACGTTGACAAATCGTCGTTGATATTTATCCTAACTGCGTAATAAATTCGACTTTGTATAATTATATAGCTGAGCACTCCTTTCTAAGGGGTAGTACTGTTTTATTGAATCTTATTGTACGAGATGAGTGTAGTTAATAAACATGTTTATAAACGTTTTGCATTACAGAAGCAATTTTGAACTAAGATTTGTAAGTCGGTAGCTACCGACAGCAAAAAAAGTAAGGAGGAATATAAGTAAGGAGGAAACGAGCTGAATAGCAATACAGTTGTTCTGCAGATGTCAGCAATCTCGCAACGAAACGCGACGAAAATTGTGTATTTTACAATGTAAAATCTGATCTTATTTGATTTAAAAATACACACCATTTTGACAGTCAATTTGACCTAAACCAAATTGGTTTTATCTTCAAGTAACATTGATTCCAACAATTCTTGATGCAGTGCTGCCCTAGTTGCAATATGACTCTATATAAATCTTTTACAAAGATTCAAGTCCCAAAACTTACTGCAATAAATTCACAGTCCCGACTGCAATAGGTACTTTCTATACAGAGCTATAAAATAAATTAATTTAGTTTTCAAGTTATAAATTGGAAGCGCGCTCTGCCTCCATATGTGACGTTTTAATTTGTTGCTAAGAGTAGATCCCATGTGAATTTTAGAACAGTTGCAACATACTTATGTCGTTTCTTGAAATCAGGTTTGCGACTAGTTGGTTCAGTTTATAAGAGAGGGGAATGGCTTTTTTTCGTGAGCCTTGCCTCCCTGGGCTGTCGTAACAAGCAGTCATGGTGAGCATAGAAAATGCAAGAACGATGAATTTCTTAGATATTAAAAAAATGAAATCCATATTTAATACCTTGATAGGTACTATCGTGGTCTAAAAATGTTTACCACTTTTCAAATTACATTCTTTGTCACGCTGGGTTCAGCAAGGTCTAAAATGCTATATCTGAGTACTTATTACTTTTCAATCATTGGTAAGGCATCGATTCAAACAAAAAGAGTATGAATATTTTTAGGTCGATGAAATAATTTGACATAATGACAGAATTGCTTTTATGTTGCTGTAAAAGTTCTGTATTTTAATATTATTATAAAAACACTTTCTTATTTTAATAAAATGGCAAGTTTAACGGTGCAACAAAGAGCTGAAATAATATTGCTTCATGAAGATGGCTTAAACAAAAGCTCACTTATGTGATCAGCATGCGCTTTAACGTGACTAGCATACCAGTCTGACCGCGCCCTGATTTTCGCTAGACGATATCATCATCATCATCACCTTAGCATTTTCTTAGTTGCATCATGGTTGCATCCCAAGCTTGCGCTTCGGAGCCCAGGGCCTGCTATTACTGGTCTACCGAGATTTGACTGAATATCAGTTTTTACACGGAGGGACTGCCACCTAATATCATTCTAAGGTTAGACCAGTTAAGTAGTCAGTAGGTATATTTGAGGGCACTTCCCACTCATGACTGCCATAGATCATGACAGCCTGGACTGCTTTACGTGCTTTCTGATGCACGGGGGTGAAGCACCGCCAACTTCGGGCTAATTATTAAGCATTTCTTGACAGAAATTCCTAATAATTTGTCACTAAGAAATTCTTAATAGAAAACCTTAGCAAAATTTTCCGAGCCCGACCTGCGAATCGAACCCGAGACCTCATGATCAGCTGTCGTATGCACTACCGCTAGACCAACGAGGCAGTCTTAGGCTAGACGATATAAATATTGTATTTTTTTCAAAAAGGTTTCATATTCAGGATGTCGTAGGTATTTTCGCCATCCCTTTCATTATAATCTGTCAATGTAAAAGTCATTTGATAAACTTATTAATTACAAATAACAAAATCGTAAATAGCAAGGTTAAAATTACATAACTTGAAGACTACAAATATTTTAGTTTCAGTGTAAATATCACGCTTGTAATTAAATGAACGTATATTATAAACTAGCTGTCCCAGCGAACTCCGTATCGCCTTTTTAAGAGTTTTTATTGAATTCCCTTTTTTCACAGCCCTTTTCTAAAGTTACCACTGACTTAGCGCTTAATCTCTTATCATTTCAGGGTCTATAAATGATGCAAATCAAACATAGATTTTTATATAATATATAGATTGAATTGCCCATTCCTTAAAATATCGGAGACGATACCCATATCGACTTTGAAAAAAAATCCTGTCCGCCATCTTTAATTTCCTATTCGCCATCTTTGATCACGAAATAGATGTTTTATTTGGATTCACCATCCCTTAAATCATCAAAGACGATACCCATATCTTATTATATAAAATCCTTGCGTTACTGACTGACTGACAGACACGCTACAGCCGAAACTGTTGGGCGCAGGAAGCTGAAATTTGGCATGTATGTTCTTTGGGAACCGTAGGGGTGCACTAAGAAGGGATTTCCCGAAATTCCCACGGGATCGGCCAAAACGGGTAAATTAAAAAATGCAGGCGTAGCTGCTGGCGTCCTCTAGTTGATTTATAATTTTTTTTCCATCCGCCATCTTTCATTTCCCATCCGCCATCTTGAATCACGAAATAGATGTTGTATTTGGATTCCCCATCCCTTCAAACATCGGAGACGATACCCATATTGATTTCTAAAAAAAATCGCATCCGCCATCTTTGATCACGAAAAAGATGGTGTTTTTGAATTTCCCATTGCTTAAAATATCGGAGACGATACCCATATCGACTTTAAAAAAATCCCGTTCGCCATCTTTGATTTCCTATGCGCCATCTTTGATCACGAAATAGATGTTGTATTAAGATTCGCCATCCCTTAAAACATCGGAGACGATAACCATATTGATTTTTTAAAACTTTCCCATCCGCCATCTTTGATTTTTCATCCGCCATCTTTGATCACGATTTAGATGTTGGATTTGGATTCCCCATCCCTTTAAATATTGGAGTTGATACCCATATTGATTTAAAAAAAAATTCCATCCGCCATCTTTGATCACAAAATAGATGGTGGTTTTGAATTCTCCATTCCTTAAAATATCTGAGACGATACACATATCGACTTTAAAAAAAATCCCGTCCGCCATCTTTGATTTCCTATCCGCCATCTTTGATCACGAAATAGATGTTGTATTTGGATTCACCATCCCTTAAATCATTAGAGATGATACCCATTTTGAATTTTTTAATTTTTCCCATACGCCATTTTTGATTTCACATCCGCCATCTTGAATCACGAAATAGATGTTGTATTTGGATTCCCCGTCCCTTTAAACATCGGAGACGATACCAATATTGATTTTTTTTAATTTTCCCATCCACAATCTTTGATTGCCCATCCGCCATCTTTGATCACGAAATAGATGTTGTATTTCGATTCTCCACCCTTTAAAATATCGAAGGCGATACCCATATTGATATTTAAAATTTTCTCATCCGCCATCTTTGATTTCCCGTCCGCCATCTTGGATCACAAAATAAATTTCATATTATTAATCAGCGTCCCGAAAATCTCGAAATTGATTCCCATGTCGATTGTATCCTATTCCTTTAGCCTTTTTTTGCCTTTGACCCAACCCTCCCCCTTCTCGTTTGACCATTTTATTATTTTTGTCTGGCCCCTAAAAGTTGTGACGTAATTTTATATAGCCTATAGCCTTTCGGAATAATTGGGCTATCATAGGCAATAACAATTTTTAAAATCCGATTGCTAGTTCCTGAGATTAGCCGACATTATGTTTTAGCCTTTTTAGCCTTTTGCCCGGCCCCAAAGGGTCGAAGCGTTATGTTATATAGCCTTCCGGAATAACTGGGCTATCGTATACAAAAATAATTTTTCAGATCCGACCGGTAGTTCCTGAGATTAGCGCGTTCAAACAAACAAACAAACAAACAAACAAACTCTTCCGCTTTATTATATTAGTATAGATGTGGAATAATAAATCGTTATTGACACCAGTTGCTACGCAACGCTTGTTATCTTAGTTTGGTTGCCTAGTACCATAGAGCATAGATATTTATTTATAGAGATGTTTTTCTTATTGCCGCTTTTAAGACAAACTTTCTGCGACCCAAATTGCCGTTTGGCGGCGTAACAGTCGCGTGAGTGTCAGTGCAACAGCTGTCTATTTCTTACGCCAAAGCAATGCAAGACAGATGGCACAGAAGAATAACTGTATATTATCCAATCTCTTTGACAGATGGCGAAAGACGCTAGCGCCGCCAACGGCGCCAACTACGAACTACACTAATGACAACCGTCAATACGCCAACTTTAATCGGCACATGACATCCTTAAGAAATAAGCTTCTTTAATGTAAATCATCTGTATTCATTGCTAGTACAATATCGTCGTCCTTGTGTCATTGATGTGTTCATGCAATTATAAGCTTTAAAGTGGTAAACACTTTCAGACCGCGACTGTACATATCTACTTACACTTTATAGACTAATATTTAAACATAGTTATAGACCTCAATGTTTTGTAATAGAAATATAAATAGGTTGTGCCGTTCATATATTCTGCCAGATGTAGCAATAATACCGATGCACGGTTCCCTGTTCACAGGTCATAACACAAGTACAGTATTTTTTCTTCTCTACTCTCTCTATCTCTCTCTACCTCCTTGCAGTTTAATAAAACTGAATATTTTAAGTTGAAGACACAGTTTTATATATTCTATCTTAGAATTTTCTAACAGTTGCCGTAAGAGAATATTAACACTGACTACAAAGTATTTTCCGCATCACAAAAGTTCAGCAATACACAGGTAATTAAATTAAAAGCAGTCAAAAATGAAAACAAGTTTTGCTATAAAATATAGAACATTAACTTTTGTCAAGACGCTGCTAGATTGACAATTTAGAAGATATAATTTACATCAATACCGGTGAGGTTGCAGTAAGTTATGCTAACCGTGATTTGCGTAGCCAGCATGGTACTTTTAATGGGGACGCTCCAAATACCTGAACGGAAAAGTGACACTCCCTCTGCCTGCCCCAAGATAAGCCCGTAACTTCGATTTTATAGAATAATACTAATTAAAATTGCCACAACCTATCAATACGCTGTATGTTTATCAATTTATTACTTTAACTAAAATTTAACGGATCTTAAGCACCTGGATTAATATGAATTTTACAATCACGTTAAAGTTGAGAGATTTTGTAATCCGTAATCCTAAGCCATAATAATTTCGTAATCCTAAACCTAAAATAGAGGCAATTAGGCAAAGTTATCACGATTAAAAGATTTATGTTAAATCTGCTATTAACGCGTGAACTTTGGTTTGCACTAATTGAACTGTTATAAGTCTCAACTAAAATATGATCATAATTATCGCTTAACAGCTATAATATAATTAGACACCTATTCTGAATGTAAAAGTTCTGATTTAGGATATAATGATGTTTTAATTCAGTAGTTGTAGAAATACACCTCTGCCTACCTCTTCGGGGTTATAGGCGTGAGACTTTGTATGTATGTATGAATGTTTGTTTCAAAGGAAGCCAGTCATAGACTAGACAACTAAAGAATGTCTATTTATGGGATAAGGATTCACATATTTTAAAGTAGATTATATATCTATACGCATTATGGCCTCAGGAGCTCACTGCCTTACCTGACCTAAGACAATTCAAGTGTAGCTTCATTTAACTGACTAATAGCCGCACTTTGTCATTCATAAGTTTTCAATGTGTCCTTAATGATCAAATAATTGTGGATTCGAGTTAGATGACGTGCAAAGTTTGGAAGTCTTTTCCAAACAGGCGTCATACAGAGTACTTTTCATACTGAAGTTATGTCAATAATTAGTATACATATTAGTATATATAACTACCTATGCTTGTATTCAGAGTACCATTTTTTATAATTGATGCTATTTTCATCATCTCAGGCAAAAGACGAACACTGCTAAACAAATTCGACGGCAAGGCTTTTCACGTAGTCCCATCTTGAGATCCCGCCCTGAAACTCTTAGTTCTTATATCAAGAAATATATGAAGTTGAAACTGACAAGCATTATTTTCTTATATATTTTGTTATGAATTATCTTTTCATACAAGTAAGTACATATTATTAATGTACTTGAAACTTGAATCAACATCCTTGGCTGCTTTTCTTTCATTGAAATTAAACTGCAGTTTACGGATTTTATCGCATTATATTGGTTTCACTTGTTATTACATTTAAACCGAATTATCTAGAAACTACATTTTTATTATTAGCCGTCGTTTCGAATTGACAGACAAAGAAAAAGACTTAAGCCTATGGCAGTGCTAACAGAAAGTTAATGACATGTAGACAATAGTTCCACAGATACTCGCAAAAGAACACCGTTTTCTTCCAAGGATGATACATGAGGCTATTGAAATTAAGAAACACCCTAACTTCAATATGTAAGACGGTTAGAATGTTCTTCCAGCTTGGGACTCTGTCATAAGGCTAATGAAACCCAAGAAGGACGAAGTCACTAGAAGACCTAAGGACACTGCGAGCTCATTTTGTGTAAATAGTAACACCAATATCACCAACCACCACATGACATGCTTCGCTGATGACAGCACAATACTATTCAGCAAAAGTAATAATAAGAGCTTAGAAGATGACATTAATATAACAATTGCATTAAAATTGAGTGGATGACTTATCATAATGTAAAAATACATTTTGAAAAGACCAAATTCGTTGACTTTAAGCAGAGACCTAGTGAAACAATTAGCTTTAATATTAACCATAGCGGACAGTCAATATGCCCTACTGAAGTGTTAAAGTTTTTAGGTTTTCAAGTGGATAGTAAAATGACATGGAAATCTCATGTAGAACTAGTGTGCAACAAATTAAGTCAAACGTGCTATGCGCTGTACAAACTAAGCTAAATATCCAGCCGTGACACTGTGCTCACTGCCTACCAGGGCTATGTGTCATCTATTTTGCGGTATGGCATAATCTTTCGGGGCAATTCAAAACATAAAGATTCAGTATTCAGAGCCCAAAAAAAGTGTATTAGAGCAAAATGTCATATATATTCAGATGATAGTTGTGAACCATATATATTTGAGGTTGTGGTATTCGTAAAAACAAACTTGCACTTATTTCAATACAGAAATAGATTGCGTAGCCGAGACATATTATGTTTGCTCAGTCGTTGCCCATCGCTCCTGAGGATCTCTCGTGCAGAGGCGATACACGTGTCGAAGACTAGTCGGCGCATACAGCGGGATACTGCAAGTCAGGTATCTTCCTTATCCTTTTAGAGGAGTTCGGTATTGTCAACCTTTTTCTATTGCAAAAGTTGAGGTGGTCAGTCCGAGGGTGCGTGGTGGGTTCCTCTTTCCTTCCATTAGGTTACAATGGAGTTCCGCCAAATAACGCCTGATTCATTCAAATATAACATGTTATATTTGGTACCTTGCAAAAAAGCGATGTTCAATAAAAGTGTATTTTGTATGAGGCCAAAATTGTGCAATAAATTGCCATTAAGCTTGCGTCAGGAAAACGACGTTAACATATTTAAAAGTAAGCTACGCAGCCTGTTGGTATCTAAAGCATACGATAGTGTCACGGACAATCTTATGGACAAATTGTAGCATACTAATTTTCAATTAGTATTTATTTGTATTAATTTAATTGTTGTCAATATATTAAATATTTTTAATTGACATACCTGTAAAATCATTGTTCTAGAATTTTGACATTATCATAACTACATTACCTTTTGACGTATTATTATTGTACCTTGACATTCTTATTTCATTTTCATAACTTTTCGATCTATACTATTAATGAGGATTATAATTAAATGTTGATCGTGTATAAATATTGAATTTCATACACTGGTAAATACGGTATATCACAGAGAACTGTCACAATCGTCTTAAAATCTCGCTGCTTGTACTTTATAACAAATGTATGTGTACCTGTGATAACAAATAAATTATTTTGATTTGATTTAATAGTTGAAAAACGTTCGAGTACTTTCAGATAACTTATATATTCAAGAAATTAAGACAAACATCACCTTAGTCTGCCATCAGCATGAATCCTGTAAAGAACTCGAAACGTCGGCTAGTAATAAAAATGTAGTTTCTAGATCATCCAGTTTAAGTGTAATAACAAGTGAAACCAATATAACGCGATAAAATCCGTAAACAGTAGTTTAATTTCAATGTGTAACGTTCGCGTAAATCCAAGAAAATACTGCTTTTCTTTCGTTTAATGAGCTGTATCCATAATACACTACATTGGACAAACATGCTAAAGCCAACAACAACAGTGGTGTATACTGTAATAATATTTCCTAATCTTTTACATCAAAATCCAAGGATTGCTTTTTCATCAAACCAGATTGAACAGATTATTAGCTCTTTGTAGAGCGTCTACTTCTTTAACTCATCGTAAGAACTGACAGTACACTGAAAACCTATGGCAGTCCTAAGAGAAAGTTAATGACATATAGACAATAGACGGGCGACAGTATGCTATTCTTTTTTATCTTCTTAATATATAAAATCCTTGCGTTACTGACTGACTGACAGACACGCTACAGCCGAAACTATTGGGCGCAGGAAGCTGAAATTTGGCCTGTATGTTCCTTGGGGACCGTAGAGGTGCTCTAAGAAGGGATTTCCCAAAATTCCCACGGGATCGGTCAAAACGGGTAAATTAACAAAATGTGCGGGCGTAGCTGCTGGCGTCCTCTAGTATTATATAATCGCTTACTAATGATTATGTAACGGATCTGAATCGTGTTAACTAAACGAGGAGAAAGATGAAATACTTTTCTATTTGCCCCGACGTTTCGGCATGGGTTACACCAGCCGTGGTCACGGGATGACTGATGTCCGTCGGCGCTGCCTCCGAGAAGTGCGGGTTTCGGAACCTACCCTAACTTGGTCTTCACAATTATTAACATTTATAAGTTTGGAACTGTCGGTACTTCGACACACAGCACTAATGGTATCTTCATCTTTTTTTCGTTTAGTTAACACGATTCAGACCCGTTACATAATCATTAGTACGTGTACAAATCGTGGTAGTTTATAAGTACTTATATAATTGCTCTTTGTTTCGCAGAGGACGGTGTCAAGAAAGAGAAAAGCGAAGAAAAGTCAAGAAATAAGTAGAGTGTATCACTCTCAACTACTGGGGATGCCAAATTTTGATGACAACCGCATTTATTTGTTACGGCTAGTCATAAATAGCAATAAGTATTGTGATAATAAAAACAGTGATTTTATTTTACCTTCAAGGTAAAAAAACATGTACCTAAACGTAATTTATTGTAAAAAAACGAAAAGGCAACGTGCAAAAAGACAACTATTTATTTTTAGTATTTCATACAACAGTCGACAGACTAGAATTATGATGTACATAACATCTTACTGAATTGCTTAGCCCAGTAGGTCTGTAAATTTTTACTGCGGAATTTACCAAGCAAATATACATATATTATCTCTATATGATTCATGCTGTAAGTTTACCATTACTCTACCAGAAAACATGTTAAATTCATTTATTATTGTTATAATTGTGTTATAGCAGTGAGATTGCTGAGCGTTAAATGTTTTAAGTTATACATTACGTGAAATACTTTGATTAAACATGTAGACTCGTTTATGAGTACACTGAATTTTCCAATATATAGGTATGTCAGGATCGTTGCAAATGGCGTTCCGTAGTCTCTGCCTACCCCTCCAGGAAACAGGTGTGAGTCTATGTATGTATGAACATTCCAAAAATAGTAGATACACATAAAACAAATATTCACATGTGATAAGTATTTATCACTTGTGGTTAACACAACATAAATGTTTGCTTTTGTAAGGTCCAACGCTCATTGACATTTTCTACTGTTAAGTTCTGTTCTTCTTTGGCGCAAAAGATCCTCTGCCATCTCGTGCCGTCACTATGAACGAAGCCTATAATGACAAAGTCTCATTTCTGTCGTTAATAACTGAAACACTGTCCCTGCATTATGAGTTCTATGTGCATTATGTTCATTTGCACACGAAATGTTTCATATATTTTTTAAATGTCCCCTGTGTAGCACTCGCGACTTTTTGCTAGAGCTTTTTGCTATTTGTACAAATAGCAAAAAGCTTGTGATGTAACATACATACATACATAGCGTCACGCCTGTTTCCCCGAAGGGGTAGGCAGAGGCATATTAAAAGCCCACTTTTTGCCAGTGCTTTGATCCCACGTAATAGGTGGCGAGCCTATTGCCGCTTATCGGGATATTTTGTTTGCCAGAGCCTCGTCCGTTGATCGGCAGGTGCATTACTTGCAGATAAGGCTTGGGAACCTGAGTTCTTGGTGGGAACCCTATGCACCCTGTACCTATATATTGTAGGTATACTTGTGATGTAATTATCTACTTTTTATGTTCATTAAGAGAGAACTTGTCCACAATTTTGCATTTTTTCGTTAAAAAAAAAACTTAATTATGTGTTGTGTGTGAAAGTTTCCAGTGACGTATCGTCCCCAATTAAAACTTAATAATGGCTTACTCGGGGCCCGCCTCGCATACCTTATTTAAAATGACAAACAGTGCTATTTTATTCTAGTTGGAAAAACAGCTGTGTACGTTCCAGGTGGGTTTGACTTTAGCACAATTTTTGGCAGTAGGTAAGTAAAAATATGTCATTTGTAGATTTAGTCCTCAATTTGTAAATTCTAATGTTTGGTGCAATTTTTTGTTAGTATTATAAACTTAGATTACAAACGCGATTTGTCTATGACACGCTGCGCACAGCACTAGGTCCCCCCCCCCCGCGCCTTCTGGGCGCCGCGCCGCACGGGCGCTGGCGCACAAGCGGATGCACTGACAGTGAGTTGACAGAAACAGCAAGACACACTTTTTGAAGGGCGCGCCCAGAAGGCCAATTCTCGTATTTAACAGACACTGACACTGAATTTTGACTGAACTGCGATTTAATTTTGAATTGACTCACAATTGGTATTCTGCTCCACTTAATCTCCTTATAGTATAATTTCGATATAATCAATTTATAATCTCTTGTTGATCTTAGAGGTAATGTCAAAAACTCAAAAACAAAAACATGAATTTTGCCATTGTATGGGAAAATACATTAATAGGAATGGTTATTGGATGCCAATACGTATGCATGCCAAATTAAAATTAATATACAACTAAGTAATAAAATTTCGGTAAGTAAATATATTGGTTCCTTGGATCGTGTGAATTATTTTCAATAGGTATTCAATAATTAAAAAATTTAATATTCAATAATAGAAATAATTCAGACATTATAAAGATTTTAACGATGGTAACGTACAATTGGGTTTTTTAATTCGTTTTTTCCTCCTGATAATTTTATCTCATTTGTTGAATTTCTCGAGCAAAAGTTTCGCGAATATTTCGATCTTGAAATAAATATTGTCAATGCTGGCAACGGAATACTTAACATGTTTGCATGTTGTCCACCAGGATCTCCTAGCCAGATCCCCCAGAGGATCCTCGTGAACTCATTAGTTGTGAAATTGTATAAAAGCAATTAACGTTTACAAAACCAGTGACTATCAGAAAGTTATCAGCCATCGATAGGGATTACAAAAATCAGGTGCATGCGATTTTCGACCTTATTGACGTAACTCAGAATTTATAATTTTAATAACGTATCAATGTCAGAAAGCAAGAAAATACCAAAAAGAAGTTTATCATGAATTATCAATAAGGTCGAAAATCGCATGCACCTGTTTTTTGTAAGCCCTATCGATGGTTGATCATTTTATAGTCATTTGTTTTGTAGACATGAATTTGTCTTACACAATTTCTTTTTGAACTTATTTTAGATACCTATCCCCGTGGTAAAACTAGTGGCACATAATAGCTAAAGGCGATTCCTATGTTTATTAGCAAAATAGATCATAAATATTACCAGAAAAATATTCAACACTATTAGTGGTATCGTTGGGAATGTCAAATAAATCACGTCATCACGTCGTGTCCTTGGTAACAAATGTATATTTTTATTCCGTGCTTTTAAAAGTATCAGGTGCATGCTTTTTTGGTTCCACTCGCTATTTTATTTACAACTGTACTTCTGCCGTATAGCGAATCGGTCGAGTCCAAGAATCTGCCCAATTCACGAATCTGTCGAGTTGGGAATTTGCCGAATCACGAATCTGTCCATTCCAGAATATGTCGTATACCGAACAAGCGATTTGTCTTAACCTATTGTGACAACCCTACCAAAATAGGTAACAAATTTACAAGCTCTTAAGAAGCTGTTTCTCTGTTCGGTTTATTTACTCATGTGGTTATATTATGTACGATGGTATCATTGTGAAAAAACTAGAAATACCTTACCTGTTCTACTAATAATTAGCAGAATACCGTTCACACTAGTTCACACTTGGTTCAACTTTCGATGTAGTCCCGATCTCATTCAAGTGTCAGTTAAGTTACGAGAATACCATTTATGACGCCGAGACTAGATCGATATTGGAATTTGAACAAATATAATTACCAGAATTGGCCTTCAGGCTTGTCGGAATTTACAGTTTTGTAACGAACCATACCACATTTACGCGAAATACAGTCCGCTTTGCACAGTATCTCATAGTTTACTTATATATGGAGTATACACGATGGTCAAAATGTTTTCAATATTTATTTAGTATCTTTGGAAGGGTACTTTCAAAGACTGTAACAAAAATCTTATATAATTCTTAACATATTAATTGGAATGATCAGTACATCAGCATCTGTATGAATTACGTTACAGTATTGTTAAAGCAGTAATGTTTTACTTTAAGTGTTTTGTAAAGAAATAATACGAATTAACTGAAGAAAGACTGTTGTTAAGTCAACCATTTGTAAAGAATAAAGAAATAAAAATCATAATAGACATGTTGTGATATTTTAAAACTCTTTGAGACTTAGTTGTAATAACAATGGTAAAACCTTTTATTATTAATTCAGGTAGATGCATTACAATAAAAAATAAGTAACGAAAAATTCATGGCGAAATGTGGGTGTAATATTACGTCTCTGCCTACCCCTTCGGGGATAAAGGCGTGAGACGTTAAAAAAAATTGTTGAACAAAAATACTATGAACGTGCATATTTTTGGCAGCACGATATTTGGTTATAATAAATCATTCATACGTTATAACATTGCTAGAATAATGCATATTTGAGAAAATTAAGAAAGCCAAATATTAAAGATTTATAGGAAAACTCATTTGCATTCTTTTATATTGTTGTCTCTTTATATTTGAATTAATTCGATAGTATTTTCTGTTTTAGTTTTTTGAAAAGATAATTCCTGCACTAGGGACACAACCATTTATCGATCTCACAAAGTGTTGTCTCCTGTGGGATCGAATCCACAACACATGGCGCAGAGTCAAGCGGTGAGCGGCCGCTTAAGCCACTACGCAAATAAACCGTCCAGTTGAAATATGAAGTACCCACGAAACGTAAATGGCACATAATAAAAAAAAAACTGAACTCCCACTGTTATAGCTGCTATAAGTTACCTAATCTGCACCATCGAACATTATTTCTCGCAAACAAATTGAAAGTCTTTTGTTGCATAGATTGTATACTGAATCAAGTACCTGTTCAGTATAAACTACACTGCACTTCGAAAAGAGCTACGAACAAAACATTTATTACACCTAAGTATAACTTGCAGCCTTGTTTTTTTATGATGCCTAACAAAACTCACTTCGTTCAAGCGTTGTACGTGAAATTGAGAACGTATTCGTGAATGTATCTCGTAAATGTATTCTTTTCCGCACAAATTGGCGTCGCTTTTCAAGTGCATATGAACTAGCTAGAGCTTTGCCGTCTTATAAAGGCGAACAATAGCTTTAAATCGCCGCGCCGTGTGGTTGATGGCAGAGAATACAAGTGTCACCACCCCCTATTTTCCCGTGGGTGTCGTAAGAGGCGACTAAGGGATAACACGATGCAAATACCATCTTTGCATAGAGACGGAAAACTCGACATCAAACCCTATACGACTGCCTCGTTGGTCTCGCGGCATAAATGTGCGCGTGGGATCGGGAGGTCCCGGTTTCGATTCCTGGGTCGGCCAGTGTTATTGGGTTTTTCTGTCACGAAATTCTCAGTAACAGCACGGAGTCTGGAAATGTGCCCGGTACGGCAATAGGCTCGCCCCTTATTACGTGGGACTAAAGTATATCTGGCGAAAAGTGGGTGTAGAAATACACCTCTGCCTACTCCTTCGGGGATAAAAGGTCACGCCTTTTATCCCCGTTATGTATGTATGCAATAGCTTTAAAGTACTGCACAGCTCTCATTATGCTTTCTTTACATCATTTATATAAGATTGGGATGACTGCCATGTAAACCAGTTTTATGAACCGTTTTATAAAATTACTAGACTTCGCTTGCGGCTCCGAACACGTTGGGCTTTTATTATAATTATTTCCTTAGGGCTGGCATTTAATTTTTATTATATTCTCTTAGTGCTCACCGTTGAACGTACATGCCAAATTTTAGTTTCATAAGTACAGTTATTTTGGCTGTCCGTTTTCTGCAAGTCCGTAATGCGAGTGTTTTAAATGAACTGATGATTTGTGTTTTCGGCTTGCATATAAGCCTTCCCACTGCTAGGCACTGTTCTCTTCTTAATACCAGAAGGTTTAGGCAAAAGTCACTTGCCAAGAAGGAGTTAACAGAAGTAGCTTGTCTTTCGAGAACAACTTTTAGACATGCAAATTTGCTTACTAAGTTTTTACATATCATGTCAATTTATATCCTATAACATATGATATTCGTTAATAAGAATAAACTATTTTCATTTTAATGGAATATCTTGTACATAATATAATATTATTATATCCTAGTAGCTAACAGTATCTCAACAGCTAGAGTTATAGCCTGTCTACGATTACATGGAAGTGTACTCCGCGTTAACATCGTATATCAGGATAACTATGCACCGACTACGAGATTTAAATAATATAGTAGCTCAGAGCATATAGCGCCAGTGTTCGGAAATCTACAACAAGCATATATAATTAATAGTAAGTGTTTAAGTTCAAGCAGTTAAACGGACATTTAAACCGAAAACTCGACTGAATTAAATGTTTTACAACATTTATGTGGGTTCGAAGGAGGCAACAAATGGTGGGAAATTATGTGAACTATCAGTTTTGACATAACTGTTTTTTTAATCGTGGACGGGGTTTGGCTGCATGTATGATACAGTGGTATAGGCGGCTACCTAGCTGATTATCTTTGTACCGGGTGTTAAGGATTCGATCTTCACACGAAAGCAATCTGACTCTTTTACAAGTATCTGTTTTGAAATTGTGCTTCTTTTCTGTCTGTTGCTACAATCTTAATACAAGTGATCTTTAAAATATTAAGGAATGGACCTCTTGCGTTCTTGCTTAGTGATAATGTGGTCGAAAATGTAGCATTGCTTCGAAATTATAGAAGGTTCAAGATGCCCAAACATGATTGAAAAAAGATCGCGAAATTATAAGTCCACAGTAAAAGTATTAATTATAAGTCAAGTAAAGATATCACAAGAATAGGGATCAGTATTTTAGACTTTAAGTTTCGTAACCAGCTGCATGCAGACGTTATAAAAGCAGTAAACATGTCAAGGGTTCTTTGAACCTCTCAACTGCTTCGTGTGCTGTTACACGGGCTACGAGTCTAAGGTTGTCATCTCCAAAAAACTGGCTTTACAATTACAATACTGAAGTTTTAAAAGTGCTGTCATTCTAGAGAATAGGTCAGCTGATAAAAATTTATGCTGTGCAAAAACAAAATGAAGTCATAATTTTTTTTTCTTCAAAGCAACATTAAACACTAACGATTTTACTACAAGCTGTTCAAGTTAATATGTGACAAAATATTTGAACTTTCCTAAAGATACGAGTATACGAGATCCGTGTGGTGACGGATTAAGAATACGGAATGTCACCACCCCATATCATCCCATGGGTGTCGTAAGAGCCGACAGAGGGAGCATGTTATGCAGAGAACAGCATTGTAAGAGAAGGAAAACTTGATACAAACCCTATACCAACCCGTTTGGCCAGCGTGGTATAGTAGGCCAATTCCTCCTTTCTAAGGAGAGGCCTAGTCCAGCAGTGGACTGTTAAAGGCGGATGATGTGAAAGATACGAGTACCAATTTTACTGCCAGCTGTTGAAGTTGGCCAAACGTAATATGTGAACTAAGAACACAGCATTATAATTATTTATTTTATAAGAACTTTAAATAGACAGCGTATAATATGCAGGTAGGTATAATTATATACGAAACAAATACAGGGTGTTGATTTGCATTTGCAAAATATTTTGAGGTGTTAATATACCAAATACATGAAAAAATAAGTCACAAAGTTAAAAATGATTTTTCATCATCATGCACTTTGAAAACTAACTCTGTCTTTTGACTGCCGCCGCCGCTTAGCTGATTGCCATTGCAGGTGCCTAACTCAAATAAGCCCACGTACCTACAGTGACTGCGCGATACAGTCTTATTTTGCACAATTTACCAGTTTATTCTGATTTACTGTCTAAGTAACATTTAATGAAATTAGGGTTTAATATCATCGCACACTGTTAAAAATAATTTTAGGTGAATAATAATACGCTCTATATTGTATTACTAAAATATTTTGCAAATGCAGATCCACAAATTTTATAATGAAGTTGAACTTAAAGATTGAACGATGAAAGAAGAGTGAAGAAATCAGAGTTCTAAGAGGGGAAGGTTATTAGAAAAACTGAAGTTTCATTTACGGTTGTACCATAAAATATTTTGTAAGTAGTAAACTTAACATTGAGGAGGAGTTAGAGATGTACGCTATAATTGAATGCAAATACAAAAAATATTTTCAAAGAAATAAATATGAACTCTGATATTACCGTTAATTACGTCGTTTTTACATACATACAAATAGTAAGTAAGTAAGTATTTATTTTCAAAAAACAATTAACAAACTAGACTAGGCCTGTATCTTGGACACCATTTAACAGAAATAACTGTGACAAAGTTTTTGGTACAAGGTAAGAAAGACTGAATGTAAGCGTAACACGTTAAATATAATAAAATTCAATGTAAAAAAATAATTGCTAAAATTAAGAGCGCAATGTGGCATAAATAAAATTAACATTATCAATTGCAATAGTTGTGTTTTTAAGTACGAGTCTGTACATTAGTTGTGGTGTGTTGTGTGTTGTAGGATGTGTGCGTGTGCGTGTGTGTGTGTATGTAAGTAACTATCTGATTATTGTAAGGAATTTTTTTTCTGTGTCATCATGTGGTATATTTAAAAGTCGCATCATTAGCATTTTTTTCAGTTGTCTAACTGTGATATTTTTAGTGTTGAGAATGGATAATACTTTATTGTAAATATGGGTGTGCCTAAATATTGGAAGCCGTTGTGCGAATGTAGATCTTATTGCTACTGTAGGAATTCTGAGGTTGCGGTTGTTTGCGCTATGAGATGGGGGCTTTCGATATTTTTATGTGCATTTTACATGCTACTTTGTGAATATAAAGTTTTCGTACTCCGAGGATAGCTGCTTCTGAGTAGAGGTTATCTGTTGGGTAACGGAACAGTTTATGCAACATGACTGTGAGAACCGCGCGTTGAGCCCTTTCTAGTCCCAGCATGTGAGTTATAGCAGCGCCGCCCCAAACCCTCTGGCAATATTCTAAAAGGGATTGGCATAAGGCTGTATAAACTAATTTTCGTATTTTTATGGATGCGCAGTCGCGTAGGAGTTTCATTATGTAAATAATTTTTCTTACCCGTTTTCCTAAACATAAAATGCAAAATATGTAAATGTATGTAAATGTATGTTGTTTAAATGAAAGGTTTTGATCTATAATTATGCCTAAATATTTCAGATTATTTATTTGTTCTATTTGTGGACAATAACAGATTGACGTGGTGGTGGTATTTGTTAAGCAAGATATTTCGTGGAGTTTTAAGCAGATATCTTGTGATCTTGTGGTCTGTGTTTTGCTAAAAGCTATGTGTTTGGTTTTGCTTACATTTATTGTGAGTAAGTTTGAGTCGAGCCAGTTGATAACTTTAATCATCCCTGCTTCAGCTTCGGCATAGGTAGATTCTCAATCCGATGCAATAAAACTTATTGATGTGTCATTGGCGTAGCAGATCAGTTCGGCATTAGGAATGTCTAATTTCAGTAATTCATCTATATAAATTGTGAACAGGGTGGGATATTAAACTACCTTGCGGTACACCAAAATAAATGTTTTGTTCTTCACATATTATAAATCTTTATCAATTTAAACACGTTGTCGTCGATTGCTGAGATAGCTTTTGAACCAGTCAGAGGCAATACCTCGGACGCCAAGTACTTCCATTTTTTTAAGTAGAATTTGTATTGATACGGTGTCGAATGCTTTTTCCAGATCAACAAAGACTCCTAGACATCTTTTCCCTTTATCCACGTGATCAGTAATTATGTTGGTAAGTAGACTGACAGCATCTTCTGTAGGTACACTTTCCTTGTCTGAAACCAAACTGCCTTTTGGGATAAACACGATATCTTCTCGATGTACTTCACTAGGCGGATGTTTAAGAGTTTTCCAGTATTTTTTAAAATATGCAAAGTAGTGAAATAGGTCTGTAGTTATTAGGACATCCTTTATTTCCAGCCTTGTGAATTGGAGAAACAGAAGCGACCTTCCACCTTTCGGGAAAGACTCCTGTGGTCATGCTTAGGTTACAGATGAAAGTGAATGGTTCAAGAATAGAATTTTTAATATATTTGATAAGGTATGCTCTGTGACTGACTAATCCAGGGGCACCATCATTCTTGAGGTTTAGTATTATTGCATCTACTTCTTTGATGTCAGTTAGAATTAAGAACATGGAGTCGCTCTGCTGTGTGCTATTTGCAATTTTTTCGGCTAGGTCATTTTCAGTGGTAGCTAGTTTTGTGAGTATTCGGTCTGCTAGTATATTCCCTATTGACACAAAGTGATTATTGCAGTCATTTAAAGAAATTTTGGGTGTTTCTTGTGACTTCAGAAGTTCTTGAGCATGGTTCGTTTTCGGCTGTACACAATTTCTTTTGTGTTACGTAATACTGCGGCGCTTAATATATTACATAACTTCACGCCTTTATCCTCGAAGGGGTAGGTGTATTGCACATCCACATTTCGTCAGTTATGTATCAGTCCCTATGCAATAGGGGGCGAACCTATTAACATCTACCAGGCACATTATTAAGCTAGCGATAATCAATATTTTCAATAGACACATAATTTTGAAAAGTCAGAGGTGTGTGCTCGGTGTACCTGGGGATCAAAATCGAGACCATCGTTTCGGCAGTCTGTGACGTACATCACTGGCCTATCGCCGCTTACTAAGTTATTTATATTATTATTTCTTACTAGCTGACCCGGCAACGACACTTTTTTTAAATTTATCTCTCCGTAAGAACCATCCTCGTACTTCAAGGAATATTTTAAATAAAGAATTTGCGAAATCGGTTCAGCTAATCTCGAGATTTGTGCTTAGCAAAACATTCAGCGATTCATTAAATGGTTTTATTTAGCTTGACAAGTTTATTTGTTTGTTTATGTCATATTTAGTAATTGGAATTTTACCCCCTTCCTGATGACAGATTGAGCTGATATTTGGTACACACTCTTAATCTTGATGACAATAATTCAACATGTTGTTTCATTTGAGGAACTAATATACTAAGTTTAGAGTTAATCCATTTAAAGAATAAAAAGTTTCATATAAAATTTGACAATATGTTTTACCCCCTTAGGGGAGGAATTTTCAAAAATCCTCCCTTAGTGCTCCCCTACTCTTCTTAAGGAACATAGGCACATGCCAATTTTCACCTACCTACGCTCAGTAGTTTCGGCTGTTGCGTGTCTGTCAGTCAGTAAGTAACGCAAGGATTTTATATATATACATATATACAGAGGATTGAAGTGATTCCATTGCAAAATATATGGTTTTATTCAACCTTGGACTCTATTTTCTATCGTCTTAGGGCTAAAATTTACAGAATAAATATATTGGTGTTCACTAACGCCATTTGAGGACCAAATGTGCAAAGTTTGGAGTTAAAGTACAAAGGTATCATACATACTTTGACTGCCCTTTTAACCTCCTTAGCGTAAGATTTTCCAAAAACTGTTTCTTAGTGTTAACTAACTGCATTTGAGGAACCAATATACAAAGTTTAGAGTTAATCCATTGAAGGAATAAAAAGTGCCATAAAAACTTTGACAACATGTTTTACCCCCTTAGTCTTAGCCTTAGTTTATATATGTCGGAGTTTAGAGAACGGAACGTAAAATCTTAATACATTTGGACGTATTCGGATACGATGGTTGGCAACACTGAGGTAGGCAGTTGACAGCTTTCAATGTCATTAAATGTTTTATAAGCGAACGTGGAGCTGTCAACGGGCACTTTTGGCGACAGACACAGCGGAGGAAACAAGTGTGGCCTACCTACGTCTGACTTCGCCGCGTTTCCAAAAGTAATCCATTTTCATCCGAGCTACGTGTGAATATTTAGTTTGTGAAGTGAACTAATTAGTTTGAGTAAAACCTATTGAGTGTATACCGAGTCTTATTTTCCTGAAATGTACGATGGAGACCTGAGAAACGAAGAACGCCCACATTCTCCTACGTTACCTACGTTATCAGAAGTTGGATTCGACCACAACGACTCACGTGTTTAAAATGAAGACGCTAGTAACGAAAAATAGCTGGGCCAGTTGGAACTGTAAAATCGTAATTTTCTGACGCTCATCCAAGCCATTAAAATACCTACTACATCGTCACATGGCCTTTGTTTACCGGACTTCTATCCTGAGCAACAAGATGTAGATGCACGTGCTTTGGTGACGGCTTCAGACATGTGATTGGACAATCGAGATCCACATTGCGCCCCGCTTATGGTCGCACTAAGCCGGGCCTTGAAGGGAGGAGCTTCGACCTGGCTAGCTACCGTGCCGTTTCCTGGGATGGACCTGTTCAATGAAGTGTGCCAACAAGGCGCGAGCGAAGGCGGCTGCTGACGCTGCTATGTTGGTGAATCAGCTGGCTTCTCAACTGCAACCGTGGTGAGCGTATTTTGCCTGTGTTTTTTTTTTATTTGTTTTTGGTACTGCAAATTTTATTTAGTTACGGTAGTTGTAAAACATTCTTGGTTAGCACAATACTGCTACACGTTTAACCTTGGAAATGTCATAATCGTTGTGATAATGTCACCATCACATCGTATCGAGTGTCGTAGGTTCGATTCGTACACGAGACACTGAGTTGTGGAACCGTTTGACCTTTGCCGCATTTTATGTTAGCGTATGGTTGTCTGACTACCCCTGTGACCTAGCTATAGCGTAGATATCGAACGGAGCTTTTGTATTTGATACGCCGGTTAAAAATAAAGCGATTATTTTTATTTGCGAGGGTGGCTCGCACTCACGAACCTTGTATGCTTGCTAATAGGTTATCTTGTCTCAGTCTTGCTTTATGAACTATAGTGGTAGCGAGAGTAAGCGTACAGGCTGACTTGCATTATCCCAAGCAAGTGCGTTTGAGTGAAACCTGCTAGTTATTGTTCTAGTACAGTTGTTATATTGGTTTTAGAACCAACACTCAGCTTAGGTTGGTTTTCTGCTAAATCTAGAACAATAACTCCTGTCTAGACTGTCCTTCGCAGGGCAGCGGCACTAAAGTTGGTAAACTAATCGAATCGTTCATACTGGGTTCATAGTGTAAGACTGTGCTAGACTAGACTTGCTTTGTGTAGAACAGCTTGTAGCTTTTATTTCTAAAATAGACGTGTGCGGTTGGTTGGTTAGTGTAACCTGACCATAGTCGAAAGATATTACTAGTGCCATTATTTTATCAACTCGTGGTGTTGATAATACCTAACTGTTTTTCGTTTAAACGTGATCAGAGCCTAACTAAAAAGTAGCACTGTTACTCGTTGTAATTCTGAATTGAACAGACGATCTCGGTGTTGCAATTACACCTGCTTCTTTGTGTACATAAATTTTTAACATGGCACATTAAAATGTTTCTTACTCATAATTAAAAGATGGCACTACTAGTAACATTCAATTAAATTTTAAGATTTTACGTGTGAAAATTACCTACTGTGTGTTTTTAAAATTCATGTGATACACTGAGAATTGTTATCAAGTGCCCCGAGTTCTCTGACCAATTCCAAGTTATGCTTAGGAAGTTTAGGAGTGTTTCTAGTAGAAGCTGTTAAACTCGATTATTAGACGTAGAAGAAAATGATTGAGTTATCATCGTAGTGCATTATGATAATCAGTTTCAGAGATTTTAATTTTCGTTGTAGGTAGAACTAGGGGATCGTTGGTGATGATTGTATGTTTAACCTTATTCTCATTAAATGGGTACTTTTTTATTCGTTGTTGTGATAATTTTCTGGTACCCGCGTTTCTGTTGGTGTAGATTTGCATAAACTGGATAAGCCGTTAGTGCGGCTGCATGTATATGTACATGACAAAGTTATAACGCTGAAAAGACTGGATACTTGGGAGTAAGCTTAACATCTAGAGCATCAGCCTAGTAAGATTTTCTTATAGTCTATGTGATAAGGAAAACCAAAGCAACATGTTGAACAAACCTAGTTTAAGATTACTTTGTTAAACGCTCGAAATGATTATCCGGATGGTGTTGTGTAACCGGGTGGAGGTTGCATAGCGTGATGTTGAAGACCCGATGGATGTCAGAGTATGAGTGTTTGAAATAGAAATATTGTTTATGATAGGTTGAATCGATTATATCGTTTAGTAACATGTTATTTTGTCTATTGTAAATTGACTATGGTCACTTCTCTCATCTTGGTTCTGGAAAATTCCCTTTTTTGTGAACACGTTTTGCATTGTCGTATGATTTGTAGAATTGAATTGAGTTGGTTAATAACCTTGCAATTGTCGCTATTGGATTTGCCCGACAAAGGTTGTGAGCGATTGATAAAGTGAGAGATATATATTGGACTTCACATTTTGCTCGTGGCTTGTAAAATTAACATGTCTTTGTCGTCTCGTGAAATATCGCCCTTTGGAAAGCGCATCCTTGAAGCTTCGCGAATTGTTTTGTAATCAAAGTAAATTTGGAACCCTTGTGAATGACGCTTTCGATTTATTTCCGGCATCAGTTAATTGTGATAAAATTTGTGAAATATTGAACATTTGTAAAATCGTGTGTCGACGTACACGTCCTGAAGACATCGTTGGAGGAACAGCTGGTAGCTATAAAGATAATTCACTCATAAGCATCAGTGAAGATTCAGGTAAGGAAATTTGCAAGTAATTTTCACCGCTGTGAAACACAGTACATATATGTTAGACTTTTTGCCTTGGCTAGAGACTGGATGAATTAATCACGCTTCCAATGCCTTCTGCAAACAACCCAGTCTTTCTAGCCCAGACTCTGAACAATGAGCAATGCAATATTTTAATGAGTTTCTTATTATTTGAACAAGTATGCATGTTGTTCAACATGTCCGCTTCGAGAGAAAGAATTAGTTCTGATTATCATGTAAACCTGAGATAATTTTATTCAGAGTACCTTTTAATGCCCACCGACTGGTGCCATGAATGGCCGAATGACTAAGATTACCGTTCGAGAATTAGAGTACATTAAAGTGTGGTTGTTGATCGCCATCATGGATACCCTGCTACTCATGTAGCTCTCATTTTATTTTTGATCACTAAAATTATCTACTCTGGTTTCTGTGTCGTATGATAAGAGCATGTTGCGAGAATCTGAAAGTACTCATGGACAGTCGATTGGTTATCTCAGAATTGTAGTCGTTGCATCTATGTAGCTAAAGAAAATCGGTTTGTTCGAGGGTAGCTTATCAGTTCTCGCCATGTTCGCATCTGGCCGAAACTGGCAATGAAAATGAAGGTAGTTTATTAAAGGCATTTGGTTAGAAGATGTAGAGTCCAAAGACTTTAGCTTAACTGAATGATGAATTAAATTTAGTGGTGCTTCTTTCTGATTAGTGAACAGTAGTTGGTATCATTACTAAGTTGGTAATCGGACATGTCGCTCAATTTAGGTGATGTGTTCGTTGTATTGCTCGTAATATAAGAGTCATTCGAGGGAGGTGACATGGTTTACGTCACGCGATGGAGGTGGCGTGAGTTGCTATTGCTCGATTTAGCTGATAGCATCGACACTGGCAAGGTTATTGTCAATCGATCGAGGTGGCAATGAGTCGCTATCGCTCGATATAGGTGATAGCGACGACAATGGGTACAGCACTCGATGGAGGTGATATGAGTTGCTACGCTCGTGTTGGTGATAGCAACGACGGTGAAGGAAAACATCGTGAGGAAACCTGCATGTCTGAGAGTTCTTCGGAGTGTGCTCGAAAGACATGTGAAGTCTGCCAACCCGCATTTGGCCAGCGTGTTGGACTATGGCCTTATTGTCACTCGATGTAGGTGGCAATGAGTCGCTATCGCTCGATATAGGTGATAGCGACGACAATGGGTACGTCACTCGATGGAGGTGATATGAGTTGCTACACTCGTGTAGGTGATAGCAACGACGGTGAAGGAAAACATCGTGAGGAAACCTGCATGTCTGAGAGTTCTTCGGAGTGTGCTCGAAAGACATGTGAAGTCTGCCAACCCGCATTTGGCCAGCGTGTTGGACTATGGCCTTATTGTCACTCGATGTAGGTGGCAATGAGTCGCTATCGCTCGATATAGGTGATAGCGACGACAATGGGTACGTCACTCGATGGAGGTGATATGAGTTGCTACACTCGTGTAGGTGATAGCAACGACGGTGAAGGAAAACATCGTGAGGAAACCTGCATGTCTGAGAGTTCTCCGGAGTGTTCTCAAAAGACATGTGAAATCTACCAACCCGCACTTAGTGGACTATGGCCTTACCCTTCTCATAGTAAGAAGGGGCCCGTGAACCGTGACACTTTTCGCTGATTAACGTTTGTGATATAATTCTCTGATACTATTCACTAATGAGAGAGTTGTTTTCATAATATTGTGATGTGATAGCATGTGATAGTATGATGCAGTTGAAATAAACTTGGTGTTAACCCTTAGTGTTGTGGTTTATAACTTAACGAGCCCTATTCTTTAACTAAACGATGATTAGGATGGACCGAGCTAAGACCTTGAGATATTGCAGAACGTTTTCCCTTTTGCAGGAGCATCATCCTATAGGTGCCCTACCTACAAAATGGTCTGACACGATCAAGAAGGCGGTGGGCGGCAGCATGCAAAGAGCCTTACATGCGGCGTACGACGCTCCTGCTGGAGACACATATGTGGTCGCGATCTTCAGCAGTGAGGGACCAAACACGAAGAAGAAAGAGCATCACACAGGGGCGTATGACGTGTCAAGATGGCCGTGTCGGAGATTAGAAAACGGAACGTCAAATCTTAATAGATTTGGGCGTATTCGGATACTATGGTTGGCAACACTGAAGTCGGCAGAGGAACGCGAACGCAGGCAGCGAACGTGGAGCTGTCAACGGGCACTTTTGGCGACAGACACAGCGGAGGAAACAAGTGTGGCCTACCTACGTCCGATTTCGCCGCGTTTCCAAAAGTAATCCATTTTCATCCGAGCTACGTGTGCATATTTAGTTCGTGAAGTGAATTAATTAGTTTGAGTAAAACCTATTGAGTGTATACCAAGTCTTATTTTCCTGAAATGTACGATGGAGGAAGACCTGAGAAACAAAGAACGCCCACATTCTCCTACGTTACCTACGTTATATAGTAATACAGATTATCGTCTAATTTGACTTATTTAGTTCGGCGATGACACATAGTTTTACACTTTGTTAAATTAGCGATCTAGTCACGATATCGTTCAAGTGTCAGTTTAATTCTTGATATTAAGAGAATACCATTTGTGACATAAGTATTCGTATTGTTTACAAATTTAACTAGGAGAATTGGGCCTCTGTATTAAATCTGTTCTCGAGTATTTTGTTTCATCACTTATAAAACTTCTGACAATTTTAGACTAATAGTCTAAACATTTAACAAAAGAAAACAAATCGACAAAGACAAAGTAGCTTCTAATATTGACTATTTCATCCTACATAGAAACCAATCACTTGAATTTACCTTAGATTACTCAAACTTAATCAAAAAAATCAAAATTAATTCCATCACGCCTTATTCTATATATATACTATCAGTTTATATTAATGAATGTCGGTTTGGCATTCTATTTCGATCTGTTTTACACTGCTACACTAATGCACAAGCCGAGGCTTAATTGTTATCACTCATCTCGGGGCTACATTCAGTAGGAAAAGTTCGGGTGCATTTACAGTGGGAGAGCGAAAAGAATACAATAATTATTGATGTTCTAAAATATTGGACCCACCCGTATCTCTAAACTAACAGTCTCTGTACATTTTTTCTAATAAAATTAGTACATTTATTTAATTAGATCTTTTGCTGCTATTAACGTGGGGCCCATTTAGTATGTCACAACCAAATTTTTTTTATTTTTTTTATTTATAGACTCACGCCTGCATCCCCGAAGGGGTAGGCAGAGGTGTAATATTACACCCACATTTCGCCAGGAATTTTTAGGTCCCACGTAATAGGAGGCGAGCCCATTGCCGTACCGGGCACATTTCCAGACTCCGTGCTGCTACTGAGAATTTCGTGACAGAAAAACCCAATAACACTGCCCGACCCAGGAATCGAACCCAGGACCCAATCCCACGCGCATATTTATGCCGCGAGACCAACGAGGCAGTCGTATAGGGTTTGATGTCGAGGTTTCCGTCTCTACGCAAATATGGTATTTGCATCGTGTTATCCCTTAGTCGCCTCTTACGACACCCACGGGAAGATAGGGGGCAGTGACACTTGTATTCTATGCCGCCAACCACACGGCACAACCAAAATAAAACGCAAAATTACACTATAAAAATACGCAAACGAATTGTTAATTATAATCATACGTAAATCATCAGCATCATCATCAGCCGTAGCCGTAGGGCACTGCTGGATATAGGCCTCTCCAATAGCACACCGCCGAGCCCGATTTTCGGCTCTTCGTGTCCAGCCACTGTACGCCACGTTAATACGTATTGTAAAATAATATGTTCACCTTTAATAATAATTAACAAAAAGGCATATAATTATATCGACATGAAGCTATTTATTGTGTTTACTACGCAAAGCATTTTTAACAGAATATATATAATCTATTCGTGCAATCTCAATACATATGTTATTGAAACAACTGTCCTAATGGCTCTAAATGCATATCATTATAAAATCCATATTAATAAAATATGAGGCCAATATTACTAATGTTCTACTTAATATTTTATTCAATATTAACGTTGACAGAAAGTTTTTAATGGATCCTACAAAAGGACATCGTAATATTCAACTACACTTGCCTCCGTGGTCCAGTGGATAGCGTATGCGAATGATGATTGGAGGTCCCGGGTTCGATTCCCGGGTCGGGCAAAAGTGTTAGTGGGTTTTTCCGAATACTCAGTAGCAGCCGGGAGGTAACGGCAATAGGCTCGCCCCCTATTACATGGGACCTAAAAAAACATGGCGAAATGTGGGTGTAATATTTACCCCTCAGCCTACCTCTTCGGGTATACAGGCGTGAGACTATACATAAAATAAATAAACTGAACAAAAACCACCCCCAAGGCTATCCGACAGATCTCAAGCAGCTTGAGAAAAGTATTTATTACCTTAAATTATTTAGTTAAGGAGATTAGAACCATTATAAAAAAAGTTGTGAATGTTTAAAACAAACAAATAGAATGGTCCCCCAGTCAATGTCGAAACAACCAAGCTCCTTCAACACAAAACACAATTTGACGTCAGTATAATAAAGTTGACTGGAAACGTTTCTCTTCCCCTGTGGCTTTGCCACAATCTACAACATTGTAGCAGAAAACTCTACCCAAATCCTTACGTTTACACAGCGTTGCATCGAATTGCTTTTCTATTTGACGACATCGTAATTGCTCTGGGACAGAGATGCGCTGTGGGACAGTGGCAACTGTTTTGAAACATGTTTATCAAACAATAAATATTACGATCGCTTGTTGCAAACCGACAAGTCTTTTCAAAGAGATCGAGTATGATGGCTGTAAACATACAATAGTTGGTATTTTATTTGCTGCTGATTGTTGAGGACTTTTATTTGTGGATCGAATATTTGAGTTTTTGTTATAATATTTTTGTACTATTGTGTATAATATATTAAATAGGACTAAAGACAATACGCAGAACATGAAATCAAACTGTACGTATGGTGCAGTGGCTTAAACGGCCACCTTGCATGGAACTGATACCCATGACGATAAATACTTTGAGTGATACATCGAGTCCGGTTCTTTTTGTGTCTGCCGTTTGTTCGTTAAGTCCCCCACGGTTAACTTATTAAAAGTATATATGTATGGGCTATTTCTTTATTACTGTGTTGGTTAAAACTCTAAGAGTACCACTTACTTTGTTGCAAAACAGAGGCGTTTATACTTATTTTGTCTTCACCGTGGAAACCAAAATCACAAGCTCAACCTCTGCCTCTAACGGTAGGCAAATAGGTTTTTTTCTCTCTTCCATACAGGCATTCCGGGCCTGTCCAATGAAAACACTTCTGCGACCGTTTGTGTCCCAGAAATGTCATAGTAAACGTGATTAATGATCACTAAGTAAGCTTATCTACATAACAATACTTCTTGCTTTCTTATTATTATTATTCAATTGCAATAAAGTTGAAAATATTATTAAGATTTCCATTAAGTCAAACGTTATCGTCTTATTAAGGCTTGCCTATAGTTATGCGTGTACACAACACGCAGCTAAGGGTGCTTGTACACGGCGCATGTAGCTTGAGCATGTTGAGGCACTTGCGCGGGTTACATGCACCGTAAACATATCGTTTAAAACAATTTGCGGGTCCAGCGACTCGAGCATGTACCAAAGCGAGCCACCCGCGCAAGTAATTCGCGTGCTCTGCGACGCGCGCGGGTCACTCGCGCATGTTATCTGTTAAAATTACATTATTAACATATGATTTTAAAATAATTTTCGTTCGTCGAGACATTTGACGCGATTCAAGTCATAAAGCTACTGCGCGAATAGCATGCACATGTAGCTCTTGACCACGAACAAATAACTTGTGTGTGAGGTACAGCTTGCGCAAGTAGCCCGCGTCTTTACTTGCTCCAGTTATTTGCACCATGTACAAGTACAAGCGAGTAACTTGATCAAGTAACTTGCGCATATTACCCACGCGTGTAACCCGCACCTTTACTTGCTCCAGCTACATGCACCGTGTAGAAGCACCCTAAAATAATATTTTTATAATTGCCATGTCCTATGTTTTGCTTTATGTGCTAGATTAAATAACATGAAAGTAAATAGTGATGTTTTATTTTCACTAATTATTGTAAACAATGAATACCAAATTAAACCGGCGTACGTGTCATAGCTTGAGGCGTGTCACGTGATGATCTAATTAATTTTATTTTTGGCTTAAAGGCATCGGTCAACATGGCCCATGACCTTATAAACGACTTCTCGGAAAAAGTAAAGACCATGGAAAAGAAAATAAAGGACATGGAAAAGGTAGCGAGTGAGGTGCCTATTCTTCGGTCTGAGATCGAAAGATTAAGTCGTGACGCGGAGACCAGAGATCAGTGGGCCAGGGCCAACAATGTAGAAATTCGTGGCATCCCAGAAAAGAGGCAGGAAAATCTCTATGAAGTAGCAGAGAAGATTGGAACAATGTCCGGTTTGCCAATTAAAAAAGAAGATATTAATTATATAGCTCGCGTGCCCACTAGGATTCCTGATGGCAACAAGCCCATAATAATCTCCTTCAATAACCGTTACCTAAAAGAAGAATTTATAGCACTATCGCGAAAGAAGCAACTGAATTTGTCACACTTGGGCCACTCATCCACTGCAAAGTTTTATGTTAATGACCACCTGACCCCTGCTAACAAAGTACTCCTGAGCAAGGCAAAAGCACTCAGTAAAGAAAGAAACTTTCAATACGTCTGGGTTAAGCATTGTAAGATAATGGTAAAAAAGTCGGATACATCACCTACGTTTTTTATAAAATGCAACAAAGATCTATCAAAAATTACATCTTCATAATATTAAAACTCGTTCAATTAATTAACAAACACACGAACACTTTGAGAACCGTATTCAACTCAGGAATTGTTTGTTTTGTGGTTCGACTCGGAGCGCTCAACCGGTTTATACAAGTAAGTCTGCACTTCATACGGCTATCACTCTACATCGAGAGCTTACGCTGGTACATACCGCTCAATGTCGCTTGCACTGACTATCGTCCGGGCTTCGTACTTAATCAACTTTGCGCGGTATTTACACCTTTAATGCTAATTGCTGTTATACGTAGTTTATTTTTAAGTACCTTATTTATTTTATTATGTATGAACTACTTGAGATTTGTTTACTTTTTTAACTGGTTGTTATTTTGTTTTGATGATTGTCTCAATCATATTATTTTGCTTGCTTACGTGAATGTTCTCCGCCTAAAATCGCTTGTTTTATCAAATAGTTCTCGCTGTTCTTGTAAATTTTATTACAACGGTTACAGATATATTTTGGAATATGGCTTTATTGACACTTCACAGTTTGAAATTTTAACTTTTATTTGCGTATATCGAATTATTGTGGATTCTTGTACAATGATATTCGTTACAACTTATTTAACTCTGTACGATTATCTTGCAATCATAGGGTTATTTTATAACTGTTTTACCCATGGCTTCCATTAATTGTTATTACCAAAATACTCGAGGATTGCGAACTAAAACTCATTCATTTAAACGCAATTTACTGCTTAATTCCTATGACGTGATCTCACTAACAGAAACCTGGTTACTAGATGGTATTAGTGACAGCGAGCTTTTCGATGACAGGTACGTTGTTTGGCGTCGTGATAGGAACTATATTAATACGCGTGAAAAGTACGGTGGTGGTGTACTTTTGGCTGTGCGTCGAGAGTTTCTAACAGTAGGCCGACCTGAATGGAATTCCTCAGCTGAGGACATCTGGGTTACTATTACAAACAATCACAATAAACAAAAAAGCATACCTAAAAAGATACATATATGTACATTATATTTGTGTAATGAAAATTATGGTAATTCTTACAACACGCAGCTTCGAAACTTCACTAATAAACTATCGGATATTATAACAGCCTGTCCCGATGATACTTTTCTGATCATGGGTGATTTTAATTTAAGTAACGTTGACTGGTGTAGCAGTGGGAATTACCTCGAGCCCTTGGGAATATCAGGGGAATCACAAATATTTTTTTTCGATTCCCTTCTTGAATTTAACCTGAAGCAATTTAACTCACATCGCAATATTAATAACAGATTATTGGATTTAGTCTTAAGTAACACCGAACTGTCAATAATAGCTTGTGAGAGCCCACTTGTTATTGAAGACACACACCACAAATCTCTTCACGTTATAATGGATTGTACGGGTACTGATTATCTCAAAGCTTGTCCAAGAAAAATATATAACTACAACCGTGGTAACTATGATGAAATCAGGACAGCTTTAAACGCTACTCCTTGGGATAACCACTTAACAAACACCTCACTAAGCAACGCTATAGAATTTTTTTACAGTCGCCTGTACGAGCTAAGGGATACATTTGTGCCGCATAAAACTGCTTACCCTTCAACCTATCCACCTTGGTATGACGCATCGCTAAAAAAGATTCTCAAAGAAAAACACAAATGTTTTAAAAAATTTAAGAGATATCGAAATACAGCTGACTATGTTACTTTTAGTTTGTTAAGAAAAAGAGCTAAGAAAGTTGAAGAAGAGTGTTATAGCTCTTACATAAAAAGAACCGAAAATTCTATTATTGAGAGTCCTAAAACTTTCTGGACTTTCATAAAAAATAATAAAAAAGGTAATTGCTCTTTCCCCTCCACTCTAACGTATAATAATACATCAGAAAATACAAGTGAGGGCGTTTGTAATCTATTTGCCACGTATTTTCAGACTACTTTCCTTGAGTCACCCTCTCAACCATGCAATAATGTTCCTTACGCGAATGAGGCGCTTACAAATAATGACATGCATACAATAGGTGACATTGAAATATCTCCAGATGAATTATGTAAGTTGCTTTCATCGATAGACCTTTCAAAGGGGGCAGGGCCCGACGGCATTAGTCCACGATTCATTACCAATTGTGCCAAACAACTCACAAAACCACTGAGTATTTTATTTCGTCGTTCTCTTAATGAAGGTTTCGTACCAAACGTATGGAAGTCTGCATTCATCACGCCTGTTTTTAAGAAGGGTGATAGAGGAGACATAACCAATTACAGACCTATATCAAAGTTATGCATATTTGCCAAAGTTTTAGAGCGTTTGGTTTACGTACAAGTTTATAACGCCATCTCTAACTCTTTTATAGCCGAACAACACGGATTTATTAAAAAGAAGTCAACTACGACCAACCTGCTGTCCTTCGTTGATTATATAACATCAAAAATGGTCTCTGGCGGTCAGGTAGACTCTATATTTACTGATTATACTAAATGTTTCGATCGTATTGATCACAAAATACTTTTTAACAAGTTATTACGCATGGGTACCCACGGTAATTTGTTCCGATGGTTTACGTCCTATATCCAAAACCGATCTCAAGCGGTTGCAATAAATGGTGCCGTATCTATGTGGCATAAACTCCCCTCTGGATTACCACAAGGCTCGTTGATGGGCCCGTTATTGTTTAATATTTTTGTAAACGACATAAGTGTATGCTTCCATCACTCAGAATTTATTATGTATGCTGACGACATGAAGATTTTTAAGGAAATAAAAACAGATTCCGACTGTTTTCTTTTACAACAAGATCTGATTCGATTTGAGGAATACTGCCACAATAACCGGTTAGATATTAATGCAACCAAATGTTATGCAATCACATTTACTCGCAAACCTAAACCTCAGATATTCAGCTACACACTCAAAAGAATCGTACTTAAGAGAGTCAACGAGATCAGGGATCTAGGCATAATTCACGATTCCAAGCTGAAATATGATAGACACATAGATCATATAGCGAAAAAAGCTAACAAGGCATTAGGATTTGTTATGAGATCATGTTCACCGTTTAGCAACATAAAAATTGTTAAAATACTTTATTGTTCTTATGTTCGTAGCATCCTCGAGTATTGTTCACCAATCTGGAATCCACAATATAACATCCATATAGACAGACTGGAGTCTATACAGCGAAAATTTACGAGATATCTCCAATACAAATGTAGAACTATTGATAACAGCTACGAGGCTCGATGCAAGAGGCAACATTTAATACCTCTTCACGAAAGAAGAAAGGTTGCGGATGTAACACTGTTAGTTAAAATAGCACAATCTAAAATAGACTCACCGCAATTTCTTTCAAAAATAAATTTAAAAGTTCCTACAAGATCTGTAAGACTGCCAGCCTTACTTCATGTTCCACGAAGCTCCACGAACTATCAAAGTAATACATTCTTTTCAAGATCCGCTGCTTACATTAATGATCTGGCTGACTCGTCTGAATTAGATTTATTTAACATAAATCCGACTAAATACAGGATTGAAATGACAAGACAATGGTTCGAATCGATCCCCTGAGTGTCTGTGTCCACCTATTATTGTGTAACATTTTATAATCTTTTATTTATATTTTGCTGTTTACTTTTGTTTTATTGTTTGTTTTTTTATGTATATTTTTTAATATCACCCATTTTTGCATTTATGTATTGTGCTAAAATTCAGTTTTTGCTCATATGGGTAATTCATTAGATCAAGCATTAAATGTTCATATGTGAAAACTCATAAATGGTTTGCAGTTGATAACAAATTGTTCATCTAGTTGTAAGATACTGTTTGTTTTCCAAATAAAATAAAAATAAAATAAATAAAATGATCTAAATAAACTGTAACTTACTCGAGAACGAAACAATTGATTGTAAGTTCTACTATACAATGTCCATTAAAAGTGCGTGTATCAATATTTCTAGTAAATGTTTACTCCTTTTAATTTATTAAGAGCAAGTGGCATTGTTAAAATAGCTATGCATTGATAGGCATTTATTCAGCTATATCAGAACTGATCAAATCTCATCACCAATATATAAAATTAAAAGGATAGGCCGGATATCATGATCAATCATGTTATAGGTTAGCTGAATTGGTTATTTCACCGCTTGTAAAGTGACCACACCCGAAAGCTTTACGCGAAATGAGGAGGCTTACACAAAGGCGCCTCAATCACGGGAACTGGTGACAATCAAACGATATTTAATTACATTTCTAATATCACCGCTGGGACTAATAAAAAAATGCTGTTGAGATACTCTTTTAAACAGGATGATTTTGGCTCCTTTTGTAACCATTGCCCTGAAGAAAATAAAGGTGTTTTTGTTAAACGTTTGTTATTGTGAAGGACTGTATTAATGTAGTCCAGCGGATTGATAAGACATTTTGAATATTTTGACCTAGAAATTGGTATGAATTGGCAGCAACATCAACATAATGTACAACGATGTTATCTGTAGAACTGAGCAACGCTTTCAGTGGAGCCGTAGTTTTGTTTTTTACGAGGTGGAATTTCCCTACGGATCGCCGGCTCTAGGGGAAATTTGAGCCAAAGTATTTTGTGTTACCACTAAAAACCAAGTACAGAAACCGTCTTTCTGCCATTGCACCATGTCTAACCCGACGCAATCGCAGAGACCAGAGTGCTAACTACACGTTTTGTTCACACTTAAACTGTAAAGGCAATGTTGCTTACATATTCCGGAATGCGCGATATTATAGACAAATCACCTGTGTGTCATCATAGAACAAATATAAAAAATTCGCGTGCTCTTTTCACAAAGTTTGGTCAAGTGTGAACCAAATCAAGGTGAAACTTTCCATGATAACAATTACGCTAACAAAATGGCGGTATTCACAAATATCTAAATCAATATCTTTACACTTATTCACACGTCTGCAGATTTCACTTTGTATTATCCCTTTATTTATATAGCATTATCAACTCTTACATTTCATATGTTTGATCGTTAAATGGCAATAAAATCACCCTTGGAGTCAACATTGTTCAAGGAAAACATCCTACATATAATAAATACATATTGAGATAAGGATACGTTTGAGAGCCTCTTATTCCAAGTCATCAGAAAGCTTCACGCAGTCTATACACATGAATAAAATTGAAGAGTCTTTCTGTAATTTTAAAACAACTATGTTTTTTCAAGTGCATGTCGTTAGTTAGGTACACGCATATATAATCAAGGGTTACAGGATAATAAGATTTTAACAAAAAAATTGTTTCTGACTGTCGGTCTGTCTGTTTGTCTTTCTGTTTATCTGACATAATCTCTGGAACAGCTGAACCGATTTATTGACTTACTTTCATGCGATATTCTTTAATTGTATTCCGTTAGCCAATCATGACTCTAAGTTTTATATTCAGGTGTTTGCGTTTTGTGATATACATATTTTCTTATGATATTGACTTCTATTATTTTTCTATGTATTTATGTTTTAACCATGGGTCTTCAGTCTAAATGCATGTCCATATATTTGACGTCCTCATATTAACACGTCGCGTGGCTGGCCACATTCTGGCTGCCCGCGTAGTGCGTAGGTGCCCTTAGAAATTACATTTGATTTGCAAGAACGTCTCCAGCTTACAAACAAAATTCCTTTAGAATACGTATTATAACTATTACTTTTATCTTCTTACCAAACCAGGGTCACCATTTTAAAGGGAGGTTAACCGGTGGCAGAGAAATGGCAAACACGTCAGTTTTATCGCCTGTTTGATAAATTTCTCTGTTTAACTTTTTAGATTTCATTCAAGCTTCAAAGTTGTCTTCTTCTTCTTTCTCGTGTGTGTGGCCAACTTTGGAGTCAGAGTATTCAGACTGCCCGAAGGCCTCCAACATGATCTAACGATACTTGTCTTGAAACAAGAACCGAGATCGACAGCTTTACGTGCCCTCCAAAGAACGGTAGCGCTTTGATGTAGATGCAACACACAGTCACACATCCGCGCGGTGACTTATGCTATCGTCGCTTAACATTCCCGACCTATTACGATTGGCAAGCCAAGTCTCGCTATGAGCGCTACAAGGCAGTGAAACAGGCTCTCAGTGGTTCGAAACAAAAATATATTTGAGAAATAAGCAGAAAAAAGATGAGAAGCAAGAACTGAAGACAATATTGAATACCTATTTAAAATATGTCTGCTTTAAGTCAATGAAGTCACTGAAGATTTAACTAGAACTATCAATCACTAAGTTACCTTTTTTAGTACCTTTTGGTTTGCTTTTGTTCCATAAACTTTGACTTCTCTCAAAACATAAAAGTTTACAAAAAAATAAACTTACAAAAATACAATATGGGCGGTACTTAAACAATTTCATAGAACCAAGATGTTCAAAAATTGTTTTTAAAATGTATTTCTTCGTTATACTAGTATTTTGAGAAAAAACTTATAAAATGTTTCCTGTATTTTAATTTATTAATTTAGCTTGTGTGAATTATACAGAAGAGCATTATTGAGATGTGCCGCGGAAGCAGTATATCCACAATGCCACTTAAAACGTTTTTATTCAAAATATAAAGGCTGCTACACACAGTGCCGGCGGCATGGCCGGCGGCCTGGCCGCACGAATGAGCCGCCGGCATGGCCGCGCGGGCAGGCCACCGGCTGACCGCGGGTTGCAACTTGCTACTTGTGTGTGGTCGTTCTATAAGGGTTGTCAACCATACTTTATAATAACGTATTTATTTTTGGCAATTATTCTTTATACTTTTGTATACAAATAAAGTATATGAAAATATTTTACTTCCAACCCTTACTGTGACGTTTAAAACCAAACACTAATTATCAATACTTATCTATATAACGTTACACATCTTTCACATCAATTACCTATCAATATAGTGTTTCCCATCATCTATTTAACTTAAATAGATTATGGGAACTATTTAGGCTCAAAGATATCTAAGAGAAATTCACCACTGATAGTAAATATTTTTTACAGAAAAAGGCAACTAGCAATAGTATAGACTCACGCCTGTATCCCCGAAGGGGTAGGCAGAGGTGTAATATTACACCCACAATTCGCCATGATTTTTTAAGTCCCACGTAAAAGGGGGCGAGCCTATTGCCGTTACTGGGCACATCACCAGACTCCGTCCTGCTACTGAGAATTCGGAAAAACCCAGTAACACTTTTGCCCAACCCGGGAATCGAACCCGGGACCTCCGATCAGTAGTCGCGTACACTATCCGCTGGACCACGGAGGCAATTTATACTTAAAATCATATCTCCGTGTCCGTCCTCGCCACTTCAAATGTTCAGAATTAAAGAGTTCTATTTCTTTCTTCTCGCCACTTTGGATTCATATCCAAAGTGGCGAGAAGAAAGAAATAGAACGTCAATAATTAACGTAATTAAAAACCTATTGTTTATTTTTGAATTTTTACTGTCAAACAAGCTATGAAACATTTAAAGACAGATAAAATTGGCAATCCTACGTTCTATACAACTTGAATGATGCCCGGTGACTTTCTGCGGCCGATGCCGCCGGTACTGACGCTCGCCAGAAGCCGGCGGCATGAGCCGCGTGACAAAACACGGCGGCCCATGCCGCCGGCACTGTGTGTAGCAGCCATAAGAAGGAGATTTTCATGTATAACACTGAAGCAGCGAGGTGTAGGCACGCCGCTGTGTCGGTTGCACTGCGTGACTAGCAGGCGTGACTTTTCTGGATATTCTGGCCTTAGGCTTTGGTATTTCTGGTGTTTGTGTAAACTACAATGTTATATTTGCGGCTTTACAAAATACTACATCTCATTTCCTGTTGTATACTGTTCAAACTTTTCAAACAAAACAAAATTTTCGTTGAAAGTTTTCAATACGATCTTTCTCTCCCTTATTTTAAAAGTTAAAGGGAGGACACTCATTTTACTACTTTGGCAGCGTCTATGTTTCAAAAGATTGACTTAAAAAAAATGGTTGTAGGCACTTCAATGTTAATTTTAAAGACCCATATATAGACACCACGCAAGTATATGTCTGGTGAAAAAACTTGCAATTCAGTTCCATGTACTGTCCCGCATTAATAGATTATGAGTTTTCTCATAATCCATTATTTACAAACTGTTCATTCACTTATAGACCGAAGAGAACCTGACTTCATACATTAACTCCTCACGGAATATCAGATTACAGTTCCTTAGTTTGTCTGCGATGTAAGCGAGCCATATCGGTTCTAACCTTTCCATATTGCATAATTTATGCAAATGTAAAGCCTTACAATTGCAGAATATGATAAAATCAGTTTAATAATTGTATAGGTAATTGTAACTTTTGCTAGTCTTATATTATTGTTTGTGAAGCTTTCGGCCTTGCCAGAAGTGGAGTGTAGCTGAAAATACCGCCTGGGGCTTACGTGTTTTTGGCTCGCGAAGTACTATAGCAATGTATCGTGGAAGTTTCTGTGTATATGACGGTATATAAAGTGCACGCAAAGTTTGACGTTGAGGAGTGAAGTGCATGTATTCGACACGCGACGTGAATCTTGTGGTAATTATCAGTAACGCGGTCGCGCTGTCACGCTGGGCTAAAGCGTCGGTGAACCAATTTAAATTTTCAATCAATCTTTCCTGTTAATAGGATAAGTGAGAGATAATAATCAGGGTAGGGATTTTATGCTCAGAGTACTCCCTTTTTACTTCTCCATGGTACGATGCAAATGATGCCGCGTTGGCATGACTAGCGTTTATAATCAACGGACTTACTGCCATTAAGCCATATAATTAAAATACCTAGCGACGCTTATTCTGACAAGGCCTTTAATGCATCACCGATCTGAATCTTGAAACCACTTTCGTCCATTAATCGGAGTGTAAATCGCGCTAATGGCTCTTAAATGAACTGATAAGACTACTTCCTACCAACTGATATTAAATCAAGTTTTATGCGATCACTTTAGTAATGAACCCCAAGTGATCAGTCTCTGCATCAATTTCACTGATGCTTACAAAAAATAGTTTTGATACATACACAACGTCACGCCTTTTATCCCCGAAGGGGTAGGCAGAGGTGTATTTCTACACCCACTTTTCACCAGATATACCTTAGTCCCACGTAATAAGGGGCGAGCCTATTGCCGTACCGGGCACATTTCCAGACTCCGTGCTGCTACTGGGAATTCCGTGACAGAAAAACCCAATAACACTGCCCGACCCAGGAATCGAACCTGGGACCTCCCAATCCCACGCGCACATTTATGCCGCGAGACCAACGAGGCAGTCGTATAGGGTTTGATGTCGAGTTTTCCATCTCTACGCAAAGATGGTATTTGCATCGTGTTATCCCTTAGTCGCCTCTTACGACACCCACGGGAAGATAGGGGGTGGTGACACTTGTATTCTATGCCGTCAACCACGCGGCAGTAGTGATTAGTTTTGATGTATCATGGATTATCTGAATATCGAGTGCTGCAGGCCCCATTGCTTTTTCCTTCCCTCTCATCCCGATCCCAGAGGACCGCAAAAGGCTAACAGGTATAAAATTCAGATACGTAATTTGTAAATAAAGAAACCGGGGTCCAAGGTCAAATCTTGGATCGCAACTGACATAGTGCTAGCATGTGTTCCTTCTAGCTTAAGTCATCATCATTCTCCTAGCATTATCCCAGTTTAAATCTGGGGTCCGCTTTCTAGTCTAACCGGATTTGGCTGAATATTAGCTTTTCCACAGAGCGACTGCCTGTCTGACCTCCGCATCCCGAACGGGTAGCGATATTCCATGGTTAAGACTAGTGTCAGTTTATTGAGAAGGTACTGACGCCCTATAACGACTGTCAAAGATCTTCATGACAACCGGGACCGACGGCTTAACGTGCTCTCCGAGGCACGGGACAAGCGATAATTAACAATTCAATACGCACATTACTCCGAAAAGTCATTGGTGCGCGCCGTGGATTCGAACCCGATACCCTCTGCATGGCAATTTGTTGGTATCTCCACTAGGCTATCGCTGCCTTTTTTCCTTCTAGCTTAAGTATTCTTGATAAACGGAAACTTGTAAATATACAACAAACTATTGCGTTTATTAAATAACAAAAGACTCAGATTATGAGCTACTTGTGTTACTTTATTAAAAATCTGCCCTATCGAATATTCCTCTGTAACAAGTATATTACTTGCCGTTATTGTTTTTCGCACAATGTGCTAAACATTTTTGCAACCAGACACATCGAAACGTAAGCAAATATATATACGATCTTTATTGACGCCTCATATTGACCGAAAAGTTCACCTTCGTAATTAGCTTGAGAGACAAAATAAAATTGCTCTAGCTTTATACGAAACGGTCCTTAACGAATAAACATGTAAATTTGGACAAAAAAAATATTACTTTGTTGTATATGCAATACAACTTAAAAACACTAAATTATGCACAAAAAGAATACAAAGGATTAAAACAATAATTTCTGGATCACACAAAGCGTGTGTGAGGATTGAACCATAACACTCGGCGCGAAGTTCAACGACGTGACAACCGCTTATACTACAATGTGTGCAGTTGAATATTGCAATACAAAGCTCGCGCGTTGGTTTTGTCGATTAATATGCAAATGGGAACGTTTCGGCGATGTAACATAGCATTCGCCAAACATGCAAAATGTACTGGTACAAACGCAGTACCTACGAAGCTTTATTAACACGGCAAAAATAAGACGATTTGTACAAGGTTTTCGTAAATATTTGTATGTCTACTGAATAAGACAAATAAGTGTTATACTTTTTATACTTATAGGTGTCTAGTGTATTTAATTAATGATAAAATGTCATCATCATCCTCTTAGCGTTATCCCAGTTTCAATCTGGGGTCCGCTTACTAGTCTAACCGGATTTGGCTGAATATTAGCTTTTCCACGGAGCGACTGCCTGTCTGACCTCCGCAACCCGAAGGGATAGCTATATTCCATGGTTTAGACTAGTGTCAGTTTATTTTTAGAAGGTACTGACGCCCTGTAACGATTGTCAAAGATCTTCATGACAACCGGGACCGACGGCTTAACGTGCTCTCCGAGGCACGGGACAAGCGATAATTAACAATTCAGTACGCACATAACTCCGAAACGTCATTGGTGCGCGCCGTGGATTCGATACCCTCTGCATGGCAGTCTGTTGGTATCTCCACTAGGCTATCGCTGCCTTTAATTAATGATAAAATGTGACTGACAAAAATTGAACAAAGCAACCAAAGCATGTGCTTTGGGTGCATTAAGTATACTTTGCTTCATTTTTTAAAACGAGTAATCGTTATTTAATAAGTTGATCGTAGTCCAGTTGAAGCTGGAACTACTAGAAGATTAAAGCACCAGCCAAAAGTAATCTTAGCTGATCAACACATGAGTACCCTGAAAGGTGAGCTGTAATGTTGCTACTTTCTCAATAACCCAAAACTTATGATAATGATCATTCAAGTATAACCTGTTTGCATCTAAGACTTTCACTTTGGCGCTTGAGATCAACTATTTAAATATAATTTTGTTGTTACAAGGAATAACAATGAAGAAAGTATTTACGTCTTCATTTTCCCTGCTACAATTCTCTAAAATCTTATCCTACTATTCTATCTTATGCTCATTCTAGTGTGCAATAATCAGATTTTGTGGAAGTTGAGGCAAATCCGGGACACAAACGCGAGAAGTTTCTGAGCGTATTTGGCGTCGAGCCACCCGCCACATTTATTGAAAGGTTTCTGAAAGCTAGTGTGAGGAGAATATTGAATATTCTGGATGGCTATAAGCTGGCTTAAGGTGCAAACTTTTTGAATTGTTACATTGAATATATATTCTTATTCTAAGTTTAACCAAGTCGTTCAAATAGGTGCGGACTATTGTATTCGATGTTGGGTTAGAAGCAAAGACAGTTTTAGGATCGATTGATTAATGCACTGATTATTATCGTTCTTAAGTAATTATCTACGGGATCAGATGGATGAATATTTTTTTGTCTTGTTCCTTGAAATTCTGGTCAATGAGAAATGTACTATGCACAATATATGTATTTTTTAATTTTATTTATAGACTCACGTCTGTATTCCTGAAGGGGTAGGCAGAGGTGTTATATTACACCCACATTTCACCATGAATTTTTAGGTCCTACCTAATAGGGGGCGAGCCTATTGCCGTACCGGGCACATAACCAGACTCCGTGCTGCTACTGGGAATTTCCTAACGGAAAACCCAATAACACTCTGCCCGACTCGGGAATCGAGACCTCCCAATCCCACATTTATGCTGCGAGACCAACGAGGCAATATATGTATGTTGTGAATAATTTAAATAGTGAAGGCAACAAACAGTACGGACAATCAGAGGCCCAATTCCTGTTAATATACTAGTTCAAAATGCAGTTTCAATCTAGGGTGAGTGTCATACCTATGTCATAAATGGTATTCTCTCTTATATAATCTGGGTATTCTCCTTAAATTATTGATATTTGAATCAAAATGCGACTAGAGGGTAAATTGAACAATGTGTCAAAATAAATGTCAACAAAGAACTATTAAGACGATAATGACATTAAGTTAGCAGAATACCATTTGTCAATTCAAAATATAATCTCATTTCGTTCAAAATACAGTTTCGATGTCAGATAAAATACAAGAATTAACATTCAGGTACAATGTCCGCCTCATCACTTCACCAATTGTTTAAAAGGTAATAAATAGAAGATTGATTATAATTGCCATTAATAGTTTGAGGCATTTACAAAAATTACAACGAAATATATACAACAGATAAAGACAAAACTTAGTGCTAAACCTACCTACTTGTTTGCATATATTGCCATGTAAGATTTATTCGAGTGCTAAACGCTTGTGGAGAACTAACTCTACACAAATAATGTCTCTCCAGAACTATTTCACTAAACTGCTTGTATTTGAAGCATTATAAAATGGAACTTTAAACTACAAGTCCTCACAGTTGTAGGAACTGCCACATTGAACTATTCTGCATGCCATGCAAAACTTGTTAACCGCAATGATCCAGCGAGGCGTAGAACATTTGAGCTGGTTTATTTCCTGCGTGTCCATCTAGTTTTTTGTTAATGGCTATGCACATTACTAATGTTACAGCAGGAATTATCTATTCTTCAAATTACTTTTGAAAACTATATGACCACGCAATACACGTTGTTTGTAAGATAGCAGAATATCATCGTCGTCATCATCCTAGCGTTATCCCGTCTGAATTAAAGATATTCAATTTAAAGCCCATGGTTCGCTAGTCTAACCAATTTTTTTTATAGACTCACGCCTGTATCCCCGAAGGGATAGGCAGAGGCGTAATAGGTAGGTATTACAGCCACATTTCGCCATGAATTTTTAGGTCCCACGTAATAGGGGGCGAGCCTATTGCCGTCACCGGGCACATCACCAGACTCCGTGCTAATACTAAGAATTCGGAAAAATCCCGTAACACTTTTGTCCGATCCGGAAATCGAACCCGGGACCTCCGATCAGCAGTCGCATACGCTAATCACTGGACCACGGAGGCAGTCGACCAAACTTCTAACGAAACTTCACGGAATAGTAGCTTTTCCTTAGAACAACTGTTGTCTGACCTCCGTAGCCCAAAAGGATGGGTATATTTTATAGGTTAGAGAAGTCTCTATATTAAAGGGCACTGTCACCCCGTAAAGATGGTCAAAGATCTTCATGAAAGAGGAGAACATAACTTCGAAAAGTTCTGGTGCGCGCCGAAGTTTTGAACCCGTTACAGTCTCTACGTCAGCCGAAAATTAACCCACCTTGCGCCAAAAACTGTACTCTAATCACCAAATTAATCCAGTTCAATGTCTTTCGAAATCAAAAGCTTTAAAATATATCTACTACTTAGGTAAATATGTATATTATATTTACACTTAAAATGCTTACTTTTTAATAACCATAAATGCATCAAAAGTCATACAATAGTAAAACTATATTTTAACTGTTAGAATTGACGATGACCAAAGCGACCTTAGTTTTCATATGGCTTCAGGAACCCACTATTTTAGCTGGAAATGAAAAAAGTTTGAAACGTTCACGTCCCACGCAAGCCTTATAAAGTCTTGTAGACTAAAGAATTTCAAGCGTACCGGATAGTTTTAAAGTCTAGAGCGGTTTCAATTTTATAGAACAGGTTTCGATTTAAGTTTATATTTAAAATCCACTGTGGTATACAAATACGAGAAAATCCCTGCTGAAGATAAATTAAATATTATTTCTGCAGTCGGTATGGTCAAACTTGAACCAAATCGTGAAATAAATTAGTGCATTGTCGATTGAAAGCTATTGCATTTTAATGTTTTGTTCAACGTCTCCGCTGCTTTTCAATAGACGTGACTACAATACGGCAAAGGAATAAGGTAAGGTTTTTCAATGATATTTATTTATTGAATTGCTGCATTAATTTTAATGTATGCAGTTCATTGCGATCTTTGTTAAGTAAGTAAAGTGCAAATGTCAATGGTGACTTCGTATTTTAGACGCAGACTTTACAAGAGTAGGAGTCGCTTGATTCGATTATACGACTTTTATGACTGTTACCTTAAATCTCCGTCAATTTGTTGACCCATTTGGTAAATTCTTATTTTTTCTAGAACTTATATCTTTCCACTGGCACCAACTAGCAGTTTCAAAGAAAATGAAAAGGAATACATTTATTTAGCGACAATTCATAGACTGTATACATGTTATAAAATAAAAGATATCGAAGTTTGAATTAAATATGTTATCGATTGGTTCTATCTTCATTGGTATTTTTTTATGCTGATTATATTTTCTGTTAAATGATTTAACTCAATTGTGGGGAAACAATATAATACGAATCGAAAGGTTTTGAGTATTAGACGATCCCAGGACGCTGTGTTAGGGTTTAACTTACTTATGATACAAAATTATATTTTATATAATAAATGATGACTACTTTCGTGAGACTAGTTTAACCTGCCTGTTTTAAGAATAAGCTAAAATTTTAATAGTTATTTATATTCACAAAGAAATTGAACCTATTAATATTATGTCACACGAATATTACATAAAATCTTGAATCACAGCCATCACGAAACAGTTCCTGCTGGATTTATTCTCAAGAAACAGAAACCTATTAGCTGCAACCGGTATAAACCAGCCAAGCATTATTAAACAGCCAACTTAGCGGAAAAACACAAGGGTCTAGGGTTCGAATCAAGTAAAAAACCTTGCGATCCGGTTCTATTAAACGAATCATTCAGTTTAGAAAAGATTTTAACAAAAATCTAACATGTTTATAGATTACTAGAGGAGGCCAGCAGCTACGTCTGCATTTTTTTTAATTTGCCCGTTTTGGCCGATCCCGTTCGAATTTCGGGAAATCCCTTCTTAGTGCATCCCTGCGGTCCCTAAGGAACATAGATGCCAAATTTCAGCTTCCTGCGCCCAATAGTTTCGGCTGTAGCGTGTCTGTCAGTCAGTAAGTAACGCAAGGATTTTATATATTAAGATTTTTAAATACACTCACGCCTTTATCACAGAAAGGCAGGATAGAGGTGTAATATTACACTCCCATTTTATTACAGGCTAGCTTTATTGTGTTTAGTTATGTAGTCTATTCTATATGATAGTTTATATTCATAAAAGTTGTTGGGTGTGAAATTCGTTTAACTATTTCATTAAAAAAATATATGCAAGTTCTTCTTCGATAATTTGATTGTTAATTTTTAGTTTCAATTTAAAATTTTCAAGTCGTAAGCCAATAACAAATAACGGATTATTCTCAAATACGGCATTGCGAATCCAATTTACGGTAGACACACAGTGTTTGTGTAACAACTGCGCTGAGTTAATCTAGTTTGTCTCACCTCGAAGATAGTACAGATTAATATATTGCAGTACGTTCGCGGCTAGAATGCGGAGATTTGTTTTAGTATTGCTGCATCGTTAATTATTTTGTTTCTATATCACTATCTTTATTAATTTTTCCTACTTGATTTTCGAGTTGAAGAATATTGTTTTACTCTTTTTTCCATCTTTACATAACAATATCAAATTATTCTTTGCTGATAATTTTCTGGATTTACCTTTTACAGGCTGCGCTAACAGTTCGGAATATAGTTTCGATTACTGATCACCAGCTTACATGATTTATGTTTATCCACATAAAGATCCCAACCAGGAATTATAACTTGTCTTAAATCATCATCATCCTCTTAGCGTTATCCCAGTTTCAATCTGGGGTCCGCTTACTAGTCTAACCGGATTTGGCTGAATATTAGCTTTTCCACAGAGCGACTGCCTGTCTGACCTCCGCAACCCGAAGGGATAGCGATATTCCATGGTTTAGACTAGTGTCAGTTTATTAGACGGTACTGACGCCCTATAACGATTATCAAAGATCTTCATGACAATCGGGACCGACGGCTTAACGTGCACTCCGAGGCACGGGATAAGCGATTTAGCAATTCAATACGCACATAACTCCGAAAAGTAATTGGTGTGCGCCGTGGATTCGAACCCGATACCCTCTGCATGACAGTCTGTTGGTATCTCCACTGCCTAGACAAGTTATATAGGCAGCGATAGCCTTATCGCTGCCTATACAACTTGTCTTAAATATTACATACTAACACAGCAAAACTGAAGAGTAAGCTGGTTTGATGCTGAGATTTTGAACGAGAACTAAAGACTGTACGGCTAGGAGAAGACTATTTAGAAGATGTGGTAATTTGATAGTTTTAAATGAATGAATTTGTCTTCAGTATTTTTGCGAATAAGTATTTGCCATATACATTTTCCCATATTTAGTGAGATCTGAAAATAGAAATAATTATAGGTACATTAAGTAGCTATTTGCTTATAGATAGTTTTTAAACAAAAGCGTTTGTGTTCGTATTTTTCCAGCAAGGAAAGCCGTCTTAGTAATACTTAAATATTGTCCCTTGAAAGTTTCGTCTGTGTGGTGCTTAAAGCATGACTCGAATTTATTTTTGTAACAGATGGCAAAGCTATGCAAAATTTGCAGATTTCACTTATATAAGTGGCCACTTATTAATGTTGTCAATTGGCGTTTGCTTCTTGTGTCAGGACAAAAATCCTTTGACTATTACGGAAGCTTTCGCCAGAAAGCTTCCGTAATAGTCCAATGCCATAGTCCAAGGCCAATTCTGTTATAGAACTCTTAAGGAGGCCACTCCTTAAGATTTCTATATCAGAATTGGCCACACACATACAAAAATTAAGAATTGAATGAGGATCTTGAACGGTGCATTTTTAATTATAGCCACACCCACGGTTAATATTTACATAAGGTCAGTAGACATGAAACCTGGTCCCATTTGGTGCAACATTGTCGTAATTTAATGCTGTTAACTAAATTTAAGAATTGGACTGGAAGAGTACTGTGTTACAGTACTCTTCCAGTATGCGATGTCTGGTATTATATAGAAACATAATATGTTTAGGGCAAAGGATTACTTCCAGACACTTAACATGCACTGTGCCTTATGGTGCAACCAATTGTGTACCCAACAATATTGGTTAGCTACAGCTGCAGCAAAATTTCGTCTTGACATGGGGCCAAGACTGCATAGGTCTATTGTTTCATTAAATTAACGCGACGCCAGAATGACTTGCATTTTACGTGAACTAGTAAATAATGCAGCACTGGTTTATGAAATCTCAGTGAAACGATACGGTAGTGTTAGAATGGTGAGTTGTGAATGTTTCGGTGGCGTGCCTAAGGGGGATAGTTTAGGACCAATAATATGTGTGTTTAGAGTTATACACATCACCATCTAGTCCCGAACTAAGCAGAGCTTGTACTATGGGATAATGGATAAACATACTTGTATACTTTTTTTTGTAAATACATACGTATTATACATAGAAACAACCAACAAAATTTGAAATACCGATAGGTATTGAAATATAAAAATACCTTAAAAGTAAATATGCAACTGCAGGAAAAAAATTAAAATAATAAAAAAATATCGACCGTCGTTGATGGTAGGAAAACTTATTATTTCAACAATACAACGCCTTTCGTTTATAAATTAATTCTGTTAACGCGAACATAATTACACAGTGCTTATTCAAATGCACTAAGTTTTAATGAATACAAACCTCATATAGGTACGAAAATATTTACTAAAGGCATAATACATACGTTGTTAAATAGAATTGTATAAAAATTTAGCACACTTTAATTTTTTTTTTTAATGGCTGGCCCATTTGGTAGCGCCATCTACCTTTCCATCGAAACTAATCACATCAACGTCAATGGTTCGTCGCTGCTTGGCCAATGCGAGCGATGCCTTTTGTTTCTATCCCTGTCTATCCCATTCCCTAAAAGGGGCACGCCTTTCGCGGATTGATCGCCGCGATCATCGACGCGAGAGACAGCCAGAACTTTCGAGAAGCTCAAAAAACGTGTCCGCCATACCGCACCGCACCGCTATAATTTGACCGCTCCCGCTTTATACTAAAACCGCCCGCGAGTGAAAGTGATTTGTGTAGTGGAGTGATTCAAACAGCTTCAGGATTCTCGAAGACACCAGGAGGCTGCCATTTGCAAGGAAAGAGGACTGACGTACAAGGTAGGTGCCCCTCATCCTTCAACATCCTTAGAATATCCTATACCCACTCACAATCCTCTTCACTTATCCCTTCTAGGCGAGCAGAACTCGCCGTCCTTTAGATACAGTCCATTAATCCTTCTCCAAATCGCCTAGTACCTACGGTTTCGGTGTAACGCCGAACCACCATTATTATACTATTCTATTATAATATATTTATAATTTTCTTCTGCCGTGCACATGACGCTTTCCCTAAGATATTCTATCTGAGATTAAGTACTTTTATGGATAAAGACTTTGGCAGTAAACTTAGCAAGCGTTCATTAGCTGAAAGTACCTACTCATCGATTACGAATTAAATAACATTGCCACTGACTTCATCAATGGTTGCCATCATAAACTTTAAGTAATACGAGACACTTTAGTCTTCATGCGTATTATTTCAATCGAAATACTAATCACCACCATCGGTTAATGCAAAGACAACAAAGTGAAATTGCAAATTTACTGACACAGACGATAGCAAATAGTACCGATTTCACCAAGTCTACAAGAAATAACAAGCCTGTAATTTCAGTCGGTCCGGTACATAAACCAAGATAACATGGTAAGACCAAATTGAATTAAATATGAGCTAGAAATTCACGAATAACCGGTATTCATTGCTTAATAGCTGGGTGCCTTGCCTTAATCACCTAGGCCATTATTTTTATTTACTACCTCCCTTCCCAGTTGTAGGGTCTCTATGTATGCAATATTCCCCGGAACAAAGAATTCTGTAGATTCTAAGAAAGTTTTAGAATTCTTGTGACACTGGGAATGTTCGTCTCTTCTACCTAATTCCTAGTTCTTGTGGGAAAGTTCTACATGGGAACCAGTTTATTACATCTTATTTTTGAATTTTGGGTAAAATAAGACACCGTGGTAATCAAAGTAACATTCTAGATCAAAAGTTAACCTCAGCATAAACATTTAACATTGTTATAGAGTATAACAATTATTATAAAATTACTACTATATTTTTATTGATGAAACGATTGTTTAAGCTTTCGGGGCTTATTTTCTCGGAATGAAAACCACTTATATTACCAATATTTCGTAAGAAAGTGGTGCCAACCCGGTTGACCAACTGAATTCTACTAGCTGTTTTATTTTTCTAAGTGTATTAAATTACACCATTAAGCAGTTTTTTACTAGGTAGTTTATTTAAGTTCATCCTTTTTAGGGTTCCGTACCTAAAAGGTAAAAAACGGGACCCTATTACATACAGAAATTTCCAAATTTCTTTTTCAATTTTTATTTTTCAAATAAATGTATTTTTGTAGCCGCAATAACAACAAATACTAAAATAAAAAAAATAAAAAAATATTAAGGGGGGAAAATATGAATTATATTCCCATACAATAAACGTGTTTTTTCGTATTTTTTTCTCAATATTACTAACGGTAACAGGTAGATGCTTAAAATTTTCACAGAATATGTAGGTAGTTGTATATTACCTTTCAAAATAAATAATTAAATAAAAATAAAGTAAATATTAAAGGGCGACTTCCGTACAACAAACGTAATTTTGAAGCAATTTTTTTCTTGATCTTAATAAACAGATAGTAAGTTAAAAATATTTAAATAGACAAACAACAAACATGATTTTCTTTTATAGATGATGCGGCACCCTTAGTGCGAGAGTCCGACTCGCAATTGGCCAATTTTTTTCTTATGTTAGGTAAACATGGTGCTGGCAGTCTTGTAGCAACTTATTAAAATTTGCTTTCAAATTTACTGTTAGTTTTACACCAAAACACCACCTTTTAAAATAAGACGGCTTAGCAGAGCAGGCTTAAGTTTTCTGAAGAGTACCTAGCCTAGAGTCTATATGGTTATTTAAAGTTTTCTCATTTCCACGGAAAATATTTTTAAGCCTGAAAGGCGTAATTATAACTTGGACGCTCTTAGCACGCCCACAAAATTTGCACTGGTGAAATATATTTATTTTTTGATCTATTATGACCACCAAAGCGCCCCACGCTTTTACAATCAAATATTATAATTAAAAGCACATAGTTTATACTGCGGCCCGGAAATAGAGACAACTTGAACGATACATAATTTATTTTTTGTTTTTATGTGCATTTATAAAAACGTGTCTTCTAGTGTTTTGTGAACTATTAATTTATTTTATACTTTTTGGTCTTACATAACGAAATATTTTTAACATTTATATACATTTATTTTAAGTAGGCGGATGAGCCCGCATCCTCTCCATCTCCGCCTGTGCGTCTGTATTACATGGTGTTTTATCTGTCATTTAATAACAATCTAGCTCTTCAATGAGGAGACCACTAAGTGATTTTACTCTACTCAGGGCCACATACGCCTGTCCAGCCGCAAAAGTACGGGACCCTAACTACACCACTGCGTGGTCTACAATATATTATTGGTTTGTTATAACCTTGAAATCTGATCGTGTTCAAAGTCCATTACATGGGCTTTCTCACAAGTGCAAACACGACTATGATACGATATTCCATCATGAAGTTCCAGATCATGTCTTCCAGCTCCATCATCAGATCAGTTTTACAGTACCATATTATTTTATTGTCATCAGAACTACATACAACTGCCTTTTTCATTACGCTACGACCCTTAGAAGATTGTTAAATTAGTTAACTAAGTTCAATTACATAGTTACATACATGGCGACTTCTGGTTCATATCTTCCAGCTCCATCATCAGATCAGTTTGACAGTACCGTAATATTGTATTGTCATCAGAATGACATACAGGTGCCAATTTTCATTACGCTACGACCCTCTGAAGATGGTTATATTAGTTAGCTTAGATTCCATTACATAGTTACATACACGACGACCTAATAAAAGCGTGTTAAAAAAGGATAACTGACTCCAATCAAATGAAATGCTTTTCTCTTAAAAACGTGACATAAGCATTTGTTGAATATTGTGCATTACTCAACATAAATATACGATTAACAAATTAATTATACTAAAAAAATAACCCATTTCAAACATTTCAGACTTATGTAAATAAAATAGTGCACGCGTTGTCCTTCCAAAAAGTTATAGAGCAAACGAATATTATAACTAAAAATGAATATGTCAAACGAAATTTTGCAAATATCTGTGCACTATAAAACAGCATCCATGAGGCAAACATAAGTATTTTGAAAAGATATTGCTCGCGTATGCAAACTGAATTATTGCCCTAAAACTGTTATTATTCGATTTTGGCTAAAATTGCACGTAATACTGTAGATCAAGATATTAATCGAATACGTGTGTCTTATAAATTCACAGAATTCACATGTAATTTTAGTCTATATTATTTTACCCTCTTCATATTTGAAGTGAGCAGCTCATGAAGGGCGACGCACTCGTACTTAAGTAAACAATAATAAGTACAAGTGTCTTATAAGTGCCGTGTAAGTAGATTCAAAGACAAATAAATTTCTTTAGGTACCTACTTTCAGTTGTGTATATTAGAAATGTTATCTATGACATGGATACGTAAATAATCATTTTACTGATTCATCCCAGAAAAGAGACGCATACACTATTTTCCGTGCAGCCGTTCCAATTGTGCAAAAGTCTTTATAGGTAACTTCAATACTGTCTTTATAGGTATGTAACTCTTATATTACACTAAGCGGACCAAATTTGCAAACTATTTAAGTTCCAAAGCATTTAGATCTAATATACTAATAACAGTTACTCAACTTACGCTATTGTACTTTAAGACGGTCGTTACCACGTACTACTCGTATATTTTCTAGATTCGTTCAAGGCTTTCTCTATAGTAGATGTCATACTGTCCGAACTTTGTTATCAAACTGCACTTCACAGATGTAGACAGAGTGATAGTTTAACAGTTTGCACGTCGCAAGCATCAGCTGGCGAGTGGCGAGGCAACTTTTATAATGATATGCATACTCAGTGAATGAAAATGCCTTACAGAGTATTAAATTATGTTTTATAATATTCTAGTTTGTAGCTAAGAATAGCAATTATGCCCATTATAGAATATCCTACAGTTTTTCCAGTTATACTTACTTTTGCTTTGGAGCCTAAGGTTTTTTTCAGATCTACTCTAATGAAAGACCCGAATGAAAATGCTATTTCTAGATCTTTCGGGTAATATGTTATAACTTATTTTATTTATTTATTTTTTATAGACTCTTATAGACACAAGGAAGCGATAGCCTAGTGGAGATACCAACAGACTGCCATGCAAAGGGTATCAGGTTCGAATCCACGGCGCGCACCAATAACTTTTCGGAGTTATGTGCGTATTGAATTATAAATTATCGCTTGTCCCTTGCCTCGGAGAGCACGTTAAGCCGTCGGTCCCGGTCGTCATGAAGATCTTTGACAGTCGTTATAGGGCGTCAGTACCTTCTAAATAAACTGACACTAGTCTAAACAATGGAATATGGCTAAGCATCCCTTCGGGTTGCAAGGGTTAGACAGGCAGTCACTCTGTGGAAAAGCTAATATTCAGCCAAATCCGGTTAGACTAGTAAGCGGACCCCAGATTGAAACTGGGATAACGCTAGGAGAATGATGATGAGACGCTTATAGACACATTTTCCCATGAATTATTTAGGTCCCACGTAATAGGGCACATCACCAGACTTTGTGCTGCTACTGAGAATTTGGAAAACGCAGTAACACTTCACAAACGAATCCACAAATTATGCCATTACTACTTATAGGTTAGTTGCGATTCTTGAATCTCAGCCCGTAATCTTTCCACAAATCAACTAAAAGAAGGTAAAATTTCATCTACTTTATTTTCCAATATTGGACATACAACCTTTGAGCATTTACATATTTTCAATAGCTGGTTAGAACAAGGAACATCATGCTAGTGATATTAGAATAAGATTTCCGTGCCACTGTGAAACAGCCTGTATGAAAAGATATTCTTTGTCTTCTTATTATGTCAATGGTGATTTATATTATATGCGACCAATTACCTGTCACAGCTATGGCGTTATTTGTAGCCCCATACATCTTGGCCGAAGAACACTTAGCTGGACTAGAGGGACAGGACAGCAAGTGTAACATGTCCAGCTTTCTAGCCAGAAATATTCATTAAGTAAAATATAAATAGAAAACGGTTTTATGGCCAGTGTGTTTTATAGTGAACGGATAAAAATAATTTTTATTTTTACCTGTAAAAGAAGATATTTTTGATTTTCATATCAACTAAACAATACGTAGCATATTTGCCTATATTTAACAAAGCTTTTGTAAAAAGACAATGCGGTGTATTATTTACGAGTTTGCCTATTTGTGGAGAAGTACTACCCTCTCACAGAATATCGACGTGTAGTATCTATACTGTTGCGTTTCGTTTTCCCTCTCCCGCATCCCGCTCCTCCTATGCCTTTTCCCATCTCAAGGGGTGGCAACGCACCTGTAATTTCTCTGCTATTTCTTGTATCCATGGGCGGTGGTGATCGCTTAAAATCAGATGACTGGTCTGTCCATTATTTATATTACATTTTGCAAATAATTCGAAAAAAGCTGACGATAAACGACTGATTATTATTTTTTGTATCTTATGGTACTAGCCTGCCTCCGTAGTCTAGTGGATCGCGTATGCGTCTGCTGATCGGAGGTCCCGGGTTCGATTCCCGGGTAGGGCAAAAGTGTTACTGAGTTTTTCCAAATTCTCAGTAGCAGCACGGAGTGTGGTGTGTTTGTCTGGGGATTAAAAGAAAGAAAAACACATTTATTCTATTTATGAAGGTACATACATTGTATAAGAGAATTAATAACTAGGTATATTAACTTAAAGACTAACCTAAACTAATATACAAAATCAGTTCCCAACTCGGCATTATGCCATCTTACAACACAAGATGGCGCTGGTATTCTGTCGGGACCATTATTATATTATATAAATTAATAAAATAAAATAAATAATAATGTATAATGAACAAATATACATAACATATGTCTATGTTGTACAGGTGAGATATAACTCAGATTCCAGGTTACGGCAATAGGCTCGCTCCCTATGACGTGGGACCTAAAATTTCATGGCGGAATGTGGGTGTAATATTACACCTCAGCCTACCTCTGCGGGGATACATGCGTGAGTCTATAAAAAAAGAACTAATATAACTTTTTCTACAAAAAGAACCCAGGCATCGTTTTTAGGCTCAAATTGAAGTAGGCATCTATTATCTACATAGCCACCCACAGTTCTAGCTAATTTGTCTTTAGAAATCCAGCATTACCTAAAGCATTTATCTGGAACATGTCCTATTTTGTTCACCACATATTCAAGAGATGAGACGAATATGAATTTTGAAATTATTCCAAAAGTTTACAGAATACATTTCCTTCACATGCTTCAAACCAAAGTGGAAAAGGACAAAGATAAAAGAGTTCTAATCATGTCATTGCCGGCACCTGCTTCTTGAAACTCTATCGGTCTATGTGCACTTTGTAGGATAACTTGCATTACATCCAGGCTATTAGAATGCGGAGCATTGCTTTTATAGGAAATTGGTTTTATATATTTTTGGCAGAGGTTATAGGAAATTGATATTTTGAGTATAATAGCTTTTGCACTTGATTCACAATCGTGATAGTTGGTTATGGAAACAAGGATCTCAAATAAAATGAAGTCCACAAATCTTAGGGATATATACCTTTCTAATAGAGAAACTTTATTTTGAGTGCAATAGATCGTTTTCTGAGCAAAAAAGTGTATGTAATAAAATAAGTTCTGTCTAAAGTATTTGCACTGAAAATTATATTTGGGTTAGCAGTTAGTGATCCTGAATATAAGCTGGAGGCTGGGGGGGTCGTAGGCTTGATTTTCACTTAACATCAAGCTTATCATTCAAAGATTTATTTTTGAATTATGAGCACGATGTTTTGTTCTAATTCTGGATATTATAAATATAATTATAATATAATTATCTATAAGAGCATAACATAATAATTTCAAATTTTGTAAATAGTTTTATCAGTGGTGCGATTGTCCATCGTAAATAGAAGTCTGCTTCTATCGACGTCCGAACTTTGTATCAAACTGCACTTTACAGATGTGGACACAGTGATAGTTTTGCAGTTTACACATCGCTTGTACCAGCTATGGCGAAGCAAATTTTGTGTTAATATCCTTACTGAGTGGAGGAGTTATTAAAATATACTAAATATGCATTTGATTGTTACGTTTAAGTATGCAGATCGTACGCGTCATTCTCGATATAGACATACGTGCACGCGTACTCTAACTTTTCTTTGTGATGTGTTTCACCTTCTTTCCAACTAGAACCTGACCAGACAAGTGATACTGTATCAACAGTATGTCTTATCTAGTCAGATTCAAAACCAGTGGCTAACAATAAAAACTGTCCTTCATTTTAGATTTCAATGCTACAAATATGCTAAAATAATTATTTATTTCCAAACACCACGGTAAAAAAAAGTTATCAAATTATTTTTACAGTATTTTTGAACAAGTGTTTGTGGCGTTTGTTTTATTTTTATTTCATGATGTGAATACTGCGCAGAATATGGGTAAGAATAAAAAAATGGACTGATGATAAAAGTAAAAGGGACGGACCCATTGTGCATTGGTAATACTTTTTTAATGTAATGTCACGTTTCGCAGGCAAACTGAATTTAAAATTTGTGTACTTTCAGTGGGCCTGATGGAATTGTAAATAAGGAAGACATGGCTAGCAATTCCAAGCGTTCATGTTGATAACCGTTACCAATTTTCGTATTTTAACCCGGCTGGCGATTGGTGTTTGAATTTTTTTTTATCTGAGACAATGTTAGATTAAACCTATGGTCCAGAAACACAGGGTTTGATTCTAATGGCGGTGATATACGGAGCATTCACTTGTAACAGAACAAATAGCATTTGCCACTTTTGGTTATATTGAACCAAAACAACGAACAGATCCAAACAACTTCACGCTCTTTTTAGCGATCACTCTAATCAGCAAAAAGGTGGGAATGTTCGCCGCAATGGCTCTCACTCATACAAATATCAATGCGGGTAGCATTCATTCTAACTCTTTTCTTTGAATTACCTACTTACCTGTTAAACTGAACTGTTATGATTAATTTATAATTATTATTATTCTTTTTTTAGGAATCTGCAAAAATATGTATGACGATGTGTGAATATCTTAAGGAAATTACTAGTGACTGGCTGAATCAAGCAAAAGTTAGAATTAAAAACAACTTTTTCTATTATATAAAAAATCTTTTATATATCTTTAATACAGGGTGTCACAAGGCCC